>CM046880.1:350651277-351851277 GCA_025667525.1 Glebionis coronaria
TGGTAACCCGAAACGACATACGATGTTATCCTAAACAAACCTTTTTATTTGGTTGCATGTGATCATCGTGACTGCTTTGGCTTCAATCCACCTTGTGAAGTAATCTATCGCGACTATTATGAACTTGATCCCTCCAACTGCTACAGGAAAGGGTCCTACGATATCAATTCCCCACTTGTAAAATGGCCAAGGGGAAGTGATAGGTTTTAACTCTTGTTGGGGCTATCGCGGCACTGGTCTGTGTACTAGGCAATAATTGCACTTTGAAATAAGTGTTCGCGCATCTGCATGCATGGTTGGCCAGTAATAACCGTTGTGCAGCGCTCTTGCCACCACTGATATGGGTCCTGCATGCATACCGCAGGATCCTTCGTGGATCTCGTTGATGACGTATTGCGCCTGTCGCGGTCCTACGCACCGTAACCATGGTTATATGAATGATCGCTTATAAAGGACTCCGTCCCTGATCTCAAATTGCCTGGAGTGCCTTCTGATACGTCTTGCCTCGGTCTCATCCTGCGGGAGTGATGTAAGATGCACAAGGCCTGATGTGGCGTTTGCTCAAATCTTGGTTAGTCGTTACCAGCAGAATCCAGGGAAGCTCCACTGGGTTGTTGTTAAACATATTCTGAAGTATTTGAGGAGTACGAAAGAAATGTTTTTGGTGTTCGTAGGTAAACCAGATACAGAACTGAAGTTACAGGTTTTATGTGATGCGTCCTGTCAATGTGATAAAGACGATACGAAGTCTCAGACGGGTTACATGTTTGTCATTAATGGAGGACCAGTTGACTAGAAGAGCAAGAAGCAGACAACGATTGCTATGCATGCTACTCAATCTGAGTACATGGTTGCTTCAGAAGCTGCAATGGAAGCTGTTTAGATTATGAAGTTTATTGAAGATCTTGGAGTGATGCCTTCAATTAAAGAACCTAATGATATGTATTGTGACAATTCTGCTGCAATTATATTCGCCAATGATTCTGGAGTCATGAAGGGCGCCAGACACTTTAAGGGTAGATATCACTACGTCCGAGAACAAGTCGAAGCTCGCGAAATAAAATTAATTAAAGTTCACACATATGATAACGTAGTTGATCCTTTTACTAAGGCTTTGCCTAGAGGGAAGGTCATTGAACATGCCAAAAGAATTGGGCTTCATTTAGCTAGTGAATTCATGCAAATATGTGATTAGTATTTGGATAAAGGATGTTAAGACATTATTATTTAATGAAATAAAGTTTTAGTTACGTTTATTCTTGTTATTTAATTTTGTATCCTAATTTACATGTTTTAATCTATGAATATTATTGTATTCTAAATGTCCGTTGTCGATTAATAATATGGGAGTATTATTAAATTAAGACAAATCTAAATTGTGACTGAATATACTTGAAAGTATATTGATGTCTTAACATATCAAATTTGGATGATATTCGATGAATTGAATATAGGACTTATCCCAACTATATGAATATACTTTATGGATCTTTGTTATCAAGTAAATCATAAATAGTTATCCTTAGACGTGAGATACCAGGAAAGTGTCATGGATCTAGTGCATTTCTGTGAAATAATCTAACGCTATACGTAATTGGTGGCCATAAGGATTATGGCATATTCTTCGTCATCGCTATCAGACTCTTCATCATCACTAGATTCGACTCGGGCTTTCAAAGCTAGTGACCTTTGTTTTTCTTTCTTACCTTTGATGATTTCGGAGTCTTTTTCCATCACAATTTCATGTACTTTTAGGTTCCCAATGAGTTCGTCTAGTGACAAGCTTGATAGATCTTTAGATTCTTTAATTGCCGTGAATTTAGCTCGCCATTTTGGATGGAGGGCCCTTAGAAATTTCCTGACAAAGTTCTTATTGGAGAAAGATTCGTCAAGTGCTTTGAGTGATGTTATAATAGTGTTGAACCGAGCAAATCCCACATCAATTGACTCTTCTTCAAGGATAGAAAATTGTTCATATTGGTGAACAAGTAGATCAATTTTATTATCCTTGACTTGAGAGTTTCCTTGATGTGTGACTATAAGTGAGTGCCAAATTTTTTTTGGCGGTTTGACACATGAATATTCTTTCATACTCCCTTTTAGGTAGAACATTGTAGAGCATCATTTTGGCTTCGTTAATTTTAGCCAATATTTTCTTTTGATCATCAGTTTGCTTTTCGCGAGGAACCGATTCAAATTGGTTAGATGTGACATTTTTAACCGTTGGTGCATAATCACCTTCAATGATTATATACCAAAGGTCTATATCCTTAGATTTTACATAATTTTCAAAACGGTTTTCCAATAAATAAAACCATCGGTTTCAAAGAGTGCTATATACCAAAGGTCTATATCCTTAGATTTCACAAAAGTTTCAAAATGGTTTTTCCAATAAATAAAACCATCGGTTTCAAAGAGTGGTGGTCTTTGCATAGATTGCCCTTCTTTGTAATTTTCAGAATCCATGGATCGATTCAAGTTTTAAAGTACAATATACTTTAAAGATCTTGAGTACGTAGCTCTTGATGCCAATTGTAGAAAAATAGAAGAGGGGTTGAATAGTTTTTACCGATTAGTTTTAATTATTTAGAAACTTTTTCGTGATTGTGAATGGATATAGACGACGTGTGAATTAGTAATGTAAATGAATTGAAGCAATAAAGAAACAAACCACAATGCACGATGATTTATAGCGGTTCAGCCTAGCAAGATCTCACTTATCTTGCCCCTACTTTCACTCCTCGAGTATCCACTCGAGAGTTCTACTTCACTAGTAAATGAATCTCATTTACACCGGTGGAGAAACCTTCACACGCAAACTTACAATCTTTAACGACACCTAAGGTTAAGATGTCTCGTTCTATACAAAGGCACAACAACGCCTTATACACTTCTACACTTGTGGTTAATAACACCAACCACACTTTGTACAAGTAGATAGATGAATGGGTACAACAATGGTGATAGTGTAGGTAACACTTAACACTTTCACGCAATGTGAAGTCATGAAGGATCAAAGCTTAGAGTTGAGATATCTCGTGACCGATCTTTATAGGAACAAGGATCTAAATCACAAGCAAGAAGAGAATAGACAAGATATATTAGAAGGTTAGATATATACTGAGATTAGAGAAGAGATTAGATAGAAAGAGGTGAGTGATAAGCTTGGGCAAGGCTTCAATTTATAGGCAAGCTGCCAGACCCCACGGAACCCGTCGGACTTCCCCTTTGGGTCCATCGGGGTCCAGCAGGTCTAACTTTTGTTGCCTATTAATTGTTTGTCCAAGATCACAAGAAACAGTTATATCATGCCTTGTTTGACTTAATATATCTGACATTAGAAGTCAAAGTCAACATATGGAGTCCATTTTTATTTTGCTTATTTATGTTTAAATAAGTTGTATACTTTTTATAAAAAGCATTAGTGTATAAGTTCATGGAATAAGATAACTTATATGATGCTCATAGTTCAAACATAAAAATATGTTTGATGTTTTGTCGTTAACAAAAAGTTAAGTAAGATTAAAACATAAATATCGTTTTAGAGCGATATTTGCATTTATAGACTAGAAAAAAATTTATAAAAGATAATTTTAAAATAAGTTAAAATTCCTCACTTTTTGGAGTAATTCTAATATCCTTCATTTGGGGAATTTGGGGAATTTTAAATTACTTCTCATTAGTCATACCAAACACAATATTTGTGAAAAATTAAAATGTAAATATTTTTAATATCCCCCAATATCCCCAACCAAACGAAGCGTTTAGACCTGGGTGATGCTTTGGTTGTGACACGGATGTGATGACATGTAACGGATTTAGTTTTTAATTGAAAATCGAGTTTTTATTTTATTTTATTTTATTTAGAATAGTAAATGCTAGTGGTTAGTGGATCGAGTCATGCAGTGACATTCAAGCGGCACAATATTTTTTTCGAACCTTTACCTAGTTATGTTAAACTCTTAATCCGCTTCGCCTAAAAGGACTTTGGCAGGTCTTAAACCCGACATCCAGGGAACCTCTCCAAGGAAACCACTAGAACTTTGGTGGCTAACTGAGCTAAACCAGTTGGTTAAAAAAGTCGAGCTTTTATGTACGTGTAGTGTTTTATAAGTTCATATCAGTGCTGTTGTGCGCAAGTGTTTAGTTTTTAATGTTGAAGTTGGGATCCAGTTAAGTTAGGCATAAATGTTTTTTAGTTTTTAATACCTTAATTTTTTTTGTTGCCAATGATTAGTGGTGGCAAAACGAGCGGGCGGGCGGGCGGGCACGGGCGGCAAACAAAACGGGTAACGGGTTAAATGAGTGCGGGCAAAACGAGTGTGGGCTAAATGGCGGGTTAAACAGACGGGCTAAATAAGCGCACGCTAAAATAGAAAAAAAATCATATATAAAAGCTTAGAAATTTAAAAAATAATAAAAGTAGAGGATAAAAAATTAAATATAAAAGATCCGTCGTTTAGCTAATTACTGGTAATAATAATAGATACACAAAAAATGCCCTATCTTTTTTTTTTTTTGATTATATTTGAATTTGAACACCTTCATTTAAATGGGTCGAACGAAGGCCTATTCCAGCGCAACGAGCTGTCCTTGTCATTCAGAGAGGATATGCTCCTAACTTGGAAGTTAACCATGATTGGAAAAACATATGTAGAAAAAAAATAATGTCAAAAAAACAATATTATTTGTCAGAAGTGGGATTTGAACCCACGCCCTCTCTCGAAGACCAGAACTTGAGTCTGGCGCCTTAGACCACTCGGCCATCCTGACTTGTTTGAACTAAAAGGCTCCATTATTAATCAAGTCTTGCAAGTAGCTTCTCGATAACTCTCAATGTAGCCAACTTCCATGTGAAATCAATCTGCAACTCATCAATTCAGTGATGAACTTTTATACATGTTTGCCAAGATATGTCATAGAACCTATCAAATGCATCCAACCGTCAGGAGAATTTGTTCTCGACAGTTGACACCTATAACTATTAATAAAATCAATACTTTACACGCTTAAATGTGTGACCATGTTATACTGCAACCACAAGAGCAAAACATTTGATGAATACCAGACAGAGCTAATAAACGTGAAAAACAACTAAACATTTTGCTTAGTCGCATATCAAAAAGTGTGTAAACATCACATATTAGTTTTAGTGTCTAGCCTTAGAACCCTTGGTGAAATCACATATAGCTCCGTGTGGTCTCTACACAGAAATTTGGTTCAATATAAAATATCACTGAGCGTCCATGTTTTGAAACCTCAATTAGATGCTTATCATTTGAAAAAGACTCATTCGTAAAGTCGAATTTCAAATGTTGTGCAGGGGTAGCAGGTTGTTTATAGACGTTAATGTGGAAGGGTGAACAAGAACATATGAAAGGACTATGAACCTTGGACAATTGGGAAGATAGGATTTCTAACCAAGTAACCATACTATACGAAAGAAACGGCCAGTGGCACTAGACGATTAGGATGATAAGATTACTAAAGTATATAAAACGTGACCATTATGACCCTTTTTGTACTATTTGACTGCTTTTCTATATTACTAGAATCTGATCTTTCTTTAATGTCGTGGTGGCTGCTACTGAAAACTCGAGATATATAACTTTAAGAAAAGCCCCTTATATCTTTTCTTCCACCTGTACCACTAATTGAAGTGCAGATCAATTGGATTTTAACTCGGAAAATTAGTATGAAAATTATTAAATTTCTTACCCATCCTACTAGCTATTCTTTTAAAGCTTCTTGGTTTTGATACATAAGCCATTATTATGTTGAATAGAATGACAAAGGAGCAAACGAAACAATGTTAGACTATATCGGAGGGGTGAGCCAAGCCAAGGCAATAGCGCAACACCAAGGCAACAGGCAAAGACCCCAATAGCAAGATATTGTGGTGATTCTTTCCCCATAAAAAATAAGATTAATAACTGAGCAGATGACTCACATATCAGATATTAAACTGATAAGAACAGATACCACACTTAATCAGGAAGATCCGTTCGTGGAGGTAAATCAAGAATTAGAACCATTGACGCTGGACTGGTTATGATGTTCAAGGCTCCTCGTGTTGGTAACTCTCAATGTAGCCAACTTCCAAGTATGAAATCCAATCTGCAACACATTAGTTTTCTGGACGGTTGGCCCAAGATATATCACAGAAACCCTAAAATGTATCCAACCGTCCAGAAAAATTGATCTCGACGCCCATAACTGATGCTTACCATTTGAAAAAGACTTATTTGTAATGTCAAATTTCTATATTGACAAAAAAAACTTAAAAACTGGATGTTCATTTGATACGGAAGACCAGCCTTGAGCAGTTGAGCTCAAATGAAATAGTATTATAAACAGTATTATGTTTTATAAAAGATTTGAAACTAAACGAGTTAAGCAATTTCGATATTGACACAAAAAGTTAACAAGTGGATGTTCAGTTGATTTGGACCAGTTGGCAAGCGAGTCTGAAGTGCCCAAGCACGTTATCCTTCCACAGTCGAGAGCGAGGGTTGTCGCAGCTCTGTGAAACCAGCCTAACGCATTGCCCCCTACTCCAGGGTCCATGTGACCCAAGCCTTCGCTCAAGCCACATGAACCATTTTTGAACATGTTACCCAAGCCTAACGCTGGTTAAATCGGTGAGTTACAAACTTGAATGTTCTTTTCAAATCTTGATAAATCCCATTCAGAAGCAGATAACTAGTATTCTTTGTTCATGCTAGCTGAGGATACATATCCTGCTTAATCGAATATTTTTGTAACCATTTTGGGAATAAACATCTTAATTTTTCCAATTACAACACAAATAACTCAACAATCTCATCTAAATATAGCATAGCTTAGAAAATTTTGAACTGAACATTGGTTGGAGTTCTTCCTAATAGGAAGAAACTCTCCAAAAATAAGCGTATGCCAATTTATACAACGAGCACACGGTATTCTTTAGTAAAAGGCGAAAGAATAGTTCGCTTTGTGCTCATTGCTTGGCTGCGTGAGCCTCCACTACTGCAGCTTGTTGTTTATATAGAACGTTCTTCACTCTCAACTTCCACTACTCAAGCGATGTGGGATAAACCCAACAACCACTTGCCAATATATTAGCAACTGTCACAAACAGATAATGTGTATAATAATGTGTATTCATATGTTTTTTAATTGATTCCAATGCATTAGTACTATCTCTGAATTAGATATTCTCCGATTTCTGCTAAGCTTGGCAGTTCTGTTTCTATGTATTGTTCAATTGTTGTAATCTTTTACATCACGATATCATTCAATAGAAAGGATATCAATTTATCATATTTAACATCTCACAGGCATTTAAATATTGCATTCTGTAATAAGATTACATACTTGAATATGTGGAGTCGTGGCATGGCTTTAGAAGGAAGGAGTGCAAGAATGGATATTTTCATAGTCAGGTGTCTTTTATACCGATGTGCCTCACATCTGGTCACCGTTACCTAGCCTCGCATTAGGATTTGGACAGAGACCATGGCAGTGATGCTTACGTCAATCGTCAAGTCTCTACTCGGATAGCGTTTATGTCACATTATTCGGACTTCAACAGCTTCGGACTGGAACCTTTATAACAAAAATGATTATCACTCTTTATTGAGAAATCTGAATGGGTCACTTGCGTCTTTCAAGTTGAATTTTGTATAACCAAAAAGAGCCATTCTGTCCAGATGGATAACTAGTTTATAGCATAGTAAACCATGATCAAAGATAACAGTAACCAAAGCTTAAACAGACACTAAACAAATTAGACGAGAGAATTGGGCAGGGGCCGCGCGAACGCAGGCCCCCTCAGCAACAAATTACGATGTAGACTCGACCACTTGGGCCGATCTTAGGATAGCACCCCTCCAAAGTGCAATGGAGGTCACTAACCTAGGCCATGAGCCTTTTTGATCACCCATTGACCCCATCCAGGTAAGTGCCTAAACCAACAGCATAGTTTTCATTTTATACACCTTCCTCTTCTTTTCACTTTTCCATCTCATTCGATGTGGGATCACAATAAATTGCTTCTTTTTTTCCCATACTTTCATACATCTAAAATGAGTAAACTGTAAAAAGGGCATAAATTCTCACATGGAGTATAAACTGTTTACATTTCCGATCTCATAGAAAACACGCGCGAGTATTCATTAGGATTAAATATAGTCCATGCTCTATGAAAAATACTGCACTCAACCTTTATAATGTCTTTTTATCACTGAACTTAAGCATGTTGAAAATGTGTTTGGATTGTCAACTATTCAATTCAATGTCGTTTGGAACTCAGAAGGTTGGTTTCTCGAGATCCTGAAATTTTTAATAACCTCGATTCTTATATATATTGTTGGTTGCTAGTGTGTTATTTGTTGTTTGTTTATGCCTTTTCATGAATGTACCTCACCAAGACTAGTCGTTTTTTATGCCACTAAAAATTTTCATATTTTTCATAGCAATATCCTTGTGTTGAATTTTGACAGCAAAATGGAAGACTCGGCTAGCTAGGTTAACTAGCTGTGAAAAAATGTTTTTCGTCTTTGTTTAGCAAATCAATGGCAAGGCAGTAGTGTAACGCCAAAAATGTTAAAACTATAAATTGGAGGGGTGCGCCAGCCAAGGCAGTAGTGCAACGCCAAGGCAACACGTGAAGAACCCCAGCAGCAAGCTACTGTGGTGGGCTCTTCCCCCATAAAAAATAAGATTAATATCAAGTGAGCCGATGGCTCACATATCAGATATTAAACTGATAAGAACAGATACTACACTTGATCTTAGCCAAAAGGCCGAGAAAGGTATGCCTATTTCATTCACATGTCTTTGTTTTTATACTCAATTCCCACATGTCTGTTTACTTCACCCAGGCAATGTGGGATTGATACAAGGGCATTTCTTAGAACTACTTTGCCTGCACTTTATTATGCATTCTTTGTGTTATGTAATAACTATGGTCAAACCATACACACGACGCTTCAACGTGTGAGTTCAACATGTATATTTTGTAAGAAAATTCAATGGTATTATTAAGTTAATGAGACAAATTACCAATGTTGCTAACTCTGATATCGATTACAGTGAATCAGCTCATTCTGTTTTGGTAGCCAAAAAAAAGTTCATCTCTAGATGTGGTAAAAGGACATGGCGACTTACACAGATGATTCTCCTCAATGGCTCAACTGTAGATCAAACAAACCATCTCGTGGAGTTATTAAGCCTTGAGAAAGTTACAGGCAACTCTCAATGAGTCAACAAGGCCGCTCAAATGGGTACAAGATAACTACATGATCTACAACTACTGCACAGATGTTAAGCGTTTTAAGGGACAAATGACATCTGAATGCTTAGCCACAATACTAACCTGAGGAAGATCTGGTGTTTAATATACTTGAAAAAAATACCTCACTTTTTTTTTATCTTTGTATACGGGGATGAGGAAAATCTGATGTTTAATATACTTGAAAAAATACCTCACGATACATAAGATTCATTTTAATAAAAAGTCTATAGAGTATTTGACATTTCAAACAGGTGGCATATTACTACCCATTTGGGTCCGTCACTGCTCCAGACTTTCAAGATTCAGCCAAGTAACTTAACATTCTTTGGTATAGACGACAGTAAGATTCTTATCGAACAACCCAGACCAATGATGAATTTGTTTGTTAAACTTACTAGTTATTTGTTTACGTGATTGTTTAGATTAGTGACTTACTAGTTACTAGTGACTTTAAATCACATATTTAACTTGATTGCTCCAGGCTCTGAGTAACTGCCACCTAGTTCATTGACAGCAATAGTATTCGTGTTAGATATATTAGTTGGTGATCATTTTGTAGGATTGGTCGAAAAGCATAATACAAGAAAAAGATACAAAAAAAAGATGGAATATATAGTGAACATACAAATATAAAGGGGCTTGAACTCGGGTGAGAACTTTAACGGGACAAATGAGAAACAACAGTATACAGTTAAACCGTTATTAATCAGCTTAACTTATGCTTCTAAATCTTGTTTCAGAACTTCCGATCTTTTATAAATCCTGACAATGTTATAATTTTCACAACACCAAGAACGCTTGTGAAGTCTCTTCTAGCTTCAAATGATGTCCTCTCTCTCTCTCTCTGATTCTTCTCAGAAACAAAGTCAGAGATTCAAAAGCGCTATCTCAAGCAAGTATGAAAATGGGATATAAAGTGATCTTAGTGACCGGTTTTCTCACAAAGATGAACAATATCATTTTATTACTGAATCAGTGTGTTCCACTGAAGACATTTTCGAAGAATGCATTCCTGAAACTTATCCAAGACGCTGGTTTTTTTCTCTCTGCATCCTTTCTTGTGTAGCGGATTTGTTTCCAATCATTGTTTATTTCTTTTGGTAGAAGGTGCGGATGAAAATTTCAATCTTGTTCCTACTTAATATGTGCCTTTAGCTGTATTATTGTTAAAGTCATAGTTGACTGTTGTAATGGTATGGATGTTATCTCTCGAAACTACTACAAATTTGGGTCTTTCTATTGAAAGATTGAAAACAAAGCTTCTCATTATTACAATTATGACACATGCGTAAGTTAGGTTCAGTTTAGGCCAATTGCAACTATTTCTAGAACCTCGTTTTATTCACTTGATACAACATGACTTAATAAGCAAACAAGTCGAAATTGCTACCTATGACAACCACCACTACTCAACTACGTTCTCCATTTTGCTTAACCAAGTCTTCCTTTTTTATTTCACAAATATATACGCATGAGGTCTCCATTTTGCTTAACCAAGTCTTCCTTTTTTATTTCACAACTATATACGCACGAGGTCTCGTGGTTAGGATCTAAGTTTCATGGTTACAACCTAAGTCTCACTTATTATGGAAGCAAAAACAGTGACAATAAGCAACCTGCTCATATGTTGGTTGAGCTGTATCTACTAGTGCAAGTCGATGTACTTTAGGTAATGCAGCTCGAGTTGACCCTACATCTATATATGTGCTACATTACATATCATGGCATTTACTTTCTTACATACTCTATAACTACACTTGATTTTAAATTTAAGGTAGTTTTTGCAAAGCTAATACATTAACAAACACTAACTAAACTGAAATTACAAATGGTGTTTCTTGAACTTAAAGAACTGATTCAAAAAACATGTATAAAGGGGGTTCAAGATTCGCTAGAAAAATAGATTGAAAGGTGAAACTTGCAGTAAAATGGCTTCAAGGAAAAAAGTACTTGCCTCTTGGAAGGTATATTTATTATGTTTTCATTTCACTTTAGAAAAGCTTTTCTAGATCTTTTGTTTCGGTTAATCGAGTTACACTTTTGAAAAGTGATAAAATCAATCTAGTACAGTAGTACTTATTGTAATCAAAGTGGCAAAATAAAACTTATTCATCTTTTCTAGCTAACCTTATTAAAGGATCTAAGTTTCATGGTTACAACCTAAGTCTCACTTATTATGGAAGCAAAAATAGTGACAATAAGCTCACATGTACTTTCTAAGTCAATAAAGAAGCAGATAGATTAGACTTAAAATTGTAGGACTTTACCCTAATAAAAGAGAATCCTTCCAGAAATTCTCGATGGCTAAGGCAGAGACAAAGCCAAGGAGGGGGTTTGGAAATAGTTTTCAACCAGCAATTGACGCGCCTCAGTTATTACCTCATTAGCTGAGTCATTGCCCCAAGCGCAAAGATACTCTCAAGTCTCAACAATACCCCCAACTCCTTTTTTTATACACCCCACCCACTCCTTATTTTGTTTCCTCTAGCCAATGTGGGATCATTTTCCAAGTTTTTGATCCAACCGTTTGTTTCTTTACATGTTTCATTGTTAGCTTGACATTGGCTTTTTTGCTGTTATAGTTTACTTCATAATATTCTGTTGTGGCCTAAGTAATCTCGTTTAGTTTGAAGACTGTAAATTGACATTGTCAATTTACGGTCTTCAAAGTATAACAGCAAAAAAGCCAATGTCAATTTCTTAGTCTCAACATGAGAATTCTGTTTTATGCAGCCTGATTGTGACCATTCCATAACTGATAAGCACAAGGCTTACTTGAAGAGAGAAAAGATATACATACATATGGCTTATTTTATATTTGACACTAATCTTGCCGAATTTTTGGATATGCTTCATTAGCACCCTATCCACCTCAGTCTTATAAGTATAATGTAAGTATTATTGTGTGTGATTGTATCTGAATCGTTTTAACCAAGTTTTGATCCAGCCGTTTGTTTCTTTACATGTTTTCATTGTTATGATGTGGCAAAATGATGGAAGTCTTCCTAATTGTTGTAATGGCAACATCAAACTTGGTTCCTAATCATTGTTCTGTTTATGATGATTTAGGTGACTGAATCAAATTATTTTAACATAGTATTCAGTAACAACTTTTCTTTTAGATCATGTCGCGATTTGGAAGAACAGAAACACATTTTGGTCTCACTTTGAGGATATGTCAAGGATACTAGGTTCATAAGAACCATGTAATAAAATACCTTGGTAAAAGAATTTGGTTCATTATGAGTATCCTTCTGTTACCTCAAATTCGCATAAGGTTTTGCAATCATATAAACGACGAGAAACTAGCTTTTAAGTCAACCAAATAGAAACAACTGAATCTTGTATTCTTACATGTTACATCTCTCCAAGTTACCACACCATTTTGCATACAACTCCATTGTTTCATTGGCACCTAATAGACTGACCAGTATCTAAAGCTGATGACAGTAAGAATAAAAAACAAATGGTTAACCACAAAAAAAGGAAATTTTTGTCTGTCTAGACAACCATGTGACTAGTATCTAAAGAGGAATACAGTGGTACCAGCAATAGAAACAACTGAATCTTGTATTCTTACATGTTACATCTCTCCAAGTTACCACACCATTTGCATACAACTCCATTGTTTCATTGGCACCTAATAGACTGACCAGTATCTAAAGCTAATGACAGTAAGAATAAAAAACAAATGGTTAACCACAAAAAAAAAGGAAATTTTTGTCTGTCTAGACAACCATGTGACTAGTATCTAAAGAGGAATACAGTGGTACCAGCCTATAGAACAGATCTTGTTCAAGTAAGGTTGTTATTGGTTGTTTGCTTGTGCTCTTTATAAACTGCTTTTATTTTATACTTTCAAGCGATGTGGGATAAAACATCATAGAACTATTGCCTATTATTTTTCTTTGTATTTAGTTGCATGTTTTCTCTACTTAGTCAACACATTTTCACACACTCCCCGAAATCACTACCTTGAGCCGCCACCCCGAGATCACTACCTTGCGATCGTTTTTGTTCTCTGCCTTCGGCATGCTTGCTGCGTCCCATTGCTTAGGCCTTTAAAACTGCCGACACACCCATCTTAATGATTCTCATACTACATGTTAGTATGTTACTACTATTAACAAGGCGACCGAGCAAAATCGATACACTTGTAAACTGTCAAGAATCCTGCATTATCGTCATCGATATGGTTTGGGTGTTTATGACTCCACTTCTATATTACTTGTTGTACGACTCTCCCACTTTGATGCACGTTCAAAGCTTAAGCCGTCATGCAAAGGTTTAAGATATAGATTACAGGAACTTTCAATAATCTATGTTCACTTGACAACCAAATGACCAGTCACATTACATGTATATGTGATATCATTGAACTAAAGTGTTAGCCCCAACCACAAATGTGTATGCAAGATTGTTACTATCATTCCAGCCAAAATCCGTTCTGTCATCATTTTTGCTTGCGGTAGAACATGCCACAACCATAAGAGTATAAGCAAACCAACCGAGTGTGTTATAAAGACACAAAAACTTGTTACAAATTTATTACTTTATAAGATACTAGGCCAAAATGAAGTTGAATAAAGTTCCTTTCAAAATTTCGTACACCTTTACTGAGCCCGAGCATTAACGAATTCACATGTGCCCACTGCCCACAATCAAAGACATCAAACGACCTTACATAGACATCTGGTTGATTCTCATACTAGTATTAACAAGTCTACCGAGCAAAAGATGATCAAACTAAAAATCTGCAACCAAGATGGCTAACGGCCGGTATGGGGCAAAAGTTGTGGAAAGAAATGAAAAAAAAAAATCTCGATTTGTGCGTACACCTTTACTCAGCCCGAGCATTAACGATTTCACATGTGCCCACAATCAAGGACATTAAACGACATTACACATAAATCTTGTTGTTTCTCGTACTAGTATTAACAAGTCTACCGAGCAAAAGATGATAATAATGAAAATCTGCAACCAAGATGGCGACTAACGATAAGTATGGGGCAAAATTGTCGAAAGAAACGAAAAAAAATTTGGACCATTTCTCGATTTGTGCGTGTCATCCTTGCGCAGGGGCCATGCTAATCTTCTCTGTATCGACATTAACGATTTCACATGTGCCCACAATCAAAGACATTAAACGACATTACACATAAATCTTGTTGTTTCTCATACTAGTATTAACAAGTCTACCGATCAAAAGATGATAATAATGAAAATCTGCAACCAAGATGGCGACTAACGACAAGTATGGGGCAAAATTGTCGAAAGAAACGAAAAAAAAATTGGACCATTTCTCGATTTGTGCGTGTCATCCTTGCGCAGGGGCCATGCTAATCTTCTCTGTATCGTTCCAATTTTATCGGATGTCCCCGAAGGGACGAGAGTTCAGCTTCTTGAGGTGCTATATAAACCAGTCATAACTTCTTCTTCTGGTCGATGTGGGACAAGTTATTTGACACTATTTACTTACTTTGAAGTTTGAACTAATATTATAAAGTAATACAGTAATAACTTTCAACTAATACCATATAGCACGATAAACCATTTTTTGCTTTGGTTTGAAGTTAGTCTTTGTTGATTTTTGTTTAAATCAGAGGTTTAAAAAAGAATGGTTAGTTGAGAATAAAAACATTATGAAAGTCGAACTGAAAAAACTTTGAAAAGTGAGATTAAGAGGAAGACAAAAATACTCTCACATGTCAGATATCATATCCTAGCCGCGTTAGGTGATGGTTGTCATGTGCGTGTATGATATGGCCTTGGCAAAAGCCATATGTCGTCTCTTCCTTCCGTATCTATGGGCAGTAAGTTTGAAACACGAACCGATCATTACAGCCTTAAGTATCTCTTGGAGCAGCGTATCACCACTATTCCGCAACAATGTTGGTTATGCAAAGCTGTGTTGTGGGTTATGACTTTACTGTCATTTACAAAACTGGCTGAGACAACGTTGTTGCTGATGTGATGCCTCGTCAGTTTGAAGGAGCAGAAACAACCATCCTAGCCATTTCCAGCCTTTATTGCACTTACACAAGAGGTCGACATAATTCCCGAATCACAACAGCTTGCGACAAAAATAACAAAAGGTGAAACCATAGGCCCTTGGCAAATTCGTGATGGTCTGGTTCATTTTACTACTAAGACGTAAGATTCCAAGTTGGTTTTGTTCAGACTATTCATTTACTTCTCAAAAAGTGGGTGTTCATTAGAGGGAACCAAGCGGGTTATTTGAGCCAAGGTTGCACCAACTCGTTATCCTTCCACTGTCGAAAGCGAGAAGTATTCGCAGCTCTGTGAAACCAGCCTAACGCATTGCCCTCTACTCTAGGAACCAGGAAGCCCGAGCCTTCGCTCAAACCCCACATGATCCAACTCTCGACTTGGAACGGGCAAGCCAGATATTGCAAGAACTTGACCCAACCAGGTTTGGCTCAATCAATGTCCAACCCACTTTGACGCCCTCACTTACTTCATTTACTTCTCAAAAAGTGGGTGTTCATTAGAGGGAACCAAGCGGGTTATTTGAGCCAAGGTTGCACCAACTCGTTATCCTTCCACTGTCGAAAGCGAGAAGTATTCGCAGCTCTGTGAAACCAGCCTAACGCATTGCCCTCTACTCTAGGAACCAGGAAGCCCGAGCCTTCGCTCAAACCCCACATGATCCAACTCTCGACTTGGAACGGGCAAGCCAGATATTGCAAGAACTTGACCCAACCAGGTTTGGCTCAATCAATGTCCAACCCATTTTGACGCCCTCACTTGAGTCACAAGCTCGGGTTATTTGAGCCAAGGTTGCACCAACTCGTTATCCTTCCACTGTCGAAAGCGAGAAGTATTCGCAGCTCTGTGAAACCAGCCTAACGCATTGCCCTCTACTCTAGGAACCAGGAAGCCCGAGCCTTCGCTCAAACCCCACATGATCCAACTCTCGACTTGGAACGGGCAAGCCAGATATTGCAAGAACTTGACCCAACCAGGTTTGGCTCAATCAATGTCCAACCCATTTTGACGCCCTCACTTGAGTCACAAGCTCGCGTTATTGAGCTCGGCGAATGTTGTGCTTCCAAAAGGTCTATATAAACAAGTGATAAGTTTCTATCCTAGGCGATGTGGGATATAAGCAAAAGCTTTTGGTCTTCCTTTATTTTCTTTTTCTTCCAGACAATTCGAGCTTGGTAAGTTTTATTGGCAGCAATACAAAAAGAAGATCAAAATCAAGTTCATTATCAATAGTAAGTTGACCAGCAGTAACTCTCTTCTCTTTTTTAAATATTTGTACCCTCTGACTAAAAATCCTACTTCGGCTTGAGGTCGGTGAGACATGTTGAAACGAGTATGTTCGATGTCATCTATGCATGGAGGTGAGAAGACCAAAATTTGTTTGAACGCTATTATCAGACACCAATTGGTACAGTTTATGTTGCAATGAGGTTATCACTTATTGGGGATCTGCATTATATAGCCAGCTCCTAATGCCTATAGTGTCGTAACACTTCTACTGCACATTGAAATCACATATATGCTAATATTCTACGGTAACATTTTCTACAAAACACAGTAGTCGGCATTCGAGGTAACACTAGTTCTAGATATAGGTGAATAAGATTGAGGGAGAAATATCAATTTCCGCACTCAAGTTATTACAAATACAACAAATTTTAAAAGGTGTTCAAACTCAATTTTCAGTTATCTGATATGTCCAAGTTTGACTTTTCAGGTCAAACGATCTCTATTTTAACTTCAAAGTTTAACCAATTTCTACCAGAAAAGTTTGAAAAGTGTGACATGTTCCAAGTTTGACTTTTCAGGTCAAACGATCTCTATTTTAACTTCAAAGTTTAACCAATTTCTACCAGAAAAGTTTGAAAAGTGTGACATGTTCGAAAAGAAGATGTGGGACAAAAGAAAATCTGGTTATCTTACTACCCAAACCGACAGTCTGGTAGCTACTTAAGAAAAGCAAACATCTTCGGTTGTCGTTCTTACAAGTGACAGGTTCGGTCCAACTAAGAAATATGCAAAATCTCTGCAAAAAATGAGAAAAAAATTTGGACCATTTCTCGATTTATTCTTACAAGTGACAGGTTCGGTCCAACTAAGAAATATGCAAAAATCTCTGCAAAAAATGAGAAAAAGATTTGGACCATTTCTCGATTTGTGCGTGTCATCCTTGGCATGGACCATGCTAATCTCCTCTGTATTGTTCCAACTTTATATACTTTCAGCAGTATATAAAGTGTTTGTATGTTCCTATTCTGGCCGATGTGGGATAAAACTGACTACAGCATTTTGTTACATTATCAACTAATTCCCCTACTTTTGGACTTGTTTTCTTTAAGTACATAAGATTGTATGCCATACAAATTTTTTAGCTGATATATTTAAGATCTGCAATCATGTAAATGTTTACTATGCAACTCAGGCTCATTCAAGTTTAACTTTTATTGAGTTCAATTTTGAGCTGAACAACCTCGGGCTCATTCAACTTTAACTTTTATCACTTCAATTTTGAGCTAAACAACCTGGGTTGATATATATGTAACGTGACAAGATCGACTAAATCTTGTAAGAGTTCAACTTAAATCTTTCATCAAGCTTTTCGAGGTTCGTGTAATAAGTATTTTGAATTTTTGTACACATATCGAATACAGCTTTAAAGAGACTAGTGTATCTGACAAGTTTTGTCGAATCCAACTAGATCCTAGTTTTTTCTTTCATGTTTTATGCAGGCCTTAATGCAACTGCACTCATCCTTAAACCATCCGTCTTTGATAAGAACCCTACCAAATCTGTTATTACTACCCATGTGGGTCCGTCACTGCTCCAGACTTTCAAGATTGGGCCAAGTAACTTAAAATTCTTTGCTATAGACAATGGTAAGATTCTTGTCGAACAACCCATACCAGTGATGAATTTGTTAGTTAAACTTACTAACTATTTGTTTACGTGATAGTTTAGATCAGTAACTTACTAGTTACTAGTGACTTTAAATCACATATTTAACTTGAATTCCAGGCTCCGCCATTCGAGTAACTGCCACCTAGTTCATTGACAACAATAATATTCGTGTTAGATATATTAGCTCTCAACTAGAAACTCACTATTTCATTCTGCTTACAACATCCTTTTCTTCTAAGTAAGATGCTTTGTAGCATTTGAGACCAGCTCGGCTAAGCCAAAATTGTCCTTAAGCAATATCTTCGAGGTGATGAATCTGGTAGTGACTTGTAAAATGTAAGTCATACTTTCAAGTCACTTGAACCAATTCTAACTAGTTCATTCACAACAAGAGTTAAGAGACATTAAAGAGCGATAGCATAATGAAATCTTTGTTGCAAATTTTACGAATACATACAGTTTTGGAGTTAAAATGCCTATTTTAAACTTATTGCTAAGGGCCTTCAAATACCACGCGACGGCCTTGCTAAAAGAGATGAGACTTCATGCTGACAACATTTATACTGCAAGAATGTCAAAATCCATGACAAGGTCAATATATGCTAGATAACAAATAAAAAACGTGTATCGGCACAAAAAAGGATTCATCTTGGTGAGCTACATTTGGTAAACACAGGCTATTATGACAGTTGTCTTCTACGGGTGCTAAAAGTGATGAGATTGAGTTTGAGTTCGTAACGAACTCGACAGGAGAACCTTACACAGTGCACACAAATATATCATCCAAGGTCAAAATTGACACGACTGCTGCACCTTTTGTGGCTTATTACCGTCGGTTCAGGGCTTGATAAATTATTTGTAGGTAAAACAATCAGCCCCTATGTCGGCTACAGATTTCAGTATCGACAACCAGTTGGTGTATACAATTATGACTCCTTAGTCCGGGCGACCAGCCTTTAGCAGTTGACCTCAAACGAAAAAGTATTATAAACAGTGTTATGTTTTGAAATTAAACGAGCCTCTAAAGCAATTTCGGTATTGACACAAAAAGTTAAAAAGTGGATGTTCATTTGATTCGGACATCTAGTTGATTCTCACACTAGTATTAACAGGTTTGACTTTACAGGTCAAACGATCTGTATTTTAACTTCAAAGTTTAACCAATTTCTACCAGAAAAGTTCGAAAAGTGTGACATGTTCGAAAAGGCGATGTGGGACAAAAGAAAATCTGGTTTTCTTATTACCCAAACCAACAGTCTGGTAACTACTTAAGAAGAACAAACATCTTCGCTTGTCGTTCTTACAAGTTACAAGTTCGGTCCAACCGTCCAACTAATAACCATGCAAAATCTCTGCAAAAAGTGTTTCGAGCCACTGATAAAGATTCCGACCATCAAGAAAAAGGATGAGAAAAAAATTTGGACCATTTCTCGATTTGTGCGTGTCATCCTTGCGCAAGGGGCATGCTAATCTTCTCTGTATCGTTCCAATCGGATGTCCCCGATAGGACGAGAGTTAAGCAACTTTCAGCAGTATATAAAGTGTTTGTATGTTTCTATAAAATTGACTACAGCATTTTGTAACATTTTCTACAAAACACAGTAGTTCGCATTCGAGGTAACACTAGTTCTAGATATAGGTGCATAAGATTGAGGGAGAAATATCAATTGCTGCACTCAAGTTAGTACAAATACAACAAAATTATAAATAAAATTGGCTTTAGAAGGAAGGAGTGCAAGAATGGATATCTTATTAGTCAGGTTTGTCTGTTATACCTACGTACCTCACATCTAGTATCAAGATATGTAATGGTGCCTCGCATTAGGCTTTGGACAGAGACCGAGACAGGGATGCTTACGTCATTTGTCAAGTCTCCCACTCTAATAGCGTTTGTGTCGCATTATTCCGACTTCAGCAGCTTCAGACTGGAACCTTTATAACAAAAATGATTATCACCCTTTATTGAGAAACCTGAATGGATCACTTCATCTATCAAGTTGAATTCGGCAATAATCAAAGAGCCATTCTGTTCAGATGGATAACTTGTTACAGCAAAACTGGACCAGACACTAAACCGAAGACAAGAAAATACAGTATTAGACTAGAGAACTGGGCAGGGGCCGCGCGAACGCAAGCCCCCTCAGCAATGTAGACTCGACCACTTGGGCCGATCTTAGGATAGCACCCCTCCAAAGTGCAATGGAGGTCACTAACCTATGCCATGGGCCTTTTTGATCACCCATTGACCCCAACCAGGTAAGTGCCTAAACCAGTAGCATAGTTTTCGTTTTATACACCTCCCCCATTCCTTTCACTTTACCCTCTCATCCGATGTGGGATATCATCAAATTGGTTCTTTCTTTCCATAATTTTAGACATCAAACTATCAAAGTCACTAAACAGATATAAATTCTCACATCTGTTTACACTTCCAATCTCATAGTAAACATGGGCGTGTGTATTCATTAGATACAAACATAGTCGTTGCTCTACGAAAAAAAATGCACTGAACCTATATAATGTCTTCAAATCACTGAACTTAAGCATCTTGAAAGTTCATATGGATCGTCAAACTATTCAATTCAATGTTGTTTGGAACTTGGAACCTTGGAAGGTTGGTTTCTCAACGTGTTAAAGTAAGTTGTCAACCACTTCATATGGCCGGTTTATTTTCGGAGACTTTGAGAATGGTGTCAACTGTCAAGTATATTAGTTTCACTAAAACAGTGTAGTAAATTACTTTGGTGAAAGAATGATTCACCTTCAGTGTGCACTTACATTATTTACCTTTGCTTATATCGATCTGATATTGATCTAAGCAGTAAACCTTACACATATGAAAATTGAGAATAATCAATCTAGTACTTATTGTAATCAAGTGGCAATTAGAACTATTTATCTCGTCTAGTTAACCTGATTAAAGAATCACTCCGTGTCACATAGTTGTCTTCAAATTAGCAGCAAGTTCGATGAAGTGATATTGATAAATAAGCATGTACGCGGGACGCATCACATTAAAACAAATGGAGGAACTTAGAGCCTTGTGTATGTTAATAACTTTGTAACGGGATGAGAAGTAGAAAAAAAATAGAAAGAAAAAGAAATCAAATGCAGAAGTAACTATCAGCTGAATGTTGCCTTCACTATCCATTTCTCAACTGAAAATACACAACAAATCGCCAGAGAGATAAAATCTGGATCCTACTTTAAAATACAGATACAAAAGTACTAAATGAATGTCTTACTAGAACAGACATGTCTTGTCTTTCCACTTAGCCGTGACACAACCGTATACCACTTCCAACTAGAGTACAAAACACAGCCACAAAAATACAATTTGTCTGATTATCTATTTACTTTTAAGAAGTTTGCAGTGACGGACAGGTGATTATCTCCCTTATTAATACCGACGACCACCTGATGTTGATAACAGGACCCTACTGGCCTTCTTTCCTTTCTTCCCCCCTATCTCAACTGCCTTAGCTTCTACAGGTTTTGCTCTTGATATAACATTTGCAAAAGATGTCGTGCCTCCAGTTGGCAATGCTGCATAGATAGCATTTAATTATATAAGAAAGCATTTGAAGCTTCCGTATTACAACACAATATTTTTCTATAATCGATAAGAATTGAACGAAGAAGACAACATACTTAAGTAACACTTACCAGTTGAAGACCCATTTGACATGTTAGTTTCCTCTGTTCTTAGAGTAGGAGAATCATGTGCTGAAGCAAAACCAAGTCTGGCAACATTTGAGAACAGTGGCCTATCTACTACTGTCGGAGGGCTTGACGATGTGACTGAAGAAGAACTTCCCAGGGCTTTAAATTACATGAAAACAAACTATGTTAGAAAGACTCACTAACCACCAGAAAACAACATGCGATTGTTTCAATAAACTGAGCCCCAAAAGCAGGATTTCAATCCGTTAGCAGATTTAGGAAAGATAAAGCAAACAGATGCTCTGAATAGACGAAAGAACATTGCATTACCTTCAAAGTCATCCAAGGAGTATGTGGGTGAATAATCATAGGCAGGTTGTGTGTCAAATAGTACTGGCACATAGTTTGCAGCAGCAGCTTCTGCCTTGGCTTTCTCCTCTAGCTCCTTCAAGTATAAAAGCATCACAGTTGTTATCTAAGTGCTCCCAACCAATAACTCTCTAGTCACTAATGATACCATTTCTACCCGTGATTGTGTGAAGTGTGATATCTTGTCATCAATATGACACTAGTTTTATCCTTCTAATTAAATTATTGATCTTAAATGAATTCAATCAAAGCTTTTTAGAGTCCCCCATTTTTTATTTAAGCACCATTGTAATTGGACACGTCGCTTGTTTTCAATATCGATTAAAAACCGTCATCTTTACGGAGTAGGTGTGTCATAATTCAAGTTTTCATGTCTGCCCAACTTTGGGACTTTAGAAGTTTAATTTATGCACCCTTAAATGAAAGAACTTCAGATTAAACAGTAATTATACCAAGTACCAACGACTTCAAGGTACTGTTCCTTTAATGACACGTGCTTAACAAAAAGTGACCCCCTTCCACTACTGATGTGTGCATAACAATAAGTCAATGGAGTGAATCTATTAACCTTTTTAGCAACACGCGACCTCTGGTTTTCTCTATTTTTTAACTCATTCCCAAACGGAGAAAGGGAACTGGGAGGCAATATTCCAGAGAGATCGATTTCACAAAGCTGTAAAAATATAGCACCCCCAATAAGACATAATCATGACAGAGGGATTACATTTGTAGCATATAGCAGATGCTTCGAGTCATCTACCTTCTACTTTCACAACAAATAGTTTCTGATTAATGTCTAGCAACATACCTGAAATGTTGTTGTCAAAGAAAAATGGCTCAGGTAGCGATATCGCCTCCTTATGGCTTCTGATTGTGTGATCGTCTCCAACTGCAAAATCTTACCACTAATCCTGCAATTTGTAACTTAATAGTGTCAAAAGAAAGAACATGTTCAGTTCTGCAGAATCAGGGGATGCAATGCAATGGCATTTATATAGGCTTAAACACGGATTTTCTAGTCTCTTCATCCTACAGTAATGCAACATGTGGCAGCAGCCATCTACAATCCAGAATCCATCATTATAACAAAACATAACGAGCCAACTGCATAAACACGCCTCTATACGAATATGATGTTTTAAAGAGGCAATAAAAACTATTGGGTATTTCCTGCTACTTATGTAAAAGATTGTCAACATTTTTTAATTTCCCAAAACCAAGAAATACATCTCCACGTTTGCTTCAAATAAGTATGACAGGCAGGGGGCCTTCGCTAGTATGCAACACGGAGTTCAGTAATCAAAACGATGAAAAGAATCATTACAAGTCTGAATAGCACCATTACAACCTCAAATGCAAGGTATTTTCTTTTTTTCTTTTTTTTTTTTCTTACCCTCTTTCCTAGAATTTAACTTGTATGTAGTATGTTCTTCGTAATAACAACTTGTTATTTCCGTAACGTAGTTATGGGTGGCACCTCACTTTTTATATGTTTTTTTTCCATAGAAGATGGGTATTGAAATCCTTTACCAGGAAAAAGATGGTTGTAATTTGGGTGCTACAGGGTTAGTGGGATCCACTGTATTTTTTCCCACAAAAACCGTTAAAAATATTATGAAAAAACTGTCTTAACGCCAAAGGACCTGTTTTAGCCTTATGGCGTGTGTGACCGCATGACACCCTACGACACCCCCTCGACGTTATAAGCGTCGGCGTAATCAGCACCAACCAAGCAATAGATTTTCTCTTCCTTTTTTTTTTTTTTGTATTTTACATAACAAAACCCAAAAGATATCATTAACTACCATACGGCGTACGCTAGCCTAATGAGCATAAACACAGGCATCATGATATTCAGTGGCCATTTAGAAAGCTAATACAAGAATTCTAGTTTAGCACATCCCAAGAATGACCTCTGGAACATTTTTTTAAAAAATCCAGGCGAACAGATACTTTCTTTCTTATAGAAAAAGGTCTACAGAAATTTATTTGAACATTTATGAAGCTACAGACCTTTGAGGAAGCCTGTCGTAGCTTCCATAATGGTGCAGAAGACATTTCATGTTCAATGGATGGAGTATGAGGTGCTGACCATCAGCTGCCTGAAAAAGCAAAAGAACATTTTAAAAAAAAAATTACTGCATTCACATAATGATAATCACAAACGCCTTATCATCTTTACTTTTTGCCCATGTAGCTTTACTGCAAGGCTACTGGTAGACTCTCGTTATCCTGATCAAAAGGAAGCCTATCAAAGAATGCACTTCAGAGTACACACAGGCCCAAGGCTTTTCATGTTTGATACTACTTATCTCCAGATGAGCTTACCTCCCTCCCTCCCCTTTTTGTTCCACCAACCCTCCAATTACAGCAGGAATATTCATACTTACCATGCAGACTCATTTTTGAGCTGCCCCTTTTTATAACATATTGCACAAAAGGTAACTAACTTTGGTCTGAGTTCTACTAATAGATAAACTTTAAAATATAGAAATTTTAAGGTAAAGATATCCAATTTTCTATTTTTTTAACTTAAAACAAGTAACTAAAAAATATTGAGTAAAGTGAAAAGACTTTTCGACAACTTCTGCAGGACCAAAATGTAACAAAATGAAAGCTGACCTTATTTCTAAAAGAACACTGAAAGTTGGATACTCGAAATATAGTAATTCCTCGCCTTTTGTGTACATTTAGAAAGTCTGGTTTGTTTTATAGGGTAGAAAAAAACTAACTCAAAGATCTATAATAATTACCTTCCATCTTAATCAAGTTCTTTTCTTTGCAGTATTTCAACAAAAAATATATATGCATAGACAGATGTGATTAAAAATATGAGGCTACGATAGCAATGATTAAAAGATGACCTATGCAACATTGATGAAACAGTGTAAGCTATTACTTGCACTATGTCCTAGTGAGTCACATCTCCACAAAGGCCTCAATTAATTTAAATTTTGTTTTCTAGGAGGTCTTATATATCTGTTCTGTTTCTAGTACGGCATAACTGGTGCTTTTGAAGTATTAGGAAAGTTAGAGGGTAAACCTAGCTGTAGTTCTCTAACAATGCAAATGCCATCCATTTAATTACAAAAATTCATGGCATCCATTTTTTTCCCACAAGATTCCTATTAATTTTGTATATTAACAAATTAGAAATATGACTAATATGGAACTCTACCATTGAAAGTAAATCCACATCACGCACAGAAGTAAATGTAGTTCAGTCGTAGGGCCTACAGGCAGCTCAGCTAGATAAATAAGTGACATACACATTGTTTTAGCACTATGTAAAACCCTTGACCTTTTCAGGCAGACTACTGACAGTCTCCTGATATGAAACTAGCAATAAGTTTGACCAACTTACCAATGGATTCCCGAAATTTAAGTAAAAGATCATTCCACTGCAGCACGCAAACTAAGATAATAGACATATCGCATACAATTTACCTGATAAAAATCATATGATGCTTTAATCTTCTTGTCAGTAAAACCATCAGATGGCATTTGCACACCCCTGCTATCATCCGGGGAAGACGACAATGTTTCGCTCTGGCCATCATATGGCTCATCGATCTCAGCAGTTCGACTCAATGCAGGTTCATCAGCATTGACCAATTTTGACTGACCCACAGAAAACGGTTCATCATCCCAACCACTGACACCAATACCAAAATTCGTACTTGGTGGCGAACCTGCTCGAAAAGAATCAATTTTACCAGCACTTGCCACATCAATGTCCCTATGCTCCTTCCGATGCTTCTTCCTCTCTTCAAGTTGTTCCACTGCTCGGAAAGAATCAATTTTACCAGCACTCACCACATCAATATCCCTATGCTCCTTCCAATGCTTCTTCCTCTCTTCAAGTTGTTCCATTGCAGCGCAGACATATGGAAGCCTTTCCAGGTCATCGACAAGCCCTGATTCTGCTCTAGCAAGCCAGCTATCAAGCTCCGACATTGCTTTCCTAACCGACAGTTCAACATCTGATGTAAAAGTGAACTTTGAAAACGAGTCATAAACTTCCTCCTCGTCAACCCTTTCTTTCTGTTTAGCGTTCAAAGTTAACGAATCCTTATCACGGGTCAGAAGCATAAATTCAATGATATCACCAACACAGTGCTGTTTAACATTCTCAATGTAGATGGTATACAAGTCTTTTGACGATATCATCATGAAACATAAGGGACACTTTTTCCAGCATTCACGTTTATGCTCGTCTTCTCCAATCAAAAAGTACCTTAATATACACGGGAAACAGAAGATATGCCCACATGACGTCATCTGGGGACACAAAAGTTCCTCCAAACATATTGGACAAGTTGTCGGGTGTGGCGTGAAATACTTCAAACATATAATATCCTCCCACTGCAACATCTTATCAGGATCCATCGACTCAGGAGCACGGCTACCAGAATCCAACAACACAAACTTATAATTTGCCTGGAGAAACAGATCTTTGTTGTAAGGTTTCCTTTTCGGCAGTCTTCTTGGATAATTAACCCTTGGTTGTGGGCGAGCAACCGGATCATACTGAAAATTCAGCAAGTAATTGGCGTTAGCACCCTGCCCTCTTCTTCCTGCCGATGTCGGAGTGCCCCCATGGTTAGTCGAACGAGATCTGTTCTGACTGCCAGGAGACCCTCTATGCTGAGAAAATCCAGCACTAGATTGGCCAGAACCATTGTGTTGAAAAGGTGCACCAGATTTTTGGTGAGCCGCAATCTTCTTTCCATTTGGTTTATGTTCTTCTTTCACCTAAAGTAATTAAACAATGACCATTGTAAGCTACTAACTTACTAACGACCGTAAACGCAACATGTTTCTTATCCTGATCAAATAGATAAGTGCAATCCAAGGAGAACAAATGTAATAGTAGTCCAACAAAACACTGTTAATCAACAGTAGCCATTACACTACTACTTTATTAACAGTGTAAGTACATGGTCTCGTATGTTTGGCATATTTTATTTAATTAACAAGTCTAAATTTCAAGTCATAAAACAGTATTCTTTATCCAGCCCCGAAAAAGGTTACCTTTTAAAAGATGACCTAAATTACTAACATACTAATTACTGAAAAGGCAGTTCATTTCTGACCCAGCCCACTTAATGGACATCATATTTAATCAAACAAGAGCAAGGCGTCTAAATTTCAAGTCATAAAACAGTATTCTTTATCCAGCCCAAAAAAGGTTCCTTTTGGAAGATGGGGTCGTAGGTTTAGCTCTTGGTTGTATACAAAGAGCACATATGAGGAAGTTATTATGTGCAAGTAATACGGACCACTTAATGGACATTATATAGTAAACTCGTCTGCTATTCTATTCTATAAAATGCCAACAAAAATTCTCTATTTTATTCACACGATAATTTTCCCTGTAACAAAAGGCGCAAATAGGTTGTTACCTTTCTGGAAGATCCACCAGAATGTTCCGTTGTAGGAGCAACTGGTCCTGCAAAATATGTCAAAAAGCAAATTAATTCAACAACAACAACAAGCTTGCGGGTGTTTAGATAAGCTCGTGAGAATAGCTTATGCTTAATGAAATAAGCCCATAAGGTGCAAATATATCCTGACCCAAACATCCCTAATAAACGTAAAACCCCGAAAAGAAACATAAACATTACCGGTAAAATTGTTGTTGTTATGGGAGATATGAATTGATTGAGGATGATTAGATCCATGATTGGAATTAGGGTTTTGAGGATTTTTATAATTATTTAAGGATGATGTTGGACCTTGATTTTCAGTAGGCGAGATGGACATGAAATTGATAATTAGGATTTTGGGAAGATTTCAATTGCATAACCAAAACAGCTGCTTTTTTTTATTTTGACAATTTATATGTTTCTTTTGCCTTTTATTGCTAGGACTAGGAGGATCCGAATATCGGTGGTCGTATCTTTTTTCCTATACCGACTTTCATTCTTTCATCATTTCCCCTTCTACCTTCCTTCTTGTTCTTTTCTATCACTTTCTTCACCGCTAAGGGTGGAAACGAGTCGAGCCGCTCGTTAAAAGCTCGAACGAGCTGAGTTCGAGCTCGATTTTAAGTTGCAACTTTTTTATTAAACGATTTTGAGCTCGAGCTTTACGTACAAAGCTCGTTTTAGCTCACGATCTTAAACAAGCCTAATGTTTTATATATGAGCTTATTAATGAGTTTAATAACAAGCTTATTAATGAGCCTAATTAGATATATTACGAGCCAAGCTTTATTTTTATATTTCCAATCGTATAAATGAGCCGAGCCGAGCTCGAGCCTTGTAAAACTTAAACCATCCGATCTCGAGCTCTGACAGGCTCATGCTCGACTCGTTTTTACCCCTATTCACCACTTTCTCTTTTCCTCCTATACACTGACTGGACTAAACATATTTCAATCAAGTTTTTGTCCATCTTTTTTTCATTTTTTGTCCTCGTTCATGTTTGGTCCGGTTAGATCTTACACATAACCAACTATTTATACTTTGTTCAACCAAACCGGATTGAACCGACTTGTACTTAAACCAACCCGGGAGTTTTGAATGGAATCAGTTTTTAGATCATCATCAACCCTACATTGTGTGACCACTATACTCTTTCTAATAACGTAAGATTAATGGATAAATGATCTATCACATTTTAACATCATAGAGAACTATAGACAAGTGATCTCTTACGATGTAAGTCACATAAGTATACGATGTGCATAAAATTATAGTTACGTGGTAATTTTTTTATAAGATTAGATTAATAAATATTTTATAAATAACAAAGTGCATAAAACAAAACTTTAAACCACCACGAAGTGATCAAGAGGTTAGACGTCCCCATGTTCTTATAAGAAGCAGGAAGTTCAAGTCTTCGTAAGTAAATATCTCAAAGGTGTTTAAGAAACTCGTCATCATCAAATAACCTAGTGGCAAAGTCATTGACGTTTAAATAAAAAGTAAAGGTCCAAATATTGTTGAATGTGTATATTTAAGGGGTGGTCATAAAGGTTTATTTGTGCTCACTAGTCACTCCGACTATCTAAAAAGATAATCATCCAGAAACTAGTGGACTCGTTGAATCGGAAACTTAAGAGAGCTGGGAACCGTTGGCACGAGAAGGTGGCGCCAAAGTCGCCACGTAGGATTTTGGGGCTTTGGCACTAGAAACCCTTTGGCACCACATTTAGGGGAGTGGTTGACACGAGAAAAAATGGTGCCAAAAGGTATAATGGGCCCACAAATACTCCACTTTATGACCAAAAAAAATAAAAATTGATGACACTGGTTGTTGCTGTTGGCGCGAGCTCAGATGGCACGAGGGTGGGAGTGGTGCGCCAAAGGGAGGGTGGCGCCAAAAAGCTACCCGCCCACCTTACAGCCGCCGCTCCCCGCTCTAAGCAATCTTATAGGAAGAAAAGTTTAGTAAATTTTCAGAACAATTATTGTACAAACATAAATAATTAGAGGATATAAACTGTAAATAGCTATCTCTTTCTCCTTCTTTTTTACCATTACCCCTGTCTTACTTTTTACAAAACTTCCAGAAAAACACACACAAACACCTTCTTCGCATTCAGAAACCCTAAACCCTAACCATGGAAGACAGCTTCACAGTCCGAATTGACAAAACATTCGGAACCCTTTCATCACCCCAACAACAACAACCATCATCTTCACTCTGGTCCTTAACAGACGAAGAAATCCAACACAACAAATGGATCCAACCTAAACCCAAACCCCAAAACGAGGATGACACCCGCCTTCTTAAACCCCCCAAAAAACCCTTTTCACCATTCCTTCAGAGCCTCATTGACCAGCCTTCATCTTCAGCTTCTGATGACCTGAAAGCTGATATTCAAGAACTTGACACTGATGAAGATGAAGATGATGATGATGAGAGGGAGGGTAAGGGGGAAAAGGGGGAGATGGGTTTTGTTAAACCGGAGGATCATAATAGTGAGGAGTGGGATATTCGGGCTTCCGTTGGTTGCGACTCTACTCTTGACGATGAGGTATTTTAAGTTCGGTTCCGTGTGTTTTCGGTCATATGTGTTTTTCGTTAGAACGCCAATCTTTACTATTTTACAGTATTTAGAGCACAAGGAGTCCGGGTGCCACGTCATCGAAACTCACTCACTCACATGAAAAAAAGTGGGAGTCATCACTCCAAGTGATGGGTGAATGTGGTCCCACAATACACACAATACCACTTTCTTCTTCCCCAATACACACACACAATACACAAAAAAAATAAAAAAAAATAAAAAAAAATAAGAAAAAAACTGAAACCTGATCACGCCCCGTGGGTAGACCCACGCCACAGGCTCACGCCGTGGTTTTTTTCGTTTCCCGGAATCATCACGCAGCCAACGCCGTGGGTTTGGCACCCCACGGCGCCACCACTCCCAGCCCTCTTAAACCACAAATCAATCTCACAATGTCGCTTACTTAGATTATTTTAGCACGAGAGCTTCTTACACAACATAGGTACCATTGGGAGACAAGCCCTTTGGTTTTAGCTGTTGAGTTATCTGCCTATCCAATTTTAAATAAGCCAATCTTGCAAAAATTGCTATGTGCTAGTAGTCGACCACCCTGCAGCTAGTAATCGTCCTAGGCCGGGAGTAATCGTATTGGAGTTTTAATTGTATGAATTTTGAAGTTGTGTGTATGACATGAACTAAATATTTCATATACTTAGATCTTTAACAGTTCAAAGTTGATATAGTTTTCTTGAATTGATTTTCACCAACATAAAGGAAAATTGCTAAAGCTAGTTGTCTAGAACTGGAGTTTGGGCTGATTTTGACGATTTTAACCTGGCCGGCTAATATGGCCGATTTACTCAAATCGCTAAGGCATATGGCCGCCTTGTTTGTTTAGCTTATTCTTTGCGCTCATGATCTTGTTTGAATTTGGAAAAGCCGATAAGCTCACTCTAAACGGTATATGAACATACCCGACTTTGTGAGCTTATTGGCTATTTGAAGTTTTTATAGAAGCCTTTAGGTCCATAAACCAGATAAAATCAATCACCCCTTTAGACTTATGGGTTTTTTTTATGTTCTTTTGAGCTAATCTAGCCAAACTTCAACTACATTTATATTTGAATTTAGCATAATTCAGATTGTTATTGAGCTTTCTGAGAAATAATAACATGTAATTAGTAGGTATTAATATATATTTTAAAGATATCACAGACTAACTCATCGTAATTCGTAATACACAATACACTACAGTAATACTTTTATATTTTGAATGTGTTTAGTTATCGCATATGATTATGAAATTTAAATAGCCGAGTTGTTTGATCAGCTCTCATGAAGCCCTATGTATGGCTCTTCTGCTAGAAACAACTTATTTGCCTTTTAACATATGTTGTATTCAAAGTTATAGCTTCTATTTCTATGTGATTGACTTTGTTGTTTAACATGATTTAGGAAGAGGAGGATTGTTTTGACAAGGTTGCTGTAGGCAAGGAAGAATCCGCAGAACGTTTTTACATGAAAGATGTCAATGATTATGAAGTTGAAATGGATTCTAACATTGCACTTCCCGGCTCGTTAACTGATGTAATCAAGGATCCCCGAGCAAATCACAAGGCCGCAACGCTTAGGATCAAAGAAGACTATGAATCCGCTAAAAAATTGGGAGCATGTAGTGTTCCAGATCATGTTCTTAACCCTTCAAGATACACACACTATACCTTTGATTCAGATGAAGAAGTTGATGAAGAGTCTAATCGAAAAGCTTGTTTGGATTTCCTAAATACATTGAAGGGGTCTGCTGCCATGGAGATAGAAGAAGATGTTTCAACTGATTCCTTGAAGTCGATTGTCTTTACTCCAAAAAAGAAGTCTAGTGACGGTATGGTGAAAAAAGGCAAGGTGGATGGAAATGAAGAAAACATGCATAAGAAATTTATTTCCGTTAGTATTGAAGATAGTGAGGTTTCCATGATGGATGAAGATGAGCCTGTGATCAATAAAGGTAGCAGCTTGCAGAAAGGTGGTCGCAGATATCGAACAAAGGCCAGTATTGATGAATGAGGTAGACAATATGCTGGTATATGCAACCTTTAAGTTCATGGATAAATTTGCATCAGATGATCTTTAAAAAGATCTGCATAGTATGCTACAATTTGAATTGTACTGTTAAAGGTGTATTACTTGCTTTAATACTGCGATATACTAGTTGCCAGAAATGTGTTTTCAGGGGAGAATATGTGATTTTACTAATCTTGAGGAATATAAGCTCTATTTTTCTACTAAAAATCGAACAAGGATCTATATAATAGAAGATGTATATGGAACCAGCAAAAGCCATACCCTATTTAAGAATACCACAGTAAATTGTAAGAACTATAAAACTCAACAGATGGAACATGATATGTGATTCATTTATTGTAGGTTCTTTACGGTTGCAGAAGTAGATGATCAGTTGATAAAAATTATAGAGTTTTCTGGTACAATGATGACTCGTTATTTTGTAGTGGTCGAGATTCTAATGTCCACTTTCTTCAAGCTAATCTCAAAAGCTGATTTCACTTGCTATTATTGTACTCTGAAACGTAGAAGCATAAAACGGTATAACTTATACAAAATCAAGTATCTAACAATGCTTGGTGGTTTTTTAAAGTAAGTTTAAGAATGAGCTTTGTAAAAATATAGTTCATCAAAATGAGTATAAAACCACTTATGTCTTGTCTTCGTATTACGATTATCTTAAGAGTGCACGGTGCAATGGCGTATCACACTTCATATGGCTTTTTTCCCTATGGTATGCCTCTTCCATATTTGGTATGAGATGTCAGAAAAGGAATGAGCTTTGTCCTTTGATGAATCAGAATGACAGAAAAGGTTTCCTAATAGCAAACCAAACAATGTCAGAATACTATACGTCAACCAAACCAAATGAAACCACTCGCCACGTTGAAAAGGACAAATAACCACTATTGTGGCCATGGCTATACACCGGATAACATGGTCATCTGGTGAGCTCACCACTGCTGTTTGAGAAAAGTGTGAATTGAGAATAAGGTAAATGAGAAAAGTGGCTTTATATATACAAACCAAACAAGATTAATAATAGTAATGTACTATTGTTTACTATTTACACCTCTATCAACATTAATGCAGTTATATGTTTTTACATTTTCACTGTTATATCATCCTTCATTTTATGACTCATTTTGTATTGAGCCTTAACTTTTTTGCAGATTGCTGTTTCACAGTAAACTTGATGAGGCATGTCGCAAATCTCATGAATGAATAAAACTCAATGATACAAATAAAACTCGATGATTGTGTGACTGTTCAACATCTCAGTTGCTATTAGGGTAAAAAAAAACAAACAGAAGTAACCGACTAGAAATCGATGATTTGGTTTTTACTTTTTTCAAACTAAACGGCACCAATTACATATATATGTGTGTAATTGGCCCAACTCTAAAGACACACGACTAAAACACCTAATAACAGAACAACCAAACCGAAAAATATAAGAAACCAAACCGACCAGCTTCAGTTCCGGGTCTTCTAGAAACCAAATATTTCGGTTAGGCTTTGGTGTTGGCCAAAAACCAACTCAAACCAAACAGTACTCACCGGTTCGGTTGGATTGGATCACAAAAATGCCATCACAAATCACTAACTTCACCATAAAGTAATGAAGGCATGTTCATATTTTCTTGTTGGATTGGATCTATACATGCTGTAAATCTTTTGTTTTGAGGTAACTTTAAAACAAATAGCACATACCCAACCCGAACAAGAGCCAATGACAATTGCTTAACACAATTGCTTAACAGTTTAAGCTCTAATTAGTGGCGATTTGATCTCTAAAACTTATATTCCGAATAGTTTGTTCGTGCAAAAATCTAACCCTAGAGCCAAAACATTTACTGGTTATATGATGCTTACAGAACTGCCAGACCAACATCATAATCTCATATACAAGCTGGCGAAACTTTCCAGCATCAAACACACAATAATCTAAGGCTAATAAAAATCAACAGAAGCCATCCCAACCTTTAATTAAAAATAAGCCAAAACATTCAGGATAATTAGAAAGAAAGGTGAGTGGTATACCACGAGACCAATAGTCACATTGAATTTAGATACAAAAAGGCTTAGGAATTAAGTCATCAAGAAGCCCTAGAACTATCAGCCACACAACTGAGCCTAAGGACAATGATACTATACTCCCAGTGTTTGTTACCGACCAGTTGATTCTAGTGTCAATTACTTACAGCACTTGGCTGGCCAAAAACCACAGCAATTAATCAGTTTTTATCTCAAAAATACTATCAACAAGTGTCTAAATAAGCCATCATGATGAAAGGCTTAGAACATCCTCTTCCTGCAATCTGGTGCTCCACAATAGCACGGAAGTTGCTTAATATTCCCATCTGAATCCACCACACTATCCAGCGCATAGCCATAATCATAAGTAAGCTCCTACAAGTATCAAGAAAAGAATATATGTGATTTTTGACAAGTTAAAGTTAATATGACAGAATGATCAGGCTATACACAACTGAGGTTTGAAACTTATAAAATAAGCTGTCAATGTTTTGAGATTGTGTATATGATACAATTTTATGAACTGGTAAAACAGATCAAGAGCATAAAATGGAGGAAAAAACACAACTAAGACTTGAACCAGTAACACGATTCTCAAAACTAGACTAAATAGTTAACCACCATTTAATAGTTTTGAGCTAAAATGCAGCTTTATGCTTATGCACATATATAAGCTAAAATTTGTAAAGAAATGTGACATTCAGTCAAGTTACAATAACAAATCTGCAAAATCGGTTACTGCATCAGATAATTTGATTTGGGTAAAGCCCAACTAAGTAATGTGACTTGAGTGATATATCATTCATTATATTTTTAGTTTAGCAATGGGGCTGGTTTGATATGCAAAATCCAGAAGAGCAAAACATATTTAAAAACATGGACAAATTATGCACTTTTATTTTAAAGTCCAACTATTTAAAAAGAAGATAGATGTAGTATGAGTAACTAGATAATTTTATTGATGGCCTTAACAAACTTTAGATGCCTAGTCCAAATATAACTTCATTCACTGTACTAGTTGGATCAAGAACAGAAAATCACATGAGAACATTATTCACATGCAATACCAAAAACAGAAATTCAATTTACTTCTATGCCGGGAGATGGACAATGTATAAACATAATTAGACAAAACAAAAATAAATCATAACTGCAGACCAAAAAAGATAGCATAAACCCATAATCAATAACATAAACAATCAAAAAGAAATATATAGTAAAAAACTAATTGCAAAAAGAAAAATATATGCATTAAGTATAAAGAACAAAAGATAACCTTGAGTGGCTGAATATTGTCAGCAGCAAATAAGATCACCCTTGCCTGAGTGAAATCATGATGGGCACTCAAGACACATTGAACGAACAGATTGGGCTGGCAGCTATGATTGATATAGCGCGTCACATTTCCAGTTGTTCCTGCATCAATACAAAACCGAACATCATCCTTGCCGGCTTCACTGCCTTGCACTGGAAGCGTGGGAACTTCCCCCAGTCGTTTCTGAAAAATTCAACAGAAAAAAAGTTAGTCACTGATAGTCAGCCCTAAAAAAAGTAAATAGAAATATTAACATAAAGACTTGTGTTAGAAGGTGCCTCGTGTTCAAATATTCATTTGTTGGTAATGGTTGGCCTATACACAGCAAAGAACCAAATATAGACACTATTTCTTTATATTTTTATATTGAAAATACCTCTCTTTGGCCTAGCCCCTGCATTGTTTCAAGGCAGTCTATGTCAAAAATATACATGTTCTCTGGGTTGAGAACGTCATCCGTTTTCTTGAGAATTCCTATGTACTCGCATACAAATCCTCCGGACGGGATAAAATCCCATGATCGCACGGCCCATCCCTTCATCGGAGTTTTGTAAACTTCCAAACGATATTTTATCCCTTTTTGTGTTGTTCTGTTGATACAGCTAGGCCCGCACCCGCAGTTGGGCCCACACTCAAAAACAACTGATTTTGGTTCAATCAGCCTATATATTAAAAAACAGAAGATTTTACCATTAATGTTTACAAAATACATGATTAGAGTCATCTTCATAAACCTAAACATATTTAGACTAATTTTGAAAGTTGATTGCTACCTGCCACCATCACGATGAACGTAAGGGAAGTCAAACCCATTCAACCTAGCACAGGCACAGCTTTTAGGATCAGTGCAGCTACCCTTGCAATTGCATCCAGATGCACTGGACGGAGGGGTAACATTCTGGGCAAATTGTAGAGACCGGATATATGTCAAACCTTACATAAGTGAAATAAAAAAGTATTAATGAATATTACATGATGTTAATCAGCAATAACATATGGGCAGTTAAAAAATGAAAAAATCATATATCCATGTGTCATGTGTGCATACAACACAAACATTTTGAAGTTGATCATATGTATACATTTTATTGCATATCCCTTGAGTCACAATTCTTTTTTCAGCAAAACAGTATATATGTAACCTAGAAAGATAAAACCCTCAAAGTGATATGAATCATGTTGTTAAGCCAACCAGTTTTTCAACTTACATCGTACAATCTGGTTCTTGTTATCTTTTCAGCTGAAATAACTATCTATGTTACTTTAATAAGAATAGAAATAATGCAATTACAAGTTGCTCGTTCGCATATAGATATTTTCTGAAAGATGTCCAATGCGGATAATTACTCAAATTAATGAAATTTTAGCATTCGTGTGTCTCTGTTTGAAACTCCCAAAGAACTTGCATTTAAAAAAATATGAACAGGTCTAGATTCTCAACAGATACATTGAGGGTACTGAAACAAAGCAAGTTACCAGTTGGAGGAACAGGTGGATCATCAACAACGTTTGTTGCTGGGATAGGAATACTTTCAAGACCTTCGCTGATGTCATCACTTACAAGCCTGTCATTTAAAAGAAAAAGATCAGCTATGTTTCACACACTCACACAAAGCATTTATGTTTTAATTTTATCAAATACCCTTGTAATTCATCAACAGAGTTTGGAATAGCTCCTCGTGTAAAGAAAACCTGACAAAATTAATGTGTCAATTATGATTCAATCAACGCCAATATAGTGTTCAGGAACAGACTTCTTCAATAACTTATACGAGTATTCGAGTAACCATTACCTGTTGAGTAAGAAGCTGAGGCTGGCCTGGAATACGTTTTAGTTTAAACTTATAAACAGTGAATCCAGATTTTCCTTTCTCAGCCCAGTACTCTACAACCTGAAATAACAAGTATGCCCTTAAAGCTTAAAAAAAAAGCAGGTGTCATAAATCATAATAAATAATAATAGTCATCAATTATTCAGCCTCAGCAATAACTCCCAGAATCTACCTTGTACAGCCCATCGTAAGTGTACACCTTGCCAACATAGCTAGTTTTGGAATCATGCCCTCGAATAACTCTAACAGGCACATTTTGATCCATGCTATGCTGCAAAGCACAAGTATAGAGTTATAGAAACCATTATTTGTCTTATATTAGAACTTAAGTGCATCATCAATTCATCATATATACAAAATAAAATAAAAGCTCGTTTTGCACAGATATTATTAATCGCCCACTGATTTATCAGAAAGGTCTTACACTTATATTGGCACATATATAGAAATGTATTATAGATATAGATACACATTACTAATTTTCATGCAACATTATACACGTCACAGCTCACAAGTCTGTGTCTTGTGACATTTGTGTGGTTGTTATGCAAAGAATATTTCTACCATGACTAGCAAAAAGAGTTAATGTTCATCAAGTTTCATAAACTGTAAACATATACTGTACACCTTCTGTGAAATATACAAGTAAATAAGCTATACCTGTTACAAACAATCAGCTGAATGTTAAACTGCACATTAAAAGCCATGTTACTTTAAAACTAAAACAGCTAACCTTTAATCCCAAGTTGCCACGTGTCATCACTTGATCACCGATTTGTCGCTTATTACCAAGTAGATCATTGCCACCTTGGCCTGTGTAGACAACATCAACCGAGTTATCTACATCGTCTTCATACATGCCCGACATGACAATCGCAACAGTAATTGGTAACTTGTACTCGGGATACGCCTGCAAAAACAATTTATGTAAGGAAAGACTGGTTAAATTCATACACGAAAGTGATTTCAACCAAAAAAGTGAAAAGGGGTGCAGGGTGCTTGAGATTGCAGATTTTTAGCTTGTGCACTATGAGCACTTTAAATTATAGCACCTGCCTATGTTCTTTTATTTAAAAGTGAAAAATAACACTAAGCATCTAACACTCTAAACACTTAAGAGGGTGATTGTTTCTACCCGCTGAGTTGTAGTAACAAAGCACAAGAAGTAAATGTAATTCCTTGTTTAATATGTTACCTTTTGTTGACTAAGTCCAATATAATCAATTCCACATAGCCAATGATTATGAAAACCAACAGTAACCATCTCGCACCGCGAGAAGAACTGGTGCCCAACATCAACACCTACAATCATAATGTCATTTAGAAAACTATAGCAATTACCCAAAAGTAAGTACATACATACATTTAAGCTAACTTGTAGTCTTTGAAATTATATAAAAACACTTATGGAAAGTAAAATTTGGGTAAAATCTCAAGTACAAATATAAACTGAACAAGATAAAGCCAACTGCTACTAACCTGGGACAGATCCTATCCGGTTCTTCGGGACTAGTGTTTGATTAGATTTTTGCATCTGAATATTCAAGTTGTTAGAACAATGTAAGCTCAAATTCAAGTTCTTTTAGTATTGAGTTATACGTTGTGGTGCAAAAGAAATGACTTACCAATGACAAAGACTTAAGATCGGGTCTTTTCGCTTTTGACTTTTCTTCAACTTCATCCTTATTCTGCAAAATTCTCTACATCATATTCTAATTGTAATGTTCGTATAAACTAAAAAGTTGTGGCTGACAATTATTGCATTTATACATGTGGTCTTGTTAAATAAGAAATACGTTGCTCTTATATATAGACAACATACACAAATATTTGTATTATATATCTTGAAAGGTTCCATAAGCATGAATAGGTGTAGGTTCTAACCTTGGATTTTATTTTATTTGGTGAGGTTTTTTCATCTTCGCCGTTGCCGCTTTTATCCCCTTTCTGTAAAGAATTATGAACAAAGCTTTTAAGTTGAAACAAAGCTTAATAAGGTTCCGCATAAAAAATTGAGAAAATCTAAATACTAACCTTAGCATTAGCTTTTGGCTTCTTCAGTTTCTTCTCTTCGTCATCAGCCTTCTTACACCTTTTCTCTTCTTCCTGTCAACAATTTCATACAACAAATGTCAATCATCACAAGTAAAAGTATATATAATTGTAAATATAATTGGTATAAAAAACTGAAACAGTTCACTTCTACATACATACTAAAAGAGCCAGTTACAAATGCATGCTTCAACACAAATTATTTATAACTGTATATATGTCTGCAAATCAATAAATCAACTAATCATGAAAGTTAATCTTCAAAATGTTATTTCACTCTACATTTAGATGGATTGATCGTGCTTATTTCAAGGCAAAATAAGCAGTTTTCAATGAGCATGATTAGAATTGTTAATTTCAATGCACTTACTTAAAACTATACAAAAAGACCTTTTGTGGGCTTATAAACTTAGATTATTTTAGCTTATTTCATTTTGACACCTACTGCCTTTTATAAGTTTACTTTATAAAAAACGTTTACAAGCACACAGGTCTCAAAGTCAAAAGGCTCAAAATAAGCCACAAATTTAGAGCTTATGAAAAGTAAGACGCGATCACACAAACTCATAAGGCCGCAAATAACCTTAAGGAAACACCACCTTAATAAGCTTTTCATGATTGCTTATGTAGCAACAACAAACAAGCAGTCCAAATCAGTATCTTAATATCCCAAAACGCAGCATTTAAACAAAAAACTCTACACTTATAAAATAAACTTATTCATAATTTGCAAATTAGGTGACAAAACTAAAAACCAAAAACTTAATAAACATCAAAAATAAACAAACAAAAAAGCCCATAGGTGACAGAAAGCACACAGATAAGCTTAAGGTAACACTCCCTTAGACAGCTTGTTATGAAAGCTTATTTTTTAGACTTAAGAAAAACAAAATAGGCTTATATCTCAAAAGCTCTAATTTGTCGGCTTATACTTGTGGGCTTACATAAACTTATAAAACCCATAAGTCTCAAAGTAAGCCACAAAATTGAGTCTTAAAAAATATAGCCGACATCAAATGAAATTCAGCTTATGCTTCATAAGCTCCAATTTTCTAGCATATTTTGTGACTTGTAAGCTTATATAAGTTTATCATATCATAATAAACTTATATAAGCACACAAGTCTCAAAATAAGCCAGAAAAATAGAGCTAAATATAAGCTCATTTCGGCTTAGCCGAAACAAACACCCAATTAATAACAACAACAAACAATCACACAGTTAACAGACACATATTAAGCCAAAAAAAACAAAAGTATACCTGAACCAAGAGGAGAAAATACTTATAAAAACTCCGAATAGTCTCCTTAACACGCGTATACGCACTCTTATTCGCCTCGTCACCGCCCGCACCCGCGCCTTTCGCGTAAACCTCACCACCACTTCTCTCCACTTCAACCACACCCTCACCTACCGCCAAACCCCTCTCGGTAACCTCAACACCCTGCTCATCCCCATTCCCACTCCCATTCTCATTCACCGCCACCACCACACCAGCAGCCACATCACCACGCGTGTCCTTCACGCGCTGCTTCTTCTTAGCAGGCTTCTTGACAACAGCAACAGCAGCAGCAGCTGCCTTTTCTTCCTTCTTTCGTTGTCGAACAGCCGCTTTCTTCACCTCGAGCGTTTTGATTCTAGAGCTCGACCTCCTTGTTCCTGTTTCCATAACCTCTTCAATTTCGTTGATGTTCACCATCTTTTGTTTATGTTTTTATAAAATCTGATAAAAAGTTTTTAAGAAATGAATTTGAATTAGTGTGTATGTGGATTTATTTATATAGAATAAAATTAGGGTTTTGTATTGATTGGGGGAGGAGAGTGAGCGGCAAAATAGGGGGGAGTGGGAGAGTGAAGGGGCGCGCGAGAGTGGGAATTAATTTTTGTAATTGTTGTTTTTATAAAAAATAAGTTACTGATTTTGTTTAACTTCTTTGTGTGTATTATGGGATGATTTGTTAAAAACGAGTATCGAGGAGGTTCAACGGTAAAAAGAGTGAATTATTGGAGATGGGTTTGAATTTTGAATTTAGGATAAGGTAACAAGTGGATGATTTATTGTATTTGGGGTAAGTTGATTCTTTTGGGAGATGTTATTGGAGAAAAGTTATTTGTTTTTAGGCGAGTTTTGATGTAATTGATTTCTTTATAATCCTGTTCGAAAAAGAAAAAAAAAACTATAACTATTGTCAACGTATAATTTTGTTGTTTTGTTTAAGAGTAGGCAGCATGCTCACCAGTCCAATGAGACCAAATGTACTTTGGTTCGGTTTTTATTAACATTTTTTTATTTTATTTTTTTTATCCGATTAGATTTTTGAGTTATAATGTTAAAATATCTTTTAGACTGCTGGGAGTGTGGTGAAACCCACTCACCGCCACCTCAGCGTCACGTCAGCTTTTTAACAAACTCACCCAAATTCACCCACGAGGGTAATGATACTCACCAAAACTCACTCACACTCACTTTTCATACCCGGTTTTTTTTCTTGGCTGGGAACAAGTCGCGCGTGGGTTTATAGGGGTGGGGTGGGGGCTGCGAGCGGCTTTGGCCAACCCACGAGTTCCCACCAGCCTTAGGATCACTTACATATAAAAAAACTGTAAACACCTTATACAAAACTTATGTTCATTTACATATTATAGTATTATATTTTTGAGAAAAGTGAATATGAGGTTGTCGTATATTTAAACTTACATGTAAAATCATGATAAATTTTATTGTTTTACAACAAAAAGTGAAATCTACCTCATTTGTATTTTGTCATTCAAAATATTAGTGTTTTTCCAATGATTTCATTACAACATCACTAAGTTTAGATTCACTTTAAATCTATCTCTATATTTTTTTTTTCTTTCTACACTCTTTGTCATCATCACTCACATATCAACTCATTCATCATCTTAAATACACACAACTTAAAAAAAAAACACCGCCGGAAAGCAACCACTGAACCCTTGTCGACCTTCCCATCTAATATGAAATACTATCGCCGAAACTACCACCGTCGTCACCTACGACTGAACCATCGACTAATGGATCGAATGGTTTCGTGTCAACACAAACACTTGCATTGTGCGTGTGCCTTGGCAAACCATTCTTGCCAACGCCAACATGTCAACCACGGCGGCCAACCCCGTCGATTAATTCCACCTAATCAGATTCGAACGACAATCGACAAAAAAGAGTGTAAATCCGAGCGATTTGGATGTTTGGAACATCGCTTCATAAGGCGATCTAGATCTCAACTCACAATTCTTATGCCGATCAAAGATTTCGCTAATCGCTGTCTTCCGCCTTGCCCGTCGTCTGAAAACGTGTTAAATCGTCTGACTATGGCTGACGTGAGCGGTGGTGTAACCACTTGATCTTTTTTTAATGTTTAATCATAGAATTTATGTTTCTTTATATGAAATTACAAGAAAACAAATTATCGTAACAAGATAGGTACATGGTTGGTTGCACTAATAAAATGTAAAATAAAAAGATAGTAAATTTATCAATGTTGCAAAAAAAGGTCTACAATGGCGTTTACATTCGGATGCAAAGTGTTTGTGCAATTGTTTGACCTTATATTAACTATTTTTCTGAATCTGTTAATATAACATGGAATGCATTTTATACTAAAACAATTTTTATATTAGAAGACATGATGAGAAATGTTTAAAAGCTATGCATATATACCCCTGCAAAGCCATATCAAATCATTTGTCAATTTTCGTTTGTTATTCGAATAATATGTAATCCACGCACGAAAATAGAAGAAATATTAGAGAGAGAAAGAGGAAAAACTAGAGCGAGAAAATAGAGAGAATGAGGAGAGAAAAGAAAGAAATTGATGATTGAACTATGAGAAAAAACAGAGCCAACAAAGCTCCCTAACACACTAGGGAGTGTATATATAGTCAACGCCCTTAATGGGTTCGTGGGCTTTGATAATTGGGTTGGGCTTGGCTTTGCTTGGGCTTAGAGCCCTTAACTTAGACAATATTAGCTTAAAGTCCAAGTCCGGTTATCCCGACTAGCCTATTACAAGTCCGGTTATCCCGACTAGCCTATTACAATACAAGACCTATTACGACTAAGATGACCGTTTACATTGTTGTTTGACTATATAAAATATAAAGCTAACAATATCCCCCAATGTATCGGTCATACTTAATAACTTAATTCTTGATAGACATAATACATTTTTGTAGAGGTGATCTTCATTTAACTTTGAGATTTGCCTTCTTTAGTCTTTTATCTTGGTCTTTATCATGTTTGCTTTTGACTTTGAGTGCTTGAGATCTTCAATCTATCCTTAATTATCTTGATTATTCTCCATCTTGTGCTCTTGTAACTTATGTTGATCCCTTCGGAACAAATCTTTAACTCCTTAGCTGATATAAGGTTTAGTTGTATTGAATAAAATCCAAGACAACTATCGTAGTAACTTTGATTTGGAATATCACAAACTATGCGGAAACTAGGTTATGATATTAAGAAGAATAATAACAATTAACCAAACTTTGCAGTCTCTATATACTAAAATGATCACTTTTATTAGAGATAAGGTTTATGTTAATGCAATGATGCCTAAAAAGTTACTTGCATATTTTGGTCTCGCTTTATTTTGATTACGACAATATATAAAAACAAGCATTTACGAAAACAACGAAAATCGAATTATTTAGTTCAAGTATTTTTCATTTCATCAATTATCACTTAAGGTATGAATAAAGAAGTTTTCAACCTAACTAAGTGATCAAGGATATACTTTTTTCTTAAAACTCACTTTTTATTTAGAGTGACAAAAGATTTTAAAAAACTTTATTTTTAAAAAAATGTTTTATTAAAATAGAAATTGAAAATTTGAATATGGCATATTCCATTTGGTTTAAAAATATCCTTTGAGGGTAAAAACTGTACCAGTTGGAACTTCACCACTAAAAGACAAAAAAGAGCGTAGTCTACGACCGCGGTTCTAAATATAGGGGTGCGGTTCCTTATCAATAAAGAACCGCGGGCCTATTAATGAACCGCGCTCAGATATGACCGTTGGGCTCTTGTCTTATAAATAGTGGACCATTTCCAGATTTTCATTTCACCTCTTTTGCACATAAGTTTTCAGATTTAATCTACCTTCTTAAATCACTCAAATTCTTGATTGTTTGGTTGATTACTACTTGTTTATAAGTGAATCTTTCTACTTCTCACTCATCCTCTCAAGTGCAAAGAGAATAACACTTTCATCCTTGAAGTGTTGGGTTTACCTCAAGATCCATTGAGATCAAAACTTTATTTCATTATTGTGTTGTTGTGAAGATCCAAATTGTTGTGTATATCTGGAAGTTCTCTAAACATACCCATGGTGAGGACATTGCCTAAGCAAATCCTTAAAACGATCCCACGCGTCTATAAACAATTCAATCGGCTTTTGTTCGAACCTCGTGATCTCGTTTTTGAAAAACGTGGTCTTTGACGGCAGAAAGAAATGATTAACGAACTTGGAAACGAGATCCTTCCACGTAATTATGGAATTAGGTGTCTCTTTCTCGTACCAATCCTTGGCGGCACCATCGAGCGAGTACGGAAAAAGCATAAGCTTAACAATATCGGTGTCGACGTTTTTAAACTTGCTCGTGGCCAAAAGACGATCAAAATTCCGAATGTGGTCGTGAGGATTATCCACCTCACGACCTCGAAACTTCGTTGCTTGAATCAATGATAGCATTCCGCTCTTAATCTAAAAATTCTCCGATTCGATAGCGGGAATTACGATCGTGTCTCCACAACCCTCGGTGGACGCTTGGAGCAATTCCATCATCGAACGATTGTCGGCCATCTCGTCTATGGTTTCGACAACGATATTAGGAACGTCGGTTTCTAAATCACGTCTTCGTTGTCGATTCCTTCGATTTCGATTGCGTCGATTAGAAGCGTTGCTATAATTCGTATAGTCCTTCGATCGAGTGCGCATGCACTAAACGTAGAATGGGGGTAGCAAAGAATATTCTTTTTGGGGTTTTTCGTTTTCTCAATTTTTTTGGTTTTTGGTTGTTTTTTAATTTTTTTGGATTTTTGGTGTATTACATAGACTAAAATCTAAAAATGTCTCCTCAAATCAATTTTTCGATTAAGGAGCCTCAAGAAATGAAAACGATCACGTTGAGTGAACGTCTTCGATGACTTTAGAACGTTGGTGGAATACCAAAACGTTCAAGAGGGTTTAATCTTTGAAACCAAGAAAATATATAAGATACGTAGATAATACTTTGGTTGACAAACCCTCGATTAGCCCTTTTCCTCAAAACGCGCACAAGCAAGCGGAGGAAACGAGGCGGCGCGAAACACTTAAGAGCCTTTTTCCTTTAGGTCGTGAAATACAACCGCCTTATACCCACCTTATAGTTTGTATTAATCAAAATAAGCCTTTCAAAAGTAATTATCTATTTTGTCTTTTTCTTTTTGTTTTGGATTCGAATACAATAATTAAGTGATGAAATCCCAATTAAGGTTGCGTTTTCACGCTTTTGGAGATATTATAAATTTATTGTGATACGCAATACAATATATTAATAATATTCACAAAAGAAAACGAAAACAAATACTAGGATATCTACAATATATTAAAAGATTGTTGTGTGTTAATTCAGGAACAAGTAACACGATTTATTTGGCTATTTATAATATGGTAAAAAAATAAAAACGAGTATGTACGATATTTACGCTTTCCAAAAATGAAAAGCAAAAACGCACTACTCACACAAACACAATATATATAAGGCACTAAAAACACCTCCCCGGCAACGGCGCCAAAATGATGGTAGTAAAAATACACCTCTTTTAGAAAAAAGAGAGTATAAGCCGGTAAGTATTAATCGATACGGTTTCGGAAAACAGATGTAGGGTTTTCGTACACGTTTTAGGAAAAACGCGTATGAGTGGCAAGTATTAAGTTCTACGCTTTAGGAAAAACGTAAAACCGAATGAATTCCAAGTTCGTTCTCGAAGGAGGTGTGTGGATTAATGTGCCAATTATATAAAATCAAGTTTGGATTAGTGACGTTTTTTGGTTTAAAGAGAGAAAAAGTAAAGACGAGCTACGATTACGATTAAACTACGATGTTGACGTAAAACGATGACGTAATTACGTAAAACGCGACAAAATTAAAAATTAAACCTAAAAATTAATTAAAAGTTTAAACTAAGTCTAAAATAATATAAATAAGAATAAAAATCTAACAAATATATTTTAAAACCTTTTATTAATTAAATATTCGATTTTAAATGCTAATTAAAGCCCTAAAATTAAATATAATTAACAAAATGTCCAAAATATTATTTTATTGAACTAATAAGTCACTTATATTATTTAAAGACTAAAAAGAATTTTTCCTAAATTTTTAAAACTATTTTTCTATTTTTAAAACAATAAAAACTATTTTTAAACTAAAATAATCATAAAAAATAATAAATAATACCAAAAATAATTTGACAATTTTAAAAATCCTAAATTATACTATTGAACAGTAGAAAATTGAAAAAGTTTGAAAAATGTAAAATTTTTCACTAAAAGACAAAACTGTTTGAAATTAAAACCCTAATTAAACTAAATTAATTCTAAAAAATAATTAAAAAGTGAACAGTAAAATCTTTTTAAACTAAAAAACTTAAAATGTTTTTCTTAATGTATGAAAAATTTTAGAACTGAAAAATGATGACTTTCTGCACTAAAAGACAAAAAACAGAATTTAAAAAGTAATTAAAAATAGCTATTTAATGTAAAAAATACTAAATGAACAGTAAATAAAAAATAAATTAAACTAAAAAATCAGAAATTAAATAAGAAAAATATTTCAATTAAAATCAAATCCTAACTCCTATTTTTACCCACAAAAGACAAAAAAAGTAGAAACTGACAATGACACTTTGACGTGTTTTGTCTTGTAGCCAAGCAGGGGGAACTTTAACACTGGTAGTGGGAAATTGGTTCCCACTGCTAGTTATAAAAACGGGTCTGCATGGTTTTGAGCTTGTAACTTGTTTGATTCTTGGTATTAATTGAAAACAAGGGCACCCCCACAACCAGTTGGGTTGTGGGGAGTCAAATAAACAAGAAAAACACAAGCTATTAAACAAAAATCACACTCAAATGGGCAAATACAGTCACTGTATAGGCAAAGGGGTTCTGATGAACAGTAACTGTCTTTCTAGGCACAAAAACGGATTTCAAATGCTCACAACTTGTACACAATCCATCAAAATCGCATAAAACTGATAACCAACCCTAGATTAGCCTATTATCTAACAATAAGCAAGATTTTTAGGCAAAATTCACTCTAAAATAAACAGAAAAATGGACTTACTGTTTTTGACTAGTTAATACCAAATTTGAACAAACAAATCCCTTTAAAAACTACCAAACTTAAAACCAGTAAGGAAACCAACCTAACACTAACCAATAGTGTGAGTTTGAGCAAGTTTTAAGCCCAAGAGTTGTCAATTGCTTGCCTTAACACCTAATCCCAAACACTCCTTATATTTCAGAAACTCAAAATTTATCAAACCATAATCTTGCAAATCAACTAAAACTGATTACAATAGATCTAAACATGCATGGGGGGGCACAAATAAACATAAACAAACAGGATTAACACTAAAACATGTTGCATTCAAAACTTCACATAAATCACATCAAACTCAAAAAAAATGCACCAATGGGGTTCAAAGCCACTAACCAGCTGAATGCCTTCCAAAGGGGTATGTTTTGAGCTTATGGGAGCTTATGTAGAACCCAAACACCCAATATATCTTGAAGATTAAAAATCTTAGAACCTGCCAAGAAGAAAAAGCCACAAAAGTTACCTGTTCACAAGGCCAATAAGCTATCAAGCTAGCTTATTATTTAAGCTAGCTTATAGCTTATAGCTTAAAGGAAAATAAACAAATGGAAAACTGATTTCTTTTTGGAAATCTTTGAAACCACAAAACTTTGAAAACTTTTGATAAAAACTTAACAAAAGCTATTGAAATTGTTTTAAATCAACACTGGAAACACTAATTCAGAAAAATCAAAAGTTCAAATCCACTTTCACTTCATGGAACTTTTATAATTTTTTTTTGAATATTTAAAACCTAACTGAAACTTCTTAAAAACTGAGAACCCTTTTGGAACTTAAACTAATTTGCACAATAAGTAAATTTACACTAATTGGAACACAGAATATTATATAAGCTTAAAACGTTCACTTTCATTACTTGTAAAAAAATATACAATAAAACTGGAACAAAACATAATGTAAATACTACAATGCCTTATATAAGGCTTACAAGAAGATATTAGAAGCAAAAGATAAACCCTAGCCCTAATTTATGAGTTTCCAGAAAAGCCCTTGGAGAAATTCGGATCTTTTTGGCATCTTTGAATTCAAACTTGGTCTATGGTGAATCATGTGATGTTGTACTTTGGCCAGCTGCAACTTTTGATCTCCATTGTTCATTTGGATGCCTTTGGGACCAAGTTTTGCTAAGGGATGTTGGATTTCTGTTATATTCTTTTTTTGCCAAATATGGAGGAGCAGGGGAAGGTGCGTGGGACCCTTTTGGGTCACGGGTTGAGGAGTTTTATGGGTGGGTTTAGTTAAGGTAATAGTTAATCACCAATCTGGATTTAATCAGGTGATAACCCTTTGTCTTGTGCCAGATTAGGATTAGGGTTCTTGGGGGATTAGGGGGGATTTGATTTAGTTTAGGGGATGGGTTTGTTTAAAAACTTGTTTACCACCAAAAACAAAAACTGATTAAAAATTAGTTATATTAAAAAGTGAGTGGGATTCTGACGTGGATGGAGGGAAGTGTGGGATTGGCTAGAGGGGAGAGAGAGGGTGACGTGGCGTAAGGTGATTGGGGGTTGGGAGGTTTGTTGTCTGGTCACAATTGCCCCCTGACCTTCCTTGTCCTCTTCATTTTGTATTAAATAGCCAAAATTCCATTTCCTTTGTTAAAAACTTAGGGCAGATTGTCATTATTGGCCCAATAAGTTTATAAACTTGTTCCAAGGGCTTGTTTTGCATTTTAACCATTCTTCAAGGACCAAATGTGTAATATCTTGAAACTTAAGGACCATACTTGTAATATTTGAGATTTACAAGGGCCTAAAGTGACAAGTCTTCAATAATTGAGGGACCAATCTTGCCAATCTTCAAAACTTCAAGGGTAATTTTAGAAATTCCATATTTGGGCCCGGTTCTTTGTGCGGCTTCGTTTCCCGTGTTCATTTTTGCTTGATTCTTGTAATCTTTTGGTGAATTCATGATATCCGTACCTGAAATACACAATGAACAAACACAGGCACATTTTTTGGTATTTTGATGATATTTTTAGCATTTTAAGCCCGATTTGGACGATGAGACTATGTATAATTACAGTCTCATCACTCCCCCATACTAAACCATTGTTGTGTCCCCACGCAATGCTAGAATTAAGTATCATAGCACTTCCAAAATTCATTTTGTGATTACTTTTATTGATGACATAAACTTAAATAAACTACTACACGCGTTTTAGACATAATGTATTGTTTTCATCACGAGAACGTGACTTTTGGGATCATAGAACAAGAACACGTGAATGCTTCGTTAGAAATAATTTCGTCGTCCTCGATTTTCACCCAATTCCATGCTAAGCGTGTAACGAGATCATTGTTATTATAAGTTAGCAACACGATCATATCTCATGAGTGTTAATTACGAACCTAAACTCCCTTATTCCTACTTGGTATCTCTTATATTTTATTTTGTCTTAATGATTACGAGGATGCATCATTGACTTATGCGTGAATAGAGATTAAGTCCAAAAATAGAGTTTTAACGGTGTAACCAAAATCATTAAATTAATAATTCACCCTAATAGACAACGATGTCAAAAAATTAAGTCAACAAGAAGGATCCATAAACACGGTTTTATAACGGTTTTGAACATGAGACTTATTACCAAGAATTTTATACGCCCCCTAACGGAAGGGCCTTATTATCTTTGGTTTACCTCCATATTTTATTCAACTTCGCCATGAAGCTTTTATTATGACTTCGGTCTTGCCTTGCCTTTTATTATCCGCCTCATCGGTGGTTTTATTAGCCAAAGACGTATATCCTCACGCTAAGACGAATTTTGGATCTTTAAAGCTTCGAAGATTAAGGCTTGATTCACTTTCAATTTGGGCATAGATTTTTCGGCCTTGTGAGCTTCAAATTTTTGCTTAATTTAGGTGAGCACTTGAAATCTTATTATTAGGTGAAGCTTTCGATTATTCGGGTGCCAATACTTCAAAACCGTGACGCTGGCGATACCTTAATGTTTCCCCAATTTAATTACATGGAAGCTACCAAAACAAATTAGAAACCAACAATAGTGACTAAATCGCTAAATCAATATTTATTAACAATTTATTATGCAAAAGCGTTGGGAGAATAAGCTAATAATTACTACACATAAGATCGTGACGATTACGAGACTTATAAATAACTCTATCATTTCTCGTCCTCGTTTAAGATACTTAGCCTAAAAAGTTAAGGAATCGAAGCTAAGTGCTCAACACGCACGGTCGAGTCAAAAATTACTCTTATTCTCACCATCGGAAAACCTACATTTGTGTCTTAAACACTTATGAAAAACAAGAAAAATTTTAAAATTTGGCCATTTTTAGCCTTATTTTGCATAAAAAGATAACAAAAAGATGAATATTGGATTGCGTGTTGACGTAAGCAAGGTGAAGTATCTACTCACCCCCATACTAAAACTAAACATTGTCCTCAATGTTTCGAGTCTAGGGGTGTAAACACCCCCATACTAGAGACGAAGTCGAATGCTTAATCTCGAGCATGGAAAGGGTAAAACGAATAACCTAAAAGCCGTTTATGAATTATGCTAATAAGATAAACGTTAGAACATAAAAGGATATCATTGGATATCGGAATCTCCAAAGGCAACGATCGAAGCTCGAGTGATCCGTAAAACGAACACGAGAGGCTTCAATGATGATGATGAACCTAATAAATCACAATCACAAACAACCACGAAACAAAGGTTGGAAGAGCACAAGTCCCCTCTTTACATTAGACTAAGAAAGCAATAATATTTACAAGGATAAGCATGAGAATCCCCCACGAGGCACCTTGTTTTTGATAACCGAGTCAAAAGCTCGACTTGAATCCCCATAAATGTGATCAGTTAGGGATAATCATGGTTTGGTCATTTTTGATGGGGCTTACATGATAAACAAGGCCCAAAAGTACATGGAGTACTTTAAAAACCCGATAAACGTATACCGGGGTCAAAGATAGCGTCCTCGTTTTCGGATGAAAGACGAAACAACGCTACTCCAACGTGAACTAGAACCTCAAAGAGGTAGAAGAAAAGAGATGAGAAGTAGAAAGGTGGGGCAATAGGTAAGTCACTAAAATGAGCTACTCGAGGTAGACTCACACCAAGCAAACAAAAAGATTTTCCATTTATTGCATCGGTGGAAGACCGAGATTTCCCTTTACAAGCAATTCCGGGATCGTAAATCTCGTCCTCGGTGGAGAAATGGGAGGGAACATTTGGGGCTTCCCCCACACTAGATCCACACCAACTGTCGTCAAAAGGAGTAGACGAGGTGGTAGCACTCATATAACGCGGTGATGACGGAGTTAAACTTGTAGAAAAATCTTTTAAAACATTTTTAAAATCTTTTCCTTTTTCATCGTTTAAAAACTCTTTATGAAAACCCGATTTGATAATGTCGAAAATATTTGGCGTGTCAAATTCAAAATTGGTCGCGCTAAAAATCCTCACATTTAAGTCTTTGATGGGAGGGGGTGGCGGATTATATAAGTTCTCAAAACGTTTATCAATAAAGAACACCGCCCCCTTGGGGTCAACATACTCGTCATCCTCATGAACGTCGATCTCATCGATTTCTTCATCAAAGATAGGCTTGTCAAACCAAGGTTTGTCATTCCCCTATTTGAGTATCTTAGAAACTCTCTCAAAAAGATCACGATCAAGCACGAAACCATCATTCTTTTGTGGGGATTGTTGATAAGTTAAATCCTCACGAATGTGGTAAACGTAATTCTCATTTGAGGAGTGTTGATTAAGTAACTCCTCGAGAATTGGACTTTTAGTGGTCACATGAGTTGGCTCGTCATCGAAAATAAGACGATCCAACTCATTTAGTTCATCCTCGATTTTGGAAAGATCGACCTCACTCGTAGGTGGAAGTGAAGGCATAAGAGCTAGCTCTCGTTCAATTATTTCCTCAATCTCGGGATCAAACTCATAATCATCGTACTTCACATGTTTCTTTTTAGGAGAATCAAAAATTGCATGCGGATTTCGAAGTACGTGATCAGTCTCTGCAAAATCGCCATCGTCATCGTCAAAGAAAGAGTCGATGTGAGCATTCACAACCATGGTCTTACAAGTCGAATGACTAGGCTTAGGTGACTTCTCTAAGACAAGAGGATCGATGTCGATAAACCCTTTAGCCTCAATGGGTGTACCACATTTTAATGAAATGTTTTTTACTAGTTGAAATTGTTCGTTTCTCGGAATCTCTTCGAATTGATCTCTGGTTAATTGTGCGACTCAGTTGTTCTTGGTGAATCAAATAAAAGAGTTGTCGTTGTTTAAAACTAATTAAAAGTAAAGACTTGAAACAATTAAAAATAAAGTAAAGACGGTAAAAGGAAACAATAATGAAAGATTAAAACTTAACGGGAAATAAATGACGAGAAATTAAAGGCACTAAAAATAAGTAACACAAACGAAAACTTAAACTAAAAGGAAAGCAAATAAAAATGCAAATAAAGAAAAAGGCGGGAAAAATAAAGCTTAAAACTAAAAACTGAAAAACTCTATTCGGAATAAAACCTCTACTCGGAATAAATGCTATACGGAATAAATGCTATGCGGAATATAATGATTATACGGAATAATAGTGCTATGCGGAATAAATCCTACTCGGAATAAAAAGCTATGCGGAATGTTGTACTTATGCGGAATAAAATGCTCTACTCGGAATAATTGTTACTCGGAATATGTGAGACCCCCAAAATCAGGCAAGGAAACACGTAGGCAGCAAGGGGTTCCACGTCATGGTACAAGAAACAATGAAATACTGTTGACATAAAGTTGACGTAATAAAAACTTATACATTACATCACAAAAAGATCAGAGTTTTTAAACAAAGGTCCCAGAGTTTTATAAGCGGAAAATCTATTATTTAAACATGGTTTTGTAACATGTTGTTACTAAAAATTTAGGATAAACTTCTGACAGCTTTTACCAAAAACCAAACTTTAAAAAGTAACACAGAAATCTCCAAGCTGCGATAGTATCCTGCGGGCTCCCATCCAAGCAAAGCTAAGTATAATACATGAGATTAAACATGTAAAATCGTCAACATAAAGTTGAGTGATATTCATAGGTTTAGCAGTAAAGGTGTGGAACACAAGCATTTATTTGTAAAACAAGAAATAGGGAAAATGGTTACGTACGATAACCATAATCCGAAACCAATTATTGCTATTTAGTTCATGAACCGAAGCTTAACTCAATGTAAGTTCCTCTAGTGAGTATTCAGCCTATACTCAAGTATAAACAAATGAAATGCGCCATGGTTAAAAAACCGCAACATGGGACGGGGATTGTCAATCCCGATGGATCCACCCACAACATTCGCGCTTAGTAACACAAGTAAATTAACGATTCATGATCATGATAGGAAACTTAAGCGCTATAACTAAAAGCAATAATAATAATGAAAATCTGTTGGAAATCATCAAGTTCAGAAAGCATACAAGTTCTCGATAGCATACAAGTTCTGGATAGCATACAAGTTCTGGATAGCATACAGTTTTAAATGAATGTGTACCACAATGTAAAATCTCACCCCGCGTTTAGAAACAATGTATAAGTAGTAAAAAAGGGGCTATGAACTCACCTCGAAGCAATAGGAACGGTAAAATAGCATAATGTAGAAATGGAGAAATAATAGCTCGGAACAATTCGTAACCTAAGTTAAATAAGATCTGTATTACTATACATGCAACACGAAAATAAACGTAGCATTTTGTCCCCCTAGTATGTGCTTGAGTTTTTAAAGAAATAAAAAAAACATTGTAACACTTGTGAACGTTTAATGTTTATTCATAACGTAGTCATTTAATCGGAAAATATTTAGCAACATTGAACATTTTGTTGTCGGAACAATTTATTTAGCGAGGTGGTTTAATGGGCCAAATATCCGGTTTAATATTTTTATTACTAAAAATATATTAAGTAAATAAAATTAATAAATATTTAACATAAATTTTTTTTTTTTAAAAGAAACAATAATGTTGCATGTTGGGGGGCGGGGAACATGTTATTTAATGGATTGGTGACATTCAATTTGCAAAACGTTACCCGGTCTTTTCTTTCTATTTAGCCTCGGGTAAAAGCTAAAATCGACAATTTTTCGATGTGAATAGCGGGCTCAATAGTAGCTCGCGGAGTAAACTGAAAGTACCGTCGGGTAGCCCCCTAGGTGGTCTATAAGTATGAGTCTTGAGTTTTATAAATCGATGTTATTTGATAGGTTAAAATCAGGTTCTAAGTAAGGGTCGTGAAATTGTTTCGAGTGTTACGAGGTCTACCGGGTCAGTTTCGACCTCGTCTACGGTTCTCGATAATGATCTTCGGGTAGAACCGAAAGTAGTCTTGTGTAGACGGCACGACCATCTACAACTTTCTTTATATGACCATCTCGGGGCAAGGTCATTTCGAGGTTCAAAAGTGGGTTATAAAAGGTCGCGTCGCGACTAGTTTAAACATGGAAATGCATTTGTTGTTGCTGTAACTTGCTTAGCAAAGTTGTTTTGACAGATATTCAAATAACTATTAACTAACTTCCTGATTGCTCAAATAGCATTTTTTGAGGGGCTTTAAACTCTCGACTAGCCCGTCTATTAAGCCTAACCATTACCCGACTCTTATATATAGTCCAAGCTGGTCAAAAGTGAGCTCGAAATCAGTCCAATCAAGCTCCTTTTGATTCACATAAAAATCATACTTATTAGTTATTAGCCAATTAAGTGTTCAAGACTTGGTTTTCTTTTTGTAAGAGTATATCATGTATATCAAGTTAAAGTGTAGTAAGCTTAGTTTTCATTTACGTTCAAGTTTCACCAAGGTTTGTAAATGAGTGGCTCAACTTCAGTAGGTAAGCATTATCGACAAGACGTTTTTGTTACATTAAACTTTGATAATTTACTTGTACCGACTCTTAATCAAGCACATAACTAGGTTTATTTAAACACTACATATCGACACACAAGGTGGTACGGGCGACTTACCCTTGATGCGTGAAATCTACTTGCTCCAACACAACACACAATTCACCAAGATTTGAAACATGCAAACTCTCCTTGATCAAGCTTGTAATCATCGAACTTTGGTTTGTTGTTTTGTGTGGTGATGGCATTCAGGAAAGAGGAAGACAAAGGGAGATACCAATGTATGAAGCAAAGTAGTATATGATATATTTGTAAGACACGTATCATTTCTTTGTAGTAAAATGTGACACGCCACACTTAAGTGGATAGTGTTGTTGATATTAGTTTTAATAGTTAAGAAGTTATCCACAATTTGTAAAGGCGGGTATTATTAAGGTCCGATATTTTAAATGTTACGCGATTTAAAGGATAAGCGTAAAACACGAAAAAAAACGTTCAATAAAAATATAAACGTCAACATTAGGAGGACATTTAAATTTTGATATATAAATGAGGGCTTATTATTTAAATAACGTTAACGCGTTATATAAACGAAGGATGCTTAAAGGTTTAACGTAATTTATGAAGAATACTCGTAAAAGAAAAATAAAAATGAGGACAATAGAAAATATTTTTTGTGTCATAACGAGAATATTTAAGGTCGATGACGGGCATAGACTCTGCCGATAAATAAAAATGATAGTATTTGATACGTTAAGCCATAACCTTGTCGATTAACCGAGAATTCAATATTATTCGTAAAAACGAACATGGTAAACAAAAGTCGGGTTATAAATATTGGTCCTAATATTAGAAATAAGAATTAGAGCTCGGTCTAAATATTGATTTTAAATTTCGAGTTACTACAGTAAATAAATATGGAAAAATAAAAATAAATTTTTTATAATTCCGAATAAAATATTATCAATGATCAGAAAAATAATTAAAATATAATTTAATTAAAATTCTCGAAGTCTCAGGATTTACGTATGAAAAAGTAAAGAGGAACAAGTAAAACATTGTAAAATCGAGAAGTACGAATAAAAGAATAATTTAATACCAGAAAAGTACGAGTTCTTATAGTCGACCTCCCTAAAGGAACTCTGGTCCCTCAGAGTTCCACTGGAGACGGAAGAAAATGCAAACAAAATGAGTACATAGTTTAGAACTGATTCATTGCTTCTCATGTAATTTCTGCACCTACGGCGAACCTTACAATTGGAATCCAACTGTGCTTCAAATTCTTAACTCTTTACAGAATGATTTCAAACTCGAACTGAAATAATAATCATTCAGTATGAAGAAATATAAAGACTTAGAATGAACACAGGAATTGCTTAAACGGACAAGTGGCGCTAAATCAAGTTAAGATTGATAATCGACAAGGAATCGCAAGTCGCGCAAATTGTAAAACATAACAATCTACCTTTAAAAAGTAAATAAAGAGAGATAAGAATTACATATCGACATTTAAAATAAGAGTTGTCATAATTGTCTGTCTAGGACTTGGTATTACTTTCAAACTCAGCTTAAGTATTTTCTTGATCATAAAAATACAAGGCTTGAGGGAAAAAAAACGAAATTCGTATCGATTCTTAACGAACAAGATAGAATAGAGGCGTTGACAATAAGACAATAAGAAATAAGGAATATAGCAAGTCAGCACTCCTTTAGTGCAGTTGGTGTCACCAACACTGGCTTATAAATTTATAGGTAATCGATACACGATTAAAAGATAAAAGCCACACAACAATTTTCGAATCAAAGAAAATTTTTAATTAGTCACTTGGGCATGATTCAAGTAAAATGAACAACATTTGCAATTAGAGAGCGAAATCAACACATGGTTTACATGGGCGAATTTCGAGGCAATAGAGTCTGACACACATCATGACGAATATACGATATCGATATTCATGTACAGTCATGAATCGTTATCCTCGTCCGGAGACATTTCGAAGGTATACCAAAAATTTACTCAAACAAAGTTGGTCGGGGAGAAAGTATAAAAACATTAGAACTTCCAAGTATGATATCAATAGTCAGTAACTTGACGAGCGGTAAATAGAATTGTATCATGAAAAAAATGAGGTAACAAGTAGAGCAAAGCTCATTGAGTAAAGAAAAATAGATTGTACTCGCAAACACGCAATTCGTTCAAGAAAAAAATAAAGAAACATATGCATTTGTCATGACTTGTACTACTTACATAATGCATAAAAGCTTTCATAATTTTATTTTAACAAGATTTTAAGGTGACTACTATTCAGCCTCGCATGGCTCCTTCTAAATTACGCATAGGTGATCAGGCCATGCATAATTTAGGACTAGCAATGTGATGCTTAGCTTCGTCAAACCAGTATTACCTGTCATATTATTTAAAATATGTATATAATGCCATTTGTAAAAAAAATAGGAATCAAAATATTTTATGAAACTTTTCGCCAATAAGTTACTGGCTAGATATTTAATTCAACAAAAAAAAAATTGTTTACAAGGGTTCTTTATAAGACCAATTGTTGAACAATTTGAGGAATTACATCGTAAAATTAATATATAAGATAGCATTCAATTATTTAAGAAAGACCAAATGAAACCTTTTGTAAAATGATTCACAAACAAGACCAGTTTGAGTTTATATGGTAACATGATAATAGCTTACAAAGTAGCGAGTGAGTTACAAGAGGGAAATAAGGAGTAGCTCAAGACAACCAATGAAATGGTTACAAAGTGATAGGGTTTCGAGAGGTTTAGCCGGAATTGTCAAGAGTCCCGTGTCAAGAAGGATAACGAATGATGAAAATAAGAACTTCAACCTCGGTCCAAATCAGTGGTACGATAAAAGCAAAGAAAGACAACTTAGAACGACAATTAAGTCATATATAAAAGAAAGATAGAGGAATCCATATGTGTGCACATCGTTATTTATTTGACATAAATATGCACTATTTTAACGTTTTCAAACGCAATCATTGTTTCATGGTTGTAAAATATCATTAGTTAAAGTTTTACGAGCTCACACGAACTCAAAAACGCCTAAAAACCCTATTTCAAATTTCTACCAGCTTTGACTTTTTAGTCAACTTTGAGCTTTTAGGATTAACCAAACCAATTGATTCACTAAATGATATTCTAAGACTCGAAGTCTAATGCAATTCGATGTAAAACGATGTTTTGAACAACTTTCTAGTTTTACTAGAGACTTGAAACGGATAAAAAATGGACGAAAATGCCCTTGCATTAAAATCTGTCAACAAAATGATATTTAGAACTATGCAGAAATAAGTTCTTAAATTTTACAATCCCAAATGAGCGTAACTTGCTTGTTTTTTTAATGTTTACTGGTAAAATATTATTTCCTAAGCGGACGTCTCAACAAGTAGAAATATATATTTTTATGTCTAAAGTTATAAAAATATTTTCTCGACACTGATAAATTTCCTGTAAAGTTTCTGTACAAAGTATATTTTTCGACACAGTTTGAAATTGAATCCAAATTTCATAATAACCCAGAATTAATGTACCCACAAGACTTGTGGATTCGATAAAGACGAAAAATAATAAATTGCGTAATTAATCATGTAAAGAAAACACACTATCGAAATGGTTCAAGAATGCCAACGATAAACTAAGAATTCAAAAATGACGCATGACATCCGTGTCTTAGATTTCGAGATGCAATGCAGGAAGGTCTCTTGGCAGTGTGATTTTTTCCAAATCACAAGACATATCTAGAAAGAATTGGAAGATTAACGGGTCACACTCCTGGAGCGAGGAGGTTAAATGAAAAGGGAGGATACAAGTTTATAGAAGTGCAATCGTGTTCCAAACAATCGTCGCATAATAGAGGATGAATTACAAGATGAAAATGGTACTTCCAAGGTACAAACGAACGTTGAAATTCGAACTCGAAACGTAGAATGGTCAATGAAATAATATTTAATCGATATACGAGTGTCGTGTAAAACGGCGACATAAAGGTAAATCAAGGTTATGAAAACCCTTGATATTATCTAACACAGATTCAACGAATGCTTAGAGATGTGTGACTCACACGATGTCCTTTAGTCTTTTTCGGAGACACATTGAGCTACATAATGGTCTATAGACTAGACATTCAATTACGAATGGTCGGAAAACAATTTGGATATCTAAATAGATAGCTTTAAGAGGTTTAACAATGAAAGTAACACGCACGGTAGTAGAATGAAAATCAGAAGTTTCATTGAAATCAACACTTACTTAATCCCAAACAATGATATCGCGAGAATACACATAACATGTAACAGTGAGTCAAGAAAAATAAGCGGTTCAAAACGAACGAGTATATGAGGTCAGTCGTATCACGCATAAACAAGACAACAATAGTACTCAGTAAAGTGAGTATGAAAAGTCGGCAGCATACTCGCTCCGAATTCAAGTATGTAACGTCATAACAATATAAAATCATTGTAACAAGATCAGTTCACAAAAACAAGAATTCACGATATGCAGCAAGAGCATATGTAATCAAGTAATATCCAATGATAATTCATGAAGCACAAAGGTTTTGAAAAAACATAGTAATTATCGTCATTAGGGTAATGTAATATTTTAACATGTAATCAGGAGAAGAAATACTATGATGATAATTAAAAGTAAATAATAAGGATTAGAGAGTTACCCGCGCAAATATCGTACAACAATGGCGGATTCTGTGTTTGACGCATTAAACATGAAATATTTGAACTTTCGGTTATAGACTAAGTTTTGAAAAACGACTTAGTTCCCTATAACCATCGCTCTGATACCAATCTGTGAGACCCCCAAAATCAGGCAAGGAAACACGTAGGCAGCAAGGGGTTCCACGTCATGGTACAAGAAACAATGAAATACTGTTGACATAAAGTTGACGTAATAAAAACTTATACATTACATCACAAAAAGATCAGAGTTTTTAAACAAAGGTCCTAGAGTTTTATAAGCGGAAAATCTATTATTTAAACATGGTTTTGTAACATGTTGTTACTAAAAATTTAGGATAAACTTCTGACAACTTTTACCAAAAACCAAACTTTAAAAAGTAACACAGAAATCTCCAAGCTGCGATAATATCCTGCGGGCTCCCATCCAAGCAAAGCTAAGTAATAATACCTGAGATTAAACATGTAAAATCGTCAACATAAAGTTGAGTGATATTCATAGGTTTAGCAGTAAAGGTGTGGAACACAAACATTTATTTGTAAAACAAGAAATAGGGAAAATGGTTACGTACGATAACCATAATCCGAAACCATTATTATTGCTATTTAGTTCATGAACCGAAGCTTAACTCAATGTAAGTTCCTCTAGTGAGTATTCAGCCTAAATACTCAAGTATAAACAAATGAAATGCGCCATGGTTAAACAACCGCAACATGGGACGGGGATTGTCAATCCCGATGGATCCACCCACAACATTCGCGCTTAGTAACACAAGTAAATTAACGGTTCATGATCATGAGAGGAAACTTAAGGGCTATAACTAAAAGCAATAATAATAATGAAAATCTGTTGGAAATCATCAAGTTCAGAAAGCATACAAGTTCTCGATAACATACAAGTTCTGGATAGCATACAAGTTCTGGATAGCATACAGTTTTAAATGAATGTGTACCACCATGTAAAATCTCACCCCGCGTTTAGAAACAATGTATAAGTAGTAAAAAGGGGCTATGAACTCACCTCGAAGCAATAGGAACGGTAAAATAGCATAATGTAGAAATGGAGAAATAATAGCTCGGAACAATTCGTAACCTAAGTTAAATAAGATCTGTATTACTATACATGCAACACGAAAATAAACGTAGCATTTTGTCCCCCTAGTATGTGCTTGAGTTTTTAAAGAAATAAAAAAAACATTGTAACACTTGTGAACGTTTAATGTTTATTCATAACGTAGTCATTTAATCGGAAAATATTTAGCAACATTGAACATTTTGTTGTCGGAACAATTTATTTAGCGAGGTGGTTTAATGGGCCAAATATCCGGTTTAATATTTTTATTACTAAAAATATATTAAGTAAATAAAATTAATAAATATTTAACATAATTTTTTTTTTAAAAAAAAAGAAACAATAATGTTGCATGTTGGGGGGCGGGGAACATGTTATTTAATGGATGGGTGACATTCAATTTGCAAAACGTTACCCGGTCTTTTCTTTCTATTTAGCCTCGGGTAAAAGCTAAAATCGACAATTTTTCGATGTGAATAGCGGGCTCAATAGTAGCTCGCGGAGTAAACTGAAAGTACCGTCGGGTAGCCCCCTAGGTGGTCTATAAGTATGAGTCTTGAGTTTTATAAATCGATGTTATTTGATAGGTTAAAATCAGGTTCTAAGTAAGGGTCGTGAAATTGTTTCGAGTGTTACGAGGTCTACCGGGTCAGTTTCGACCTCGTCTACGGTTCTCGATAATGATCTTCGGGTAGAACCGAAAGTAGTCTTGTGTAGACGGCACGACCATCTACAACTTTCTTTATATGACCATCTCGGGGCAAGGTCATTTCGAGGTTCAAAAGTGGGTTATAAAAGGTCGCGTCGCGACTAGTTTAAACATGGAAATGCATTTGTTGTTGCTGTAACTTGCTTAGCAAAGTTGTTTTGACAGATATTCAAATAACTATTAACTAACTTCCTGATTGCTCAAATAGCATTTTTTGAGGGGCTTTAAACTCTCGACTAGCCCGTCTATTAAGCCTAACCATTACCCGACTCTTATATATAGTCCAAGCTGGTCAAAAGTGAGCTCGAAATCAGTCCAATCAAGCTCCTTTTGATTCACATAAAAATCATACTTATTAGTTATTAGCCAATTAAGTGTTCAAGACTTGGTTTTCTTTTTGTAAGAGTATATCATGTATATCAAGTTAAAGTGTAGTAAGCTTAGTTTTCATTTACGTTCAAGTTTCACCAAGGTTTGTAAATGAGTGGCTCAACTTCAGTAGGTAAGCATTATCGACAAGACGTTTTTGTTACATTAAACTTTGATAATTTACTTGTACCGACTCTTAATCAAGCACATAACTAGGTTTATTTAAACACTACATATCGACACACAAGGTGGTACGGGCGACTTACCCTTGATGCGTGAAATCTACTTGCTCCAACACAACACACAATTCACCAAGATTTGAAACATGCAAACTCTCCTTGATCAAGCTTGTAATCATCGAACTTTGGTTTGTTGTTTTGTGTGGTGATGGCATTCAGGAAAGAGGAAGACAAAGGGAGATACCAATGTATGAAGCAAAGTAGTATTTGATATATTTGTAAGACACGTATCATTTCTTTGTAGTAAAATGTGACACGCCACACTTAAGTGGATAGTGTTGTTGATATTAGTTTTAATAGTTAAGAAGTTATCCACAATTTGTAAAGGCGGGTATTATTAAGGTCCGATATTTTAAATGTTACGCGATTTAAAGGATAAGCGTAAAACACGAAAAAAAGTGTTCAATAAAAATATAAACGTCAACATTAGGAGGACATTTAAATTTTGATATATAAATGAGGGCTTATTATTTAAATAACGTTAACGCGTTATATAAACGAAGGATGCTTAAAGGTTTAACGTAATTTATGAAGAATACTCGTAAAACGAAAAATAAAAATGAGGACAATAGAAAATATTTTTTGTGTCATAACGAGAATATTTAAGGTCGATGACGGGTATAGACTCTGCCGATAAATAAAAATGATAGTATTTGATACGTTAAGCCATAACCTTGTCGATTAACCGAGAATTCAATATTATTCGTAAAAACGAACATGGTAAACAAAAGTCGGGTTATAAATATTGGTCCTAATATTAGAAATAAGAATTAGAGCTCGGTCTAAATATTGATTTTAAATTTCGAGTTACTACAGTAAATAAATATGGAAAAATAAAAATAAATTTTTTATAATTCCGAATAAAATATTATCAATGATCAGAAAAATAATTAAAATATAATTTAATTAAAATTCTCGAAGTCTTAGGATTTACGTATGAAAAAGTAAAGAGGAACAAGTAAAACATTGTAAAATCGAGAAGTACGAATAAAAGAATAATTAATACCAGAAAAGTACGAGTTCTTATAGAATAAAGATCCCTATTCGGAATAACCAATTATTCCGGATAAAGGTCCCTATCCGGAATAACCTAAGATTCCGAATAAAGGTCCCTATCCGGAATAAAAAGTATTCCGAATAAGGGACCAAGAAAGCACTCTATCCGGAATAACTGGCAAAAGATACAGTAACATTAACATGAAGAACAGTAGGAGAAATGGAACATGAATTTAACAAAATCTAACCAGGATAAACCAAAAGATTAAACCAAAACAACCACAAAGCATCAACTAACAATAATCAATCAAAACAAATCATCAAAACTAACAAACAAAGCCAAATCAATCAAAACCCACTTAATCCAAACCATAAACTCACGAACATAAACAATAAATATGAAGAACAAATCAAACAAGAAAGGTAGAAGGAGATTAACAATAAAGTAAAGATTCAACAACAATTAAATATAAATTTACTTGGAATTAAATGTGCATAACATGAAATTAAGGTGCATAAAATTAAAGAACAGGAAATGAAAATGGGGAAGGATGGGTTGTCAAGCCACCAACACTTGAAAATGAATACATGATTATCTATATATAGGGAGATTAGGGAGGAGCTTAGGAAGCTTCCTCCCTCTTTCTTCTTTTCCTTAATTGCAAGCTTAGGTCCTTGATCTTCTTAATCCTTTGTTAATCTTCTTAATACTTGGACTTAAATGACTTTTTCTCGGGATTTCTTTGAATTGATCTTGAATTTTCTTCTTAAATAAGACTCGAGTTCTTCGGCTTTTAGTAAACTTCCGTATTTTGACTTTTTCTTCGATAAATCTTTAGAATTGGTCTTGGACTTCCGTTCTTTTTCCACTCTTGATCTTTCGACTTCATCTTTCGTCTTTTTCTTCGACAAAAGCCCGTGAAATCCCGTGTTTTCTCCACTTTTCACCTTTTCGTCCTAAATCACAACAAAAACACAAACCACGCATAATTCTGACATAAATGACATAAAATACACGTTTTGGCTCGGTTATTATTGTAATTAAGTGGTAAAAAGGATGGGTGTTTTCACACCTATCAAATCCCCTACACTTAACCATTGCAATGTCCTCATGCAATGTATTAGTTACAAAGCACGTTAACATTTTTCATCACAATCAATCCACGTTGGCCTTTATTAAAGAGATAGAAAATTATAGACACACAAAGTAAAGAAATCAAAATCATACCTTTGGGTTTTGGAAAGGCCGTGAATGATCATCATCCTCAAGTTTTCACTTTCTCTAAACCAAGCTTAGAAACAAGATCATTGTTATTATAAGTTAATAGACTAACACGAACTCATGTGGGCCAATTATTCACTTAGACTCCCTTATTCCTAGGTGTATCTCTTATATTTTATTATTGTCTTGAATGATCATGAGGATGCATTGTTTTGAATTATTTCGATAGTTATTTAGTCCGAAAACAAAGTGAACGATTTAATCAATAGTTAGCTAAAGGACAAAATCTTTTAAAACTGCTTCTCGGGACCTCATAAAGTTCATATCTTGGCATAAATCGCTTCGCGATTTGAGACCTTTCTCGGACCGATATTTGGCAGCGACTTCATACTTCAAACCTTGAGAGACGTTCATGAAATTATGGTCTTCTCTTCATAATGGAATATCTTCACTTGAAGTTTTGAGAGATTCATACTTGGACCACGACTTCTTCATTTTTCTCCAATCTTTATTTTGGACTTTGATATGCAACGATCCGCCTCCTTTTATGACTTGGATCTATTTATCCTCATACCTTGCTAGGGTCTTTTCGGATACACTTCTCCATGACTTTTGGGGAGATTTTGCTTTTCGTCGTGTGTCTCGATCCTTCATATTGATTTTTGATAAATGATTCTTCATATCACTTGGGATCTTTAGCAACAAAATATAGCCCTCATGTCTTGTTAGGACCTTTTTGGACTCGCCAATCATCGCATCCTGCTTCAATAAGTTATGCCTTGGCTATGAACTCTAATCCATATCGAGCAACTTTTAAACGATCTTGGGCTAGAAGCTAAGTAACTTTTCAAATCGTACATCCTTATTTATTGCAGATAAATTTATTAGCAGGCGATGGGAGAATAGGCTTATAATTAACTCACATAAATTCCAGAAAGAATACCGAACTTATTATTGACTCTATCATCTCTCGTACTCCACAGTTTAAAATATCAAGGAATGAGACTCGTGGATGCTTAGCCTATTATATCAAAGTTTTGGATTTTCGAGTCGCCTATAGGATCTTGCAAACTCTTAGACTTTTTCAAGTTTTAGAATTTGCATTTTAAAGTTCCCTTGATAAACGACTCTCTAGGATAAATTATAGGAACTTGCGAAAAGTTCTTGTTCTTAACCCGTGAGAGTTAAGACTTTCGCGTTTTAAAGCTCCCTGTATAAAAGCCTAGCAAAACTTGACTTAAACACGTTAAGGATACTAGCTAGAGTAAACTTAGACAAGTAAACTCGGGTTGAGTCAAAAGATTCACAATGTTTGAAAATTAAAACCACTTTACTCAAACTTTATTCTAAATAAGGAAAGAAAATAACTATACAAAGGTGAAAACTAATGGGCCAAAATAGATCAAAAATTTTGAAAAATGTCGAAAAATTGATTTTCCGGTTAAAATAAGGACAAATACAAGGAAAAGACCACTTAACTTCGATAGAAGTCCCCCCTACACTTAATATAAACATTGTCCTCAATGTTTAAGCATGTGGGAGTAAACTCCCCTACACTTAGGACATTGTGCACGTTGTTTAAATCTCGCTAAGGAAGAGACAACTAAAGAGATTCCTATTTTAATATTGAGAAATATAAAATAGTGAATCGAAAAGAGTTTAGGATAGAACCGGGAAGAAGGGAACACGGAATCACGGTTCCTCAAAAGTCATCAAGAGTGTGTCTTTGAAGCTCTAATCCCTGCACATAGTAAGAAAGAAAGCAAGAAACATCACGGGGATCCCCCTACACTTATGGTGAAAATTGGATTGCGTGATGACGTAAGCAAGGTGAAGTATCTACTCACCCCCATACTAAAACTAAACATTATCCTCAATGTTTCGAGTCTAAGGGTGAAACACCCCCATACTAGAGACGAAAGTCGAATGCTTAATCTCGAGCATGGAAAGGGTAAAACGTATAACCTAAAAGCCGTTTATGAATTATGCTAATAAGATAAACGTTAGAACATAAAAGGATATCATCGGATATCGGAATCTTCAAAGGCAACGATCGAAGCTTGAGTGATACATAAAACAAACACAAGAGGCTTCAATGATGACGATGAACCTAATAAATCACAATCACAAACAACCACGGAACAAAGGTTAGAAGAGCACAAGTCCCCTCGTTACACTATTAGAAAGCAATAATATTTACAAGGATAAGCATGAGAATCCCCCACGAGGCACCTTGTTTTTGATAACCGAGTCAAAAGCTCGACTCGAATCCCCATAAATGTGATCATTTAGGGATTATCATGGTTTGGTCATTTTTGGTGGGGCTTACATGATAAACAATGCCCAAAAGTACGTGGAGTACTTTAAAAACCCAATAAACGTATACCGGGGTCAAAGATAGCGTGCTCGTTTTCGGATGAAAGACGAAACAACGCTACTCCAAACCAAAACCCGAGAGGGTCAAAGAAAATAGATGAGAAGAAATAGAAGGGTGGGACAGTGGGTGGGGCACTAAAATAAGCTACTCGAGGTAGACTCACACCAAGCAAATAAATATAATTTCCATTTATTGCATCGGTGGAAGACCGAGATTTCCCTTTAAAATCAATTATGGGATTGAATATCTCGTCCTCGGTGGAGAAATGTGAGGGAACATAAGGGGCTTCCGCCACACTAAAACCACACAAAGCATCGTCAAAAGGAGTAGACGAGCTTGTAGTACTCAAATAAGGATGTGATGACGGAGTTAGACTTGTAGAAAAATCATTTAAATCAATTTTAAATTCCTTTCCTTTTTCATCGTTTAAAAACTCTTTATGAAAACCCAATTTGATTATGTTGAACATATTTGGCGTTTCTAAGAAGATGTTAGGCACACTAAAAATTCACACATTTAAGTCGCGGTTAGGGGGTGGTGGATTGTATAAGTTCTCAAAACGTTGATCAACAAAGAACACCGCCCCCTCGGGGTCAACATATTCGTCATCCTCATGAACGTTGATCTCTTTGATTTCTTCATCATAGATAGGCTTGTTAAACCAAGGTTTGTCATTCCCCTCATTAAGGATTTTAGAAACTCAATCGAAAAGATCACGATCAAGTACAAAACCATCATTCCTTTGTGGGGATCGTTGATAGGTTAGATCCTCACGAATGTGGTATACGTCATTATCAAAAGAGGAGTGTTGATTAGGTAACTCCTCGAGAATGGGTGGGATTTTGGGTCACGTGAGTTGGTTCGTCATCAAAGATCAGACGTTCAAACTCATCAAGTTCTTCCTCGATTTTGGAAAAATCAACCTCACTTGTAGGTGGAAGTGGAGGCACAAGAGCTAGCTCTCGTTCGATAATTTCCTCAATCTCGGGATCAAACTCATAATCATCGTACTTCCCACGTAAAGAAGTATTTTTAGGAGAATCCTCAAAAATGGCATTTGGATTTTGAAGCACGCGATCAATTTCGGCAAAATCACCATCGCCATTATCAAAGAAAGAGTCGATGTGAGCACTCACAACCATGGTCTTACAAGTCGATCGACTATGCTTAGGTGATTTTTCAATGACGAGCGGATCGATATCGAAAAAACCTTTCGCCTCAATGGATATGGGGCTAGGAAATGGAGGCACTTCAATGGATTTAGAAGTTGAAGCCTCAAAGACGTGGTCCTTCGAAGGTGGTGAAGACGAGTCCATTTTGGTCATTTTCGTGATGGCACTAACGTCGCCCTTCGGAATTGGTTGTTCACTTATTTCGCCGAATATATCTCAAAATGATTTTTCATCCATAAATTTACGAATACCCTTTTGAATTAAGTAAACGTATTCTTTATCGTTAAAATCCTCATCTTTAAAACCGTTCATTTTCATTCTTTCAAAACATGCATCTAGCCTCATTTTTTCTGCTAAAGTATGAGCTTTGACATTATCAAATTTTGAAATATCGGTTTTAGAAACCTCGGTTTTATCATGATCATTTGAAATTTGGGATCTACTCGCGAAAAAGTCCATTTTATCCTTCCCATATTTCATAGTTAATTTCCCACCGCGAACGTCGATTACGGCTCGAGCCGTCTATAAAAATGGTCGACCTAAAATAATGGGACATTTAGGGTCACACTCGTAATCAGAAATAACGAAGTCCGCGGGAAAAACAAACTTTCCAATTCTAACATAGACATCCTCGGCTATTCCAATTGGTTTTAAAGGTGTATAATTTGCTAGCTCGATTGTCATGTTCGTGGGGGTAAGTTTAGGCAATCTCATCAATTTCCAAAGAGAATAAGGCATGATATTGATGCTAGCACCTAAATCGGTAAGGACTAAACATCCCTCAATCTCGGAAAAATCCCAAGGTAGTAGAAATTGGCCCGAATCCTCTTCCTTTCTCGGCATATGCCTTTTGGGGTTTTTAAGAAGGATCGAAGCACAAGTTTCTTCAAGGGTCACATTGGTAAGGTCGATAAAGCTCTCTTATTGAACCGTGGATGGAATTTGAGATACAGAGGGTGTGAACTCTTTTCCTTGGTCGCCACGTTCATCCCCTCCACTTTAGAACATGAAGGCGTTTTAGAAGTCGAGGGTTGAGAAGAAGGAACAACTCTAAATCCATCAAGGCTTAGGGTAATCACACGACTTTTTTCTATAGACGAGGCGGCTTTAACATGTTCCTTCGGATTTGGTATGGTGTCACTAGGTAACGAACTGGATGACGAACTCGCTTGATTGCTCATAATTGTCGAAAACATCTTTTTAATCTCACTTTGACCTTGATGGATTTTAATATTTTGACCTCTCAAAGTGTTGGAAAAGTCATTTTTCATCTCTCCAATTTGCGTTTCTAGTCTCTTCATATTAGCGTCATTTGATTTAACGTAATTTTGAAAATCATTTGAGCCATTAAAATTTTGATTGAAACCTTGGTCTTGATTCCCTTGAAAATTGTTTCCTTGATTAGCGTTGTTCGAAAAATTTGAATTTTGCCCATTGTTAAAATTCCGGTTTTGATTGTTGTTGTTAAAACCTCGATTTTGCCAATTCAAATTTTGACCTTGATTATAATCACCTCGATTTCCTTGTTGATTATTTCCTTGAAACTTGTTTCGGTTTTGATTTGAAAAATTGTTGCCTTGGTTATATTTCCTTGTGATGGAACCGCGTTATTTTGATTTTGAAAATCATTGTTTCCATTTAACGGCTAACACTCGACGTTTGGCCATCCGTAGCCGCACACTCGTAATAATTATGAGGTGCACCACACAACGTACACGATGCCTCAATCGCTTTCATAGTAGCGGGAACGTTTTTCATCTCGATAAAAAATGATGTAAAAGCATTCGTCAATTTGTCGACTTTCGCATCAACCCTCTCAATATCGCGATTAGAATTACTAACATTGGCGACATTGGCAACACTCGGTGTGTTACATAGTTGGTAAACCTTGGATCTATTTTCGATAATCATTAAAGCGTTTTTTGGAGTTTTACACCAATAATTGCCACCGGCGGCGGAATTCGACGAATCTTGTTCTTGAAAACTAAGACCGTTATAAAACGTGTCGATTTGGTGTAACTCGGAAAATCTATGGTGAGGACATTGCCTAAGCAATTCCTTAAAACGATCCCACGCGTCTCTAAACAATTCAATCGGCTTTTGTTCGAACCTCGTGATCTTGTTTTTGAAAAACGTGGTCTTTGACGGCGGAAAGAAATGATTAACGAACTTGGAAACGAGATCCTTCCACGTAATTATGGAATTAGGTGGCTCTTTCTCTTACCAGTCCTTGGCGGCACCATCGAGCAAGTACGGAAAAAGCATAAGCTTAACGACATCGGTGTCGACGTTTTTAAACTTGCTCGTGGCCAAAAGACGATCAAAATTCCGAATGTGATCGTGAGGATTATCCGCCTCACGACCTCGAAACTTCGTTGCTTGAATCAACGATAGCATTCCGCTCTTAATCTAAAAATTCTCTTCTTCGATAGCGGGAATTACGATCGCGTCTCCATAACCCTCGGTGGACGCTTGGAGCAATTCCATCATCGAACGATTGTCGGCCATCTCGTCTACGGTTTCGACAACGATATTAGGAACGTCGGTTTCTAAATCACGTCTTCGTTGTCGATTCCTTTGATTTCGATTGAGTCGATTCTAAGCGTTGCTAGAATTCGTATATTCCTTCGATCGAGTGCGCATGCACTAAACGTAGTATTAATAAATCTTTCTTAGTTTTAATCACGACAAATTACAAAGACATTTATTGTCAAACACAATCATAAAACGAATTATCTAACAAACACTATCATCTAGGTAATAATCATTACACTAACATATCTTAATCATGCTTAGTGATCATAAAAGTGATTAGCCTTAAAACTCACTTTTGTCAAATGTAACAAAAGATTTTAATAAAATTTATTTTTAAGAAAATGTTTTATTAAAATGAAAATGTAAATTTGAATATGGCATATTCCAAATGCCATAAGAATATCATTTGAAGGTTTAAACAGCCTCAGATATTTCAAATTCACTAAAAGACAAAAAGGAGCGGAGTCTAGTACATGTGGTTCCTTAAGTGCCTACACGGTTCCCTATTGATAAGGAACCATCTGGGTAGATAAGGAATCGCCCCCAGATAGCCGTTGGCATTTGTCTTCCATAAATAGTGGATCAAATCTGCATTCTCATCAACCCTTTTTGGACATCTCTTTCAGCCTTCTTTCTCCTATCTAATCCTAGTCATTTGTAAATGATCACTTAATGTGTTAAGTATGTTTACTCATGATAATCCTCTTGATCTCTTTCTTTACCTTGTCTAATGAGAAGATCACTCACACACTTGTGATGTGATTAAAGATGAAGCATTGATGAAGATCACCTTCTCCTAAAGATCTAGTCATGTTCATCATTTGTTTATTTGTGTATTATGTAGATCCAATGTGTTTGTGAATACTTGGACTAGTTGTGTTCATCCTAGCTATATGTGAATACTTGGACTAGAGTTGTGTAAATCCATTGCACATGTGTGTGCTTGGATTTGTATTGTGTAGATCCAAGCTACATGTGTGTACTTGGATATGTTTAGTTGAGTTGTAATTAGTTGTGTTAGTTCTCACTAAACTATAAAGTGATGTGGTTGTGTCTTGTGAGTTCTCACTAAACTATAAAGTGATATGTAGTTGTGTTGTGTGAAGTTCTCACTTAGCTTCAAAGTAAAGAGTCGTGAAGATTGGTTCTTGCTTTGGATTAGAACTCGATATTTAGCCTTGTGTCAGAAAATGGTAAAGTAGGAAACATTATGAAGATTGGTTATAACTTTGGATTAGAACTCGACATCTAGCCTTGTGTCGTAAAACGGTGAAGTGGGCGACGTTGTGTAGATTGGTCCTAGCTAAGATTAGGTCTCTACATTTAGCTTAGTGTCGGAAAATAATGTAAGCGACGTTGTAAGGTTTTCTCCGTCAAGAAGGGAGCTTGTGGATATAGTGGAAATCTCGAGTAAGGTGTACTCGAGGAGTGGAGTAGGAAAGAAGATAGAGCCTCGTCGCCGAACCACTATAAATCTTGGTGTCTTCCTACTAGGTTGTTTCTTTCCTTACTCATTACTTACATTCATTATCATTATACTTACTACACATTGTTAATGCATTAGAATTGAACCTAATCATTATGCAACTAGCTTTCAAGTAAAAGATAGTTTTGTGCACCCACCTAATTGAAAGGAAATTTTTTAATTAACTAAAAGCACTTTTAAAATGAAATTAAAGATAAAAAATAATAAAATAATGAGAAAAATACTTTTTTCTTTTGAAAAATCCTAATTTACTTAACTAAAGCTGGGAAAAATGAAAAAAGTTAAGAAAAAGTAATTTTAGCTATAATAAGACAAAAACATAATATTTAAAAACTAATTAAAACTTAATATAATGCTAAAAATATTAAAATAATCAGAAAAAACATAACTTTTCTAAAAATCTTAAAATAAATCACTGATCATGGGAAAATTAAAAAAACTAGAAAAAACTAACTTTAGGGCACTAAAGACAAAACTTGAACAAACTAGAAAGGACATGTGACTTGTTTCTGTCTTCTAGTGGAGCAGTGGCAACTTAACTCTATCACTAGGAACTTGGTTCCCACTGCTTGACCTTAGAAAATAGATTTGGGGCTCTTTTGAGCTTGTTTCTTGTTGGATTTTGGCAACAAAGGCACCCCCACACTCAGTGGAGTGTAGGGAGTCAATAGCAAGCAAAAATAAACAGATACCACACAAATAGGCCACAAACTAAGCTAAATTCAGTTACTATGATCCGAAGAAGGGGGGTCTGGTGGTTGTCTGGGCTTACAGTGAGCTTACTTGCTATTTTTCAACCTGCAAAAGTTCACAAATCCCAAATACTAGCTAGATCAAACCTAAAGTACCCTATTAGCTATCTATCTACCCAAATTCCAATCACTCAAGGCACAACTATGGACCCTTTATACTTACTAATGTGAAAAAAAGTGAGTATAGATGTTTTGCTGATGCAACATGCTAAAATTCGAAATTTAAACATCCATACCAGGATTTTAAACTGAACAAACAACCCTATTCAAAGCTCAAGTTCCTAGCTTATCATAAGGCCTTATAGTATACCATATTTCAAACCTCAAAACTAATTAACAAGATCAAATTATCCTACTGATGACTTATGGCAGTTTTTATGCAAATTTTATGTGACTTGAACTTGCAAACTCTAAATTAACTACTTAACTTTTAAACCAAGCACTCCAATGAACCTAATTAACTTACTAAGACATGTCTATTTTACTATAAACCCACAAAACTGTCACCTTATATAAGAAATAAGCAAATCCAAACACTCATTTCAATCTGCTTAAACCAAAATTTTCAAGAGATTTCCTTGTAATTCAAGACAAATCCTATTACTATAACATCCACGTTTTACAATACCTTAACATACAAACTAAGACCTAAAGCTATCTACCAAGGCAGTCCACATAAAATTCAAAAAATCACATAAAATCTCATATAGAGGGTTCAAGGTCTATACTTAGGGTGACTCACATCCAAGCCACCCCATGGTCGGCTGATGCCATCTCCACATAGCTAATCATCTGATTTTTTTGATGAAATGAGAAAGCTTGCAAGATAAAGAGGTGGTATGCTGGGGTTCTACAGCAGAACCATACCACAAGTATTACTTCATGATCTTGAAACCTGCTTAGAACAAAAAAGCAAACAACAATCCCAAAACTAATTACAAAAGCTATGTTGTCAAAATAGATTTTGTACTTAGGTTATGGACTATGGGCACAGTTAAGTAAAAAGAAGACCAATACGCTTGAAAGCTGATTTTTAGAAAACTAGAAAAGGTCTACCAAATTAAGATAAGTGATACAGGTAAAAAAACACAACTTATAAACTCAACTTATAGGTCATATTGTCAGTATGAGACTATAAGCTAGCTTATACTTTTTGGATCTAAAAAACAGTTTTTAACAAATTCCTTTGTAAAATCTATCTTTTGATAAACAAGTAAACTAAGGGTACAAAATTTAAATGACCAAAGTAAATTTAAAACAGGAATAATAAGGAACGCAAATCTTATATATTTCAAAAATTCACTAAGATTACAAGAAGAATTAAACACATATAAAACTTGGAACAACCAAAAATGAAATGCTATTCTAGCTTATATACATGGTGAGAGACAAACTCAGAAACCCTAAACCTAATTGTAAACTTCCAAATGTGCCCTCTGAGATGCTTGGAATATACTTTGTTGACGCTGAATTTGAAATTCGTCCTTGAGAAGAACCCATGTGAATTATCAGTTGGAGCAGAGGAATCTATGATCATAGCTGTTGGTTGAGTTGTGGGCAACAAGTTTTCACTCTCATCCGTTGATTTAGTCAACAATCCACCTTATGTGAGCAAACCCGTGATGTATGTGAGCTGTAGGGGGAATAGGAGAATGACGAGTCACTTTCTGGGCACATGGGGGTGTCTAGGACAAACTAACAAACAAAACCCCCAAAGTTAATTAAGGCACGTCCCCTAATTATGCTTGATTGTGGCTGGTGTGTTAACTAGGGTTCTTGGCTGAAGAGGAGTATATTAGATCCATATTAGTACTAATATACTTGTTTCCCTCGTATTAAACGATTTGACCATAGTTGACTAATAATAAAAAAACGGGTTTAAAGTATGAGTAAGTGGGGATGACGTGGTGAGTGGATAGTGGTGGAGTGGGGTAGTGTGGTAGGTGGCAATTTCCGGGTGGCTGGTGAAGTTTCCCTGTCTAGGCAGTTTACCCCCTCCATGTTACAAAAAGTCTTCAAACAAAGTTTCCAAAAGCCTTTAACTCTTTCCTTCGTAAATAACTTAGGTGCAATTTAGACTCGTGTATTCTTGGCATTTATTCTTATGTAAAAAAACCCACCAATATCCTTGCACATAAAATCATTGATGAGAATGCAAAATGATTCATCATTTATAACCTTCACAAAATATCTCCGTAAATTTTGGACGAGATTGTAGGCACATTAACCATAAGCGTGTATTCTTTACACTTCCCTGACAATCTTTATAACAAAGCCTAAAGAATTTCTAAATACAAAAATCTACTTACAAATAAATTAGTATTGAAGAATAGCATAATCCATCTTCTTGCTACTCACTAGCATTCTTGGTATTCTTAGTTCGTGTTCCGAAATTCAGTTTCGTTTACTCCTTTCGGGTTGGGTGAGGCTCGCAGGATTTGATATCAATCTGGTTTGTTGGGTTATATAGTGTTTTTTTTTGTTGGATCGGTGTTCGCTCGTGTTCGATTTCGATCGTGATCTACTCTTGATTTGTCAAGGAGGAGCAATGGCGCCATCTGTTACGTGACCGTGTCAAGTTTGGGTCATGCTCAGATTAAGGTTGATCGTGTCATGGTTCCGACGACGACTCACATTCAGTCTCGATGGTAACTATAATTTGCGAGTGGCAACATTTTGGGTTCAGCTCGTTAAACTCTAGTGTTTGTGTTCGTTTGTGTTCGACTTGGCGTTTGCACACATGTGTTCGTTTGACATCGATATGCCCCGGTTTGACTTTTTTTAAAATTAAATATCTCATATTAAAATTAATAATGCACAAATAATTATAACCTAAGATTTTAAAATCAACCGCGTTTTTTTTAAAACGTTAAGTTATATTCAAAACGACGAAGTAAATATAAATTTTATTTTTTTTTGGTTTTACAACTCTTCCCCTCTTAAAAATATTAATTCGTCATCGAATTAGAGACACAATAATGCTGTAAAACCCAAAAAAAAATTTGTTTATATTTACTTCATCGTTTTGAATGTAACTTAACGTTTAAAAAAAACGCGGTTGATTTTAAAATCTTAGGTTATAATTATTTGTGCATTATTAATTTTAATATGAGATATTTAATTTAAAAAAAAATACAAAATAGAAACATAAACTATTTAAATGTACATCTAGTTATTATTGAAATAGTGATACGTTAGTCAATAACCAGAAATCGTAGCCAAGATTGACTCGTGTATTCTTGGCATTTATTCTTATGTGAAAAAAAACCCACCAATATCCTTGCACATAAAATCATTGATGAGAATGCAAAATGATTCATCATTTATAACCTTCACAAAATATCTCCGTAAATTTTGGACGAGATTGTAGGCACATTAACCATAAGCGTGTATTCTTTACACTTCCCTGACAATCTTTATAACAAAACCTAAAGAATTTCTAAATACAAAAATCTACTTACAAATAAATTAGTATTGAAGAATAGCATAATCCATCTTCTTGCTACTCGTTAGCATTCTTGGTATTCTTAGTTCGTGTTTCGAAATTCAGTTTCGTTTACTCCTTTCGGGTTGGGCGAGGCTCGCAGGATTTGATATCAATCTGGTTCGTTGGGTTATATAGTGTTTTTTTGTTGGATCGGTGTTCGCTCGTGTTTGATTTCGATCGTGATCTACTCTTGTTTTGTCAAGGAGGAGCAATGGCGCCATCTGTTACGTGACCGTGTCAAGTTTGGGTCATGCTCAGATTAAGGTTGATCGTGTCATGGTTCCGACGACGGCTCACATTCAGTCTCGCTGGTAACTATAATTTGCGAGTGGCAACATTTTGGGTTCAGCTCATTAAACTCTAGTGTTTGTGTTCGTTTGTGTTCGACTTGGCGTTTGCACACATGTGTTCGTTTGACATCGATATGCCCCGGTTTGACTTGAAGGTATATCGAGAACCATAAATATAATTGTAGTTTAGCATTCAAATTTTATAATGCTTAGACCAACACCGAGAATCACCATTTTTCAATCTGATTAAGTTTCTGGATTGCATAAATCATCGTGTTATTCAAAACCTACATGGCTAAAAAAAAGATTTCAACTTCCGTAAACGATGATATATTATACGTGCTTGTAGTCGCTCCAAAACGAAAACAAAATAAACAAGTGAAACATAGCAAGACATGATGCGTTTACATGCATCAGAATGAAGCATGATATTTAATAAATATTTTTGTAACTTGATTGCAAGTATAAGAAGATTTATTCATATAATAATTATCATATGTCTATATTATACATATCTTTAGTTCAATCATGGTTGTTAATATATCAACTTGATTTGAATACTACGCATTAAGGAGATATGATATATTATGAAATAAATTAAAATATCTAAATTGCTAAAACAGTAATTGATTTCAGAAAACTTGTAAATTGTAGATTAGTTGACGGAAAATAACTTTGGAGTTAAGACTTAAGATTTGGCTAAGGTACGGATATTCTTATCTCTCTATTATTATTTGTCTCTTTCGATTATTTGATTGATCGTACGGATTTTCCGTCCTTTCAGTAAGGACTTCCCTTCTATGCATGATTAGGATTTCCCGTTTATAGCCAAATCTTATATGTTATAAGTTTATCAGAAATCAGTTTTATAATTAAGTTAAATTGCCTGAGCCTTATATACAAGCATGACCAGTCAGTAGTACTAGTTACGGAGGTACCGTAACCATGACACTAGAGGCACCGGTGTCGTGACTCACATGCAGGAGAGTGATATCCTGCATCGTCCCACTCATGTTCAGTTTGGCCATTTTATCAGTATGTTTAGTGGGGCGTATGGATGCATCCTAGGCTTATCAGTTTACAAGTTATCAGGGTGAATGTGGTGTGTGCTCTACATCCTTCACATTGGAGCTGATCCCTCCACCCAGCACAGTATTTAGAGGTCACCCCTCTACAGTTATTTAGAGGTCACCCCTCTACAGCATGACGAGGTCACCCCTCAAGTTATTCATGCACCGTTGTTACAACACATGACCTATATAAGCTCTGGCAATTAAAATACAGTAAATGCATGTTTTCAGATTTAACAGATAACAGTTCAGCTTTATTATCTATAAATCAGACTTTATAGATTATACATAGATTTCCGCTGCAACTTTACTTATCAGACATACAACTCCAGTATTTCATCATCTGTTTCATTCCAGTAATTCCTTATCATGCTTTATATCCGTTCACTGAGCGTTATGCTCAGCCGTAGTTCTCTTTCATGTTCTAACGGCAGGTACACCAGGACGCTCTTAGGATTCTGAGAGCACGTGCATTTGGATGGAAGCTATCCAGACTTCTTACTTTATGTACTTACATTATCCTGCTTATTTGGACATTGTTTAGTCCTTTCCTTCAGTATTTTACTTTTCATGTTTTAGGCTTATGTTTGGATTGCCGATGGTTGATTCTGGTATTTCCTTTATGGTCAGTTAATGTTTTAGGACATTTACCTTATGCTTTGATGATACGTCATAAATACACGTAACGGTACACTTATCCAAGTGGGGTGTTACAGTTATGGTATCAGAGCGCAAGGTTTGACCTGTAGGCTCTAAAACTTGACCTGTGACTAGTGGACAGTCACCAGGAACTTCCTAGATTTTGGCGTTGTTATCTTTCATGTTTCCCATGAATTTATTAGTCAGTTTTCTTCAATTACCAGTCAGTTTTCTTAAAAAAAATTACTAAGTAAAAGGTTGGTACAGGACTGGCCATATATATTCGCATGTGCTTTTCTACGAATTTTGTTTTGGTGAACCGACCCATAGGCGTTCACCCTTGCCCGATCAGATTTTTGTATTGGTGAACCGCCCAATGGCATTCATCCTTACTCTTGATAGATTCATGCTTTCAGTCGAATATTACTTGGTGAACCAGCCCATATACGTTCACCAATGTTCAGATCAAATTTCATGTTTTTCAGTTGAATGTTGTTTTGTGAACTGATCCATAGTTGTTCACCTTTGCTCATATCAAGACATTTTATAAGTTTTGACAAGTATGAATTGGACTACAGCCATCCATATTTAGTCCCAAATTGTAAATTTCTATACATGACAGTTCTCAGAAAATTTCGACAAGTATGGATCGAACCAGAATCGCCCATACTTAGTCACATGTTTTGTTCCTTGAATTATGTGGATTGTACCATAGCTATCCACATCAGTTGATGTTAAACTTCAGTTGATTATAATTTTATGTTCTTTGTAACAATCAAGTTTTCATACCCTCAAGAGGATGTCATTTTCATGCTAATTAAGTTCATGTCTCCTTATGAGGATTTTATTTTCAGCAAGGTGATGATGTTTTCATGCTAAAATACAAAAGAGTTACAATAAAATCCTATTTCATGATAAATCATGTTTGGTCTTCATCAGTCATGTCTTAATGTTGACCATTGTTGAAATTCCGTTTAATCATATCCTTGAACCCTTATAAACCGACATTTAGTCTACGCAGGAATTACCAGGCTATCATGTTGTTTCAGTTCAGTTGCTAACCAGTTAAATCAAATTATCTCCGTTGACCATGTCAGACGGTTGACACCAGTATCGATCATCTCAAGAAATTCCCACCAGTGTCATGTCCAGTATTCCATATGTACTCCATGTACAGTGTCTCAGTTATACTCCATGTACAGTATTGCATGTGTACTCCACGTACAGTGTCTCAGATATGCTCCATGTGCAGTATTCGTTTTGTACTTCATGTACATTAATCCAGGTGTACTCCAGATACCCTACTCCATGGAGATTGCTAATCGATCCTCAATCATCTCAAGCGTTTCCACTTGTCTATATTCTACCAGGTGCTGATGTTGCTCATGAGTTGAAGATTTCACCAGATGCTGATGCTGCTAACACTTTGAAGACCTTACAAGCTGATACATTGGAGACTTCTCAAGATGTTTATGCTGCTTATGTTATAAAGACTCTGCAGAACAAGGACGAAAACTATATATTTAAAATTTCTGACAAGAATAAATTTCAACCATCGGACGCTACCATTCCATCCCATGATTTTACCTTCGCAGCTAGATGTCACACTTCACTCAGCTAACCTTTCATTCAGAAGAGTGGGAACCGGAACCCAGCCGTCCATTCAGCATAATAGTTACATGAATCACGGTCATGATAATGACTGTCATAAATTGACAGACAAATCAGTAGTGAAAACCACCGTGCTTATAATTAATCAGTCAGTAACCATCAGAACTCCGGAACGGACGTGACCAAAAATACAGAGGTCAGTAGTCTAACCGGTCCGCCAACCCTAGCAGTTACCAGAAATTCTCAACCTTATTCAGACTCGCCCGTTAAAATACTTGTCCAGAAAATAGTCGAGACACAGGTCTCAACTATCATTTCCGAAGACACATATCAGGACACCAGTCATAGTACACGTAATATGATTATCTTCTCAAAGTACGAGTCAGATTCATAAACACCAGTATGCCTTCTAAACCAAGTCCTCAGAAATTCAGGGTACCCTCCAAAGGGGTATACTCGTTCTGTTATGCCACACATAAATCAAACCATTACAATTCAGTTATCACCACGGGAGTATTATTCAGGTTAGACAGGCAGTATTCTGTGAGGTTACCGATGAACACAATCAATAAAAGTTGCCACGTTTACTTCACGTATTCCTATGTCAGCTTATTCTTAAATCATGTATTACCTACCCTCCAGCCAGAAAAGACTCCACAGTATCACCATATTTATAGAGACTTTTCTTCCAGTTGAAAACGAGATTCGTCATACTAATTCCTGATTTGTTCATTACATTTTGCCAGAAAAATCAGTATAAATTGTTTCGGCTTTACAAGCACATGAATCATTATCTTGTAGCTGCGAAGATTTCTAATCACCATTCATGATGCGTCTTCTGAAATTCCTTAAATTCATGATCAACAGTTCATCCCAAAGTTTCCAGATATCATTCGAGAAGGTTTTCCAGAAATTCCTTCCTAACCACGAGACATAATTTAACATCGTGCTTGTATCAAGAACATAACATGTTTTCAAAACTCCTTATTACAGGGCTTCAACTGAGTTAAAAGAGTTGCATCATTTGCTGCATGAGTTATCGGAACAAGGCTTTATTCGCCCTAGCGCACCACCAGGAAGTGCACCATTTCTGTTTATCAGGAAGAAGGTCGGTAACATGAGATCATGTATCGACCACCGAAAATTTGACAAGATCACCATTCATAAGCAATATTCATTTCACGTATAGAAGGTTTATCTGATCTGCTACGAAATCTTAAACATTCTTCCAGGAACACATCACAATCATGCTACCATCAGTGGTGAGAGAAAGAACAGGACATTTCCAAGACTTCTTTTGCCACATTATGGTCTCTCTAAAATTGTGATTTTTACTTTTGGGCTCATGAATGCTCCAACTATATTATGAAAATGATGAATAAATTTTTTCCATGAATTATTTAGACAAGATAGTCAGTATATTCATTGATAATATTATGATCTGCTAAGTTCTTGAGAAGAACATGAGAATCATCTTCTCATGATCCTACAGATTCTCCGATAGGAGAAAATTGTGTACGCAACTTTCCAGATGTGAGTTTCAGTTGAACAAGGTGGCATTTCTGAGCCACCCTATTTCAGCAGGAAGAAATTTCAGAAATACTGCGAAGGTGAAGGCCATCACCAGATGGCCACCACCGACGTCTGTGACCGAAGTACGAAGTCTTCTAGAATTCAATTGGATACTACCGCGGAAATCGCTGACAATTCTCACGAACTGCTCTTCTACTACTAAGCTTACGCGTAAAGGAGAGAATCTACACTAAATTGTAGTCCAAAAGATCCTACGCTAAAGAGATCTAAATTACCGAAACTCATAATCCTTCCATGACTATTCGTCTAGATTCCACAAGAATGTACAATAATTTCAGGCAGGATTTAGATAGAAGCAGTATAACCCATTGGTACAGCTATGTTCATATCTAGATGTCTGACATGCCAGCAGGTTCAAGATAGAACGCCGACATGCTAATGAGTTATTACAACAATTCGAAATTCTGAACAGAAATGAGACAAAATTCCATGAAGGTTATTATCAGTATACCACAGAACTCAGAAAAAGTATGATACTATCTAAGTCATTGGCGACCATTTAACCCAGCCGACACGTTTCCTTTCATTTGAAAGGATTACGCAGTAGCAGATCTACAAGAAATTCAACAATAAATCGTTTTTTTTAAGATATTCAGTCGACCATTATATCAGATAGAATTCAAGTTTCACGTATCACGTTCACGATATATTCCCTGCCCAGTGTTCATCAGATAATCGCGAACCACGTTTAGAATTGCTCACGTAGCACATTCACAATTGTTCACGTAGTTCGTCCCAATATACCTTCAGTATCTTTGCTTAGATATATAAATGTTATCTTTTCAGGTTATTTGTACATATCGTTTCATGTATCCTACATGTTATATCTTACTCATTCTATTAGATTCAGAAAAATCCATCTTAAGTATGGAACTAGAAACTTTTCAGCATAGTCAGAACAGGGCTATTAAGACCGAGAGTTTCATTGTGTCCAGACCTTTGAAGGATCCATTTCGAGCGGGAAGCCACTCGAAACGGAGGAGTCCATCCAGACCTCTCATCCTTTTTCCTTCAATAATCCAGTTAAGTTCTTTCAGTCATGTCATGTTCCATGTCCCTTTCAGTCATGTCACGTTACGTATTCACTTCAGTCACGTCTTGTTTTTACATTTCAACAGTATTATGTTTTAACTAGAATACGAATTATCCTTCCAGCTTACATGTCTTTTCAGCTTACGTGTTCTTCCAGCTCTTATAACTTCATCAGCTTATTACCTTTAATTCGAGGACGAATTTTCCTTTTTAGAGGGGAAGAATTGTAAAACCGCAACATTATTGTGTCTCTAATTCGAGGATGAATTATTATTTTTTAGAGGGGAAGAGTTGTAAAACCCAAAAAAAAATTGTTTATATTTACTTCGTCGTTTTGAATATAACTTAACGTTTTAAAAAAAACGCGGTTGATTTTAAAATCTTAGGTTATAATTATTTGTGCATTATTAATTTTAATATGAGATATTTAATTTTAAAAAAAATTACAAAATAGAAACATAAACTATTTAAATGTACATCTAGTTATTATTGAAATAGTGATACGTTAGTCAATAACCAGAAATCGTAGCCAAGATTGACTCGTGTATTCTTGGAATTTATTCTTATGTGAAAAAAAACCCACCAATATCCTTGCACATAAAATCATTGATGAGAATGCAAAATGATTCATCATTTATTACCTTCACAAAATATCTCCGTAAATTTTGGACGAGATTGTAGGCACATTAACCATAAGCGTGTATTCTTTACACTTCCCTGACAATCTTTATAACAAAACCTAAAGAATTTCTAAATACAAAAATCTACTTACAAATAAATTAGTATTGAAGAATAGCATAATCCATCTTCTTGCTACTCGCTAGCATTCTTGGTATTCTTAGTTCGTGTTCGGAAATTCAGTTTCGTTTACTCCTTTCGGGTTGGGCGAGGCTCGCAGGATTTGATATCAATCTGGTTCGTTGGGTTATATAGTGTTTTTTTTGTTGGATCGGTGTTCGCTCGTGTTCGATTTCGATCGTGATCTACTCTTGTTTTGTCAAGGAGGAGCAATGGCGCCATCTGTTACGTGACCGTGTCAAGTTTGGGTCATGCTCAGATTAAGGTTGATCGTGTCATGGTTCCAACGACGGCTCACATTCAGTCTCGCTGGTAACTATAATTTGCGAGTGGCAACATTTTGGGTTCAGCTCGTTAAACTCTAGTGTTTGTGTTCGTTTGTGTTCGACTTGGCGTTTGCACACATGTGTTCGTTTGACATCGATATGCCCCGGTTTGACTTGAAGGTATATCGAGAACCATAAATATAACTGTAGTTTAGCATTCAAATTTTATAATGCTTAGACCAACACCGAGAATCACCATTTTTCGATCTGATTAAGTTTCTAGATCGCATAAATCATCGTGTTATTCAAAACCTACATGGCTAATAAAAAGATTTCAACTTCCGTAAACGATGATATATTATACGTGCTTGTAGTCGCTCCAAAACGAAAACAAAATAAACAAGTGAAACATAGCAAGACATGATGCGTTTACATGCATCAGAATGAAGCATGATATTTAATAAATATTTTTGTAACTTGATTGCAAGTATAAGAAGATTTATTCATATAATAATTATAATATGTCTATATTATACATATCTTTAGTTCAATCATGGTTGTTAATATATCAACTTGATTTGAATACTACGCATTAAGGAGATATGATATATTATGAAATAAATTAAAATATCTAAATTGCTAAAACATTAATTTATTTCAGAAAACTTGTAAATTGTAGATTAGTTGACGGAAAATAACTTTGGAGTTAAGACTTAAGATTTGGCTAAGGTACGGATATTCTTATCTCTCTATTATTATTTTTTTCTTTCGATTATTTGATTGATCGTACGAATTTTCCGTCCTTTCAGTAAGGACTTCCCTTCTATGCATGATTAGGATTTCCCGTTTATAGCCAAATCTTATATGTTATAAGTTTATCAGAAATCAGTTTTATAATTAAGTTAAATTGCCTGAGCCTTATATACAAGCATGACCAGTCAGTAGTACTAGTTACGGAGGTACCGTAACCATGACACTAGAGGCACCGGTGTCGTGACTCACATGCAGGAGAGTGATATCCTGCATCGTCCCACTCATGTTCAGTTTGGCCATTTTATCAGTATGTTTAGTGGGGCGTATGGATGCATCCTAGGCTTATCAGTTTACAAGTTATCAGGGTGAATGTGGTGTGTGCTCTACATCCTTCACATTGGAGCTGATCCCTCCATCCAGCACAGTATTTAGAGGTCACCCCTCTACAGTTATTTAGAGGTCACCCCTCTACAGCATGACGAGGTCACCCCTCAAGTTATTCATGCACCGTTGTTACAACACATGACCTATATAAGCTCTGGCAATTAAAATACAGTAAATGCATGTTTTCAGATTTAACAGATAACAGTTCAGCTTTATTATCTATAAATCAGACTTTACAGATTATACATAGATTTCCGCTGCAACTTTACTTATCAGACATACAACTCCAGTATTTCATCATCTGTTTCATTCCAGTAATTCCTTATCATGCTTTATATCCGTTCACTGAGCGTTATGCTCAACCGTAGTTCCCTTTCATGTTCTAACGGCAGGTACACCAGGACGCTCTTAGGATTCTGAGAGCACGTGCATTTGGATGGAAGCTATCCAGACTTCTTACTTTATGTACTTACATTATCCTGCTTATTTGGACATTTTTTAGTCATTTCCTTCAGTATTTTACTTTTCATGTTTTAGGCTTATGTTTGGATTGCCGATAGTTGATTCTGGTATTTCCTTTATGGTCAGTTAATGTTTTAGGACATTTACCTTATGCTTTGATGACACGCCATAAATATACGTAACGGTCCACTTATCCCAGTGGGTTGTTACAATGGCTTCTGAGTGGTTGGGTTTATGATTTAAAGTGCCCTCGCTCCTCAAACGTTTATAGAATGGCTTCTGAGTATGATGTCCCGAACAATGATACTATTACTCCAAATTAATTCAATCAAAGAATGTTAATTAAAGAGAATGAACCCAGAGACTAACACTTGATATATATGCATATTGTGTGTCAGTCCAGATTCCGTGAGGAGGTTGTGGTTAGATAATCAAAAGACTCAATAGGCTAAGGTGAGTTTATAGCCTCACATTTTAAAAGCTTACAAACAATTTGAAAACCCGTGAAGGGGATATATGTAAAACTGGAATACAAGTGGTTTTGTATGCTGCCTATATGATTATTGACACTATGTTTACGTGTTAGCATCAAAAGTCCCTTTTCAATCGTGAACCGCTAATCATTTAATGAGCGCTAATATCGTGAATAGTACTATTGGATACTGACATCTCCTGTCTGGGCAAGTCACACTTGCTAGCAGCTAATGGTCAATTCCTAGGCTAAACAGATATGCTTTATTTTGCTAAAACTCAGGATAGTCCGGCAATCTTCCTGCTTAAGGGCAATTTGTTGGATATTTCTGATAATGTCTAGTCGTGGGTCATGAGCTAGTGCAATAAGAATCGATGAATTTAAAACTGGGTGTAGAACACTGTAGCCCGAGAGTTATACTTGTATTTAAATGATGTTTATAACCTATAAATTCACTCAACCTTTGTGTTGACTTTAAGCATATATCTTAGGTTAATGAAGACTGGCGTGCTGCGAAGGGTGGTATTTGGAATAAGTTATCATTCTATCAATAAAACTAGATCTTTGGGAAATCTGTGTTTGTACAGCGTATGTACAGTTGTTTATTAAACTCTGATTTAAATAAATGAATGATAACATTTGTTTCGTAAAAATGTCTTTTTAGCATTTTCTATTATTGTGACTATGATACTATGAAGTAATACCCCATATGAATGTTCTGATACGTAAAGGTAAAATGGGGGTGTTACAGATTGGCATCAGAGCTTGCAGTTATAGAAAATAAGGTTTTCCTAAACTATAACTGAGATTTAAAAAATTCAAGACTATCAGTCATCAGCAGCGCCAGCGTAAGATTTTTTATCCCTCTAGTAGCATATCTTATGCTATTATGTTATAGAAACTACAAGGATGTCTACTTCCACCTATATTCTCATCTCCGATGATGATGAAAGAGAAATTCTGATGTTCACTCCATCTTTCACAGATGTGCGTGTTTCGAATTTGTATTTTTATGATACCCCTGAAGTACAAGAATATTTCTCACATCAAACTGAAGTGATGAATATTACACCTTCACCTACATCTCATTTTCTTTTAACTGAGGATCTTTATTCTTCTCCCAATCGAGGTCGCGAAGAGCATTATAAAACTGACTAGGTCTCTAGAGCACGGATTATGGAAAAGCACAACCGACAATTATCTGCAATTGCAATTCATCTTGATGAAATTTCCTTATAAGCCTTTAGAAGAGTCGAAAGTAATGTTAGAAATTTGATAAGAGGAAGAAAATAAATTGAAGAGCATTTTACGCAGTTGGAATATAAAATGGACGTTACCTGACACCATAATATTAAACTGAGTAAAAGAATGCATCATTTCGAAGTAGTGATGTCAAGACTTGATAAGGAGAACGCTGAACTGAGAAAAGGACCTATGAGAACTGGGTTTAATTTAGAAACACTCATTGAAGATCTTAAAACTACTCAGCAATTTGACTCTGGATATATTTTCGACAGAATTGAGGAGATTAAAATGAGAAATTAAGCTTAGAAATCTAGTTTCAGTTAGTAAAAATGTACAATTTCCTCTATGTAACAGCGATGCTTATCGTGTAAATATTAACGATAAGTTGTTAATAAATAAAGAAGTGTGCTTTTGTTCTTGAAAACTCTCGTCCTTCATATTATGAATCCTTATATATGAAATTACCAAGAGAATGAGTCGTATTATGAATCCTCATATATGAATTTGTTAAGAAATCGTCATTCATATTATGAATCCTCATATATGAAATTCCCAAAAAGAATGAGAACTCGACAATGATATATTAAATTTATTCCATACTCCACGTATGAAAATTTAATATCAAGTGTTATCATGTGGTAGGATGGCTCCTACAAGAGCATCAACATTTGCGACAATAAATATGACACCTGAAGAAATAAGGCAATTGGTTATTGAGAGTGTGATTACAGCTTTGCAAGCACAAGCCACCACTATAGCCGGAGCAAGTAATGGAAATGCTGCTAGAAGAGAAGTTCATGTTGAAAGAAGATGTACTTACAAGGATTTCATGAATTATCAGCCTTTTAACTATAAAGGATCTGAAGGAGCTGTTGTACTTATCCGCTGGTTTGAGAGAACTGAATCAGTATTTGTTCGCAGTGACTGTTCTGAAGATTGTAAGTGAAGTTTGCTACGAGTACGTTAGCAGAAGAAGCTTTGTCTTGGTGGATTGCTTATGTACAACCCATTGGGATAGAACAATCTTATCGTATCCATGGAATGAATTCAAAAATCTGCTAACTAAGAAGTATTTTCCTCGCAATGAGATTAGGAAAATGGAGGAGGAATTCTATAATTTAGCAGTGAAGGAGAATAATCTTAAAGATTATATCCAAAGATTTCAGGAATTAGCATCACTATGTACTAACATGGTGCCTAATACTGAAAAGTTGATGGAAGCTTTTATTGGAGGATTGCCTAAAAGCATTGAAGGGAATGTTACCGACTTTAAACCCCAAATTTTAGAGGAAGTTATCACCATTACTCAAAGGTTAATGGATCAAGTGATAAGGTATAATCTTGCACCAATGGCAATCAATAACAAGAGGAAGTTTGATGATAGGAGGAATTTTCCTATTAATCATAATTTCCAGAAGAATAGTTTTTGTAATTATATTCAAGGCAATAATCGTCAGCAGCAGAACAAAAGAAATGATGTTTCTAAAGTTTATGTTGTAACTACGAACACTGGTTATAATGGAAGACAACCCTTTTGTCAGAAATGTTCTATACATCACAAAGGGTTTTACACTATCAAGTGTTAGAACTGTGGAAAAACAGGACATCAGACAAGATTCGGCAGAGGTAAAGGACCAGCTACTGGGAGTAATCAAATTCCGGTAACTAAGGTTTGCCATAACTGTGGAGAAAAAGGGAATCTGGTAAATGAGTGCTGTATAGAGAGCAATAACAGAGGAAAAGCTTATTTTCAAAACGATACTCGTCAAGATCATAATACGATTACAGGTATGTTTCATCTAAATAAACATCTAGTTAAAGTAATATTTGACTCAGGAGCTGATAGAAGGTTCATATCTGTTAAAATTGTTGCTAAGTTAGGTATACCGACTGTTTTCATGAATACTAAGTACGATGTAGAAATGGTCGATGGAAATGTAGTTAGCACTAATACCGTTATTCAAGGATGGATCATTACTTTATTACGTCAATCCTTTGAAATCGACCTTATGCCAATTAAGCCCGGTAGCGTTGACGTAGTCATAGGGATGGATTGGTTATCTAAATACCATGCTAAAATCTTATGTGACGCGAAAGCCGTTTGTATTCCTATTAACGGTGAAGTTTTGGTTGTCCATGGTGAACGAAGTAAGACTCGAAAAAATATCATATCATGCTTAAAGATAAATATTTATGTATCCCGAGGTAGTCAAGTTTTCTTAGTTCAAGTGACAGAAAAACTACAAGAAGCGAAGCGACTATAAGATATTCTGATAGTTAGAAATTTTCCCGAAGTATTTCTCGAAGAATTACCAGGTTTGCCACCTGAACATCAAGTTGAATTCCAAATCGATTTGATACCAGGAGCAACACCAATTGCTAAATCGCCTTATCGATTAACACCTTTGGAAATGCAACAATTGTTAAGTCAAATCCAAGAACTAACTGATCGAGGATTTATTAGACCAAGTATATCGCCGTGGGGAGCTCCAGTCTTATTTGTGAAAAAGAAAGATAGATCTTTTAGAACGTGTATCGATTATCGTGAGTTAAACAAACTTACTATAAAGAATCGTTACCCATTACCCAGAATCAACGACTTATTTGATCAACTTTAAGGATCAAGCGTATATTCGAAAATTGATTTACGGTCAGGTTATCATCAATTAAGAGTTAAGGAAGACGATATTCCTAAAACTGCTTTCAGGACACGATACGGACATTATGAATTTCAAGTTATGCCTTTTGGTTTAACCAATGCACCAACTGTTTTCATTGACCTTATGAACAAAGTGTGTAAGCCTTAGTTGGACAAATTTGTAATCGTGTTTATCGATGATATTCTTATTTACTCTCGTAACAAAGAAGAACATGCCAAGCATCTTGGTATAATTCTCGAGTTACTTAAGAATGAGGAGTTGTATGCGAAGTTCTCGAAATGCGAATTCTGGATCAATGTTGTTCAATTCCTAGGACATGCCATAGATAGCCGAGGTATTCGTGTGGATCAGGTGAAGATTGAAGTGGTGAAAAATTGGAGGAAGCCTAGTACGCCTAGGGAAATTAAACAATTTTTAGGACTTGTTGGGTATTATCGAAGATTTATCAAAGGTTTTTCAAAGATTGCTAAAGCTTTGACAGAATTAACTCTGAAAAACAAACCGTTTGTCTGGGGAGATAGTCAAGAGATAGCTTTTCAATTATTGAAACAAAAGTTGTGTGAAGCACCTATCCTAGCATTACCAGAAGGTAACGATGACTTTATTGTTTACTGTGATGTATCTAATCAAGGGATGGGAGCAGTGCTTATGCAAAGAAATAAAGTTATTGCTTATGCATCAAAGCAGCTTAAACCGAATGTGAAGAATTATTCTATTCATGATCTAGAATTAGAAGCAGTGATATTTGCTCTAAAGATCTGGAGACATTACCCTATGGTATGAAGTGTGTAGTATTTACCGATCACAAGAGTCTTCAATATATTCTTCATCAGAAAGAATTGAATATTAGATAGCGACGTTGGTTAGAATTACTTTCTGATTACGATTGTAAAATTCGTTATCACCCAGGTAAAGCCAATGTAGTAGCTGATGCTTTAAGTCAAAAGGAACGTGTTAAGCCGTTACGAGTTAAATCATTAATGATAACTCTTTTACCGAAGTTACCTACCCAAATTCTCGAAGCGCAAGAAGAAGCACTCAAAGTATAGAATGTTGGAGCAGAGAAATTAAGAGGAATGGATAAAGAATTTGAAGTTCGTCAAGATGGAATTCGTTGTATTAAAAATCGTATTTGGTTACCTGCCTATGGTAATTTACGATATTTGATTATGCACGAGTCCCATAAATCAAAGTATTCTATACATCGTGGTTCCGACAAGATGTATCAAGATCTAAAGAAACTCTATTCGTGGCCCAACATGAAGGCAATCATAGCAGAATACGTTGGCAAGTGTTTAACGTGTGCAAGAGTTAAAGCAGAGTATCAAAAACCATCAGGTCTATTGATACAACCGGAGATTCCAATATGGAAGTGGGAAAGAATTACTATGAATTTTGTGACTAAATTACCTAAGACATCAAATGAACATGACACCATCTGGGTTATTGTCGATCTCTTACAAAATCTGCACGATTTCTTCCTATTAAAGAGACTGACAGTATGGAAACTCTTTCGAGATTGTACATTAAAGAAATAATCTCACAACACGGAGTGCCTGTATCTATTATCTCATATCATGATAGTAGTTTTACCTATGTATTTTGGAGATCAATGCAAAGTGCCTTAGGTACTCAATTGGATATGAGTACAGCATATCATCCACAAACAGATGGACAAAGTGAAAGAACCATTAAAACTCTCGAGGATATGCTTAGAGCTTGTGTGATAGATTTTGGATAAGGATGGGAGAAACATCTACCTTTAGTTGAATTCTCTTATAACAATAGTTATCATGCTAGTATTAAAGCAACGCCTTTCGAAATACTTTATGGAAGAAAGTGTCGATCGCTTGTTTGCTGGGGTGAAGTTGGAGATATTCAACTGACAGGACCAAAAATAATACATGAAACTACTGAAAAGATTGTTCAAATCCGACATCGATTACAAGCTGCACAAAATAGACAAAGGAGTTACGCTAATAATAGACGTAAACCTTTGGAATTTGCAGTAGGAGATCTGTTATGTTGAAAGTTTCACCTCGTCAAGGAGTTATTCGATTCGGAAAGAAGAAGAAACTGAATCCAAGGTATTTAGGACCATTCAAATTAACCAAAAGAATTGGCTCTGTGGCATATAAACTAGAGCTTCCCGAAGAGCTTAGTAATGTTCACAATACTTTTCATGTTTTGAATCTTAAGAAGTGTTTATCTGATGAATCTCTCATCGTACCGATGAAGGGACTTCAACTCGATGATAAGCTAAATTTTATAGTAGAGCCGGTGGAAATTATGGATAGAGAAGTGAAACACTTGAAGCAGAGGTGTATCCCAATAATTAAAGTACGATGGAACTCGAAAAGAGGACCTGAGTATAATTGGGAACGTGGAGACCAATTCTGAGCTAAATATCCATATTTATTTTCTTTTGTTAAACCTAGTTCTAATTAAATCTTGGGACGAGATTATAAATAAGGGGGAGAGACTATAACATCCAGTAGTTTTGGTTAATGTAATATCCATGTTCATAAATAAAAAGGTGATTTTACTCAGAAATTTTTGCATTTTCACTATACTACAAGACTGACTTTTTGATCTCACTATCACAAATACCACATCAACATATGCCTATATGTTGTAAATGCTATGTATGTATCAAGTCTAAGTTATAAAAGTTATCATATGAAGAAAAGTTAAACTAATATTATTAAACACTCTACACTAAATGACAATGTACTATTATTAAACACTCTACACTAAATCTAATCTACCATATAAATAAAAGTTAAATAATCACAAAACACTAATATTCACTAATCACAAGCTAATTACAAGAAAATGACCTAAAACCAAGATTAACATATAAAATCCAACCTATAATGAGTAAGACTCTAATATTTTGTAACAAAACATAATAGTCAACCAAGTATCATAATATGATCATACATTTATCTTGAACTAAGTTACAAATTATTAAAGAATAAAGTACAAGTTTTCAAAGCATAGAACCTTAATCTTATTTAAATAACCCTAGAATATGATGAACTCATATAAACCCTCAAACTAAGAATGTAGAAACCATAGAAGTCATACAAATACTATATAAGACTTAGAATAAGTGTACATTAAGATATAAACCTTAATTACCCAAGTTAGAAAATCACTAGGATTAATGACCTAAAAACCCTAATACTATTAAGAAATCTACATAGAATCATCACATAGTTCTTTTTGGACAAGTCTACAAATACTTATAGGACTACATTAAGATTATAAGATTATATTAAGACAATGTACAAGTACCCTAATGCACAAGGTACAAGATTTCAATGCATGATTTGTAAATTAGATCAAAATAGGTATTTTCACTCTTTATACATGTTCACCTAAACTAAACCCTTAAACCAAGTGTGAGAACTCACTGGACACTTAAGACACAATGTATAGGACCAAAACTAAGTTTACATCAGTAGCTAAGAGGAGGATAATCACATTTGCAAAGATTAAACCCTATATCATTAGAAAACCCTAATCTACAAATGTATACTTCCCATTTTCACATCAAACCTTTGTTAAACTTCAAACCAAGGACCCAAATCTCTTAAATAGTATATCTAAACCTTAATTAAGCCTAATCATTCACTAATCACTTTCCTAATCCCTTAATCACAAAAAACACAAAACATAAGTTACAAGCCCTAGATTTTGAATCTGGTTTTGTAATTTCCCTCCAAAATACATTTTGAAACCATTTCCCTCTATTCCAAGTTCGAAAAGCTGATATTTATCAATCCTAAGATATTTTAAGAGTGTGACAAGTAGGTGTATCACCTCCTTGCTTGCTACACGTCACCATTCCTATCTATATGTTGCCGTGACTTATTTTAGACCACAAGGAAGGATTAGGACTAAGCTATAAGCTATGTGATGCATGTCCGTTGTATTGGATTGGAAACAAGTTTTAAATTTATAAACACGCATTACCGGATTGACTAAAAATGCACGGGCAAGTATAACCATTTCGTTTGTGTATAGATTTTATGTGGTAATACCTAGATCGTTCACGGGGATTTGAAAAACTTATGATCATTCAAAAATTAAACTATAATCGTTAATTGTAGCAATTGTAGACAAACAAGTAACAAGTAATATGATGAGATGAATAATAAGATTAAAGGCAACACTTGGTAAAGACTAGTTTGGCATCCGTAGTGGTATGACTAAGATGACATATTTAACATATATGTTTATGATAATTAGATGGATAATCCAATCTATTGTTTTCAAAAGCTTCAATGCTCGTCAAGACTTTGGTTAAAAAAATAAGCATTAGACTCAATCACTCAATTCAAGACTTAATCCAATTTCAACACATACGATTCACGGTCGTTTCACAAATTTTCTAACACTTATAATTATGTTTCTTGATAACCAAAACTTCTTAAGAAATGATCAATACAAAAGATAGCCAATCATAGACAAACCGGCTATGACTTGTTGATAGAAAATAACCCTTTCGACCTATGAAATCTTTATCAACAAATTAAGTTTTGATAACAATTGTCACATGAAACATAAGTACCAACGGTTCAAAGGAAATCCCCGAAATTGAAATAAACATAAATCACAATCACAACCACTTCTTCATACCACAAACATCATCCTACCAAGTGTAGGATGAGATTTAGCCACTCATGACAAACAATGAAATAAACTCAGAAATAATAGTCTTATAAGTCATAATCAAGAGTCTTACAAAGTGGAAATATGTTGTTAATGGTTAGGGTAATGATCCCTAAGAGTTTCGTGATGTTAACTTTGCTTTTCAGACTCCAAAAGTGACTTTTCTAGCACCACCTTGCTAAAATCCGGGAATGAAGTTTTGGACAAGGTTGAGAGAGTTTATGTAATGGTATATTAACCAATGTAGTGGTTATGAAAAGATATTATTAGATGATATCAAAAGGTATGTTGTTACATGACCCCAAGGGTCTTATTTATAAGCTAATTCAAGGCTTATACTTCAATGATTGGCTTGGAGCCAAAGGAAGTCTAGAGTCTTCTTATATATTCTTGTGTGTTCTCCTTCAAGATTGCATGAATGTGGACATAAAATCTGCCAACACAGATGTGGTGGCAACTTGTATTTTGTTGGTGGTAACTTCATGCTGAGTGACTTGTATGCTCCTTGGAAACACTTGTTCTTGCACCCGAGATAGATGGCTTGTAACTAGTACACGGGTCTTGAACTTGACTAGGATTCTTCGTACTCGTACTAATATTCACATTTGCATTATTTTACACTTCATTCCTGCAATTGGCTACAAAAATACTTGCAACACAATTGGGCACAAATATGCACAAAAGTATTATAGATATAACCAATATACATGTACAATAGTACGGATAACGCTCACAAAAACATGTTGGATTTAGGCGTTATCAAATCCCCTCACACTTAAGTTTTGCCTGCCCTCAAGCAAGAAGAAAAGAAAACTAAATCCAAAGGTACATGTATCTTTACAAAAATTCGATGCAAGTCTACCAAGTATAAGTACAAGATAAAACTCATCGTCTTAAGTTTTTATGGTTGAAAAATTGAGATATAAAGTCAATAACCATAAAAATTTAGAAAGACTTTTATTTCTAACTAGACTACACTAATAACATATGAATTTAAGCAACATGTATCACGACTTAGTACATTGGCTAATCGATACCTTTTATTTCTTCTTCTTCCTTCAACTTCATAACATATAACTCATTGGCTATTTATTTGTCTTTTTGACTTTTTTTTCTTTCTTTTTCTCTTTTTTTATCTTGGCTAAAACTCCTAGCCATGGATGAACATACTTGCAAAGTTCAAGTTGTATTGACAAACATTAAGCTTGCAACTTTTTCCTAATTTTTGGATTTTTCTTCTACTATTATATGAGACTTTGACTTGGGTAAGTTTGACACAAAATATATCTCAAATCTTCAAAAATTACCGATTGGGTAATTTCTTAATTATTTATACACATTTGCTTGAAACTTTTTATTTACGAGGACAAACAAGAACATAAAATTTTAAAATAGCCCAAAAATATGGCAATTAAGCATTTTTTTTCTCGATTTTCCTAGAACCCCCTCACACTTAAGTTTATCATTGTCCTCAATGTGATGAAACTAAACAAAAGTTAGGGAATAAGAGAAAAAACAGAATGACGGGCATATCGTGCATCATAAAAAATATACAAGAGTCTTGTCTTCGCCTTCAACTTGCGGTACCTACAAAAAAGATAAAACACACAAAAATACGAAAACACTCTATGTTTGGTTTTTATAGGTTTTTATAAAAGCGACGCATGCTACACCCCCTCACACTTAAGCAAAACATTGGTTAAAAATTTGTGAGGTGTAAGCATGAATTTATTTAAAAAAGGAAAATCACACTTAAAAAAATAAATTAGAACACATGGGTTGCCTCCCGAGAAGCGCTTATTTAATTTTTGAGTCATCAGCCTGACCCGTACTTCTTTTTAGTTTCTTTATTTTTATCGAGTGGAAAATGTTCACTCCACTCATCATGGTATAGTTTAACACGGTGTCCATTAACAATGAAGTTTCCTTCATTCTTGTCATACAATTCAACATAACCGGACGGGTATCCATGTTTTACTATAAAAGGACCATACCACTTTTGTATAAGCTTTGAAGCTTTGAATTTATATCGCATATTAAACAAGAGAACTTTGTCTCCCTTCTTGAATTCTTTTCGGATGTGAAGTTTCTTGTCATGATAAGCTTGGTACGTGCTTTGTATGATTTGGAATTCTCATAATCTTGGAGTCATAATTCATCGAGTTCATGCAATTGCAAGAATATGTTTTCTCCACCGATTTTAAGATCGGGATTACAGCTTCTTAATGCCCAATAAGCACGGTGCTCAATTTCGAAGGGCAAATGACACGTTTTATCGTACAGCAGACGATAAGGTGTTGTGCCAATTGGTGTCTTATTAGCTGTTCGGAATGCCACAGAGCGTCGTCAAGTTTCCTTGACCAAATGGACGGATTGTCCTTAAACGTTTTTTCGAGTATTCGTTTTAAGGCTCTATTGGTATTCTCAACTTGTCCACTCATTTGTGGATGATACGCGGTGGCAAAGCGATGGTTGACTCCATAAAGCTTTAAGATTTATTCCATTTGTTTATTACAAAAATGGGAACCTCGATCGCTAATTAAAGCTTTCGACATTCAACTTTTTCAGAAAATTGATTACGGCTCGTGCATCACTCGTGGGTAAAGCCTCGACTTCTGCCCATTTGGACACGTAATCAATAGTGACTAAGATATATTCGAACTTATGGGATTTGGGAAATGGTCCCATGTAATCAATTCCCCATACGTCAAATATTTTGCTAACTTGGATGTTGTTTTGAGGCATCTCATCTCTTCGTGAGAGGCTACCAGTACGTTGGCAAGCATCGCAATTTTCGACTAGAGTATAGGCCTCTTTAAAAATTGTTGGCCAATAGAAACCAACATCAAATACTTTTTTCGCGGTGGTGGAAGGACCATAATGTCCCCCAGTAGGGCCGTGATGACATTCATCAAGGATCTTTTTTGTTTCCGCACCATAAACACATCTCCTAATCATGCCATCGGAGCATACTTTGAAAAGATAGGGATCTTCCCATAAATAGTGTTTTAGGTCAGAAAAGAATTTACATCGTTGGTGATAGGTTAAACCTTTTCTTAGAATTCTTCCAACGAGGTAATTTGCAAGATATGCAAACCACGGAGATTCGTATGTAGAGATTTTCATAAGAGTTTCATCGGGAAAATAATCATCGATATCTTCATCCCTTAACTCTTGCATGTTTGGATTTTCAAGTCGCGATAAATGATCGACTGCGACGTTTTCAGCTCCTTTCTTATTTTGAATTTCGATGTCAAATTCTTGGAGTAGTAAAATCCATCTAATAAGACGCGGCTTAGCATCTTCTTTAGAGAATAAGTATTTCAACGCGGAATGATCGGTGAACACAATCATTTTCGACAAGACGAGATAAGATCGAAATTTGTCAAAAGGGAATACCACGGCAAGTAGTTCTTTCTCGGTGATTGTTCAGTTGAGCTGCGTGCTATTTAGAGTTTTGCTCGCAAAGTGTATAGGACGGAAATGTTTTCCTTCGCGTTGTCCTAATACGGCTCCTACAACGAAATCGCTTGCATCACACATAAGTTCAAATGGTCGCGACCAATCTGGTGAAACCATGATCGATGCATTCGTTAACTTGTCTTTAAGCTTGTCGAATACCTTTATGCATTATTCGTTGAAATCAAAGACTATGTCTTTTTCGAGGAGTTTGGTCATCGGTCTAGAGATTTTGGAAAAATCTTTTATGAATCGGCGGTAGAATCTCGCATGACCTAGAAAACTTCTAACTGTTTTAACGTTAGTGGGTGGTGGTAATTTGGATATCACTTTGATCTTGGCCTTGTCTACTTCTAATCCGGCTCTAGAGACTTTTGTCCAAGCACAATTCTTTTAGTCACCATAAAGTGACATTTCTCCCAATTAAGCACGAGATGATCTTGTTTGCATCGGATGAGAATGTGCTCTAAATTAAAAAGGCAAGACTCGAATGAGTTTCTGAAGACTGAGAAATCATCCATAAAATCTTCCATGGATACTTCGATCATGTCTTGAAAGATTGTGATCATACACCTTTGAAAAGTCACAAGTGAATTGCAAAGACCAAAAGGCATACACCTATAAGCGAACGTTCCAAAAGGACACGTAAAAGTGGTCTTGTCTTGATCGGATGGTTCGATAGGTATTTGGAAATATTCGGAAAATCCATATTGAAAACAAAAGAACTTGTTCCCCGCTAGTCTTTCCAACATTTGGTCCATGAATGGTAGAGGAAAATGATCTTTTCGTGTGGCATCATTCAATTTGCAGTAATCAATACACACATGCCAACCGGTAATGGTTCTTGTAGGAACAAGTTCGTTATGTTCGTTGGTCAAAACAGTCATTCCTCCTTTCTTAGGAACGCAATGAATAGGACTAACCCAAAGACTATCTTCTATGGCAAAGATGATTTCAGCCTCAAGCAGTTTGATTACTTCGGATTTTACAATATCCTTCATGTTTGGGTTAAGTCGACGTTGCCTATCAATAATGGGCTTGGCATCGTCTTCGAGATTGATCTTGTGTTTTCAAAATTGCGGGCTAATTCCCGGTATATCGGATGTTCTCCAAGCAAACGCTTGTTTGTGGTTTTTAAGCATAGAAACAAGGCGTTTCTTCTCATCTTCCTCGAGTGAGGCTGAGATAAACACCGGAAGGAGCGAATTCTTCTCTAGATAAGTGTACTCGAGATGTTCGGTAAGAGGTTTCAATTAAAGATTCGTCGGTGGATAATGAATAGATTTGGGAATTACAAAGTTTAATTTCAAAGGCAAAACTTCGAAGGGTTTGTTTTCCTCTTCTTCGAAAGTTACTTCATAATCAAGGGCCATGAATTCTTCTAATTCACGATCATGATCGGTATCGCTAATATTTTCTGAAGTTGTTTGGAATGATGTGTCCGTCATCAAGCAATGCGTCCAACTCTTCTTCCGTTACTTCATCGATAACATCCACGCGGAAGCATGTGTCATCATTTGAATGGGAATGTTGCATAGCTTTATCGACTAATAATGTGACTCGATCGTCACCAACTCCAAGGTTAAGTTCTTTATCCTTCACACGGATGATAGCATCGGTGGTGTGCAAGAATGGTCGTCCTAAATTGAGAGGGACTTGATGGTCTTCCTCCATTTCAAGGATCACGAAGTCGGCAGGAAATATGATTTTGCCAACTTGAACAAGCATGTTCTCGGATATCCCAATAGGATATTGGTAGGTGTGGTTAGCCAAACATATACTCATACTTTTATTCAAAGTATTGTTTGAAAGATTCTTGTATAATGAGTGTGGCATAAGATTGATACACGCACCTAGATCGGCCAAGGCGTGACATTCAACATTGTTGGCTAGAGTGCATGGTATGAGAAAGCTTCCCGGATCTCCGAGCTTTGGTGGAAGTTTGCTTTGCAAGGCTGTAGAACATTCTTCATTTCGAAACGCATCACAGATTTGCTCCGTCTTACTATGGTTGCTCACAAGATCTTTGAGGAATTTCCCATAATGGGGCATGCTGGTTAAGATATCAATAAGGGTAACGTTGATCTTAACTTCTTTGATCATCTTAAGGAATTTGGCATTACGAGCCTCCATCTTTTCCTTTCGTAGGCGTTGAGGATATGGAATTTTTTGTGTATACGTTTTTGGTGTTGGTGTTGGTGTTGGAATGGGTGTGGTTTGTTTTGGTTTGGGTTTGGAAGGAGAAACGGTTTTTTCCTTCTCGAGGTCGTCGGCTTCACATTCACTTTCATCGGCGAAAGTGGAAGCATTGGCGTTCGGGTTTTGTGGTGGATCATAACTCAACCCACTCCTTGTGAATACGACATTCACATCTCTATTACGGAAGGAGGGTGGGGGTATTGTTTATCCATAGATGGTTTTGGGTTTGTTTGAGTGTTGCTTGGCAGCGAACGACTTGGTCGATTGGCTAGTTGGTCGGTGATTCGACCGAGCTTGGTTTCGAGATCACTGATAGTGGCGGTATGATGTCTTTTTCCTCTTTCAATGTTGGTTTTGAAATCGAAGAATTGGTTCTTAATGAACGTGTTTGTTGATTTTTGAGTTTCTATGAAAGCTAACAACGTTTCTCTAACTTTGATTCTTCGGGTTTCTTTTCAGTTGATGGAACGGAATTATCGTTCTCACGAGGTTGTAAGTTACGATTTTTCGTTTTTGGGGTACTCACGCCAAATGTCGGAGTTTCTACCGTAGTAGTTACCTCGATAACCACCTCCTCGGTATCCTCCTGGGTATCCTTGGGCGTAGTTTGCTTCTTGTGGTGGTTCCCTTATTGGTGTGTCATCACACTCCGTAGATGGGTGTGGTCCTCCACAAAGAGTACATTCGCCTCACATCTCTTTCATTTCGTCTTTGATAGTTTTGAATTGCGAGTCGAATTTAGATGTGAGAGCATCCATCTTTTCCATTAGATTAGAATTTTCGCTACTTTTGACGAAAGCAACGGTTTTCTTGAAAGGTTTGGAGCGGTTGTCTTTGGACCAATCGAGTTTCAAGAGAACTCGGTCCTCAAGAAATTGGTATGCTTCGTTGGGAGTCTTATAAAGAAAGAGTCCACCGGCGTCAAGGATTGCTTGCGTCGGTTCATTGAGACCATGACAAAATATTTGGATGATGGTTCCTTTTAATAAACTATGTCCATGACAACTACGAAGTAGGTCTTTCATTCGGTTCCATGAGTCTTTCGTACATGAGTCTTTCTTGTGGAATTTGGGCGAAACCTCGGATTTCTCCCATGAGTCTTTCGTACATGGCGGGTGGAAAGAAACGGCTAACAAAAGAAGTTCTCATTTGTTCCCATGTTTCAATGGTACTGGGCGTCAACTCATTATACCAAACTCTTGCATCTCCGGATAGAGATGATGGGAAGACTTTAAGTTTTATAGCGTCTACATTGACGTCGAGTCCATATTGGAACATGCCACATATCTCTATGAGTTCGGCTATGTGCTTATGCAGCTTGGCCCGCATACGGCCGTCAAATTGGCGGTCTTTGATCATTGAAAGGTGATGACCTTTCACGGTGAAGTTTTATCCAAGCTCAACTTGAACAATATAAGCCTCGGGGGTAGGTGCTACTACTCGGTTGGCTGCCCACATGGATTGATCGTCGGCCATTGGGAATGGTAGATCGTTGAATGGGTTATAGACGACAAATGCGTCTAAGAGATTATCAAATGTTGGGTTTTTGGTTTTTGAAATTCGGTTTTCAAAAGAAACAAAGGGTTGCTTCTTGTGATTTTTCTTTCGAGATTGATGAATATAACGTTCAGGATCGGTGTATAGACTAAGTAATTCTTGATCGGAAGAACGTGTGTTCATTCAAGTCTTGAAGAACTTTTGAAAAAGATTACAAGTAACAAAAATGAAAACAAACAAAAGATTACTAATAGGAAAATAAGTAGATAAGAAATTAAATAAAGCAAACAAAATAAAAACATAATTTTTTTATTATTATGTTTTTTATATCAAATTCGGTTTTGCCTGCGGCAAAATGGGGGTGTCGGCCGGCAAAATATGCTCCGTGAAAAACTTGGAAAAGTTGCCGACGACAGAATGGGATTCGGGGTGTTTTGTCGGGCGGCAAAATCAGTTCTGCTGCAAAAATGATCTGTTTTTTTATTTTTGTGCTTTTTGGCAACAAAAACGCTACAATGGGTTTGATTATAGGATTATTTTGGAACTAAGAACACGATCAAATCCCCGGCAGCGGCGCCAAAAACTTGATGTGTGTTCGGTGTATTGGATTGGAAACAAGTTTTAAATTTATAAACACGAATTACAAGATTGACTAAAACCGCACGGGCAAGTATAACCCTTTTGTTTGTGTATAGATTTTATATGGTAATACCGAGATCGTTCACGGGGATTTGGAAAACCTATGATCATTCAAAATTTAAACTATAATCGTTCATTGTAGCAATTGTAGACAAACAAGTAACAAGTAATTTGATGAGATGAATAATAAGATTAAAAGAAACACTTGGTAAATACTAGTTTGGGCATCCGTAGTGGTATGATTGAGATGACACATGTAACATATATGATTATGATAATTAGATGGATAATCCAATCTGTTGTTTTCAAAAGCTTCAATCCTCGTCAAGACTTTTGTTAAAGAAAACAAGCATTAGACTCAATCACTCAATTCAAGACTTAATCCAATTTCAAAACATTCGATTAACGAATTTGCTAACACTTATAATTATGTTTCTTGATAATCAAAACTTCTTAAGAAATGATCAATACAAAAGATAGCCAATTATAGACAAACCGGCTATGACTTGTTGATAGAAAATAACCCTTTCGACCTATGAAATCTTTATCGACAAATTAAGTTATGATAACAATTGTCACATGAAATATAAGTACCGATGGTTCAAAGGAAATCTTGAAATTTAAATAAACATAAATCACAATCACAACCACTTTTTCATACCACAAACATCATCCTACCAAGTGTAGGATGAGATTTAGCCACTCATGACAAACAATGAAATAAACTCAGAAATTATAAGTCATAATCAAGAGTCTCACAAAGTGTAAATATGTTGCTAATGGTTAGTTAATGATCCCTAAGAGTTTCGTGATGTTAACTTTGCTTTTGGACTCTAAAAGTGACTTTTCTAGCACCATATTGCTCAAATCCGGGAATGGAGTTTTGAACAAGGTTGAGAGAGTTTATGTGATGGTATATTAACCAATTTAGTGGTTATGAAAAGATATTATGAGATGATATCAAAAGGTATGTTGTTACATGACCCCAAGGGTCTTATTTATAAGCTAATGCAAGGCTTAGACTTCAATGATTGGTTGGAAGTCAAAAATCTTCTTGTATATTCTTGTGTGTTCTCCCTCAAGATTGCATGAATGTGGATATAAAATCTGTCAACAAAAATGTGGGTAGCAACTTGTATTTTGTTGGTGGCAACTTCATGTTGAGTGACTTGTATGCTCCGTGGAAACACTTGTTCTTGCACCCGAGATAGATCTTCAAAGGATTGTAACTTGTACACGGGTCTTGAAGTCGACTAGGATTTTTCGTACTCGTACTAATATTCACATTTGCATTGTTTTACACTTCATTCCTGCAACTGCTACACAAAGACTTGCAAACATAATTGGGCACAAATATGCACAAAAGTATTATAGATATAACCAATATACATGTACAATAGTACAGATAACGCTCCCAAAAACATGTTGGATTAGGACGTTATCACTATGAACTTGTGTATATCTTCACTAGCCTTCATTAATCACCCCTCTATCTATCTTACACGTTTAAATGCATAACTTGGAGGCTACGGGTGAAAACAAGTATAAATCAGGGCGAAATGCTTCATTTGAAACTTGCACCCTGTTTCCTTTGTATCTCATACCCATTCTCCATTTCCAACTCTATATACGTCTTAGGACATCCTACAAGACCAATACCATGTCTAGAATCTAGCCATTGAAGCTCTTGAAGCTTTGATAGCAAGTTGTGTTCATAAGAAGCCATAAGGAGCCATTTTGGAGCAACCTAGGTAAATCTATGTTAACCAAGGCTTTGATCATGTTATAAATTTTAATTAGACTTGTTATAATACCAAAATTATGTTAGAAATATAATCCAAAAGAAACTAAGTCATTTCATCATTATAAATGAAAGTTATAAGTTAAAGATGTCTTAAAACCCTAGTTTTGTAATCTACATAAAATAATGAGCAAAAACCCATTGCAAAAGATATAATTCTGAAGAAATGTTATTATTATGATTATAAATGTGTTCATAAACTTTGTTTTCAAATCCTAGATCAACTGGATCATTTTTGAGCTTGTTATGTGATTTTTACAAGTTCAGGGACTAAAACTGTCATTTTTGAAACTATAAATAATTTTGGGACAAAAGTGTCATTTTATGAAAGTAAAAGCTATAAGAATAAATGTTTTAAAGTTTGAGACCCTAAGGTTAAATAATGAAGGTTTAAACTATATACTTAAAGGGTAAAAAGTATAATTACACCAAACTATAACAACAAGGACTATTTTTGCCAACATTGAAACTCAAAATGTAATAAAATATGTGGTGTCATGTTATTAGGGACCTTTTTACAAATATGTTCCATCTCGATATTACGTTCTGACTGAGTGGTTGGGTTTACGATTTAAAGTGCCCTCGCTCCTCAGGCATTTATAAAATGGCTTCTGAGTATGATGGCCCGAACAATGATACTATTACTCCAAATCAATTCAAACAAAGAATGTTAATTAAATAGAATGAACTCACAGACTAACACTTGATATATATGCATATTGTGTTTCAGTCCAGATTCCGTGAGGAGGTTGTGGTTGGATAATCAAAAGACTCTATAGGCTAAGGTGAGTTTATAGCCTCACATTTTAAAAGATTACAAAAAAATTGAAAACCCGTGAGGGGGATATATGCAAAACTGGAATACAAGTATTTTTGTATGCTGCCTATATGATTATTGACACTATGTTTACTTGTTGCCATCAAAAGTCCCTTTTTAATCGTGAACCGCTAATCATTTAATGAGCGCCAATATCGTGAATAGTACTATTGGAGACTGACATCTCCTATCTGGGCAAGTCGCACTTGCTAGCAGCTAATGGTTCATTTCTAGGCTAAACAAATATGCTTTATTTTGCTAAAACTCAGGATAGTTTGGCAATCTTCCTGCTTAAAGGCAATTTGTTAGATTTTCTGATAATGTCTAGTCGCGGGTCATGAGCTAGTGCAATAAGAATCAATGAATTAAAACTGGGTGTATAACACTGTAGCCCGAGAGTCATACGTGTATTCAAATGATGTTTAAAACCTATAAATTCACTCAACCTTTGTGTTGACATTAAGCATATATCTTAGGTGAATGAAGACTTGCGTGCTGCGAAGGGTGGTATCTTGAATAAGTTATCATTCTATCAATAAAACTAGATCTTTGGGAAACCTGTCTTTGTATAGCGTATGTACAGTTGTTTATTAAACTCTGATTTAAATAAATGAATGGTAACATTTGTTTCATAAAAATGTCTTTTTAGCATTTTCTATTATTGTGACTATGATACTATGAAGTAAAACCCCATATGAATGTTCCGATGCGTAAAGGTAAAATAGGGGTGTTACAGATTGGTATCAGAGCTTGCAGTTATAGAGAACAAGGTTTTCCTAAACTATAACTGAGATTTAATAATTCAAGACTATCAGTCATCAACAGCGCCAGCGTAAGATTTTTTATCCCTCTAGTAGCATATCTTATGTTATTATGTTATTAAAACTACAAGGATGTCTACTTCCACCTAAATTCTCATCTCCGGCGATGATGAAAGAGAAATTCCAATGTTCACTCCATCTTCTTGAGATGTGCGTGTTCCGAATTTGTCTTTTTACGATACCCATGAAGTACAAGAATATTTCTCACATCAAACTGAAGTGATGAATAGTACACCTTCACCTACGTCTCATTTTCTGTTACTTGAGGATCTTTATTCGTCTCCCAATCGAAGTCGCGAAGAGCCTTATAAAACTGAAGAGGTCTCTTGAGCACGGATTATGGAAAAGAACGACCATCAATTATCTGCAATTGCAAGTCATCTCGACGAAATTTCCTTAGAAGCCTTTAGAAGAGTCGAAAGTAATGTTAAAAATTTGATAAGGGAAAGAAAAGAAATTGAAGAGCATTTTACGCAGTTGGAATATAAAATGGACGTTACCCAACGCCATAATATTAAACTGAGTAAAAGAATGCATCATTTCGAAGTAGCGATGGCAAGACTTGATAAAGAGATCACTGAACTGAGAAAAGGACTTATGAGAACTGGGCTTAATTTAGAAACACTCATTGAAGATCTCAAAACTACTCAACAATCTGACTCTAGATATATTTTGGACAGAATTGAGGAGATTAAAATGAGAAATTAAGCTTAGAAATCTAGACAGTTTGTAAAAATGTACAGTTTCCTTTATGTAACAACGATGCTTATCAAGTAAATATGAACGATAAGTTGTTAATAAATAAAGAAGTGTGCTTTTGTTCTTGAAAACTCTTGTCATTTTATCATAATTCGTATTATGAATCCTCATATATGAATTTGTTAAGAAATCGTCATTCATATTATGAATCCTCATATATGAAATTCCCAAAAGAATGAGAACTTGACAATGATATATTAAATTTATTCCATACTCCACGTATGAAAATTTAATATCAAGTGTTATTATGTGGTAGGATGGCTCCTACAAGTGCATCAACATCTGCGACAATAAATATGACACATGAAGAAATAAGGCAATTGGTTGCTGAGAGTGTGACTGTAGTTTTGCAAGCACAAGCCACCAATGTAGCCGGAGCAAGTAATGGAAATGCTGCTAGAAGAGAAGTTCTTGTTGAAAGAAGATGTACTTACAAGGATTTCATGAAATGTTAGTCTTTTAACTATAAAGGATCTGAAGGAGTTGTTGGACTTATCCGCTGGTTTGAGAGAACTGAATCAGTATTTGTTCGCATTGACTGTTCTGAAGATTGTAAAGTGAAGTTTGCTACGGGTACGTTAGTAGAAGAAGCTTTGTATTGGTGGATTGTTTATGTACAACCCATTGGGATAGAACAAGCTTATCGTATTCCATGGAATGAATTCAAAAATCTGCTAACTAAGAAGTATTGCCCTCACAATGAGAATAGGAAAATGGAGGAGGAATTCTATAATTTAGCAGTGAATGAGAATAATCTTAAATCTTATATCCGAAGATTTTAGAAATTAGCATCACTATGTCCTAACATGGTGCCTAATACTAAAAAGTTGATGGAAGCTTTTATTGGAGGATTTCCTATAAGCATTGCAGGTAATGTTACCGCCTCTAAACCCCAAACTTTAGAGGAAGTTATCACCATTAATCAAAGGTTAATGGATCAAGTGATAAGGTATAATCCTGCACCAATGGCAATCAATAACAAGAGGAAGTTTGATGATAGGAGGAATTTTCCTATTAATCATAATTTCTAGAAGAATAGTTTTCGTAATTATAATTAAGCAATAATCGTGAGCAGCTGAACAAAAGAAATAATGTTTCTAAAGTTTATGTTGTAACTACGAACACTGGTTATAATGGAAGACAACACTTTTGTCAGAAATGATCTCTACATCACACAGGGTTTTGCACTATCAAGTGTTAGAACTGTGGAAAAACAGGTCATCAGACAAGATTCTGCAGAGGTAAAGGACCAGCTACTTGGAGTAATCAAATTCCGGTAACTAAGGTTTGCCATAACTGTGGAGAAAAAGGGCATCTGGTAAATGAGTGTCATAAAGAGAGCAATAACAGAGGAAAAGCTTATTTGTTGAACGATACTCGTCAAGATCAGAATACGGTTATAGGTATGTTTCATCTAAATCAACATCTGGTTAAAGTAATATTTGACTTAGGAGCTGATAGAAGTTTCATATTTCTTAAAATTGCTGCTAAGTTAGGTATACCGACTGTTTCCATGAATACTAAGTACGATGCAGAAATGGCCGATGGAAAAATAGTTAACACTAATACCTTATTCAAGGATGTATCATTACTTTATTACATCAATCCTTTGAAATCGACCTTATGCCAATTAAGCTCGGTAGCGTTGACGTAGTCATAGAGATGGATTGGTTATCTAAATACCATGCTAAAATCTTATGTGACGAGAAAGCCGTTCATATTCCTATTAACGGTGAAGTTTTGGTTGTCCATGGTGAACGAAGTAAGACTCGACTAAATATAATATCATGCTTAAAGATAAATAAGTATGTATCCCGAGGTAGTCAAGTTTTCTTAGTTCAAGTGACGAAAAAACTGCAAGAAACGAAGCGACAAGAATATATTCCGATAGTTAGAAATTTTCCCGAAGTATCTCCCGAAGAATTACCAGGTTTGCCACCTGAACGTCAAGTTAAATTCCAAATCGATTTGATACCAGGAGCAACACCAATTGCTAAAGCGCCTTATCGATTAGCACCTTCGGAAATGCAAGAATTGTTAAGTCAAATCCAAGAACTAACTGATTAAGGATTTATTAGACCAATTATATAGCCGTGGGGAGCTCCAGTCTTATTTGTGAAAAGGAAATATGGATCTTTTAGAATGTGTATCGATTATCGTGAGTTAAACAAACTTACTATAAAGAATCGTTACCCATTACCCAAAATCGACGACTTATTTGATCAACTTCAAGGATCAAGCGTATATTTGAAATTGATTTACGGTCAGGTTATCATCAATTAAGAGTTAAGGAAGACGATATTCCTAAAACTGCTTTCAGGACACGATACGGACATTATGAATTTCAAGTTATGCCTTTTGGTTTAACCAATGCACCAGCTGTTTTCATGGACCTCGTGAACAGAGTGTGTAAGCCTTACTTGGACAAATGTGTAATTGTGTTTATCGATGATATTCTTATTTACTCTCGTAACAGAGAAGAACATACCAAGCATCTTGGTATAATTCTCGAGTTACTTAAGAAAGAGGAGTTGTATGCGAAGTTCCCGAAATGCGAATTCTGGATCAATGTTATTCAATTCTTAGGACATGTCACTGATAGCCAAGGTATGCGTGTGGATCCTACGAAGATTGAAACGGTGAAAAATTGGAGTAAGCCTATTACGCCTAGGGAAATTAGACAATTTTTAGGACTTGTTGGGTATTATCGAAGATTCATCGAAGGCTTTTTCAAAGATTGCTAAAGCTTTGACAGAATTAACTCTGAAAAACAAACTGTCTAGGGAGATAGTCAAGAGATAGCTTTTCAATTATTGAAACAGAAGTTGTGTGAAGCACCTATCATAGCATTACTAGAAGGTAATGATGATTTTATCGTTTACTGTGATGCATCTATTCAAGGGATGGGAGCAGTGCTTATGCAAAGGAATAAAGTTATTGCTTATGCATCAAGGCAGCTTAAACAGAATGAGAAGAATTATACTACTCATGATCTAGAATTAGGAGCAGTGATATTTGCTCTTAATATCTGGAGACATTACCTCTATGGTATGAAGTGTGTAGTATTTACCGATCACAAGAGTATACAATATATTCTTCATCAAAAAGAATTGAATATGAGACATCGACGTTGGTTAGAATTACTTGCTGATTAAGATTGTGAAATTCGTTATCACCCAGGTAAAGCCAATGTAGTAGCTGATGCTTTAAGTCGAAAGGAACGTGTTAAGCCATTACGAGTTAAATCATTAATGATAACTCTTTTACCGAAGTTACCTACCCAAATTCACGAAGCGCAAGAATAAGCACTCAAAGTAGAGAATGTTGGAGCAGAGAAATTAAGAGAATTGGATAAAGAATTTAAAGTTCGTCAAGATGGAATTTGTTGTATTAAAAATCGTAGTTGGTTAACTGCCTATGGTAATTTACGAGATTTGATTATGCACGAGTGCCATAAATCAAAGTATTATATACATCCTGGTTCCGACAAGATGTATCAAGATTTGAAGAAACTCTATTGGTGGCCTAACATGAAGGCAATCATAGCAGAATACGTTATCAAGTGTTTAACATGTGCAAGAGTTAAAATAGAGTATCAAAAACCATCCAGTCTATTGATACAACCAAAGATTCCAATATGGAAGTGGGAAAGAATTACTATGGATTTTGTGACTAAATTACCTAAGACATCAAATGGACATGACACCATCTGGGTTATTATCGATCGTCTTACAAAATCTGCACGATTTCTTCCTATTAAAGAGACTGATAGTATGGAAACTCTTTCGAGATTGTACATTAAAGAAATAATCTCACAACACGGAGTGCCTCTATCTATTATCTCAGATCATGATAGTCGTTTTACATCTGTATTTTGGAGATCAATGTAAAGTGCCTTAGGTACTCAATTGGACATGAGTACGGCATATCATCCACAAACATATGGACAAAGTGAAAGAACCATTTAAACTCTCGAGGATATGCTTAGAGCTTGTGTGATAGATTTTGGAAAAGTATGGGAGAAACATCTACCTTTAGTAGAATTCTCTTATAACAATAGTTATCATGCTAGTATTAAAGCAGCACCTTCCGAAATACTTTATGGAATAAAGTGTCGATCGCCTGTTTGCTGGGCTGAAGTTGGAGATATTCAACTGACAGGACCAGAAATAATACATGAAACTACTGGAAAGATTGTTCAAATCCGACAGCGATAACAAGCTGCACAATATAGACAAAGGAGTTACGCTAATACTAGACGTAAACCTTTGGAATTTGCAGTAGGAGATCATGTTATGTTGAAAGTTTCACCTCTTTAAGGAGTTATTCGATTCAAAAAGAATAAGAAACTGAATCCAAGGTATATAGGACCATTCAAAATTACCAAAAGAATTAGCCCTATGGCATATAAACTAGAGCTTCCCGAAGAGCTTAGTAATTTTCACAATACTTTTCATGTTTTGAATCTTAAGAAGTGCTTATCTGATGAATCTCTCATCATACCGATGAAAGAAATTCAACCCGATGATAAGCTAAATTTTATAGAAGAGCCGGTGGAAATTATGGATAGAGAAGTGAAATGCTTAAAGCAGAGGTGTATCCCAATAGTTAAAGTACGATGGAATTCGAAAAGAGGACCTGAGTATACTTGGAAACGTAAAGATCAATTCCGAGCTAAATATCCACATATATTTTTTTCTGTTAAACCTAGTTCTAGTTAAATATCGGGACGAGATTTTAAATAAGGGGGGAGACTATAACATCCAGTAGTTTTGGTTAATGTAATATCCATGTTCATAAATAAAAAGGTGACTTTACTCAGAAATTTTTGCATTTTAACTATACTACATGACTGACTTATGGATCTCACTATCACAAATGTCACATCAACATATGCCTATATGTTGTAAACACTATGTATGTATCAAGTCCAAGTTCTAAAATTTATGATATGAATAAATAATGAATAAGAACAACCCAAATATAACAAGGATACCCTAAATTCCCATAGAAACCCCAGAAATCCCTTATAAACTAATATTTCAAGCAATGTAACCACAAAATGACAATGTAATATTATTAAAAACTCTACACTAATTCTAATCCACCATATAAAGAAAAGTTAAATAATCACAAAACACTAATATTCACTAATCACAAGCTAATTACAAGAAAATGACCTAAAACTAAGATTAGCATATAAAATCCAACCAATGAATTAGACTCTAATCTTTTGCAACAAAACATAAAACTCAACCAATTATCATAATATGATCATACATTTATCTTGAACCAAGTTACAAATTATTAAAGCATAAAGTACAAGTTTTCAAAGCATAGAACCTTAATCTTATTTAAATAACCTTAGAATATGATCAACTCATATAAAACCTCACACTAAGAATGTAGAACCCATAGAAGTCATATACATACTATATAAGACTTAGAATAAGTATAGATTAAGATATAAACCCTAATTACACAAGTTAGAAAATCATTAGGATTAATGACCAAAAAACCCTAATATTAAGAAATCTATATGGAATCATCACATAGTTCTTTTTGGACAAGTATAAAAGTACTTATAGGACTTCATTAAGATTATAATATTATATTAAGATAATGTACAAGTACCCTAATGCACAAGGTATAAGATTTCAATGCATGACTTGTAAATTAGGTCAAAATAGGTATTTTCACTCTTTAGACATGTTTACCTAAACTAAACCCTTAAACCTAGTTTAAGAACTCATTGGACACTTAATACATAATGTTTAGGACCTAAATTAAGTTTTAATCAGTAGCTAAGAGTAGGATAATCACATTTGCTAAGATTAAACCTAGATCATTAGAAAACCCTAATCTACAAATGTATACTTCCCATTTTCACATCAAACCTTTGTTAAACTTCAAACCAAGGACCAAAATATCTTAAATAGAATGTATAAACCCTAATTAAGCCCTAATCATTCACTAATCACTTACCTAAGCCCTTAATCACCAAAAACACAAAACATAAGTTACAAGCCCTAGATTTTGAATCCGGTTTTGTAATTTCCCTCCAAAACACATTTTCAAACCATTTCCCTCTATTACAAGTTTTAAAACCTGATATTTATCAATCTTAATATATTTTAGGAGTGTGACTAGTAGGTGGATCACCTCCTTGCTTGCTACACATCACCGTTCCTATCTATATGTTGCCGTGACTTATTTTGGACCACAAGGAAGGATTAGGACTAAGCTATAAGATATGAACTTGTTTAGATCTCCACTAGCCTTAATTAGTCACCCCTATATCTATCTTACACGTTTGAATGCATAACTTGGAGGCTAAGGGTGAAAACAAGTATAAATAGGGGCGAAATGTTTCATTTGAAACTTGTACCCCGTTTCCTTTGTATCTCATACCCATTATCCGTTTCCACCTCTATATACATCTTAGGACATCTCACAAGACCAAAAACCAGGTCTAGAAGCTAGCCATTGAAGCTCTTGAAGCTTTGATAGCAAGTTGTGTTCATAAGAAGCCATAAGGAGCTATTTTGGAGCTACCTAGGTAAATCTATGTTAATCAAGGCTTTTATCTTGATATAAAGTTTAATTAGACTTTTTATAATGCCAAAATTATGTTAGAAAGATAATCCAAAAGAAACTAAGTTATTTCATCATTTTAAATGAAAGTTATAATCTAAAAATGTCTTAAAACCCTAGTTTTGTAATATACATAAAATAATGAGCAAAAAACCATTTCAAAAGCTATAATTCTGAAGAAATGTTTTTATTATGATTATAAATGTGTTCATAAACTTTGTTTTCAACTCCTAGATCATTTGGATCATTTTTGAGCTTGTTATGTGATTTTACAATTTTAGGGACTAAAATTGTCATTTTTGAAACTATAAATCATTTTGGGCCAAAAGTTTCATTTTATGAAAGTAAAATTTATAATAATAAATGTTGTAAAATTTGAGACCATAAGGTTAAATAATGAAGGTTTAAAGTTCAATTTATGAAACTATATACTTAAAGGGTAAAAAGTGTAATTACACCAAACTATAACAACAAGGACTATTTTTGCCAACATTGAAACTCAAAATGTAATAAAATATGTTGTGTCATGTTAGTAGGGAGCTTTGTACAAATATTTTCCATCTCGATATTACGTTATGACTGAGTGGTTGGGTTTACGATTTAAAGTGCCATCGCTCCTCAAACGTTTATAGATAGGTTTCTGAGTATGATGGCCCGAACAATGATACTATTACTCCAAAATTAATTCAATCAAAGAATGTTAATTAAAGAGAATGAACTCAGATACTAACACTTGATATATACGCATATTGTGTGTTAGTCCAGATTCCGTGAGTAGGTTGTGGTTGGATAATCAAAAGACTCTATAGGCTAAGGTGAGTTTACAGCCTCACATTTTAAAAGCTTACAAACATTTTGAAAACATTTTAAAAGTTTGTAAACCTCAAAAATACCCTAATTAAACTAAAAAGTATTTTTCAAAATTTTAGAACCACTAAAAACTATTTTTAAACAATTAAAAACTATTAAAATCAATTAAAACTTAAATTAATTCTAGAAAATAATTAAAAGACTATAAAAATATTTAGAAAGTTGCAAAATTTCTAATTAAGTGTCTACAATCTAGGAGAAATATAAAAATGTAGAAAATTAGAAAATCAGACTTCTAATTTTTAACAATAAAATAATATTAAAAATCCAAAAATCATAAAAAATTCTAAAAAGTTGCAAACTAGCTTAATTTAACCTAAATAACTTAGAAATAAAAGTGAAATTACCTAAATACCTTTAATGGGCCTAGAAAATGGGCTAAACCCAAAACAGATCCTTATTGGGCCAAATTTGAGCCCAATATAAAAAAGTGGTCCAAATAAGCCCAAAAAGCACTACTTGACTCAAAATTTGATTTTAAACAACTTTTTCCGAAGGCCCAAAAGCTGAAAGTGTGAAATAAGCTAGCTTATACCAAACAGCTTATTCTTAATGGGCTTTTTGGCCCATTAAGCTATAAGCCAATGCCATAAGCTCAAATTAGACACATAAGCTTATTTTGTCCTAAATAAGACTTCTGTAAAAATAAATTTGAAATAAGCCCAATGAATAAGCCTGAAAATGCAATAAGCAATCTACAGAAAACGACAAAATAGTCGTTTTTGAGTTCTAGGCCACCCCAAAAGCTGATTCAAGTTTCTAAAGCTTTTAAATGACTTAATTAAGCAAAATCAACAAAGAGTTTTCAAATAAGCTGACTCAATAAGCTGGAAAAAGCAAATAAGCACTTATGTAAAAGTCAAATAAGTTGGTTTTCTAGCAAAAAGTCAAAGTCAAAGTCCAATTTGCTCTAGTCTAATCAAATGGGTCAAATAATGAAGATCTATCACAAAAAATAAGTTGTTGCAAGTCTGGATAAGCTAGAATAGCTTATTGATAAGTTGATGACAAAATAACACTAGCAGGGGCTAATTTTGGGTGTTGAGCAGTGGAAACTTTTTCCACTGCTTAACTTGTTTGACTTTTTGTCTTTAGTGAACTTTTTTGAGATTCAGATTACACAAAGGCACCCAAATGATCTTTGGATCATAAGGAGTCAATAACAATCAATAAATCACAAACACAATCACCCAATTGATACAGTTTAATCAATAAAGCACCAGATCTAGCACATACATGAACAAATAAGCAGAACATGTTCAATAAGCACTTAGAGCAATATTCAGCCATCCAAATTCAACCAAATGCATACACAAGCTATTATAAACTCAAATGAACAAATCTAAACAAGTTTCATGCAATGATTCAAAGAATTAAGCAAGATTCAAGCACCTTAAGTTACTGATGAACACAAGAACATGCAGTTTTATACTTTGCTGATGTATTTGACCAATAAGCTAGATTTAAACCTCAATATCTATCAAATAAGTTATAATAATGATGTTTTAACAACTTCCAACCCTAAGCATGTACAAATACTAGATTTCACCAAAATATTAGGTCAAAAACAGTTAAATCTAACAAGTTATAGCAGATTGTATGATTTGAAGTTTCAAACCCAAAAACTTGCAGCAAAACACTCTCAACCAAGCATATATCAGATAACAATCACAAAGACACACTTCTAACAATACAATACCAAGATTCAATCTCAAACAGGTAATCCCAAACACTCCTTTAACTTTTCTAAACCAAGTTTTTCAAATCAAAAGTGAGATTTAAGACCACCGAAGCCCAAATTAACACAACAATAACTAAGATGAACAGATTCAAGCAGTTTTAAGCCACAAAATTCACAGGAACATAAGTCACACACAAATATCACCAAAAATCAAGATTTAAGAAGATTTTAGGATTAAGTATGCAAACCTCATGGATGTACATCCACACCCACGAATTTATGAGCTTATGTGCTAGCAAGAACAAGCACAAGCTTCCAATAACAACCCTGTTAAGATTCAACAAGGTTAGAGCACAATATCAAAAATCAGAAAAGTAAAAAGCCTTGATTGATGCAACCTTGTTACCCCACCCTTGATTATCCCCAAGTTATAAGCCTCACCACACCTTGATAACTCAATATCAGGATGTTATGATCAGTCCTATAGCCCAAGAATTCCAAGGTTTGAACAAGAACTTAGCAAAATATCAAGCTTGAAGGAAAAATGCAAACTTTTGCACTCTCCTTAAAAACATGTTTTGAGATTCAAATTCAGTGAACAAATATCATAAACAAGCATAAAAATAAGTGGCACTTGGTCTTTCTTCAACACACTTAACACAATTTCATTAAACTGAAAAGAGGATTTACAAGTGTTTGAACAAGGAAAAACCAAAAGCAATTGTAAATGTTGCAGCCCTATGCCTTTATATAGGCTACATGGTAAACTAGTAAGCAATAAAAAACGTAAACCCTAGCTAAGGAAGTCCCAGAAATGCCCTTGAGATCTTTTGGCATTTTGTTGAATCATGTGACTGAATTGGAGTTTTGTGGGAGCTGACATGTTTAAATTGCATCTAATGGTCTAAAGGAAGCTTAAAAAGTAAGCTTGAATCCTGAGTGTTGATTTCCTGGCAAGCTTTGGTATTTTCCCCAAAAACGCCAAAGGAGGGTTTATCATGTGAGCACATGAGTGACGTGGCAAGAGTTTTAGAAGTTGGGTTATGTTAAGGGATACCCTAATCTTAATTCTGGAGAAGATTAGGGTTTAATTGTTGGTTTTTAACAAATACCCAATTTGTATCAAGAACACCAAGAACATGTGTTTAATCCATTTTGTTTTTTAAATGGGTGTTTAGCGCCTTAATTAAACTTAATATATTAAGTTAGTTAAGGCAGGTGTGAGTGGAAGCTGAGGTGGAGGCAGGGAGAGCTTTCATTGGTTGAGAGGTGTTAGTGGGACAGGTGGCGCCATGTGATTAGTCTAGGTTACAATGGTTGTCGGCCAGTATTAAACCCCCATCTTTCAGCAACTTGTCATTTCACTTCTAAACTCTATCAACGCCCATTTCTTTCTTTGACAACTTTTCATTTTTCACACTTTTGCCCCAAAACATTTTGCAAAGTGAATTCAGGGGTAATTCTTGCATTTTGTGATTCTTAAGGGACTGATTTGGCATTTTCTTCAATGGTAATGGTCTTGACTTGCATATTTGAAATTTTAGAGGGCTGAAATTGCCAAGTCATAATGATTGAGGGACCGTTTTTGCCAAATCTTCAAAGTTAAGGGTCCTTTTTGTAATTTTGGGATTTTCAAAGGACCAAACTTGTAATTTCTAGTACTTTGAAGGACTTCATGATATATTTGACTTTGTGGAGAATAATGGTTGACAATTTAGCTTTGTTGAGGGGCTAAACTTGTCAAATCTTCAAAGTGGAGGGCCCTTTTTGCAATATTGACAAATTGTAGGGACCAAACTTGTAATTATGAAGATACAAGGGTATAAAGTGTCATTTCTTCCATATTGGAGGACCCTTCTTCATAATTCTTCAAGTTTTCAAGGGTTTTCTTGGGAAAATTCTTCATTAGAGCTTGGTTCATTGTGCGGCTTCATTTCCCGTGTTCGTTTTTGCATGATTCTTGTGATCTTTTGTCATTTTCTTAATATTCGTACCTAAAATACACAAGCAACAAACACAAGCATATATATGGGTATTTTGATGATATTTAATGCATTTTAAGCCCTTTTTGGACGATGAGACTAGGTATAAAAGCAGTCTCACCAGGGGGATATATGCAAAACTAGAATACAAGTGTTTTTGTATGCTGCCTATATGATTATTGACACTATGTTTACTTGTTGCCATCAAAATTCCCTTTTTAATCGTGAACCGCTAATAATTTAATGAGCGCTAATATCGTGAATAGTACTATTAGAGATTGACATCTCCTATCTAGGCAAGTCACACTTGCTAGCAGCTAATGGTCCATTCCTAGGTTAAATAGATATGCTTTATTTTGCTAAAACTCAGGATACTTTGGCAATCTTCCTGCTTAAAGGCAATTTGTTAGATTTTCTGATAATGTCTAGTCGCGGGTCATGAGCTAGTGCAATAAGAATCGATGAATTAAAACTGGGTGTATAACACTGTAGCCCGAGAGTCATACGTGTATTCAAATGATGTTTAAAACCTATAAATTCACTCAACCTTTGTGTTGACTTTAAGCATATATCTTAGGTGAATGAAACTTGCGTGCTGCGAAGGGTGGTACCTTGAATAAGTTATCATTCTATTAATAAAACTAGATCTTTGGGAAACCTGTGTTTGTATAGCGTATGTACAGTTGTTTATTAAACTCTGATTTAAATAAATGAATGATAACATTTGTTTCATAAAAATGTCTTTTTAGCATTTTCTATTATTGTAACTATGATATTATGAAGTAATACCCCATATCAATGTTCCCCTGCGTAAAGGTAAAATGTAGGTGTTACAATTTGAAACCCGTGAGGGGATATATGCTAAACTGGAATACAAGCGTTTTGAAACTGTATGCTTCCCTGATATGTTTATTGACACTAAGTTAGCTCGTTGCCTTACGTCCCTTTATCATGGACCGCTAATCAATTATGGAGTATCGATAAAATGAACGCTAATATTGTGGATAGTACTATTTGTGGGTTGACATCCCCTATCTAGGAAAGTAACGCTTGCTAGTAACCGAACGTAGTGGCTAAACGAATAAACTTTATTTGCGGAACTCGGGTTAGTTTGGCAGACTACCTGCTAAGGCAAATATTGGTTACTGATGATGTCGAGTCGCGGGGTCATGAGCTTAGTGCAATAAATACTGTTTTTATGAATACCAACGTAGCTCAATGATGAAACTTGTATTCAAAATACTTTTTAAACCTATGAATTCACTTAACCTTTGTGTTTACTTTTAAGCATATATCTCAGGTATTTGTGACTGACGGAATAGAGGAGCATAGGATGGAAAGGAGAGGCATGAACTTGAAGTTGTTATTATTCAAACCTACTTCATAGATTTTTGGGATCTCATGTTGTAAAACTTTGATTTCTAAATGATAATTGAATAAAATTTATTAAAACACTCTTTTGAGTTGTTTTATATTATTATGACTTGTGTTCCATGAAACAATACCTCAGATTAATTTTCGTTGCTATATGTGAAAAATGACGGTGTTACACTTCGTCTTCCTCATTAAAGTCTAACCGGATGGGATCAAGTGCAGTCTTGTTGTGTTCATTGACTAGTGAATTCAGGGTTGAGATGTGCCCTTTAATTTTCTCTATAATGGTTTTGGGAGGTGGTGTTTCAGTTACTGGAATAACTATGACATACCATTCTTAGCAAGTGGTAGATAGAATGTTAGGTCTTACGGATGATGCGAAATATGTCTAGGTAATTTCTTGCTTATGTCTGAATGGGAGAATCCTTCGGACTTTGGCTGGGCTTGTCCTTTTGATATCCTGAAACCAAAGTAGACGCGTTAGACTCTTTCGGGTGTTGAACCCAGACCAAGCTCCGACGTGAGAGTAAGTATGTGGTATATGACAAAAGGCAAAGTGAATAAAGTATAAATGTGGAATATAAAATGGAAAATACATTACCTTAACCTTGGATATTGAGGAGGTATTTATACTGATCATGGTTCCTAAAAGGCTGCTAGGAACATGTGCCTTTGTCTGGAGGTTGTAGGTCATGTGAGGAACAACGATACTAAAATATTAGGATACTTGTTCCTGGGCCCTAACATTGATTTTGGGCCTTGCTATCCAGATGAGGTTGGACCTTTCGGACTTACGTCAGTATGCTTCTCACACTTGTCTTAATCAGACATATACACGAACAAATTACCTCTTCAATTTCATGTTCATGGAATTCCCTAATCAGACAAGATGAAAAATTACGAGGGTAGAGATGAGAAATGGAGGGTAGAAAAAAAAGGGTAACATTAAATGATTAAACTTTGATGTGTGTTCGCAAGTCTTAAATTTATATTACTAGATTATTACCAAACAAGGGACTAAAAACACAACACGGGCAAGTATACCCTTTCGTGTATAGTAAGTCTAAGGTAAAGTCCAGGTCGTTCCACGGGATTGTTGTTAACAAGTAAAAACAATGATCTCTAGAGTGTCACAAGTTCTAAAGATTTAAGCTTCTAACAATGATTTAAAGGAGTGTTTGGTTAAGGCTAAAACATAGAAATGATATATAGCAAAGATGGTTATAAGCACATAAACAAGGTAAGACAACATGTGGATGACTAGCCGCACATGAAACATCTAATCAATATAACAAAAATCCGACTAAAGATCATGTCATACCAAAATCATTAAGAATGGTTTATGTTGGTTCCAATATCAAGCACTAAACAAAATTATGCAAGAGTCGTTATATATTTCATTCCACCAATCGCGACAAAGGCGAATACCAAGATTCATTTACTAGATGACACGGAATTCAGTCAATCATATAAGTACTAGTTATAATCATAAATGAACCAAATACATAACAATGATCTAACATAATAGTATCGAGTAAAAAAACAAATCAACCATGCTTATAATCACGAACCAGGGAGAAAGTGCATAACACAAACCTAATTGTGCGCCGCATTTTGCCCCTACGAAGCTAATACAATCTATTCATAGTTCTATACATGCCTCAACAAAATACACAAGTTACTAATCCATGATTACAACAATAATAAACATCATATGCATAATAATTCCAGAAATAATCATATAAAAAGGGATAATAGATTATACCGAAGTTTATATCCAAATGATGATTACAAGTTTTCCCAAACGAAAACTATTATTGATAACCAAAGCTAATTATTCCAAATCTTCCGAACCCTTTGGGTGATGTTACTCAGCCCAAATTCGTCCTAAACTACTGAGGAAGAGATGAGAGAAGTGGTGGTGAGTTGATGGAGAGGTGTGTGAGAAATGAGAGGGATTTCTCTCAATTTATAGGAAATTCTGGGGCAAAAGTGCGCCACACATTTGGTGGTCAGATGTGCGCCGCACAACCAGGAAGGTGCGTCGCACATTTTCGCGTCTAGAACGTTCCAAAAATTGCAGAAAAGTGCGCCGCACTTTTTGGATTGTGCGCTGCACTTTCTTTTATTCCAGCTTTTGACCAAAAGGCAAATTTGTAGATTTTTATTTCCTCTTTTCGTGGCCGCTTGAATCAACTAAAACGGAGTTCGTATGCTCAAGATATGGCCAAAACAGTGACAGGTGTCGAGAGATCAGAATCTTGACTTTATTTCTTCGTTTAATCTTCATATCTTTGTGTTTTCTTCCATTTCCTTCCATGACACGTACTTGGAACCTATACATCAAATATACTCCATTAAGTATCGATAGTTCACATAATTAACCTAAATATATACAGATAACGCACATGTAAACATGTATAAATTGTGTGTTATTAAATTCCTCCACATGTAGCTATTGCTTGCCCTCAAGCAATCAAAGCGAGAAAACAAGATTATATTTTAAAAGCATAAGCATCGATATGAAGCATGATAGGAAAATGATTAAGTTTCTAAGTGCAAAAGCAAATGACACAATAATTTCAGCACCTCACATGAGAATAGTGTTTAGATTTGAATTCACACGATGTCACTCACAATGGTTAATGTAAGATAACACTCAAATAGCACGGACATAAAATAGATAGCTACCATAGGCTTGTACAAGACACATAAACATAACCGTTGCGGCGTGAGCACCAAATAAGTTTTCAAAGAGGCAAAGCATGATAATGATGAGGGTTTAGTAACACAATATGCCTTGTCAAAGTCGTATAATCAATAACACTACAATACTTTATTTCCTTTGTTTTTATTTTCTTCCTTTCTTTTTTTCACTTTTTTTTCATACACTTTTTTTTCATTTTTTTTTCTTTCTACAGTTTTCCTTTTTTTCTATAACATAACATACACGACTTGACAACGAAAGGCATAAACACAAGGATAACGGCACAATGGATAATATAGCACATAAGTACGAGTGCAACATATTTTAGCAAGCCAGTGTAGCTCGACTAAAATGATATACAAGGGATTTATTTTGCCTCCTCTAAAAAATATCTATAAATTAACCTCACTGCGGTTTAGTAAATGATAATCAAGCACAAGTTCTGAAGCACACTAAATTATCGGCTTTCACACAAAATAGAGAAATATAAAGGCTAGCTTTTTCTCACATATTTGGTGGATGTTTTTGTGCTTAGTTATAGTGTCAATCAATGAGATTTTTGTTTTGCTAAAAACAATTTATTTATTTACAAAACATCTTTATTTTTATTATTTTTGAAAGATTTTTCATGTGGGGAAAATTGATCTATTATTTTTATTTTTTCTATTTGTCCCTCCCCCACACTTTAGGTGAACATCGTCCTCGATGTGAGAACTGATAAATAATCAAAATAGGGAAAATTAAGTTAAAGGGAAACGAGTACTTCCCGGAGCTAAGTAGAAAGTTGCAGGACTTCAAAAGATGAATCCGACTTAGAGCTCCAAAGTTATTTCCCTGCAAAATGTAACAAACAAGCACACATACACAATATATACACGGAGGTTTTTAGTTATATACAAATCCTCCTCCACACTTAAGTTAAAAAAAGTGGGGTGAAAAACACGGACTGCCAAAAAAAATATTTTATTTTATTTTTATTCTATATATTTTTTTTATATCACACCCTTCACAACTAATAATACCTTCACACTTGATATAAGCGTGCACCACAAAAAATACGAAACATAAAGCGGTACATCTTCATCTTCGCTGGAATGGAACAATACTCATAGCCAACCGCGAACTAACTATTAGCAAAAATTAACCAATCATTTTTTTTATTTTTTTTTCATCAAAGTTTTATTTTAATAAATTAACCTATATGGCAAATAAGTTTTTTTTACCTTTTTATCATTTTTTTAGAATTTTTTTTTTATTTACAAACGAGTCATATTTATAAATTCATTTCCCCACACATTTAAGTTTAGGAGCGATTGAGCACATCTCCAAGTAGTAAACTATCAACACCACACCAATCCAATCTAAACTTCACCTATTTATTAAATCTGCAAAATAGACAAAACTCACAAATACGTAAAATTCTAAAACACACTTTCGTAGGCACCATGAATGCATTTAGCATATGGAACAAGCCTTTAAACCCCTCGGTGTACCGAGTGGACGAGTCATAGTCTCGTGAGGGTTTCCAGGGAACACACCCACAAAGTTCGTGATATATTTTTGGTGCAATAATCAAGTAAGAAATACACGGGCCCATGCACGTCACACTAATCAAATTGCAAAGTTTTTGTTTTATATTTTTTTTATATATTTCTTACAAAATTTTTATTTATTTACATTCTACTAATAATAACACACAAAACACTACGAAAAAAAAATAAAGGTGATATAAAATCTTTTTGGATTTTTAATTTTTAGACAAACACTCATCAAACATATCGGTTAAAAAAAAACGATATTTTTACAAAAGTGCGCCGCACAACAACAAATGTGCGGCGGTTTTTATTACGACAGAAAACACTTTTTTTATTAATTAACAACATATATAGCCATTTACAAACGGAATACAAACACATAGATGAAATGTAAGTAAAAAGCTAAATAAGAAAAACTCTTTTTTTAACATATTTTTTATGATTTTTTATACTTTTTATAGTTCTATTATTATTTCTACTACTATTTTTTATTTTTAGCTAGATTTAAGATACCTTTACAATACGGTTCAAGTAGAAATGGTCCACTTTTAACCATTGAGGGTACAGTATTTTCGGTATATACTCCAAAAATAGATATTCTTTTGATTTGACCACATAAAAATCCTTCTTTGTTGTTTTAAACGGTTTACATTTTTCGATTTTACTTTTAATGATAATAGGAGGTGGTGGATCTTTTTGGGTTTTCGGAGGGTCATCGGACTTTTCAGTCCTAGTGAATACGGCATTCACATGCTCAACTCCGGTAAAAGGAGGAGGAGGTGGGTTTGTCCTAACGGTTTGATCAAAAGAGACATGATTTTGAAGCTTTGACAACTCACTAATTTTTGTTTCCATGTTTTAGAATAGAGTTTGGAATTTCTTTTTATTTTGTTTCATCTTAAAACTCATAATGTTAACGGTCTCTTTCACAAAATTATTTGCAACTCTTTCACTATCAAAAAATTTAGTGATTATTCTTTCAAGATCGATTTCCGATTGAGATTGAGATTGGTGAGAATTCAAATCATGAGAATTTTGTTTTTCATAACCTTCGAGTTGATTTAATTCATGACGTTCACACATCGGCGTGTCATCGTTCATGCGATTTTTAGAAGCGAGATTACGTTCGAGATCGTTATATTTTTCATGCATCTCGTGTAATTCTTCTTTAATGATTTGGAAATGAGAATCCATTTTAGCTTCAAGAGCTTCCAACTTCTTCATTAATCGAGAGGTATTAATACTACTTTCATCGGCGAAAAAAGCAGATTTTCGATTATTTTTGTTTTGAAACTTTTTGGGCCAATTAAGTTCAAAAAGAACTTTGTCCTCAAGAAATTGAAAAGCTTGTGTTTTAGTTTTGTAGAGGAAGATTCCTCCAACAGTTCCATCAAGGATTGCTTGAGTGGATTCGTCTAAACCTTGATAGAATATTTGAATGATAGATTTATTGGTTAGACCATGCCCATGGCATTTTCGAATCATGTTCTTAAGTCGTAACCAGGCTTGGGTTAGACTTTCACATGTGGTTTGAGAGAAAATTTTGATTTCGAGTAAAAGACGTTCAAATAACGAAGGTGGAAAGAATCGGTTTATAAAAGCTATTCTAATTTGTTCCCACGATGTTACATAATCTTCATTAAGCGTATCGAACCAGATTTTAGCATCACCGACTAAGGATAATGGAAACATCAAAAGTTTGACAACTTCACTTTTAGTTTCACCATATTTGAACATGTCGCAGATTGCGAGAAATTCACGAATGTGTTCATGCGGATCGGCCCGCAAATGAGAATCGAATTTATTCTCTTGAACCATTTTTAAGTGGGTATTGTTAATAACAAAGTTGTCATTAACATCGTTTCGAACAATGGCGGAATTAGGAGTCGGTGCTACGGTACTAGCACTATTCCATAAAGGTTGATCATCGAGATCGATAACTATGATATGTTTGGGTGGATTGGCTTGGGTTTCATCATCCTCTTTCGTGTATATCTATAACGACAAATTCATTGCTGTATGGATTTTGGGTTGAAAACTTGGGTGATATGATTTGCAAGCATTTTTTTGGGATCGTTTGAAATTTATAACTACTCATTATTAGATTTTTATTTAATTTAAAAATAGATTTACAAGTTCTTTTCCCCACGATCGAGGATTTAAACAAACATTCAAAATTTTACAAAAAGACATTTTTTTATATTATTATTATTTTTATTTATTATTATTATTTTATTTTTTTGATTTTTTATTTATTATTATTTTGAGATTATAACAAGATAAACAAGTAAGACATAAATAAAAGAAAATAATATAAGCCACGATAATAGAAATCAAAATGAAAACGAAACTAATATTTTTGTTTTTTTTTAAATTTTTTTTAGAATAACAATATATTTACAAATTCACGAGACACAAAGCCTAAAAAGTTTTGGTGGGTTTTTGAAAATCATTGAACTTAATCAGTTAAGAAACACGTATTGAATTTTTTTTCAGAAAGTGCGGCGCACATGCAACATGTGCGGCGTACTTAGAAATCGTCCAGAAAGTGCGACGCACAAAACTAATTGTGCGGCGTACTTTCTACAAATTTTAGGACAGAAAGGTTTGAGATTGCCAGAAATCTCTACGACGATGGTTTAATTTTAAAAGAAGTATCTCAGAAAGTTTTAACAAGTAACGAAAACAATCCCGGCAGCGGCGCCAAAAACTTGATGTGTGTTCGCAAGTCTTAAATTTATATTACTAGAGTATTACCAAACAAGGGACTAAAAACACAACACGAACAAGTATGCCCTTTCGTGTATAATATAGTCTAAGGTAAAGTCCAGGTCGTTCCACGGGATTGTTGTTAACAAGTAAAAACAATGATCTCTAGAGTGTCACAAGTTCTAAAGATTTAAGCTTCTAACAATGATTTAAAGGAGTGTTTGGCTAAGGCTAAAACATAAAAAATATATATAGCAAAGATGGTTATAAGCACATAAACAAGGTAAGACAACATGTGGATGACTAGCCGCACATGAAACATCTAATCAATATAACAAAAATCCGACTAAAGATCATGTCATACCAAAAACATTAAGATTGGTTTATGTTGGTTCCAATATCAAGCACTAAACAAAATTATGCAAGAGTCGTTATATATTTCATTCCACCAATCGCGACAAAGGAGAATACCAAGATTCATTTACTAGATGACACGGAATTCAGTCAATCATATAAGTACTAGTTATAATCATGAATGAACCAAATACATAACAATGATCTAACATAATAGTATCGAGTAAAAGAACAAATCAACCATGCTTATAATCACGAACCAGGGAGAAAGTGCGCAACACAAACCTAATTGTGCGCCGCACTTCACCCCTACGAAGCTAATACAATCTATTCATAGTTCTATACATGCCTCAACCAAATACACAAGTTACTACTCCATGATCACAACAATAATAAACACCATATGCATAATAATTCTAGAAATAATCATATAAAAAGGGTTAATAGATTATACGAAAGTTTATAATCCAAATGATGATTACAAGTTTTCCCAAACGAAAACTATTATTGATAACCAAAGCTAATGATTCCAAATCTTCCGAACCCTTTGGGTGATGTTACTCAGCCCAATATTCGTCCTAAACTAATGAGAAAGAGATGGGAGAAGTGGTGGTGAGTTGATGGAGAGGTGTGTGAGAAATGAGAGTGATTGCTCTCAATTTATAGGAAATTCTAGGGCAAAAAGGCTCCGCACTTTTCCAAATGTGCGCCGCACTTTTCCAAATATGGTGGTCAGATGTGCGCCGCGCAACCAGGAAGGTGCGCCGCACATTTTCGCGTATAGAACGTTCCAAAAATTGCAGAAAAGTGCGCCGCACTTTTTGGATTGTGCGCCGCACTTTTTGTTATTCCAGCTTTGGACCAAAAAGAAAATTTGTAGATCTTTCTTTCCTCTTTCCGTGGCCGCTTGAATCAACTAAAACGGAGTTCGTATGCTCAAGATATGGCCAAAACAGTGACAGGTGTCGGGAGATCAGAAGCTTGACTTTATTTCTTCGTTTAATCTTCATATCTTCGTGTTATCTTCCATTTCCTTCCACGACACGTACTTGGAACCTATACATCAAATATACTCCATTATGTATCGATAGTTCACATAATTAACCTAAATATATACAGATAACGCACATGTAAACATGTATAAATTGGGTGTTATCAAACTTATAAAAAATTAAGTCTATTTTTATACTTCTTATCTTAATTCTTTTTAAATTCAACCGTAATATTTATATATGTATAGATTTTAGCCTTTAGTTTATTGATAGATAACGTTGTTTCAAATTTTACTTTCATTTTTATTTTCCAAACATATTACCTCGGGTAAGTGAATTATATTGTTTTTAATTTTTTTTATTTAATGTAGTGTTTTATTTTAGTTAATGAAATTCTATTTTTTAAAAAGTGTTTGGCACGTGTTCGATCGATTTATATGGGTTTGATTACAGATTGGTCTAAGATAGAGAAAACTGAAGTGACGCTGATGTGACAGTTTGGTTTGATCATTTCGTTTGATCTGATTACTCTTAGAGCATTAGGAGCGGTTGGGAGTTGGACTAGAAGTGGTGTCATGGGAAAGTGGTGTCACGTAAGCTATGACACAATAAATTATATAACACAATAAATTATATAACACCATATTTTGTAGGAAGTGGTAAACCAAAGAAAAATTGGTGCCAAAGGAAACAAAAATAGTATAACGAATCCACGTATACTCCACTTTAATATTTTAAAAATAATCTTTTTTTAGGTTGCCTTCACGACGCGAGTTGCTATGACACCAACTTCGAAATGATAAGCCATAACAATTTTGGGCTAAATGGGTTTGACGCTAGACATTAACTAACCATTTCGTGCTCTCAGAGCACATGGTACGATAGAGGAAGATTAGTGGTTTTATAGCTAAAAAGTGCGGTCACGTAGCCTATGACACCAATTATGGGGAATGGTTTCATAGCTAAAAAGTGCGATGCGCCATCACTTTTTTCGACTAGTAAACCAAAGCTTGCGCACTATGACACCACCGTACTCTCCTCTTAGTCTAACGTAGGGGTGAGCATCGGGACGAAACCGACCCGTCCTGACCTGATCTCGACTTATCCCAAAACCGAAATCGTGAAAAACTCAAACCGAATCCCGACTCGAGTTAGGCCCGAGTCCCGAACCGAACCGAATAGGTTCGAGTTACTCCCGATTTGTGTGGTTTTTTTTGTGCGATCCTGAATTAATCCCGAGTCCCGAACCGAACCGAGTCCCGAAATCATAAAAAACCCATCCCGAATCCCAACCTGAATTTGGTAGGTTTGTTTCGGTCGATTTCGATTTTGGTCGGTTTGTGTCGATTTTCGGTTGTCAGTCGGTTTTTCTCACCCCTACTCTAACGAACCAAATGAACCCTTGTAGCGTCTAAGCTAACCGAGCCTGTCCGGTTCACTCGGGTTCGATTTCTCTTCATGTTATTCTCAAACTCCTCCATGCCGGTTTAATTGACCAAATAAACAAACAAACAAACAAACCGAAAACATTTCTAAAAAAGAGGTAGAAGAGGTCATTTCATTTCATATTTTTTACTCCATTCAATCGAAAGAAAGAAAGAACCCTAAAAAAAGATGTTGAGAGCCGGAAGCCGGAGATTAGCAGCCTCCCTGACATCTCCATGGAGACAAACAACCTCTTCCGCCTCCGTCATCTCCCCCAAGATCTCCAACGACGACAATAACACCGTCGCCGACAATGACATCCGATCGATCTATCGCTCCAACCTTATTTCCAGAGGTCTCTTTTTTTAACCTTAATTTTTTAGACGATTTATTTATGTTTAATTTAATAAAGATGAGATTTTTTTTTATCAGGAACAAGACATGATATTGTAGATTTGTAAATCAGGATTGGGGTTTGGATCAATTCTTAAGTAGGCGCGCGGAGCGAATAGGAGTTTGGTTTATATGAAGCGGTCTCTGTTAGATAAATTTGATTGATTTTTATACCGCTGGGGTAATTAGAGAAGTGACCTAGGACTATTTTTCTTTATGTGTAAAAAGTTAAATTTATTAAGAGTAGACGGGATTAGTCTTTTTGTGAATGGTTGATGGCTAGCTGGAGTGACTTGACGTGAACACACGTGAGTGAATATTTGTAGATGTTTAGTATTTTGCAGGATTGATTGGTTTATTGGGATTCAAAAGCAAATAAAAGGTAGAGTGTATGTAGAATTTGTGTTAGTTATGAGTTACTGGCGGTTACTCATAAATTTGAGACAACGTTTTGATTTTGTGATGTAATAGAAGCTTATAACATTCACATATCGTCGTTGCAATTGCTTTTGGTTTATGAATTTACTTTAATCTAATTTTGACCTGATTAGCTCAATATGAAAAATGATTTATTTCTGATATGACCATTTCGTTTGTATTTGTTAATAAAGGTAGTTTTTTTATTCGGAAGATATGAAATTAGTGGTTAATTCAATATGAGATATTGTAATTTATTGGGTAGGGTTGGCCTTAGATCCATTTCTAAGTAGGCGTGTTGAACTAACTAGAGTTTCATTTATACGAAGGCGGTGTTAATTGGATTCTGTTACACGATACTATCAGGGATACCACTCTGTTTGATAAATTTAATTAAATTTTCTGATGTATATATAACTAAGCATTGGACTTCATATAAGATCAGTGGCGATGAACACGTATGGGATTGATACTATGTTGTAGTGAGTAGTAGATGTTTAGTACGTATCATGCGAGGACAACTTGATTTAGTTTATTGGTGTCAATAGGAAGTTTGATGATTTCATCTATGACTTTAAATCAAATATCAGGTAGATTGTGCAATATGTACAGTATTAGTTTTGAGTAAGTCACGTTTATTTATAAAATTTGAGAGCACATTTCGACTTTCTGATGTAATCAAGCTCATAGGACCCACAAATTGCCATTGCAATCACTTTTGGTTTATGATTTTACATTGCCAAAGAGACAACGTGGGTTTTTATTGCAAAACAAGACTATAAGAGGCTAAATCGAGTTAAGGCTTATGTAATAGATGCAGAAAGGGGATATTTTTAACTTCTGTTACATATGTTGTTTAGGTGCGGCAACTTAGCAGAGTCTTTGGATATTGGAAAAGCCTTGCAGAGACTCTACAGTTAGATACTTTTATTTATGATGGAATTGGTGCAACCTGATGTAGATTAGTCATTTACTTTTCCAATTAACTTTTTCGTTTAAGCTGAAAATTTATTTGGCGAATAGTGCTATACAAGAGTCTGATAATTGTTTAGATGTTTTCTACTAATGACAAAAAAAGGAACGTGGTTAACACACAGTGGGCAAACAGCAAGTTTTATCTTGATATTCTTTTTTAAAAGCTTTCGAATATTTTGGTATTTGCTGCAACTTGTATAGGTGGCGCGGGACTATATACATTGTATTTCTTTCTGTATGTATATAGGTAGTCCATTTGTTGTTTCATAAAGGAATCGACTGTGAAATTAAGAAGAATGTTATAGGCTAATATATTGGAGAATAGATTTTGACGATTTTGCTTGCATTTATATACTCTATAACCAATTACCTCATCGATTACCAAAAATAAGGAGGGTCGTATAGTAACATCACATGTATCTTTTTGCTTAGGACTTGCCATTTCATTTTTGTACAAAGAATTAGTCTAATGACAATACTGTTTGGGATGAAGGGAGTATTTTGGGCACTCTTGTTTGGAGCTAGGAACTGGGTTCAAATATTTATTCTCATAGGCTAAGAATTAAGAAGCATTTAACATAAAAATAATACCACCTAACTAGAGTGTTCTTTAATGCTCTAGTTATATTAATCTCTTTGCTGAGTGAAGTTCCTTTATTCATTGGTTGGATAATATTATACTGCCATGTTAGAGCGGTGCTTTTTCAAGCAGCATAAAATGATACTTCTCTGCGAACACTTCGCATGCTAATATTGTACATGATGCCTGAAATGGTAGAATAAAGCAGACAGGGCGTGTTGAAAAGACCTTTTTCCTTTTAATCTTGTCCTGGACCTATATCTTCAAGAAAACAAAATGGTTTCAGATGTTCTGTTACCTTACTCTTTATTTCATGTGGCAATTGCAGGGTTTGCTTCGAATTCGATCACCCCAAATTTTGAGGACAGAGTTCCACCAACAGTAGCAGCCATCACGAACCCTACTTCTAAAATTGTCTATGATCAGTACAATCACGAGCGTTACCCACCTGGTGACCCAAGCAAGCGAGCATTTGCCTATTTCGTCTTGACTGGTGGCAGGTTTGTGTATGCTTCCCTGATTAGGCTTTTGGTCCTAAAATTTGTTCTCAGCATGTCTGCTAGTAAAGACGTTCTTGCCCTTGCCTCTCTTGAGGTTGATCTCGCTAGCATCGAGCCTGGAACCACCGTGACAGTTAAGTGGCGTGGAAAGCCCGTTTTTATCAGGCGCAGAACAGATGACGACGTGAAGTTGGCTAACAGTGTTGATGTTGCATCTCTTCGGGACCCACAAGAGGATGCTGCTAGGGTGAAGGACCCTGAATGGCTTATTGTGGTTGGTGTATGCACCCATCTGGGTTGCATCCCACTGCCAAACGCTGGTGACTTTGGAGGGTGGTTTTGCCCCTGTCACGGTTCTCATTATGACATTTCTGGCAGGATCCGCAAGGGTCCAGCACCTTACAACTTGGAGGTTCCGACTTACAGCTTCTTGGAAGACAACAAGTTGCTCATCGGATGATAAGCAGAGTTTTCACATGATCTGAAGATCTGAAAATTCGAAACAAATTATGATATTTAGGATGTTGGCGATATTGAATTTTGTGGCTAAGAGGACAGTGTTCGAGTACCTGTTGCTACTTTCTAAACAGCCTATTACATTTTCAATTTATATGTTTTTGTAACATTGGAGTACTCATTCCATGTTTCTGTTATCCGCGTGAATAAGATTGGTTGCATTGCTTAAAAATGTCATTGATTTGTATGCAACCTGTATCTTATCATGTTTGTTGCTTGATAGTACAAGTTGCAGGACCTTAATCTGAAAGTGGCATTTTTGGATGTGCTTTTGCTATTTGCTCTGAAAATATTATTAATTCTGAAAACAAGGAGACTGTGAAATGAAATGGGAGGCTTACAAGTTTGGTAACAGATAAACTGAATGAAACCATCTTGCGGCACCCTTTGACAATCAATTTTGTGCAGTTATGAAAATGATTGATAACATGTTGCAATTACAAGTCGAAATAATCATATGATGGTTCCAAAACACATCGACTCAGATGTATGTTTCTTGTATATTCAAGTTAACAGGCAAACTACTCTTGTACTATTTAGCCAGTGCTAAACAGGGACATGTAAAATTTCAGATGCTAAGTATAGAGATACAAAAGGATTATCGGCACAAAGAATAAAGTGTATAAACTATATAGGCAATATCATCTCTCAAAGATGCCTTTAACATAAACCATGCCTTTCTCACTTAACTTCAGTTCCCTTCTCATCTGGTCAACCTGCTGGTCATCCCCTTGAACAATTATCTCCGACAATGTTCCATCTTCAGCCACTATCATTTTCACCTTGATCTGCTCTTTTCTCGAAGCTCGCTTCCAGTAATAAGCTCCACTGTTTCAGTTCTCAGTTAGTCTTTTCAAAAGGATAGATGGATACATGGATATATATGTCAAGAGACTTACGCCAATGGGCTGAGAACGGTGAGGCCGAACCAATTGTTACCAACATCTGGAACTGTGATGGTAAGCACGAGGGCTACACTAGCCAGGCTGATACATGTGCAGAACGTGAGGAGTGCTGCCTGCCCTCTACTCGGAACCATCACTCCTTCAAACCTGTTGCAATTTAAATATGATGAGATTGAGTTAAGAAAAAGAAATGAAACCACATTGCAACTATCTTTACAAGTGTCTCATTGACGTTTAAACATTTGCTGAAATGATTAACCATGAATTTCAACTCTGCTATTTTTTAGAAAGTTTGACTTGCAGCCAAAACACCGGTTCCATACGTCTGGCTTGGTATGCTAATTCTGTAAAATAGCCAAAGTGATGCATGACTAATGTAACAGTGACAATGTGGAATCCCAACATCTATCTTACGGTCAATATCCACGTCATCAGTTCTGTGTACTTGGTCTGTCACTTGAACGACTGATAGTCTCAATATATGTTTGGGATTGCTTTGTTTGCTTATTGCAATTTAACACTACAGAAAAGCAGCTTTGAGTTTGAGAGTGGTTTCTGAATTTCTTATCTAATTACATCTGTGAGCAGATAAACTTTTGCAAACACTCACTCATAAGTAGCTTACTCGATAAAAAAAAGATAAGCAGTTTTAATAAGCAAAACCCAAACACCCCTTATAAAAATAAAAACTTAACGTAGTTAAACCAAAGTTTCAGCATATTACTATACATCAAACGACATTTGCCATATCGAAGTAATTATTAATGTTCTTACGTGATGGTCTCTCCTTTTTCCAACACCGAGAAATTGTTCCGAGTGAAAAACGATAGAATCTCTCCCGCAACCTGATTCGGCGTCTTCTTTGTTCCTTCAACCATTTCCTCTACAAACGTCTTCTTCACCACCTGAACAAAAAATCATTCTTATCACATTAGCAAAGTCCTCAGTTCTTTTCATCCGTCACGTTTATTTTGTAGTTTGTTCGTCCAAGTTTAAGATCACTTTATATACCATCTGGGTCATTTTGCAAGAAACTCCTTAAAAGCCAACTTGTACTGATAATATGCATACAAAAATGTTGTATTACACTATATTTTAATGACAAAACATGCACAAAAGCTAATGCAAGTGAAGAGAAGAACCTTAGATTTAACAGAACGTTTGATAAGTGACCAAAGTCCAGGAACAGAGATAACAAACAGACCCAAAGAAGTATAATAGCTGGCAGTAGAATAACCAACAGAAGCAGCATCTGCAAGTTCAAACGTAGGATTTTGAAGGGCTATTAATGCAGTTTCTTGAAGGGATGAAGTGATACGAGGTACATGTCTGTTGTTCTTGTTGGTTGGTCTCCATGTTGGGTGTTTATGGTTATGGAAAGATGGTGTTTGTTTGAGGTTGGAAGGGGTGTTGAGAGGTGATGGAAGAAGCAGCTTTGCTACTACTGCCATTGATTGATGTTGTTGATTGGTTGGACTTAATGAGCCCAGTTTTTCTTTATCCTTGTTCCTTTTTATATTTCTTTTTTTAAGTAGTTTTTGACCTTTTTTTTTGTTTATCACTTTATCCTCTTTTAAGTTTATTTGGGTAGTATAATTAGACGCGTATCGCGCATAACGGCGGATAGTTTATAATATCTTAATTGATTTGGTGGTCAAACCGATAACTTGGTGACTTGATCAGGTTGACTCAGTAATCAAACTCGTGACCTGGTGGCTCGATCGGATTGATTCGGTGGCTTGATCAGGTTTACCTGGTAAGCGAACCCCAAAACGATGATTCAACCAAATTAACCTGATGATCGAACATTAACACGATGACTCGACCGGGTTAACACGATGATCGAACCTGTCATCTAATGATCGAACCCATGATATAGTAACTAATACACATCATTATGTTTATATATAAAAATATAAGCTATGATTTTTTCACAAAAAATAACTCATGAACTTGCAAAAATGACTGAAAACTCCAAATTTTTAGCATAAATTAAAGACAATTAGCAACAATTTGAATTGTGCCTAATATATCCACATATGATTTTCTTATTTGCGAGTTTCATAAAACAGAATGAAGTGTTTACACTTTGCATCATTGTAATTTGTAATATGTTACTGTAGTTGTGTATCTTTGTGTTGCGGTGACGGGTGTTCGTGCGATTAGAATTTGACAATTAGTTAGAGGTGACTCTCGGGAATCGAAATGATTTTAGTAGAATTAAGGGTTATGTTTTTATTGATTTACGATGACTTTGGATGAGAAAAAGATGTAAAGAGGTTTGGCTTTGACTATTTAAATGCGCGCTCCTACAAGGCTACAAGAGGTTATAATTTGTAGGAAGTTTTAAACAACTAATACAATTTTTATACAATAATCTATTGAAATTACCCTTTATATTATAGAGGGGAATCACGGTTCCCTATGAACAGTGTGATTCCCTTCACACCTTTAGTAAAATATATTATATTCTTTCCCTCACAAACCCTCGCTTCCCTCACAAAAATCACACACACAACACACGCATCGTTCGTTCCAACGGACCGTTATGTTACTTCGTTCCCCATTGACGAGTTTTTGGATATTTCCCCCTTTGCGCGTTACTCATTAATTGGCAAGTGCACTAATTAATTGTGTTTGCCCTTTCAAATTGACCCCTTGCCCTTTGGTCGCAAAATCTTTAATTGCTATTGTTTGATTGTGTAGTGGCTACAGGAGATCAATCAGCCATGTATATACCCACAGTAATTTTGTTGTGGGTTTGCATTATTTGTGGGTTAGCTACCATCTTCTGATTTTGATCCATGCCAACTTGAAATATGTGAAAAAGATTAGGGGTTTTGCGATTTTTGTCTGGTTCCGGTTGTTGTGATGTGTGATGGTAACCCTTCGTTGCCGCCGATCACTTCATTGCAGCCTTTAACAGCGTGCCGTGATGTGGGTCGGTGTGTGGCGAGGTTGGATGCCTCATGTTGGTATCTGGGTGGTGGCGATCTCTTCCTTAATGAGGTTGGATGATCAAACGCGCTTAACCAGAAGATGATATGATCTTCAAATCGTTGTTGATTTGTTTTTCTGCCATTTTTATTTGTTCTTAGATATGTGCCGCTGCGTACCCGCAGGATTAGAAGGTATTAAAGCTTATTTTTTTTTGGGATTCAATAAGTTCTCGAGTTTAGTCAAATTAGTAGCCTTTTTTTATATTAAATAACAAATTGGCCTATTTTTTTGGGTTTTGATACCAAGATGTTGTTAACAGGTTAGGATTGTTTGTTGTATGGGATTGATGATATGAGAAGGGTCACGCGGACATTGGGTTTGTGGGCTTAAACAATTGGGGTTTTGGCTGATTAAGAGGCAATGCGAAGATGCCAACTGATATTTGCGTTGTCGTCTTTCGTGTGTTGAAAGAGTTTATTTTCAGATTGGAGTTGTTTAATTGACTGTCCGGGATGAGTAGTTGTACATTTCTGTGATTATGTTGTCTGTGATGAATTTAAATACGCGTAGGTAAAGAGAAGGTGGCTTGGATCTTGGCGGGGTGACCTTTGAAGGTTTCAGCCATGCCGGTTAACCACTCTTTGTACCAAATTGCACCTTATCTGAGCCAACGCTATAAAGCTAAAAATTGGTGGGCTGAATCGATATAAAAAGTTCCCTTGATTTATGAAAACATTCGTGTCTTGGCTGGGCAAACTTTTAAGTTTGCAGCCATGGCGAGTGTAGCCACTTTCTGTGCCTCACAGACGCGACTTGGATCCATAAAGTGTACGAAATTCAGTTTTAGCGAGCCTGTCCAGGCGACCCTTTATGGTTGCTGGCATACAGAGCGTTTATGCATTCTCGGGATTTGAGGCTATTTTTCTTTTTTAGATCCATGCCTTATTTTCGGAATGAGTGGTTGTACATTTATGTGATTATGTCGGATGTGATGAATTTAAATACGCGTGGGTAAAGAGAAGGTGACTTGGATCTTGGCGGGGTGACCTTTGAAGGTTGCAGCCATGCCGGTTTACCACTTTTTTGTACCAAATTACGCCTTATCTGAGCCAATGCTATAAACCTGAAAATTGGTGGGCCGAATCAATATAAATAGTTCCCTTAATGTATGATTGACTGGCCTGTTATAGTCGCTATGGTGTTCATTGTATGTTTTGCTGTGTCCGTGGGACAATAAAATAGGGCCCTGTGATCAATAGTTACGGCCTTTGAGTAAGACTGCAACCGGTAAAAACATTCCTGTTTTGGCGGGGCAAACTGTTAAGTTTGCAACCATGGCGAGTGTAGGCACTTTCTGTGCCTGACAAGGCATACAAAGTGCTTATGCATTATCGGGATCTGAGGCTTTTTTCCTTTTTTAGATCCATGGCATACATCCATGCCTTATTTGAACCTGGTAAAAAAAAGAAAGCCTTTCTAGGGTGTAGCGATTCCAAAAGTATGTTTTTTTGACAAGACAGTGGGTGCGGGTTGGTAATTGGCGATGAAGATATTATTTCCTGCGTGCATTGGCTGGTTTCCAACTGTATTTGATTGGGAGATGATGATAGTTGTAAACGGCCTGATTATCCGGCGTGGCATCACGGCGTCGTGTTGTCGTGCTCCTCAGAACCGCGGGTAGAACAAAAACAGTCGCGGTGCTCCTCAGAACCGCAAGCCGTCTGCAAAGCACGCAGCCTTCTCAACCAACACATTCTTTCGTGACTGATTATCGATTACTCTGTGCGCGGTGATGTATTGCTAATACATGCCATCACATCCTTATATACAACTAACACAACCCACTGTTGCAACATACCATTGGGATTTTATATTACTTTAAAATATACACCCAACCAAAACCTGCAGCCCTTTCATGAGCAGCTTGACCCTCATGATTCAGCATTGTGTCAAACCTATAACACAGCCTCCAACACAATTCCATGTGCATGCACAGTTACAAAAATACAACTTAATAGGCCTTTGACTAAATCCTAACCACAAATGAAGTCTGCCACCAACAGGTATGGTAGGTCTTGAAAGTAACTATTACATGCATGCCAATACACATATGCCTTTTAGTTTCAATTAACTAGATACATTAACAGTTAAATTGTTGTAAATATTGACCTGCTTGCTTATTGTATTTTTGTAAATAGGCAACCAACCAGCGGGATTTTCGTGTAACAACTAGATGTGAATGACCTTGCTGGAACAATAAGGATTTTTACATTCGGTGATGGTAAGAACGTATAACGATTTCTTTAAAAAGGATCAACACCAACTTATTCACTAAGGTTTTTTATCCATGTGATGCAGGCGTCCGTTTTGCAAGTGGGAAGCATATGATTCATGAGATTTATACGAGCAACTTCAGCTTGAGCTACACGTTTTTTTGTAAACGATAACTTGATAGGTATAGTAGACTCAATCACCCATGATGTTAATATCAAACCTTCAACTAATGCTTGAACCTTATTTAATTATACTTTTATATAGTACTGTGCGCTTACTTAAAATATTTGAACAATGCTTCTTGTCTGCAGCTTGAAGCGATGGCAGATCGGTTCTTCGATCAGATACGGTATCCGAATGCTCAGTCATATAGTCATAGTGCTTCCATCGTGCGCTAATTTGATGCGGTGTTGCTTTCGTTGCTGTTGTACAAGCCGATGACCTTGAACGACCCCGGTTAAACCCGAGCTTACACGTACCTTGGCGGGGCAACCTCTCGAGGGTGCAGCCATGGCGTGTGTATCCGGTTTTTCCTGAACGTTTTTGTCTGACCCTACCATGGTTAATCTATTTGTTGTCATACCCGTTACCTTTGGATTTTGCGAGTTCTGATGGCATACAAATTGAAAATAACAAGCATTGCTAGAATGAGTGACGATATTGGCAATGATGAAATCTATATACGTGGATGTTTTGGCAAGTGTGGTTTCCCAAGATCCGTATCTTGGCGGGGCGACCGTTTGATCGCAACCATGGCGGCTTTCTGGGTGCCGTTTCCATACCTCCATATCTGAGCCTAACTCAATTTTATCTATGTGGTTCCAACTGTTGGGGGCATCTCCCAAGGTTATCAACAAGTTAATCCCCGCCCATGTGAAATAGCAAATGACAGCGCCATCAGCAGTTGAAGAACTTGACGGCTAGATTCAAGCAAAAACATATGTGTCCGTCTCTCTAGCAAAAAAATGCGAATGATTCTATATATCTTTTAGATGTTGTGTTTAGCTTTATAATGTAAATACTTCTTTATATACATTTGTCCGCAAGTCGGCCGTGTATTTTGAGTTATAACATCCTACTTTTAGAGGTTTATGTCATAACTCAACGACCACTAAAAACGTTACCAAAAGCGCCCGCGCTTCGCCGCAACGAAAAGCGGGCTCTAAGTCCTAGTTTCTATTATAAGCAAGTCATGTTGGCTTTAAAATTGTACAGTAATACTTTTCTATTTAGCAAGTATTAATTTTTTTTATTACCGGTACTAGTTTAATACTCGTGGTATAACTAAATCATATGATGAGAAATGTTTTTTCATAATGATAACTTTAACCTCGGTCCTTGGTTCGGTATGTCTGGTCCGTTCTAGTCCGATCTTACAATTTTTTTTATCAATTTTGTCTAATAGCGTATCGAGAACCGAACCGGACCGGACCGGACTATTTCGGTCCGGTCTCGGTCCGAGGTTTCGGACCATTTCGGTCCTAGGTCCGGTCCTGTCCGGTCCTAGACCGATGCTCAGCCCTATGTAGGAGTGTAATATTTGTCCACCCTAAAAAATCGTCATTCGATATCCGTCATCTCATTGCGCGAGTATTATGCTAGTTGTATTAAAAGAAATCAATATCGAAAGACAATTACTATATGGTTGAATTGAGTCTTAGGGGGTGTTTGAGTTTGCTTATTTGAAATAGATAATTCGTTTTGAAAATGAATAATCAGATAATCAGCTGTTATAAAACGTGGTAATAAAAAATAGTGTTTGGATTTAATTATGTTATTTGATATATTAATAATTAAATTATTTAAAATTTTAGTAGTAAAATTATCAAAAAGACATTAATAAATAAAACAAAACTTGATACATGTTAGAAACATAAGGCTTGGCAAAGCCACGTGTACAAAGAAAGCAAAAAGCATGCGGTGACATCCAGCTCCCAAACGTCGTTTAGAAAGCCAAAAAACGCAAAAAAAAATATGATTTTTGACCTATGTTTTTGCCAAACATTAAAATTTGATTATTTTCATTTTGAAAACGCAATAAGTAAATAATCTACATATAAACGCAATTCCAAACACCTTTTAGTATTCTAGGTTTTATATTATTTTTTTGATTTTTTGTAGTAATATTTTTAGTATTAAAAATTTTAAAACTTTTCGTTTATAAAAAGTTCTAAATGTTTTATTATCTTATATTTTTTTTTGAACGGCAGTTTGGTGCAGCGGAGTATCTTGCGTGCCACCGAGGCACCAAGTCTCTCGACCCAAGTTTGAATCATCTCACGAAGAGAATATCAACCCCCATGCTAGCCATCCAGTTTCCCATTAAGGGGCTTCAAGGCATTGCGATGGGATTCAAACCTGGCTGCCAATTCTGGGAAAATCCCCCACATGGGGAATGACAGGAGTCGAACCCCTGACCTCCCCCACATGAAGACTATAACCAAATGCATCCATCCAACTGAGCTAGACTTCATTTGCGTTTTATTATCTTATATATCCATAAAGATTCAGTCCTTATATATTAAATAGAATGTCTCAATAATTCAATTTTTCAAAAGAAATAACATGTCTAAATAATTATTTGGATGGTTCTATTTCCAAGTTAACATACTCTTACTCTTTTCATTTGCTTTGGAATAATTACATCTAAGTCTTTAAATATGACTTTTGAATTGGATTTTTGAAATTATAGATAACAAACAATGACCATATTCACTATCATTTTATGCACGATTCAACAAAAAACCAAGTTAGACCTCAGATATGTTTCTTCACCATGCCTTCACACATCACTCGAACTCACTAAAACCAACTCGAACCGAAAAGAAAACAAAGAACAAGTACGAAAAATCAAAACTCCTACCTCTGTGTTACACATAAAAATGGATGACTCTAAAGATTAAAAGTAAACGAGATATCATCATTGATGTTTGTTCCGTTTAAAAATGTAAAAGAACACCTGATGTGGTTCGATTGTGATGAGTAGTTAAGTAAATCAAGGGGTTCGTTGGTTTGATCATTTTGTGTAAGTATAATGATTTATTGATTTCTGTTTAAGTTGTGTTTAATTTATTTGAGATTGGAGTTATTAACCTTTATATAAAGGAGGAGAATCACGCATCCATAGGAGCAACGATTCTCCTCACAAACCGAGTTTTATATATTAACCTATCCCTCTCACAAAATTTTTCTTCCCTCACAAACCAAACACGCACTGGCACACACGTACACTAATCCCTCCCGTTTTGGATCTCCTGTTTGCATTCATTATCCCCATTATTCATTAATTACTGATGACTCTTTGCCCTTTGAAAAATTGGCCTTTCGTTATTCATAAATTGTGTTGCCCTTTTGTGTTAGTGGCTACAGTAGAGTCTGATTGTATATATATATATATATATCAACTCTTTATTATTGCTTCCCATTGTTGACTTTTTGATCGGCTTTTGATCAGAGCTGGGTGGGTTTTCTTGATGCGAGTTTAATCATGGTGACAGAAACAACCTCATAAAAGGTATACACATGTTATTTCACACTATTAGCTTAACCAATTACTCAATTATCTTAATTAGTTAGGGTTACGGGTTTTGGTTTTCTGCTGATTAGGGGTTTTCTGCTGATTAGGTTGCTCTTAATTTCTTTTCGTGGACCCGTGATTTGTTGCCTTCTGTAACTAGATCTACTCAGAATCGTATCATGAAACTGTGACTTATTGGGGTTTGATGAAAACCCTTTGTTAGGTTTGATGGAAACCCTCATTTTTTAAGCTCTGATTCACAGATTCGGTTCGTACCAGGTTTGATGGAAACCCTTTCTTGAACAATACATTTTAATATTGGATTGGCAACCCATTTATCGTTCATAGTGTTGCGTGACTTTCCTTTATCATAAATTAGATAATATTGAATTCGTACCGGGTTTGATGGAAACCTTTTCGTGTGTCTGATGGAAAGCCTAATTTACGTTTTTTCCAGCATGTATAGCCGGGTTATTTTGGCGGGGCAACCTCTTCGAGGTTGCAGCCATGGCACGTTTACCTTTCTCCTTCATTAGTGCCCTGTTTGTTGTTTTCCCATCATATATAGCCGCCTGTGTATGTGTCAGAGTATAGAGAAGTGCGTGATATGTATATGACAGGGAGAAGAGTTTGTGAGGGGGAGAAGAAATTTAGTTTTCCTGCCATATATACCCGGCTTATATAGTCGGTCCATATATGATTCGGTGTTTGGGCTTACATATCATGAACTTCCTCTTTGTGGCTTACTTTTAAACCGTTTGGGTTTATCGTGTGTTAGGTCGGCATGTTCCTATTGTGCCATCTAAATGTTATTCTGATGAGCTTGAGGGACGAAGGTAAGATATGAGATTGTGTGTATTTTGGCGGGGCAACCTCTTCGGGGTTGCAGCCATGGCATGTGTATCCTTTCTCCCTTATTTGTGTCAAGCCTCATTATAAGTATTATGCTTTTGGGCTGGAAATAATTGCACCTGCGGGTACCGGTGTCTTAGCGAAATGATTAAGCACATTCCTAATAAGGAATTCTCATGTTTTGCTGTTAAGCATGAAAAGTGATTTGAAAACGTTCTCAAACAGATTTTATAAGACGGTAATGATACGATTCTAAAAGGCTGTGATGATAAAGTTTGGACCTATTTATATGGGTCCGATTTCGGATTATGTGCATCTTGGCGGGGCAACCTTATTAGGTTTGCAGCCATGGAGGCCATGTCCTATTTTCCGAAAGCTTACTTATCTGAGCCTTATTATATTTGAAACAACGTATGTGATAATCTGAATAGTAGTACATGGTTCGAAACCTTGGTTGTTACTTGGCTTGCGAAGTTACTCATGCCAACCTGAAGGTCTTCAAGGTCTGCAATCTGTTGCCGCTATATATGCGAGGCAGCAGATGTGATTGCTGTTTGTAAAAGGGCGTGTTACGAGCTTGAAAACCTTCTGCCTTTGTTATGTGTAACAACCATTTTCTAAATATAGGCGGCGATGAAAACCTTCTGCCTTTGTGTATTGTGAGCCGCATTTTACGGTCACCCGTTTCTTGGCAGGGCAGCCACACATTCGTTGTGGTTGTAGCCATTGTGGATGTTCTGAGTGGTTCCCACAAAAGTAGATCTGAGCCTTAAAATAAAAAAAGTCGCTTTCTTTTGCATTATATGTATGCTTGATGATTCTGCGTGGTTGGTGTTCAGTTCGTGGTGTCGTTTGGCTGATGCAGATTGAAAAGGTAAATTTGAACCTAGAGACGAAAATGTGATCTCTGCATGTTTATTTGGTTATAGTAAATGATGTCAAGCTCTCGACTGTATAGTACATAACCTGTGTGTGGTGTTGTTTTAGGTTAGTTCGTCAGATCTCCACAAAACACTTAATGAGAAAAAGGTTGTCCTATTTGAGCCTTCCATCTTGCGTTCGATACGGCGTTGGTTAAGTTTATCTCCTTTAAGAGAATATAATATGCAAGGAGGTATGTATGATCCATCAAAATTGAAAAACCTATGTTTGTTATGCTGTCATTCAAATTATTTTTTGAAAAACCTATGTTTACTACGCAGGCAAAAGGTAACTATCCACCGTATGCTATTGATTTCCCTGACGGTGCTACTGGCTGATTTTCCATTAGACGCAATATAGCTGATGTGGAGTTTCATCAGCTTTTTTGCTTGGTAAGCACTCGACCTGGTCCAGGAGTTCCTTTCTCCTACATAGGTTCGTGGAAAAATCCTTTTTTATATACAAAAGAAAGCTCCCAAGTTCTCAAACTTTTCGGCTTACAAAAGTTTACTACGTAGGTTTTATCGGGATTCGGGAGTGGTTGGCTTACCGAACTAGGCAGCATATTCGCGTTCCAGGTAACTTCATGTATCCTTCACCTTAGCTGCACATTTGTTATCTTTGTCTGATATTTGTGACTTATGCATGGTAAAGGAAATATTATAAATTTATCATAAATAAGAAGCTTCCTACTAAGAAGCTGATTTTACCTCGATATAAGTCGATAAGCAGTATGACAAAATAGAACCACTTTTAATTAAACACATATGCAGAAAAACAACCCCAAACACTTGCTATAAGTTATGATTATAATGGTTGTGATATACATTTATGGAGATGTGTTTTTTGTTCATTAGGTTAATAATCTTGACTCAATGGAACCTAAAGTTATACCGGAGCAAGCGATTAAGCTATGTGATAGGAACTTTGGAGTTGGGGAGGATGGAGTCACATTCGCAATGCCTGGATCGACCGTGACTGACTATACCATGAGGATTTTTAATTCTGATGGTAGTGAGCCTGAGGTCAGTTTCTTCTATAAGTTTATGCCGTGTAAACACTATTGTTAGTGGCTGTAATGTCAAACATGTACAACATTACTGTTAAAATATTAGATGAAACTATTGTTATTCATGTTAGGCTGAGAGATCATTTGTATCTATTTTTATTGTTAGACGGTAACTAAAAAGTGTAATGTTCAAGAGAAGCAAATGCCATTTTTAGCAGCGTTTATCTAAAAAATAGCGGTTTAAAGTATCATTGAGATAACATAGGAAAATAGCTGGTATTATGGAATAGGTGATTTACGATACATGGTGTGGGGAAATAACTGTGTGTGTGTGTGTGTGTAGTTTGATGCGGTTAACATAAGTACTTATCACTCTCTGCGTATACACTCTCTGCAGGTGCGTATCGACACTATAACTTGGGAAATGAAAATGTGCAGATGGAGTTAACATAGTCGAGGTATAATTCTCTTCTCAGCATTATAAGAGAGGGATACATATTGTGAAACGAGCTAGGTTGTAACTTGAGGGCATTGACAATTATAGGGCATTTGGATTAGTAGTAAACGTTAGAGATTACGTTTTACTTGATTTGGTATGATGCACAAAGCTATAGCATTTAGAAGTAGGACCATTTTAGCATATGAACGTTTTAACAAAGTCCAGAAGATAAATGCTTCTTAGTGCCAAAATTCACTTTTTTACAATACATGAACGTGTGGGTTTGACTTCAAGGCAGTCAGATTGCAAAGCTTCTTTGGAAAGTAGATGTACCAACTGTTTCTCAATGGTAAGAAAGGTGAAACTATTTGTCATACCAGGTTAAATTACAAGATTAGGTGTCGCAAGTAAAACTATGTAGATGGCCTAAATAAAATTAGTTGGTATGCTTAAAACTATGTAGAGCGCCTTTATCGGACATTTCAGGCTGAGAAGAAGTTTATATATTTTGTTTGACTATGTAGGTGTTGCTTTAGGCAATAATTGGATTTCTCCTGAAATTTTGTGGTATGTCCATAATTTTGGTAAACAAAAATAGGTCTTCTTATGTGTTTTTTAGCTATCAAATGAAACTGACGGACCGACGTTTTCAACTTTCTTGGGGTCCTTTACTCAAAGATGTTTCAAGAATCGATGATGTTGGATTGAACAAATCGAATAGGTTCGATCAAAACCCCTGGAATCTATAAACTCTTATATTTTAGGGCATCACTTGAAGTTTCTGATCTTTCTGCTATTTATGTAGTTTAGCTCTGAAAATTCAGCAGCAGATAGCAGACGATCAGTATGTAGCGGCTACCTGTTCATGGTCTGAGCTTGAGGAGGTTATTGATGATAGTAGTAACGGTGTGGTATGTTACAGGTCAAATATCATCTGATTTTCTCCTTAAACATAAGCTTTAACAACAGAATGTGGTTTGAATAGGATTTTTACAACTTCATGTTGGATGGACAAAATGATCCAAATATTGCCACAACAAATACGCTAAAACAATTGGGAAAGAAGAATTATGCTATGATTTTGGAAGCCGACGAAGTTGACCTTGACACTGACATGAATGGTCCAATAAGACAGAAACTCAAGATTGTTCCTGCAAACGTAACGTAGGCACTTAATTAAACCCAATTCATACTATATTCTACAAAGTTTCTATGTGAGAGTCATGCAGATCATGATACCAACAAGTAACAAGCATCGATATGTTGTAGATGGGGAGGACAAAGTGACAATGTGTTTGAGGCACTGGAAGCTGACTTCATGAGGCCACGAATCGCAGAGGTAACCATTCCATCACAATTAAATTTTTATGAAATGAATGATTTTTCACTATTCTCTACCAACGTAATCAGATAATAAGTTTGTTAAACATTGGAGATATACAAGTCACAATAATCAGATTCATATTTTGAAAACACACATACAAAACAATCGCTGTACCTTTTTTAGTTACAAGGTGTAACCACACGTATCCTATTAGGAAGAATAAAGTGACGACATTAATCCCCTAAAGTTAGACTGAGAGCATGTAGCTGCTGAAGACGGGTGCAGACTGAGATCGCGATAATACGAGAAAAAGATGGTGAGGATGGTAATTCCCTTGACAATCTAAGTGGATAAACGGGTAATTTTATATAAAGGTTTATTAGTTGCTTTGTTTTAAGTACTATTTTATCTTTAAAAAAAGAGTCTTTGCTTTCGGTTTGATCGCTATAAAGGTGCTTAGTTAACTGCTTATGATGGTTACTAATAGTTTCAGTTTGGCATTTGTACATGGCTGTGATAGTTGCAACAATATACTATTAAACTTATAAATTAGTAAAAAACAAGGGAACCTACTGTACTATTTACAGTAAGTTTTAAGAGAGAATGATGCTAAAACATGGTTAGTTGTGAGGGGTATTAGTGACACTTACACGTCTAAGAGTAAAAGTCAATATATGTACTCGAATGGCAGTTGTGTTTCTATTAATATCGTGTAGCTTTAGTTCGATATTTAAAGGCACTAATGTTTTGCGTTAAAGTATTTTTCACTGAATGTGATGTGTGTCTGTTTTTTATTCACATTTTAACCACTCTTTGCATATAGTATCTTTTTTACTGTTTTTGTTAGACTATAATGTGTGTTCAATGATTTTATGATATAAATTTGGTGTATATTTAAGTTAAAGATTAGTAAATTTGATATGGGTCAGTTTTTACATATCTTTTTTACTGTTTTTTGTCACACCCCACCATGGCGGAATATGGGGCGCGACGTATAGATATCATCACAACAAACGGTGTCTCTATAGAGAAAACTAAATGCAAAAGAAATGTCATAAATGGCGACACAAATGTCGTGACAATATCTCAACAAAATGCAGGAATCTAGGTAAGTAGGTAAAAGTCCTACCTCTTACCAAAGACATACAAATAAACAAACATCAAACATATAGGTATCAAACAATTTACTAAATCAAAAGACAAAATAAAATCTAAGAGGAAAGGGATTCCTCCTAATGCAATTCTAGCAGCCTCTAGACTCTAGCCACTTCTAACATCATCTTCTCAACTATCTCACCTGAAAATGACACTAAAATCTGTCAACATAAAGTTGGTGAGAACATAGGTTTAAATTATCAAAACATCTTAAGAACCCTTAACAACCGCTGTAAATAGTTGAAGAAAAACAATTTATAGTAATGGACCATAATGTGATAATCATGCTACATGCATCCACAACAAAACTCAATCCAAGTACCAATCACATCTACAATTCACAAAGCACACTATAATAGCCAAGAAGTATCCCATCACATACACAAGAACACACACCACACTATCCGGATCTTTCCCACACCACCTATGGAAGATGAACTATATCCCCGTCGAGATATCTTGCCTCCGAAGAGACGATGCACAAGTACTCAGGACGGATCGTGCCCCCCGAACCAAGAACTCAGGACGGATCGTGCCCCACGAACCAAGAACTCAGAACCAAGAACACAGGACGGATCGTGCCCCACGCTCCACACACATCACAACTGGTCCCATAGACGCCCATACATCTATGTACCAATCCCAATCATAACACAAGCAAGATTCACATATCATAACACATATCAAAGCACATATGAGAACACATAAGCACGCAAGTCACACAATAGCACACTTATGTCCACACATTTATAATAATTTAGTACCAAAACATTTTAAGAATACCACAAGTGTCATCTCCATCCCATACTAGAAGAAAACATTTAAAAATCAGTAAAAATGGGACTATTAACTCACCTGATAACACATCAAGCTAGCACTCCTGCAAACCTATAAAATCATACACAACACACTTAGCTTAGGTCCTAACACCCAAGTTAAGTAACAATCAAGGAGATGAATCTAATTTCCCAATCCCCACTATCTAGTTCTCCCACTACAAGCTATTCTATACGTAAAAATCCAGTTTTTCCCGGTACGGTTTACTAGTCACTAAACGATCACATGAAGTGAACTTAACACCACACTTGGTTCCTACCCTACTGGAGTTATGTTTTTATATGATCTAAGAACTCCAAAAACCAATTTTACTTCCTACTTACACATTTAACCCTTCCGTTTAGTCTCTACGCCAAAAGTCGTTTTCACCAAAACTGATTTTCTGTACATGCTAAATGTTTGTCACCAAAATCCCGACCTAAACACCATAACTTTTATTGAAAACCTCCAGTACTTTCATATATATTATAAAGAGTTCCCAAATCAAAAATCTTTGGCTATCTCATCCGTTTGGTTAGGTTTTGACTCAAATTCCCGAAATCCAAATTTATTCCTGAACAACGTACTGTTTTTGTAAAAATTGTTTGACGACCTTCCTGAACTCCATTTTCGACCAACCTTATATTTTTGAATAGTAGACTCTCTGAACTTAATTTTAGTAAAAAGAAACTCGACCAAACGTGCTACCTACTGCCTGGAACAGTCGACACAAGACAGTCCTAAAAATCAGACTGTTTTACGCCTTTATGCACTAACCTTCTAAACATCATTAATTACCCCTAAATTATTAAACAAGAACCCTAAAATCATTAATAGATCTTAATTATTATATTTTCCAGAAAATTAATAAAACCCTAATCATCTCAATGATGGTTAATTAACATTACAATCATGATTAATTAATAAAAACATGAATTAAGTTAAGGTTTTAATTGATTACTTACCTTGAATCAAGAAAAATTTATGAAACCCTAAAAAAAATATTGTTGATCGACGTTTGAGTTCTCCAGGGATTTTTTTATGTGTTTTGATTTTAATAAAATCCTTATATAGTTTAAGTAAACATCCTAGCCCAATAGTACTTGCCTTTTTTTCTTTTTTTGCCACCGTCCTTTATAAAATTTTTACCAAAAATAATATATTTATTAAATTTTATTATTAAATTCGTTTTTTAATAATTATTTCCTTAATTATATTTTTTTATTAACCCTTAAATTAATTAATTACACCTAAACCTTTTAACTAGTCAATTTTACGCGATTACCGTAAAATACGTAAAATATACAGTTTTATGAAAATTCTTAAAATATGAAATAAACTTTATAACTAAGTCCTAAATGACTTAAAACCATCCCGTAAATTATTCCCGTGACTAAATACCTCATCCGAGACCTCTAAACGCTAAACCCTAAATCGTAAAAATACGATTTACTATAATACTTATATGTACACATAAAATCCTAAAATAGCACCGCATTCTATCATAGTTACATACAAGTGAACAAACGACCATGAACTAACCTCATCATAACATTATATAATGCACCACGGAATACACGAACGACGACTAACATCCAATCCAAGGCTCAAATATAAACATATTGCACGTAAACGCACACTAAGCACATAATCAAAGTAAAACAGTCAAAAGTGACAAATCCAATATCTAGGGTTGTCACATCACTCCCTCCTAATAGAAATCTCCTCCCGAGATTTACTCCCAAACTCAAACTTATTCTCAGCAAACAAACGAGGTTACATATCCCTGATAAAACCTTCACGTTCAAACGTGAACTTGGTTTATACTAAAATAATCTCAACCAACAACACATGAACCTTAACCATGAGACTTCAAAAGATACTCAACATAAAACATGTATCGACCCCCAACGAACCATGGAAACAGACCAATGACACAAGAAGCACCCAACGACAACCGAAACGTATTACGACCGGTGACATACTATTAAAACCTTGTGCAAAACCAAATTTTACCCCAGAATGGATTTTGTACTGTAATATATATTAGTTGTTCTAAAACCATGGTATCACATTAGTAATTTATGTAATCATTTGACTAAAAACAAAAATCTATAGTCTCTTCACAAATGATCAATTGTCTAAAGCACACAACACAATATCACGTGTCAACATTGACTCCGGAACCCACATTCTTCATTAATGTAACAATCTCTATGATGGATACATCTGAAATCCTATCCCAAAGCAGTCCTATGTTAGCCTTCTAAGTGTCCACTATCCAAAATACTCAAAACACGAGTTTAAACCATGTTGTCCGAAAATTAATCTTGAACTCGACAGTTGTGCAATTAATTCGACCAAGCTACTGACCTCCAATTACTAAACTTTTTAAATATTTGAAAAGTACGTTCCGAGTACATAATTTTAGGCTTTTGAATCACCCAAAAAACTTTAAAAACGAATAATTTATAACCAAAATGATTTTACTCAAAATCTGCCTAGGCATTAGCGACAGTTTCTAACAGTTAGCGACATATTTTGACAGTTTAGCGACAGTTTCTGCCTACTCTGATTTATACCAAAAAAATGATTTTTTAAACCCTAAAACCCCTCATTAATTACCAAATTTAAAACCTAATTTATTTTAATTCCAGAAAATTAAAACTCTCACCCATCATATGATTAATTACATGATTTTAACATATTTAACTAAATAAGAACAAAATTTTAACTAAAGAACAATAAATTTATGTGATCAAAACCAAAATATTTTAAAATAATAAATAAGCCATGCTTATATGTTAAAGAATTTATATTCCACCTTATTTCAAACACGTTTTCGACACTTTACCCTCATTTTATCGACTACTAACAACTGTTTTTATTTTACTATTTGCAAGTTTTTTTTTACCATGTAAGTCTCAAAAGAAAATATATCGTTATTCCAAAATAAATCTCCACCCTCTCAATAGCTTCTACACCAAAAGAACCGTACAAACAAACACGTGAAATGAGGACTCGATAAATGCGCTACTACTGAAGTTGAACATCCCAAAGAGAAAAGAGCTAGAAGACCATCCTAAGAACACAACCGATAAGTAGAAGGGAATTATACATATATAGGCATATGCATACATACACTCAAATTCATCCAACATATACTATTACAAGCATGTATTAACCCTCTTTCATGCAACCATACTTAGGAATCCATTGATGTCGTGGTACTTGTGTAACTATGTTGGCCACCATACTTATACAAGTCCCCTTTTACCAACGCACTCCCTCCTATGATGACACTTATAAGAATTAATACTACACATAACATATCGGTCTACCAATTCAATAAGCACATAGATCCTACAACTCATATAAGCACATAATCCACAACATAACATAAGATCCAAAATCACATGTATTAAAATAACATAGCCAATGCATGAAACAAATAAACTCGTAATCCAGCTGAACCACCGTAGAAAAAATTCAAAATGTATAAAGAACATGAAAACGTAATTAAACGGAATCCAACAATGACTAGCGTATACGACTATAGTTCAACCCGCACTATTCAAAACTCGGAAAGAAAATAACATGTAGCTAAGTATGAACTTACTATGGTTCAATTCATACTAGTCAAAATATCGCAATAAATAACATCCAAAAACATCAATTAATATAAAATGCACACATACTCCTATGACGCCTATATGCAGGGACCCTTAAGCTATAGACTAGGCTACGCGACTAGGCAACCTAATTCTCTATAACCATTGTTTCTGATACCATTCTGTCACACCCCACCATGGCAGAATATGGGGCGCGACGTATGGATATCATCACAACAAACGGTGTCTCTATAGAGAAAACTAAATGCAAAATGTTGTCCCTAATATATGATGATTGTAATACACGAATTAAAGAAAGAAAGGTAGATATGAGAAGAATTCTTAAAGAGAGAAAGTAGTGAGAGAAAGTAGAGAGAGAGATGATTAACTTGGTGAATATTAGATTAGAGAAAAGAAGTTGTTACAAATGACCATCCACCCTCCTAACATGCTAGGAGGGTAGTATATATAGTCCACCCACATACGGGCTTTAATGGACTATATATTGGGCCGGGCTTGTCTTTTGGACTTTAATTAGTTTAAATCCAAGCCCGTGAACCACGACTAAATAACTACCTATTACAACGTTCTAATAAATATTACAATAGAAACCTATGACCGAACATTCTTGTTTGACTCAATATTTTGAGGCTAACAATCTCCCCCAATGTGAGGTCATTCCTCTTTGATATTTGGATTCCAAAGGAGATTTATGAATTTCGTCATAAATGAGTCTTGAACGTGTAACAGTAGTTTTGTTCCTTCATGTTGTGATCTTTGATCCTTTGTTGTTGTCTTTCGACTTTGTCTTTTAGTCTTGAGATCTTCAAATCATCCTTGACTTGTCATTGCCATCTTGTGATCTTGTGTCTTTATCCACATGCTCACACTATCAATTGTTGGATAAGTCTTTGGGCATGAATATGTGGTTGTGAATCTTTGACTTTGCTGAGTACACCGTGACGCCACCTTCTCGAGACAAAACATAGACACGGACTGAATGGCTTTGACATTCATCCTAAATCGGCAGCGTTTTACCTCCGGTCGGTGAAGACCGTTATACGATATAAAATATCGTACCTGTGATCAGGTAGATTCAATTAAGAATCTCCTTGACAGGGTTTCGCGGCAGTACTAGCCGTTCTCTTTACTCGACCGTCTCAAAGCAAGACTGCGAACATAAAGAGTGAATCAATTGGATAAATATCCGCTTGATTAAAGTTGTCAATTCAAATTCCTAGAACAAGTTTGATTCATTAAGAATCTTACCATTGTTTCTTTCCAGTTGACACAAGTTTGATTCATAAGAATCTCACAAGTCACCTACCGTAGCGCTGTTTGATGTTGACGCTAGAAGGATTTCCATTCGTCACTGTGAATATTAATAAATATCACTCTGAATGTTCTGGCAAGAACATAAAGATATTGCGTAGAAACCTGAAACGAGTTTGAATCAATTCAGAATCAAACCACTGTTGCTTTACAGTTATATGTTCAATTCATAAAGAATCTTGCATATGACCTACCGCAGTGCTGTTTGATGTTAACACTGGAAGGATTTCCACTCATCATTGTAAATACTAAGTAGTATCACTCTGAGTGTTCTAGCAATATCGCAAGGATATAGCGTAGGACTCTCTTGATCTTCATCCGTGTGTCCTAACGAGATTTGATTGATCTCTTGGCTCTAGACTCGATTTGTGCACTTTTAGTGGTCGGAGGCTGGAGCAGATGCCACCTATTCAATATCAACTATCTCGGAGTGAGAAAGTCAATAGAAGTCGTATTGATCTCCGTGACAATAAAACAAACTTCTTTTGAGAGAAGCCTGAGTAGCTAGGAAAGGGTTGTGCTTCACATCACTGGGTCCATGATGAGATGTCTTCATGATGTGTTGACCCGGTTTCTGCCTAAGTTGTATGGAGGGCTTCTTTCTTTACACCCTTTATCCTTACATTTCTTTTTCATTCTTCAACCCCTTCAATGCTTACCAAGACATCATTAATAACACCTTGTTGTGATTGTTCCAGTGCTATCATCAGTACTTAGTCAGCATTCAGCTGCGTTCACATTCTACTCCATCTTTCCTAAGGACTTCTAATAATCTATTGGATTGTCCCTGGGAAGATCCCTCCGGTTCTGGTTGGATCATAGGACTTAAACCTAACCACCCTTTTGACACCAATAACGTCGTGAATTAAAGATGTTGTGGGTATTTGATCGTAACCATGAAAACCACTTTAAATTGTAACAAAGTGTTTGAAAAACATTTAACACCTTGCTAGTTTTGTCGTTTCAGAAAAGCTCCCCCTTCACATGTGCATCGATAATCGAAAGTGTTTCGCACATGTGGGTAAGAGTTAAAGTGCTTGACTCTTATAGATCACATTTTAATCACATTTTCTCCCCCTATCTCTAATATATAAAATCTTTTGATATTAGAGATACCAAATTTGATTAAAATATATTTTGAAAAATAGTCTTGAAAATCTTCGGGAGAAAGATGTGTTAATCTTTTGCATGAAGTTGAATTGCTCCCCCTCAAAAATTGATCCAATGGAATTGTCATTACGAGGATTTGATCCACATTAAACTTTTGAGGATAGGAGTTGTTGAACACACAATTTTTGAAAGATTTTGAATATCATTGAGAAATTCTTGAAAAAATTGTGTTCAACGCTTTTTGAAAAATCAATTCTTTTTGACGAAAAGGTTTTTCTAAAGCATAAACTTGAGTTCATAGACTTTGAATGTCTTGACGAATCCACTCAAGTGTAAGAAGATTTAACTTCTTTTGCTAAGGGTAAGAGTACAAAAGCGTACACTCCCCCGTGAATTTAGATCCGGGTTGCAATCTGAAAGTGATTACAAGCCATTGTGTTGAGCTCAAAACGTTGAATGTTTTGTGACAAGCTCAACCCAAGATAGATTGCTCTACCCGTTGTTGGAAATATTGTCCAAAAATAGACAATTTCCTTTTGAAAAGATAGAAATGACATGTTTTGAAAAATATTTACAACTTTCATTCGAGCTTTATGTACACACCCGTGTCGTTATTGAGCGACATTTCTAGGTACGTCCATATTATCGATACTGAAAGACATGTCGAGAAGAATATTTTTGGATTATCAAAGATTTTTTACTTTTGTATTTTGCTTTTTTGATTAATATTTATAGGTAGATGTTTGATAGATGAATCAAGCAGGCTTCTTTGCCAGAACCTCCAATTCTGTTGGAGTCAAACATCTCATACCAATTTGCCTAACTAGATACGCAAACCTCTCTTTCGAAAGAGCTTTTGTAAACAAGTCAGCTAATTGGTAATCAGTTCCAACAAAGTATAATTCAACAATACCTCTTTCAACTTGTTCCTTAATGAAGTGATATCGAACATCAATGTGCTTCGTGCGGGAATGCTGAACCGGATTGCAGGAGATGGCTATGGCCGACTTTGAGTCACAGTACATAGGTACTTAATCAAAATGGAAGCCATAATCCGTGAGTTGTGTTCTCATCCAAAGAACTTGAGCACAACACGCAGATAGAGACACATACTCCGCTTCGGCTGATGAAAGTGACGTGCAATCCTGCTTCTTGGAAGACCATCCCACAAGCTTGTCTTGACCTAGAAATTGTGCACCACCAGAAGTACTTTTACGTGTATCAAGACACCCTGCATGATCAGAATCTAAATAGGCCGTTAGAAAGAAACCGGTTTCCCTCGGATACCAGAGTCCCATGTGAATGGTATTCTTAAGGTACCGAAAGATCCGTTTAACCTCCTTGAGGTGCTTTTCAGTGGGTCGTGCTTGATATCGTGCACAATAACATGTAGCATGATGAATATCAGGTCTGCTTGCTGTCAAGTACATGAGGGACCCGATCATGGAACGATATCTCGTTTGATCAATGGGTAATCCCTCCAAATCAGCATCTAGGGATGTGGTTGATAAAGGTGTCCCAACGGGGTCACATGATGTCATACCATGCTTTGTGATTATCTCTTGACAATACTTAGCTTGGTTAATAAAGATACCACTTGGGGATTGGTGAACTTGAATTCCTTGAAAGAATTTTAGTTCGCCCATCATAGACATTTCAAATCTGCTGTGCATTACTTTTTCAAACCATTTTGAAAGTTTTGGGGTTTGTAGACCCGAAAATAATGTCATCAACATAAATCTGCACAAGCAAAATGTCATCCCCATATTTATAAGTGAACAAAGTTAAATCAATGGAACCTTTTGAGAACCCTTTGGAGACCAGAAATTTCGAGAGTTCGTCGTACCACGCCCTTGGAGCTTGCTTGAGTCCATAAAGTGCTTTGTGAAGACGATACACCTTGTCAGGATAATGAGGATTGACGAATCCTTCCGGCTGCGTGACATAGACTTCTTCCTTCAAAGGACCGTTAAGAAATGCCGTCTTTACGTCCATTTGATAAACGATGAATCCCTTATGTGCAGCATAAGCAAGAAAAATCCTGACCGCTTCCATTCGAGCTACTGGTGCAAATGATTCTTCAAAATCAATACCCTCTTTCTGTCCATACCCTTTAGCCACTAGCCTAGATTTATTCTTGATGATCGTGTTCTTCTCATCCATCTTGTTTTTCCAGATCCATCGAAGATTTAATGGTGTTACATCGAATGGTCTGTCAACAAGTTCCCAGACTTTAAGTCTTTCAAATTGTTGAAGTTCATCCGTCATCGATTCAATCCAAGCATGATCAGCTAATGCTTCTTTGATGTTTTTCGGTTCAGCTGAACTCACGGCGAGTGCGAACATACAAACCTCGGCATCGGTATTAAGTTGTCGTCTTGTGCGAACGGGCTGTGAAGGGTTTCCAATGACATGAACCAAAGGATCATCTCGGGTCAAATGATGTGTTGAAGGATGTCGTTGGTAGAACGTGTGCATATTTGACGGATCAACATGGCGAGTAGAAGACTCTCCAGTTTCGTGTACCGGTGTACCGAATGGGTTGATAAATTCGTCTTCGTCAGATAATGCATTGTCTGCTTGATTTGTGTTCTCTGGAGCAATGACAGTAGTTGTGGATGTTGTAGGATCGATTGTTGAAGTGATATTCTGAGGAGGTAAATCTGCTGCAACCCGTGTTGAAGTAGATGAAGTTGTATCCGGTTGTCGACGATGATCGGTATCATCATTCTTATCATGAGTGACAACGGAAGACTTCGATACAACTTGTTTCTCCCCCGTGAAATATTCATCATACATTGGTCCATATAACATTTCCAACTCTTCAATTGTCGTGTCGACTGTCATATCAGCTCTAGGAACATTTTATGGAACCAACGTTGAACTAGACGGTTCATTGCTGTGGTCTTGAGTTCCGAGTTCCGTGCGGTTGTGAGCGGAAGTCGTTTGTCGTTGTGGATCGGGACTTAAACTGTTTTGTTCAAGTGCCATTTCTTGTAATTCATCAAATCGGATGTGAATAGTCTCGACAATCAATTTTGTTCTCTTGTTGTATACTCTATATCCCTTTGACTGAGTTGCATATCCCACAAGAATACATGCATCACCTTTCTCTTTCATCTTATCCAAATTTTCACCATCTCGAATAATGTAGCAAGTACATCCAAAAACATGAAGGTGTTTGAGTGAAGGTTTTCGATCATGAATTATGTGATATGGTGTCTTTTCATGTCTTGGGATAATTAAGGAACGGTTTTGTGTGTAGCATGCGGTTGACACGGCTTCGGCCCAAAAGTATAGTGGAAGTTTTGAAGCGGATAATAATGTTCGAGCAGCTTCAACCAAAGTACGGTTTCGTCTTTCAACAACGCCATTTTGTTCGGGTGTTCGAGCAATAGATGTTTCATGTTCAATCCCTTCGGCTTCAAAATACTTTCTCAGATTTGAATTCAAAAATTCTGTACCTCTGTCAGTACGAACCACTTTAACTTGAGCCTGAAGACCACGTTGTATCAATTTAAGGAAGCTGATGAGAACTTCAGGTGTTTCATCCTTGGACCTCAAGAAGTGAGTCCATGTGTACCTTGAGTAATTATCGACAATTACCATAATATATTTCTTTCCATTGATACTCTGAACACGCATGGGACTACACAGATCCATGTGAAGAAGATCTAACCGTCCTTTAGAGCTTGGTGTGGTCTTTGTTTTGAAGCTACTTCGTTTAGCTTTACAAAGTTCACAAGAAGAACAAAGATGATCTTTGATGAATTTCAAGCTTGGAAGGCCTCTCACAATATCTTTCTTGGAAAGCAAGTTAATGGTATCAAAGTTGAGATGAGAAAGACGTTGATGCCATAACCATGCCTGAGTCGTTGAAGCTTTAGCCATGAAGCAAATTGGAGTTGATGAAGTTGTGTCTTGAAGTGAAATTGTGTAAAGATCAGTACCCCGTGTACCGGTAAGTAAGTCATTACCATCATAATCACGAACAAAACATGTCTTCTTTCTGAAAGCAACTTCCAAATCCGCATCATAGAATTGACCAACCGAGAAAAGATTGTGATTGAGCCCTTCGACGTAGTATACCCTTTTAATCGTGATATTCCCCTGAACCAAATCTCCATATCCTAGGATCGGTGCAAATTGATCATTTCCGAATCGGACCGTACCTAGGAACTTCTCCACGAAGTTAATTAGAAGCTTGAGATTCCCCGTCATGTGCTTCGTGCATCCGGAGTCCATTATGAAGAGAATTATTTGTATCACCTGCAGAAGAGTTAGAACACGATGGAGCATTTGCTAAATTGGATACCACAGTAGTTGTGATAGTAGAATTATTAGTGTCCTTATCAACATTTAAAGGCAAACTAACACTCGTTTTCACATTTTCTGTCCTAACTTTAGGCATCCATTTATATCCGGGAGGACATTGATTAGCAAACCACCATTTCCAAGACTTGCTAGCAGACTCATATAATTCCTTAATTTTGCTTCTAGTATTCTTAGTAGTGGAGTCTGATGCATTACTATTCTTAGTGGGGGTTGCACCAGAATGGTTCACTTTGCGTTTGGGTTTACTAGCTCTAATAGGCATTACAACTTGCTTCTTAGTTCTAGTATCTACGCCTTTGACTTTATTTATAGCACACATAGAATGATTAGCATTAGCACACTTTCCACATGTGACATAAACAAATTTCACATTCATAGCATTCAAATCATTCACAGCATTCAAATCGTCATTACATGCGATTACAGACTTTTATTCTTAAAAACGTTCAAATTCCTAGGGTGTTCTTCTACTTCCTGCATCTCCCCTTGATTCTTGTGTTTCCAGACCTTATCATTCACTTGAGTGCGCTTAAGCTGAGGCCGGCTAACACTAGTAGTGGAGACTATTCCTGTAGTAGAAGACACACGAATATTAGTGTTTCTAGAAGTCTGAGGCGAGTGAGTATCTTTGTTTGTGGGCTTCGTGGACATTCTATACATCCCTGGTTTAATCACATTATTATGCTTAACGCTTGGTGCTACATGATTCCTTATGGGTTGAGCTTGTGGTAACCTTTCCTTTCCATCCATCTTGGGGGTAAAAACAGGTTTTGCAAACGAGGAATTAGATAAAGCAGATGGTTTTCCCAAGATAGAGGATCTATTCTCTTTAGAGGCATTGGGTTGTCTAACAACATTTTTCTTAATGCTAGGTTCCACAATTTTCCCACCCATTTTAGCAATGAGTTTCTGCAACTCTGCTATCGCTCTGTCCCTGTCTTGTAATTGAGCTTTCAACCCTTTAATTTCCAAATTCTGTTCATTCATTTCTCGAAATGTTTGGGAAAGTTTTTCTTGCAATTTATTATCATGTGGAAAACGACCAACGTCTTTTTGCAAAGCAAGTTCAAGTGAATGACAATGTTTTTGAAGGAAATCAGTTTTGTGTTGAAGTAACTCCAAAGCCTTTTTGTCAACATTTTCTTTATGTTTCGAAAGCTCAATTTCAAGACGTTCACATTCTTTGATCTTATCAAGATATTGGCATGCAACTTCAGAATATTCATCAATATCAGCACAAGATGTAAAATAAGCACACATAACATCTTTAGAAACGCATTCTTGCAAGAGTAAATCATATTCATCTGAGAAATCAGACTTCTCCATTTGAAGATCATCAATGTGTTTCTCAATAGATTCAACATATTTTAAATCATCAAACATTTCAGTCCGAATGAACTCCTCAAGTTGAAGAACAGTTTCTTTAATCAATGCCGTGTTTGGAATTAAGAGTTCTTTGACAAGCAAGGTAATATCGTGAGGAATCGGACGTGTCCACTCAGCATTTTCACGTTTTGCCCAGTCTCTTTCAACAATAGATTTAACATTATCTATGTGGTGTTTAAGAATACCTAATGTTTTCCTACTCTTGCTTTTAGATTCATCTAGAGGGAGGTAGTTTATGTATTTGTAAACATTAGATTTCTTAGGGGCAAATGCTTTCTTCCATTGAATTCTCTTTTGTTTGCATTCAAGGAACACTTCCTCACGAGTTTTCTGAGTTTGTTTATTGAAAAGGCCATAAAGACTATTCTCATAAGCATAATTATAAGGTTTCACAAACTCCTTATTAACAAGTGGTTGACTATCAGCATCCCAAAGGGCAGTCTCTTCACTATTGGCACTAACAGGCATGCAGTTAAGATCTGTCCTTTCAGTCTCATCAAGATAAAGATGCGGGTTCGCAGCTTGAGCTTTGGCAAGGTACTCAGGACTTGCAAAGCTAGCTTGACCCTTAAACATCGAAGGAGGTGCTAGCATTCTTACGGATTGAATAGAATCATGCGTTTTATAAACAACGTTCTTCAAAAAGTCGACTTGTGCTTCTAGTTTCGTAACTTTTTTGGTTTCTTTATCATATCTACTTTTGAAGTCTTGTTTTAACGCATCTACCTCTTGTTTCTTATCCTCTAGAATTTTAGCAGAATCGGTAGTGGTCATAGAGAGCTTTTGTTCAAGTTCATTAACTTTAGTATTGGAAAGGTACGTTTTTTGACGTTCATCCATTGAGAAAACATTATATTGACGCTTCTCTTTAGCTAATAACTCAAGAGTTGTATTATATTTGTTTTCAAAATCGTCCTTTTGACTTTTTAACGCACTTCCCTTGTACCCCTCAAGCTCTATGGTTTTCTGAAGGAGCTCATCTCTATAGGTTTCAGTCATCTCAGTAGATTTGATAAGAGCAGCTTTGTATTCTTCAAAGCTTTGAGTGAGCGTAGCGTTTGCCTTCTTTAATTGCTTTTGACTCTTTTTATTTTCAGTGACATCTTTTTGTAAAGTAGCAATTAAATTAGCAAGCGCAATACGTTCCTCTTCATCATATTCATTTGCATGTTGATCATCCTCAGACTCATTATTGCACATGTCTGATGAATCGGGTGTGGTATTTTGATTGTAGAATTTTACCACACTTTAGGAAAAGAGGGTAAATAGTGGTAAGTATTGAACAAATGACTTTAGGAAAAATCAAGTGTTAATGACCCTTATGGAATGAAAGTTCGTTTCCCAAGGAGGTATATGTGTGTGACTAAGATGTTCAAGATTTGTGATTAATATTTGGTTTAGAAGGGGATGAGAAAAGAAAATGACGAAGACGTAAAAAGTAAAAATATACACTACTAGAAAGTTAAGACGTAGACCTTAAAAACCACAAAAATAAAAATAAATTCTAAAAATTACCAAAAATCAAATTAAATAAACTAAGAGTTTACCAATGATCAAAACTTTTTCAAACCTTTTAAATAATTAAATATTCAATTTTTAAATGCTAATTAAAACCCTAAAAATCAAATAAATTATCAAAAAGCCCAAATAAAGATTTTTCAATTGGTAAACCTCTAAAATGGCCTAAAAAGATTAAAAACTATTTTTAGAAATTTTAAAACTAATAAAAACTATTTAAATGATTTAAAAACTATTAAAACTTAAAATAGTTATAAAAATTAATCTAAAAGAGATAAAATTATTCTAAAAGTCGCTAAATTCCTATTTTAATGTATTAAACCTAAGAAAAATGTAAAAAGTTGGAAAATATAAAATTTTAAAATAATAATAAAATAATAATAAAATAATATTAAAAATTCAAAAATTATAAAAAATTCTAAAAACTTGCAAACTTGTTTATTTTAACCTAAATAATCAGAAAATCAAAGTGAAATTACCAGAATACCCCTATTGGGCCCTCAAATGGGCCAAAACCAAAAAACAGTCAACCAAATTGGGCTATTGAGCCCAAAAAGCCAAACTTGGCCCAATTGACTTGGAAAAGCCCTATCTGACTTAAAATTCAATTCTAAGAACAAAACCCTAAAGGCCCAAAAGCTGAAAATGAGCTTATCACAACTTATTTAACACTCAGCTTATTCTTATTGGGCTTTTCAGCCCATTAAGCCATAAGCTAATGCCTTAAGCTCTAATTTGACACACAACCTTCTTTTGGGATGCTTATGAGATCTGTAAAAAGAATTTTTGAAAAAGCTCACTCAATAAGCCAGAAATAAGCAAAGAAAAAATTCACTAAAAGACAAAATAGTCGTTTTAGAGATATAAGGAACCTCAGAAGCTCTAGTTTGTTGCAAAAGCTCACAAATAGCTTAACTAAGAATAATCAATCAAGAAAATCACAAAAAGCCAAGTAGAATAAGCTGTAAGAACAGATAAGCTGGCTGAAAAGCCAAATAAGCTAGTTTTCTAGCAAAAGCTTAACCAAAAGACTTGTAACCTTCCAGATATGATATTAAGCTGAGAAAAATGATTTCTATTACAAAAGATAAGTTGTTGCATGTACCAATAAGCAAAACAGATTCAATAAGCTTAGAAACCAAGTTTGACCAAAAGTCAAACGTTGATAAGTTGAAATCAAACGCTGACAGGAACAAAGTAGGCGTTGACAGACTTAATGAAGTGTAAGGACTTGTTTTTCACCCTGCTGGTCAAGGTTTGAGTGCAAACCTTGTGAATCAAGGCTTACCAGTTGGGTAAACTTGATGTGTTTTGGCACAAATAAGCCAATAAGCCAGTGGGCTTATAAGCTATGAACAAAGCAATCCAAATAGCCAAATATTCTCACAAGCAGCATACAAATAAGATCCAAGCAACAATACAACAATCCTAATGCTAGAAATCACAATGCAACACCAAATGAGGTGGTCACTTTGCTGATGCAAATGACCACTTCAGCAGACTTTGATAAGCTATAAAAACCACAATAAGCCACCAAATTCAACAAGCAGATAACCAATAGATAGCTTATCACCCAAACTATTCTCAAACCAAATTTTAGACCTTAGATCCAACAAACAAAGAAGTTATTGGATATGATATGTTTGACCAAATTCAAAACCAATTTTATCAGATTTTTGCAAAACTTAGAATCCCTTTTCCAAACTTTCAGAAAGTAAACCAATGGCTAAAACTTGTGTATTAGGACTTGTTTAGACCACCCAAACCCTAAGAACCAAGGGCACAAGGCCACAAGGCCTTGATAACCAGTAATACCAAACAACCCTTAATCAAGAACTTAACAAAGGAACTTGTGATTTTAACTAATAACCTACTGATTTTAATGATCAAAAACACTTAAACAATAGCAACTAACACAATCAAACTCAAAAATCACCAGCACAAACACCAATACTCAAAATCAAAGCACCAAATCAAAATCAGTCATAAACATGAAATTTTGAGTGGAATCTTAACAAGGGATTATACCTGCCTTCCACAACATCCTAGGAAGGCCAGCAATGCTCCTTGGACCTTGTTCAACAACTAGAACAAGACCAAGGTACTTCAATGAAGATGATGCAAACTGCCTTGGTTGATGGTTCAAAGTAGAACCTCAAGGACTTTATATCTTCAACACAAACAACAAACAACTCAACCAAGGGCTCTAATCCCTTCACAAGCTTGGTGTCAACAAGCTTGTAAGAGCTTATAGCAAATGGCCAAGGGTTATTACACAAAATAAGCCAAAACAGAACCTAGGATTTCAAGGTATTCAAACCTTAAAAACCTTATGAAACAAGACGTGCCTTAACCACAAGATTAAGGTAGGTCTTAACAATCAAATGGAACTCAGAATTAGGCTACTCAAACACCAACTTTTAATCAAATCAAAAAGAGAATTCAATATTTTCAGAAATTCAAATTTTATTAAACTTAAAAAGGAATTACAAAGATTGATAGCCTAAAACTGGAACAAAGGGACTCTCACATGTTGAGGTCTCCTTTTATAGGCAAATGTCTGGCTACACTATTCACAAACCCTAGATGTGATTTCTCTAAAATGCCCTTGAGTCCTTGAGTGCGTTTGTTGTTGATGAGCTGTCCAAAGTGATCCCAAACGTTCATTTTAGCTTTGGAATGAAGCATTGATCCTTAGCTGTTGATCTTAACACGTGGCATGACTTGGAGGGCAAGCACTCATGTGATGGGTGAAACGGTTTGAATGGTGGGGTCCTTTGGGTGAGTGGGAGTGTGAGTTTAAGCATGGGATGGATTCGTGTGAAGGTTAATTGTGTTTTGGTAAAGGTAATTGTAAAAACCCCCTTGTTGGTAAAAAGTTAAAACTGGGTTCATACGTGTGAATAGTGACACGTTTGATCCGTTTTCTTAGGGAGAAAGGTGTTTGGCGCGTGTTTAGGGATTTAAACTTCCAAACTTGGCAGCTTTGGTCCTTTTTCTTCCTTTCTTTTGTCATTTGTGAATAAAAGTCTATCAGCGCCCATTTCCTTTGTATCAACTTTTCACAACTTGTCATTTTTTGCACAAAACTTTCCAAAAGGTGTATCAAGGGTTAATTTTGGAACTTTTGCAATTTTGAAGGACTGATCTTGGACATTTTTGATCTTCAAAGGTCTTCAATGTATATTTGGCTTGACGAGGGACCATATTTGACAATTTGAAATTGTTAAGGGACTAATCTTGCCATTTCTTCAAAGTTGAAGGACCTTTTGTGTAATTTTGACAAACTTAAGGGACCAAACTTGTAATTATTAATATACAAGGGTTTTAAGTGTCATTTCTTCAATAATTGAGGACCAATCTTGTTTGTCTTCAAGTCTTCAAGGGTATTTGTTGAATTTTCCATGATTAGGGCCCGGTTCTTTGTACGGCTTCGTTTCTCGTGTCCGTTATTCCTTGTAACTTGTGATCTTTTGTCTTTTTTCACGAAATCCATACCTAAAATACACAAGTAAACAAACACAAGCATATATATGGTATTTTTATGACATTTTTATGCATTTAAAGCTCGAAAAGAACGATGAGATCATGTATAAATGCCATCTCATCACTCCCCCATACTAAGCCATTGCCGTGCCCTCACGCAATGCTAGAATAGAGTATCTAAGCATCACCAAAGTTCAATTTTATTAACCTTTATTGAAGAGTGAAAGACTTGCAACATACTAAGAAGATGTGTAAAGACATAATATATGATTTTCATCACAAAAAGTGACTTTTAGGGTCAAAGAATAGAAACAAGTAAATATCCCTTAGAGTAAACTTCGTCATCCTTGATTGTCATACATTCCATGCTAAGTGCAAAAATGAGATCATTGTTGGTACAAGTCACAATGCTAACACTACTCATACGTCCAAATTGTGTAATACTTTTTCTCCCCGCAATCCTAGTTATTATAAAAGGAAATGGGTTACTAGCATTTTTTATCTATTTGTCATGGATCACAAGTGATTCATATTGACTTATTTGAGTAGTTATTAGTCCGAAATCAAAGTAGCACGATTTGATCAATAGTTAGCCGAAGGACAAAATCTTTTAAAACGGCTTCTCGTGTATCTCCTTAAGTTCATATCTTGGTATAACTCGTTTCACGATTTGAGACCTTTCTCGGACCGATATTTGGCATGTACTTCATACTTCAAATCTTGGGAAGACGTTCTTGAAATTATGGTCTTCTCTTCATATATTTGGAATTTCTTCACTTGACGTTTTTGAGAGATTCTTCATATTGGACCACGACTTCATCATTTTTCTTCAATCTTTACTTTGGATTTTGATATACAACGATCCGCCTCCTTTTCGGACTTGGATATATTTATCCTCATACCTTGTTAGGGTCTTTTTAGATAGACTTTCTCCATGATCTTTAGGGGAGTAATTGCTTTTCGTCGTGTGTCTCAATCCTTCATATTGATTTAGGAATAATGATACTTCACATCATCTTTGGATCTTTAGCAAAAATAGAGCTCCTCATGCCTTGTTAGGGCTTTTTTGGATAATCGCCAATCTTCGCGTCCCGCTTCAATAAGTTATGCCTTGGCTATGAACTCTATTCAACCCCGAGCAACTTTTAAACGATCTTGCGCTAGAGGCTAAGTAACCTTTCAAATCGTACGACCTTACTTATTGCAATTATGATTTATTCCTAATGCATTGATCTTATGGGAAGAAAAAGCCACAATTAAAAACATATGAGTTTTTGAAAGAACACTTTCATGTTCTACGTTTAGCATGATCACTTGTCTAACTCTATCATTTCTCGTTCTTCACTATATAAAGACCTCTAATTAAAGAGACTCGTGAATACTTAGCCATGCAAGTCAAAATTAAGCCAAATTTGGATTAGCTTTCATTAAGACTATATCAAATCAAAGTTTTGGGTTTTCAAGCCACCTATAGGATCTTGCACTTTCTTGGACTTTTTCAAGTTTAGAGAATGCGTTTTATAGTTCCCTTGATAAGTGACTTTCTAGAATCAATTATAGGAACTTGCGAAAAGTTCTTGTTCTTAACCCGTATGAATTAAGACTTTCGCGTTTTAAAGCTCCCTATATAAAAGTCTAGCAAAACTTGAATTGAGCGGGTTAAGGAATGTAAATGGCTCCAAATGCCCATCAAGTCAAAAATTAACTCTTATTCTACCCATCGGAAAATATACATTCGTGTCTTAAAAACACTTATGAAAACTAAGAAAAATTTAAAATTTTTGGCCATTTTTAGCCTTATTAGCAAAACAAAACATTGAAAATTGGAAAGCGTGAGGGCGTAGCAAAGCAAGTACCTATTCACCCCCCCATACTAAAAGTAAACATTGTCCTAAATGTTTCGAGTTTAAAGGTGGAGCACCCCCATACTAGAGACGAAGAGTCGAATGCTTAGCATGGAAAGGGTGATTAACAATATATCTAAAGCCGTTTATTAAGTATGCTAAAAGATAATTGTTAGAACAATAAAGGATATGTCATGGAATCGTGAAAAACTTCTTCAAACGAACGATGGAGGCTCACGTAAACGAACACGAGAGTCTTTAATCGTAGATGATGATGATGATCTAGATAACACAATCACAAACAACCACGAGACAACGAGTTGAAAGGGTACAAGTCCCCTTATTAGTGAATAGTGAGCATAAAAGATAAGCATGGGATCTCCCCCACGAGGCACCTCGTTTTTGATTATCGAGTCATGAGCTCGACTCGATCCCCTCAAAATGTGAACATTTAGGGAAAAATCATGGTATGGTCAATTTTTGGTGGGGCTTACATGATGAACAAGGCCCAAAAAGCAACCGGTATTAAGGACTAAGTCCTTAAATGATGCAAAATACCGGGATCGAAGATGGCGTTCTCGTTTTCATTGGAAAAACAAATTAACGCCACTTTAACATGTGCCATAAACTCAAAGAGTTTGAAGAAAAGAGATGAGAAGTAGAAGGGTGGGACAATTGGTAAGACAAAATTTTGAGCTACTCGAGGTAGACTCGCACCAAGCAAATAGATATAGATTCCATTTATTGCATCGGTGGAAGACCGAGATTTCCCTTTACATGAAATTCCGGGATCGAATATCTCGTCCTCGGTGGTCAAGGATGAGGGAACATAAGGGGCTTCCCCCATACTAGAACCACACAAAGCATCGTCAAAAGGAGTAGACGAGCTTGTATCACTCAAAACGCGTGGTGATGACGGAGTTAGATTTGTAGAAAAATCAATTAAATCACATTTAAGATCTTTTCCTTTTTTATCTTTTAAACTCTCCTTATGAAAACCCTTTTTGATTATGTCGAAAATATTCGGTGTTTCTAAGACGATGTTAGTCACACTAAAAATTCTCACATTTGTAAACCGTTTTGGTTTTGGTGGTGGCAAGTTCTCAAAACGTTTATCGACGAAGAAAACCTCCCCATCGGGGTCTACATATTCATCATCCGAAAGATCTTCCGTAGAAACCGGCAACTTATCAACACTTTTCAAGAATGAATGTTCGAGGTGAGGTGAAGGATTTTTCGATTCAAGTATTGATGATTTCTTCTTTGTAGGCTTTACACTCATAACCTCCACCGGCGGAGGAAATGGTAAATTTTTTTTGGCGACATTTCCTAAAACTCTTGGTGAAAAATCTTTGCAAACGACATTGGTTGAATCACCATGGTTTAAAGTTGCAATAGAATAGACATGAGAAAGATTGGAGTTTTGTGTTGCATTGATGACAAGTTCTTCTTCATTGAAACAAAGGGTGATTTTTCGAGCATGAACATCGATAAGTGCTCTTGATGTATCCAAAAATGAACGACCCAAAATGAGAGGAACTTTTCGATCGATAGGAATGTCTACAACGATAAAGTCAACGGGATAGTAAAACTTTCCGACTTCAACGAAAACGTCCTCGGCTACTCCACATGCTAAAATCGTAGAATGATCGGCCATCTCGATAGACATGTTCGAAGGAGTAAGAGCCGGAAGTGAAAGCGATTTGAAAATCTCAAGAGGCATTAAATTAATACTAGCACCAAGATCGGCCAAGGCGTAGCATTCCTCCATATCTTGAATGGCACACAGAATCAAAAATTTACCGGGATCACCGGCTTTTTGTGGTATGCGGCTAAGAAAAACCGATGAACAACTAGACGACTGTTGTAACTTCTCTTTGTTGTTTAGCATACTTTTGAAGTTTGCGGCGATCGAGGCATCATGATAAGAGCGTCGACAAAACTTATGTTAAAATGTAGATCACGAAACATTTTCATAAATAGCTCAAATTGATAATTGTTCCGTTCTTGTGCTTTTTCTTTGTTTCGTCTCGAAGGGTAAGGTAAAGGTGGTGTGGGTTGGTCATTAGGCAACGGCCTTGGAAACTCGGGTTCCACAATTGGTATTGGTTCAACCCTAGGTGTGGTTTGAGCGGTACTTCGTGGGATTGTAATGTGCTCCTTTTCGACCATCACCTCGGGTTCTTTCTCGATTTCATTCTCCGTAGAAGTACTTGGACGAGAGATTGGTTCCTTGAAAGTTTTACCACTTCGTGTAGTAATAACCTTCATTTCTCCCCTCGGGTTGTTAATGGTATCACTAGGAAGACCACCCGAGGAAGAGGGTTTACACATGATTGCTTCAAACATCTTAGCCATTCGGTCCTCAAATTTTGATTTCCTAGCATCCGCTTTTAATAATTCTTGCTTAATCTCATGTTGTCCTAATTCCATCTTTTGTTAGTTTTGTTGAAGACGTTGGACATTTCCTTCCATTTTGTTTGCATGAGTTTTAAGTTCATTAGCAAGTTCATTTTTAGCTCATTTTTCAACTCGGATCTTAAGCTAATCATCTCACGTTGCATGTTATCAAATTTAGCATCATTTGCTTTTGCATAATCCAAAAATTCTCCTTGCAAATGTTTAGTGTGAGCATTTTGAAAACCTTGTGTAGTATTTTGAAAATCACGGTTTTGGTTTTGATTAGAAATTTGTCCATTCCCATTTTGATAATTCCCTTTGTTGTAATTGCGTGAATTGCCTTGGTAATTACCTTGGTTGTTGTTTCGATAATTGTTAATATTTTGGTTTGGTGGAGCTTGATTTTGGCGGGAACCTTGACCGTTTTGGTTGTAAGTTCCCGTTGCTACATAAGCACTCGAAGTGTTACCATCCGCGGTAATGCACTCGGAAAGATCATGAGCTCCACCACAAGATAAACAACTCTTAGCAACCGCTTTAACCGAAGCGGAATTGGAAGCTTCTTGAGCCTTCCAATGGGACATAAGATTAGCAAATCTATCAAAAAACCGATTTTCCTCATTAGCTTCATCATGTAAGGCATTAATGCTACGAGACGATTGTAACGATGATGACGAACCCAAATTGGCAACACTCGGTGTGCTACGAGGGCTATAAACCTTAGATCTATTCTCGATGATTTGTAAAGCCTCATTTGTCGTCTTGCACAAAAAATTGCCACCCGCGGCGGCATTCAAATAATCTCGTTCATGATCATTAAGCCCATTATAAAAAGTATCCACTTGATGCAATTCCGAAAAATCATGGTGTGGACATTCATGTAACATTTCTTTAAATCGTTCCCATGCCATTGAAAAACTTTCATTATTTCTTTGCACAAATCGTGAAATCTCATTTTTCAAGTGTGTTGTTTTAGATGGTGGAAAAAACTTGTTCACAAACTTAGAAACGAGATCGGCCCATGTCAAAATCGAATTTGGCGGTTCTTTTTCGAGCCAATTTTTTGCGGGTCCATCCAACGAGTATGGAAACAACATCATCTTAATGGCGTCATGTGGAACATCCTTAAACTTGCTAGTAGCGGTGAGACGGTTAAAATTCCTAATGTGATAGTGCGGGTTCTCTTTCTCGTGACCTCTAAACTTATTTGCTTGCAACATCGACATTAAACCCGTCTTAATTTCGAAATTCTCCGCAAGGATGGCGGGAATCACAATAGCCTCTCCAAAACCCTCGGTGGGTGCTTGTAGCAACTCCATCATAGTACGATTAGCCATGACGACTTCTTGTTCTACAATAGGCTCAACAATTGGAGGTTCTTCAACAATCAACGTCTCTTGATTGGCTTGCTTTTGAAGTCGTTTACGAGCTCGTTTTGCTTGATTACGAGTGATCATAAACTTCACGAAGAATGAGAGGTGAGCAAATAAGATTCTTTTTGGGTGTTTTGTGAATTTTCAATTTTTTTGTGTTTTTGATGATATTTAATTTTTTTGGATTTTGGTGTATCTTCGTAGACAATAATCTACAAAATCTCTCCTCGAATCAAACTCTTGATTAAAGAAGCCTCAAAGGAATGAAAACGATCACGTGGAGTGAACGCCTTCGAATGACTTTAGAACTTTGGTGAAAACCAAATTGTTCAAGAGGGTTTAATCACAAAGAAACCAAGCAAATATACTATACGTAATAATACTTTGGGCGGCAAAACCCTCGATTAGCCTTCAATCTCAAAATACTCACAAGCAAGCGGGGAAACGAGGCGGTGCGAAGCACTTAAGAGCCTTTTTCCTTAGGGTATCTTTTATAATACCCGCCTTATACCCACCTTATAGTTTGTATCTTTCAAAATCGAGCTTCACGAAAGTATTTATCTATTTTTGCCTTTTTCTTTTTGTTTGAGATTCGAATACAATAATTGAGTGATGAAATCCCAATTAAGGTTGTGTTTTCACACTTTTGGAGATATTGTGAATTTATTGTGATACTTAATACAATATAGTAATAATATTTGTACAAGAAAAACCAAAAGAACCGATAATACGTATTAGTAGAGTTCTACTAATACAAATACTATTTGGTTAATATTAAAAACAACAATGAAAATTAATCACGACACATCTCCCCGGCAGCGGCGCCAAAATTGATTGTAGAATTTTACCACACTTTAGGAAAAGAGGGTAAATAGTGGTAAGTATTGAACAAATGACTTTAGAAAAAATCAAGTGTTAATGACCCTTAATGGTGCGAAAGTTCGTTTCCCAAGGAGGTATATGTGTGTGACTAAGATGTTCAAGATTTGTGATTAATATTTGGTTTAGAAGGGGATGAGAAAAGAAAATGACGAAGACGTAAAAAATAAAAATATACACTACTAGAAAGTTAAGACGTAGACCTTAAAAACCACAAAAATAAAAATAAATTCTAAAAATTACAAAAAATTCACCAAAAATCAAATTAAATAAACTAAGAGTTTACCAATGATCAAAACTTTTTCAAACCTTTTAAATAATTAAATATTCAATTTTTAAATGCTAATTAAAGCCCTAAAAATCAAATAAATTATCAAAAAGCTCAAATAAAGATTTTTCAATTGGTAAACCTCTAAAATGGCCTAAAAAGATTATTTTTAGAAATTTTAAAACTAATAAAAACTATTTAAAATGATTTAAAAACTATTAAAACTTAAAATAATTATAAAAATTAATCTAAAAGAGATAAAATTATTCTAAAAGTTGCTAAATTCCTATTTTAATGTATTAAACCTAAGAAAAATGTAAAAAGTTGGAAAATGTAAAATTTTAAAAATAATAATAAAATAATAATAAAATAATATTAAAAATTCAAAAATTATAAAAAATTCTAAAAACTTGCAAACTAGTTTATTTTAACCTAAATAATCAGAAAATCAAAGTGAAATTACCAGAATACCCCTATTGGGCCCTCAAATGGGCCAAAACCAAAAACAGTCAACCAAATTGGGCTATTGGGCCCAAAAAGTCAAACTTGGCCCAACTGACTTGGAAAAGCCCTATCTGACTTAAAATTCAATTCTAAGAACAAAACTCTAAAGGCCCAAAAGCTGAAAATGAGCTTATCACAGCTTATTTAACACTCAGCTTATTCTTATTGGGCTTTTCAGCCCATTAAGCCATAAGCTAATGCCATAAGCTCTAATTTGACACACAACCTTCTTTTGTGATGCTTATGAGATCTGTAAAAAGAATTTTTGAAAAAGCTCACTCAATAAGCCAGAAATAAGGAAAGAAAAAATTCACTAAAAGACAAAATAGTCGTTTTAGAGATATAAGGAACCTCAGAAGCTCTAGTTTGTTGCAAAAGCTCACAAATAGCTTAACTAAGAATAATCAATCAAGAAAATCACAAAAAGCCAAGTAGAATAAGCTGTAAGAACAGATAAGCTGGCTGAAAAAGCTAAATAAGCTAGTTTTCTAGCAAAAGCTTAACCAAAAGACTTGTAACCTTCCAGATTTGATATAAAGCTGAGAAAAATGATTTCTATTACAAAAGATAAGTTGTTGCATGTACCAATAAGCAAAACAGATTCAATAAGCTTAGAAACCAAGTTTGACCAAAAGTCAAACGTTGATAAGTTGAAATCAAACGCTGACAGGAACAAAGTAGGCGTTGACAGACTTAATGAAGTGTAAGGACTTGTTTTTCACCCTGCTGGTCAAGGTTTGAGTGCAAACCTTGTGAATCAAGGCTTACCAGTTGGGTAAACTTGATGTGTTTTGGCACAAATAAGCCAATAAGCCAGTGGGCTTATAAGCTATGAACAAAGCAATCCAAATAGCCAAATATTCTCACAAGCAGCATACAAATAAGATCCAAGCAACAATACAACAATCCTAATGCTAGAAATCACAATGCAACACCAAATGAGGTGGTCACTTTGCTGATGCAAATGACCACTTCAGCAGACTTTGATAAGCTATAAAAACCACAATAAGCCACCAAATTCAACAAGCAGATAACCAATAGATAGCTTATCACCCAAACTATTCTCAAACCAAATTTCAGACCTTAGATCCAACAAACAAAGAAGTTATTGGATCTGATATGTTTGACCAAATTCAAAACCAATTTTATCAGATTTTTGCAAAACTTAGAATCCCTTTTCCAAACTTTCAGAAAGTAAACCAATGGCTAAAACTTGTGTATTAGGACTTGTTTAGACCACCCAAACCCTAAGAACCAAGGGCACAAGGCCACAAGGCCTTGATAACCAGTAATCCCAAACAACCCTTAATCAAGCACTTAACAAAGGAAGTTGTGATTTTAACTAATAACCTACTGATTTTAATGATCAAAAACACTTAAACAATAGCAACTAACACAATCAAACTCAAAAATCACCAGCACAAACACCAATACTCAAAATCAAAGCACCAAATCAAAATCAGTCATAAACATGAAATTTTGAGTGGAATCTTAACAAGGGATTATACCTGCCTTCCACAACATCCTAGGAAGGCCAGCAATGCTCCTTGGACCTTGTTCAACAACTAGAACAAGACCAAGGTACTTCAATGAAGATGATGCAAACTGCCTTGGTTGATGGTTCAAAGTAGAACCTCAAGGACTTTATATCTTCAACACAAACAACAAACAACTCAACCAAGGGCTCTAATCCCTTCACAAGCTTGGTGTCAACAAGCTTGTAAGAGCTTATAGCAAATGGCCAAGGGTTAGTACACAAAATAAGCCAAAACAGAACCTAGGATTTCAAGGTATTTAAACCTTAAAAACCTTATGAAACAAGACGTGCCTTAACCACAAGATTAAGGTAGGTCTTAACAATCAAATGGAACTCAGAATTAGGCTACTCAAACACCAACTTTTAATCAAATCAAAAAGAGAATTCAATATTTTCAGAAATTCAAATTTTATTAAACTTAAAAAGGAATTACAAAGATTGATAGCCTAAAACTGGAACAAAGGGACTCTCACATGTTGAGGTCTCCTTTTATAGGCAAATGCCTGGCTACACTATTCACAAACCCTAGATGTGATTTCTCTAAAATGCCCTTGAGTCCTTGAGTGCGTTTGTTGTTGATGAGCTGTCCAAAGTGATCCCAAACGTTCATTTTAGCTTTGGAATGAAGCATTGATCCTTAGCTGTTGATCTTAACACGTGGCATGACTTGGAGGGCAAGCACTCATGTGATGGGTGAAACGGTTTGAATGGTGGGGTCCTTTGGGTGAGTGGGAGTGTGAGTTTAAGCATGGGATGGATTCGTGTGAAGGTTAATTGTGTTTTGGTAAAGGTAATTGTAAAAACCCCCTTGTTGGTAAAAAGTTAAAACTGGGTTCATACGTGTGAATAGTGACACGTTTGATCCGTTTTCTTAGGGAGAAAGGTGTTTGGCGCGTGTTTAGGGATTTAAACTTCCAAACTTGGCAGCTTTGGTCCTTTTTCTTCCTTTCTTTTGTCACTTGTGAATAAAAGTCTATCAGCGCCCATTTCCTTTGTATCAACTTTTCACAACTTGTCATTTTTTGCACAAAACTTTCCAAAAGGTGTATCAAGGGTTAATTTTGGAACTTTTGCAATTTTGAAGGACTGATCTTGGACATTTTTTATCTTCAAAGGTCTTCAATGTATCTTTGGCTTGATGAGGGACCATATTTGACAATTTGAAATTGTTGAGGGACTAATCTTGCCATTTCTTCAAAGTTGAAGGACCTTTTGTGTAATTTTGACAAACTTAAGGGACCAAACTTGTAATTATTAATATACAAGGGTTTTAAGTGTCATTTCTTCAATAATTGAGGACCAATCTTGTTTGTCTTCAAGTCTTCAAGGGTATTTGTTGAATTTTCCATGATTAGGGCCCGGTTCTTTGTACGGCTTCGTTTCTCGTGTCCGTTTTTCCTTGTAACTTGTGATCTTTTGTCTTTTTTCACGAAATCCATACCTAAAATACACAAGTAAACAAACACAAGCATATATATGGTATTTTTATGACATTTTTATGCATTTAAAGCCCGAAAAGAATGATGAGATCATGTATAAATGCCATTTCATCATATTTCTATCAACCGTTTCCATCATACATGTGTCATTAATGGCATTGGGTAGACCACTATGCTAAGGGAATATCACCAAACACATTATATTCATCAGTAGTGTGTACCTTATCGAGTGGCTTAGTGTCAAAGATAGGGCCATTGTCATCTTCAGTGACTTTGAGAACTTCTTCAACCTTTGCCATGTACGAGTAATGTGCATCGAGTTCTTGATCAGAATCTTCATCATCAGTATCATCAAGCATTGCTCCTTCCTCAGCTGATAATTTAACCCCTGCTTCCATTTTCTTGCATAGCAGCATCTTTTCCTTATGATAACCAGAGTCTCTAACCCGTTTTGGCTTCCTGCATTCCTTTGCCATATGCCCAAAACCTTGGCAATTAAAACACTGAATCCCACTCTGCTGAACCACTTGACTTCCAACAGTTTCCCTATTCCCAGTAGCAGCAGCAATCCTCTGAGTATCATACTTTGCAGTTTGTCGATCATATCTTGCAGAACCCTCAACATGTGTTGGATTATGTCGATCATACCTAGAAGGACTTTCACCACGTCGACGTGTGTCATACCTTGGAGGACTCTCAACATATCGGTTCTTTGTGTTAGATGATGTTCGAAGATTGTTGTTGGTGGGTTTGTAGATTTTCTTGTAAGTCTTCAATATGTAAGCAATTTGTTGTTTCATCTCTCGGTTCTTTTGAGCTTGGTCTTCATCACTATCTTCTTCAGATGAGGACTCAGATGGTGGTGATGGTGCTCTTGACGCTTTACCTCGAGATTTTGTGGAAGATGAAGACTTAGATGATGTGGAATATCGTGGTGAAGATGATGTATTGGAGTATGGCTTAGGAGCACGAGAGTGATGATCGTGAACATGTTATGTGGTAGTCACTAAAGCAAGTGGATTAGCCGTCTTGGCAACACGTTCAGTTCAAATCTCATTTGCTTCATTCTGAAATTGCTTCAAGATGTCAAAGAGTCGATGATATGAGACCTCGTCTAACTTTTCTTGTTGTTTCACCAAAGTGACGAATCGTGTCCACTCGGGTTGAAGTTGTTGAAGAAATTGAACATTGACTTGCATGGTGGAGACTTTCAGATTATTTCTTGTCATGTCATTCATCATTTTATAAAACCTGGAGTAGTATGAATCAATTGATTCTCCATCCCTTGAAGTAAACTTGCCAAAATTCCAAAACAAGTTTGTTTTGACATCTTGTTTGTTGAGTGATTCTCCTTGTTGCAAGCGTTCAATAGCAGTCCACATTTCATGTGCTGTCGGGCATGCATCAACCGTGGAGTAAATATCATCTCCAATCCCACTTAAAACCATATAGATGGCTTCCTTCTCCGCATCATGCCAAGCACAATTTTTAGGTGTGAGATCAGCTCTTGTTTCATCACGTTCACTTGCAGGTATTGGATCAGTAGTATTTGTGGCTGCTCTTGGAGGAATTGAGATCTTCTTGAATATATATGGTCCATGAGTAATACATTTCCTCAAGGCATCACCATTAGGTCTTGTGTCAAGGTATCGTATGAAACGTGATTGCCATTGAGCATACTGACCAGATACAAGCATTGGTGGTCTCTCTTTGTTACCCGCCACCATTATGTTGTTGTTCGTCACACGATATTCGGCAGTAGAATCCATCTCAATATTCTCTTAAATGATGAAGTGAATATGGATCTTAAGTAGATTTGTTGTGATTGTTGTTGTGGTTTAAATTCCGAAAATTGCAATTTTTCTCCAGTCCGACAATAAATTCTCCAGTCCGACAAAAACGGTAGACCAAAAAATTTTGTATCGCCAAATTTTGAAATTGAGCTAGAAATGTCCTAAAACTAGTATGGAAAAAATTTGAATTTACTTGACGAAAAAATTTTAACTCTTTTTTTTTTTTTTTTTTTTTTTTTTTTTGATCTTCGTGTAAACGATATTCCGAAACTAGTCTAGATGGTGGCTAAGTCTAAAAAATACTCAAACAAAAGTTAGCAAAACACATCATCGGAATGTCCCCTAATCGGAATGTCCAATCAGAATGTCCCCTAATCGGAATGTCCAATCGGAATGTCTAATCGGAATGTCCAATCGGAATGTCTAATCGGAATGTCTAATCGGAATCCCTTCGTCGGAATGCCAAATCGGAATGATGATCGGAAAGACTGGTCGGAATACCAAATCGGAATGATGATCGGAAAGCTGGTCGGAATGTTGAAACCCTTTTCCGATGCTACTGATCGGAATCCCAATCGGAATCTATAATCCCTTTTCCGATTACACCAATCGGAATAATAGTGTTGTTACGAGATTTTGAGGTAAAAAGATGAATTGTTTGACAAGAAATCCGCGATTTTAACCAACCAAATGCGACCAAATCCCTACCACAGCTATGTAGAAGATTTATATCAAGATTTAGAGCATAGAAACACAAAAAGAATCTTGAATTCGAGATGATTATAAGAGAAAATCACACGAACCAAGTAAAATCAACAACGAATCACAAAACTACCCCATGGCGATTGATACCAAATGTTGTCCCTAATATATGATGATTGTAATACACGAATTAAAGAAAGAAAGGTAGATATGAGAAGAATTCTTAGAGAGAGAAAGTAGTGAGAGAAAGTAGAGAGAGAGATGATTAACTTGGTGAATATTAGATTAGAGAAAAGAAGTTGTTACAAATGACCATCCACCCTCCTAACATGCTAGGAGGGTAGTATATATAGTCCACCCACATGCGGGCTTTAATGGACTATATATTGGGCCGGGCTTGTCTTTTGGACTTTAATTAGTTTAAATCCAAGCCCGTGAACCACGAATAAATAACTACCTATTACAACGTTCTAATAAATATTACAATAGAAACCTATGACCGAACATTCTTGTTTGACTCAATATTTTAAGGCTAACACAAAAGAAATGTCATAAATGGCGACACAAATGTCGTGACAATATCTCAACAAAATGCAGGAATCTAGGTAAGTAGGTAAAAGTCCTACCTCTTACCAAAGACATACAAATAAACAAACATCAAACATATAGGTATCAAACAATTTACTAAATCAAAAGACAAAATAAAATATAAGAGGAAAGGGATTCCTCCTAATGCAATTCTAGCAGCCTCTAGACTCTAGCCACTTTTAACATCATCTTCTCAACTATCTCACCTGAAAATGACACTAAAATCTGTCAACATAAAGTTGGTGAGAACATAGGTTTAAATTATCAAAACATCTTAAGAACCCTTAACAACCGCTGTAAATAGTTGAAGAAAAACAATTTATAGTAATGGACCATAATGTGATAATCATGCTACATGCATCCACAACAAAACTCAGTCCAAGTACCAATCACATCTACAATTCACAAAGCACACTATAATAGTCAAGAAGTATCCCATCACACACAGAAGAACACACACCACACTATCCGGATCTGTCTCACACCACCTGTGGAAGATGAACTATATCCCCGTCGAGATATCTTGCCTCCGAAGAGACGATGCACAAGTACTCAGGACGGATCGTGCCCCCCGAACCAAGAACTCAGGACGGATCGTGCCCCACGAACTAAGAACTCAGAACCAAGAACTCACTACGGATCGTGCCCCACGCTTCACACACATCACAACTGGTCCCATAGACTCCCATACATCTATGTACCAATCCCAATCATAACACAATCAAGATTCACATATCATAACACATATCAAAGCACATATGAGAACACATAAGCACGCAAGTCACACAATAGCACATTTATGTCCACACATTTATAATAATTTAGTACCAAAACATTTTAAGAATACCACAAGTGTCATCTCCATCCCATACTAGAAGAAAACATTTAAAAATCAGTGAAAATGGGACTATGAACTCACCTGATAACACATCAAGCTAGCACTCCTGCAAACATATAAAATCATACACAACACACTTAGCTCAGGTCCTAACACCCAAGTTAAGTAACAATCAAGGAGATGAATCTAATTTCCCAATCCCCACTATCTAGTTCTCCCACTACAAGCTATTCTATACGTAAAAATCTAGTTTTTCCTGATACGGTTTACTAGTCACTAAACGATCACATGAAGTGAACTTAACACCACACTTGGTTCCTACCCTACTGGAGTTATGTTTTTATATGATCTAAGAACTCCAAAAACCAATTTTACTTCCTACTTACACATTTAACCCTTTCGTTTAGTCTCTACGCCAAAAGTCGTTTTCACCAAAATTGATTTTCTGTACATGCTAAATGTTTGTCACCAAAATCCCGACCTAAACACCATAACTTTTAGTGAAAAACTCCGGTACTTTCATATATATTATAAAGAGTTCCCAAATCAAAAATCTTTGGCTATCTCATCCGTTTGGTTAGGGTTTGACTCAAATTCCCGAAATCCAAATTTATTCCTGAATAGCGCACTGTTTTTGTAAAAATTGTTTGACGACCTTACCGAACTCCATTTTTGACCAACCTTACATTTTTGAAAAGTAGACTCTCTGAACTTAATTTTAATAAAAAGAAACTCGACCAAAGGTGCTACCTACTGCCCGGAACAGTCGACACAAGACAACCCTAAAAATCAGACTGTTTTACGCCTTTATGCACTAACCTTCTAAACATCATTAATTACCCCTAAATTATTAAACAAGAACTCTAAAATCATTAATAGATATTAATTACTATATTTTATAAAAAATTAATAAAACCCTAATCATCTCAATGATGGTTAATTAACATTACAATCATGATTAATTAATAAAAACATGAATTAAGTTAAGGTTTTAATTGATTACTTACCTTGAATCAAGAAAAATTTATGAACCCTAAAAAAATATTGTTGATCGACGTTTGAGTTCTCCAGGGATTTTTTTTATGTGTTTTGATTTTAATAAAATCCTTATATAGTTTAAGTAAACAAATCCTAGCCCAATAGTACTTACCTTTTTTTCTTTTTTCCTTTTTTTCTTTTTTTGCCACCGTCCTTTATAAACATTTTACCAAAAATAATATATTTATTTAATTTTATTATTAAAATCGTTTTTAATAATTATTTCCTTAATTATATTTTTTTATTAACCCTTAAATTAATTAATTACACCTAAACCTTTTAACTAGTCAATTTTACGCGATTACCGTAAAATACGTAAAATATACAGTTTTATGAAAATTCTTAAAATATGAAATAAACTTTATAACTAAGTCCTAAATGACTTAAAACCATCCCGTAAATTATTCCCGTGACTAAATACCTCATCCGAGACCTCTAAACGCTAAACCCTAAATCGTAAAAATACGATTTACTATAATACTTATACGTACACATAAAATCCTAAAATAGCACCGCATTCTATCATAGTTACATCCAAGTGAACAAACGAGCATGAACTAACCCCATCATAACATTATATAATGCACCACGCAATACACGAACGACGACTAACATCCAATCCAAGGCTCAAATATAGACATATTGCACGTAAACGCACACTAAGCACATAATCAAAGTAAAACAGTCAAAAGTGACAAATACAATATCTAGGTTTGTCACATTTTTTTTTTGCTTAAAATAAGGTTTGAGTGATTATGTGACATGAGTTTGGTGTATATTTAAGTTAAGGATTAGTAATTATGAAATGGGTTAGTTTTTATCACATTTTAACCCTATAGAATCAGTTTTTACATATCTTTTTACTGTTTTTGCTAGACTGTAATGTGTTTTCAATGATTCTGTGATATGAGTTAAAGATTAGTAAATTTGATATGGGTCAGTTTTTATTCAGTTTTTATAATTTTTACTGTTTTTTATTGGTTAAAATGAGGTTTGAGTGAATTCTGTGATATGGGTCAGTTTTAGTTTTACATAAAGGTCAGTAACTTTATGCTTACTGTTTTGCACGTCGTTTACTAATAATTTGTTTTACTCTGTCCTCTCAGATATCTCTCAAGAATATCTCTGTGATAATCAGTTGCAATTTTTAAACAAGCAAGATATTTGGCGCGATAGCCGAGACAACATGTGAAAGTAAATTTACATATTTTACATTGTTAATTGTTTCTTTCGCTAGGTTTCTTGCATTAATGACACTTTTCTATTTTTCCATTTGCGTAAAACAGTATCACCAAGTGCTGCAAAGACTTCCTTTGCTCTTCGATAATGTGCAACTGCTTCAGCAGCTGGCCCACAGAAGTCAATAGGCAATCGGAGTTACGGGCCTTTTAAAAAACACATCGTAACACAGGGGTTTGAAGCCAAAAGTATGGATTTTCCCTGCTCGATCATTATTAGCAACCATCGTGTACCGTCCAGCAATGTTTCGCTGTCATCGGATATAATCTTTCATGATTCTTGACATCATTGTTCCACCACTGTAGAGCTGCCTTCTTGCGAACCCTCTATTCAAAGCACAGGGAAAAGAATTTCTGTGTCACCTTCATCTAAAAGTTTCGCCCATTGTCGTATTGTTATTATTCTGTTCTTTTTATACAACGTAATAAAAGTTTCAGCCATTGTTTACGAGTTCCTTTTGAAGATGTTAATGTTATATTGCAACAATAATGTTAATGTTATGCCAGAAGAACCCCAATCTTTTGTACACAAGTTCATATACCAGAAAAAATAATGTAATTGCAACAATCTTTTGTACACAGTTGTACTTTAAAACAGGTTAACATAATGTTCGAGACAGCTTTGTTATTCAATCCCTGTCGTTGCTAACAACCCGCAGCGAAGCGCGTCCCTTTTGTTATTCGCTAACAAGTTTACAGCTAAACCTATACACCGTCGTTATATCGCCCGTGCTCCCCCGCAGTGGAGCGCGGGCATAGAACCTAGTTTGGATAGAAGAAAAAAAAAGAGGCGTATGTTGTTGGTATTATGTTTAGGGGTATCACAGAGTTAATTTAAGCCTTTAAGGTACAAGTGTTACACTATATATCATGCATTATCACATGGATCATGTATATATAATAGATAATGACTTATTGGATCGAACCATGAGATGTTGGGTTGGTTTTATAATTGGGCCAAGATATTGGATATTAATTGTTATTGTTTGGGTTTTTTGAATATTAAATCAAAGCCCAACATGAAACTTTGGTTTCATTTGACTCTTTTATAAGAAATAGATAAATTGTTAGATTTAAGATGTGAACCAATTTATAAAAAAAAGATACGCATCTTACAAAAACGATGCCCATTCAGTTTCTTGTTTAAATCTATTCAATTCAAAACCTCATCGCATATTTAGCATGTTAGCTTCAGTCAATATAAGATATGATAAATCATTTTTCATAATGAGTTGAAGATTTCGTAACCTTTTAATTATCAAAAAAACATTTTTATCAAACAACGTGAGTATAATTTTAAAAAATGTCATTCCGAAAGGCTGAACAAACAACCACTTTATTCTATCCATACATTTTTATTAGGTAGACATGCAAATTGGTTAGCATTCAAAGCACACATCTAGCCTCATTCATCGATGACGATCGAACACGTAAGTAGATCAATTTGCAACTAACTTATTATTTCAAACATTAATCACATCGTAACTAAAATTTTATCTTTTTCACCGTGCAATATTTCAATTATTGTGTAAAAAAGGGTATAAAAAATCAAACATGATCGTAGTAAGGAATGTAACCTTTGATCCTACCTGAAATTTAAAACAAACGGCTTTGACCCGAACCAACATCAAAATTACGCTTAAAACACTTAGGCACGATTTATGTGGAGCGCACCGATATGAAGTTATACCATTGATTGTTTTCCCAAAAACCAAGCCCGATGCACCGCATAAGCATGACTTGCGTGGACCAACAACACCATATGCGCTTCCTCAAATAAAAATTAAGGAACGAATTACGAACCATGAAGTATACTTATGACACAGCCGGAGCATCGCGCGGGTCTGAAAGCCTCGTATAGTATAGATTTGATTGACTGTTAGGTATTTTATTATAGTAAATTTTAAAATTAATTAAAAACTTTAAAACATAAATTTATTAAGATTTTTTCTTGTATAAACCTTTTTTTACTATAGATTAAAAAGTTTTATAAAACTTCATTAAACGCAAACACATTAAGTTAAAAAATAAGGTTTAATTTCAATTTATATAACCATGAAACACATTTTCATTATGATTAATAAAATGATAAACTTTAATTTTTTCTTAAACTTTCTTTATAAACCATTTTAATAGTTATGTTTATATACACAAAGGTTCCACTAAGTGGTTTTGTAACACCCCACTTGGATAAGTGGACCATTACGTGTATTTATGGCGTGTCATCAAAGCATAAGGTAAATGTCCTAAAACATTAACTGACCATAACGGAAATACCGGAATCAAACATCGGTAATCCAACATAAGCTCAAAACATGAAAAGTATAAGAAAGGACTGAACAATGTCCAACAGGCAATATAAAATGAAGTGTATAAAGTAAAGAAGTCTGGATTGCTTCCATCCAATGCACATGCTCTCAGAATCTTAAGAGTGTCCTGGTGTACCTGCCGTTAGAACATGAAAGAACTATGGCTGAGCATAATGCTCAGTGAACGAATATAATGCATGATAAGAATATACTGAACTTGAAAGAATTAATAATTACTGAAGCTAAAAGACTGATATGCGGAGCATGATGAAAACTCTAGAAAATCTGATAAGTCCGATTTATAAATAATAAAACTGAACTGTTATCTATTAAATCTGAAAACATGCATTTATTGTATTTTAATTTCCAAGAGCTTATATAGGTCATGTGCTGTAACACCTGTTGCATGAATAACTAGAGAGGTGACCTCGTCATGCTGTAGAGGGGTGACCTCTAATTACTGTGCTAGGTGGAGGGATCAGCTCCAATGTGAAGGATGTAGAGCACACACCACATTCACTTGATAACTGTAAACTGATAATCCTAGGATGCATCCATACGCCCCACTAATAATACTGATAAAATGGCTAAGCTGAACTGAGTGGAACACTGCGGGATATCACTCTCCCACAGGTGAGTCATGACACTGGTGCCTCAAGTGTCATGGTTACGGTACCTCCGTAACTAGTACTACTGACTGGTCATGCTTGTATATAAGGCTCATGCAATATCTTAGTTATTAAAATAATTTCAGATAATTTATAACATGTACTGGGGAAAATATTTGGCTGCAGACGGGAAATCCTAATCATGCATAGAAGAAAGTCCATACCGAAGGACGAGAAATCCGTACCTCGTGTCCAATAATGAATTTAGAATGAAAGCTGAAGGATCGACTCTGAATTCATGGATACTACATAAATAAGGGACGCTGAAATGAGTTGACTGATATCGGTTAATTTTTACTGATCTTAACTGTTCTCAGTTTGATTTATTTTATACTTATATTACTATTGGTATATAATCTGATAAGTTCTGACTGTTAATATTACTGATTAGTGTACATCCTATATTTATGATTATTTGTATATTATACTGTATTCTGATATTATAATATACTGTAATATGGTATTATAATATTACTATATATAGTATCCTGCCATAAATAGAGAGTTTCCCTAATAAAAAAGTTTCCAAAATAGTTTTTATGAAATTAAATCATTAAATAAAATCATCCTTTGATTAATAAGAGTTTGCTAAAACATCTTAATTTAATTTACCAAATTAAATTAATAAAACTTTTATAACTTAGTTACTTATAATATAAAACTTATTTGCTAAAAATAATAATTTAACTGTTAATTAAATAAACCCATTATTTTAATCTTGCAAACGAGCACCTGAAACCCATGTCAAAACCTTCCCGAGACACCCATGTCTCGGGTTAAACCGAAACCGGCACACCACGACCTAGGGCCTAGACGTTGTTAGTCATTAGTTCCCCCGGCTGGTTATTTTTTTCCCACTGCTTACTATTAGTTCCCCCTGTTTGTTATTATTCCCACTGTTTAGGTCACGTTTCCCACTGTTTGTTTTATCGTTCCCACTGTTACTAATCCCAAACACCCCCTTACTGCATATTAACCCCAAACACCCCTGCTGTTCTTTTTTTTTTTGTTCGGGGCTTGTCTCAACACAAACACCACCAGAGACCCTTAGGTGGTCACGGTTGGCCAGTAAAACCCACCAAACCGACACCCTTAATTATCCGGTTGCCCCCCTGTTTGGGGTTGTCTACCGTTTATTACCGACGCACCCATACCCGCACCCCTTGTTGGCTGTGGCTGGACAAAAGGGAACCACACCGAGACCCCTTGTTGCTCTCGGTTCGCGTGTAGACAGTAACACCCAACGCCAGCGGATCAATTACATCTTTAGTGTTAATAAACTCGTGTGTTCTTATAATCATTTAGGTGGTCCGGGAAAAAATGAAAAGAAAGAAAGTGCTTACCTATAACGTGATTTGCGATGAACTACAAACACATGATCCGAAACCACAATAGATCAAAACCGTCTTCCTTTGTTGTTTGTGATAGGCCGACGGACACCCTAGGGATAGAAACCCTTTTATTATTTTTTTCTGCGTCTGTTTTGACAAAGGGGAAGAACCCCGTGCCTTTTTTTTCTTCTATGGGTTTTTGGGCTGGGCTCAAGCCCACACTCTCCTCCTTTTGTTATTTAAACCTGGCCCACAATCATATGCATATTTTAGTTTTGTTTCGAGTTAAATTATTTAACGTGTGCATTCGTGTTTAAATTTCGTGTCTACACGTGACGTATAATATTTATTTTCTGAATAAATAGTTAATACGTAGTACTGAATAAATATTATTATTTATTATTCTGAGCAATTAATCACTTCCGTATCGTTTTAAATAAATTTGAGACCGCGTGTAACTAATATTCAAGGAATTTTAAGGCGGGTTTTACCGGTTTTCTTGGGGGAGGTTTCCTGGAGGTTTTGGATTCAGATGAAGCGGATAAGGAGTTTGACATAACTAACTAGGCGAGGGTTTGAAGAAGACATACTACCGCTTGGATGTCATTACACGACTCGACCCACTAACCACTAATATTTATCGTTCTAAAAATTATATTTTCTTTTAACCACATTAATTGTTATTTTGCTGAATGTTTTATAAACATAACAAAAGTATCTCTAATGATAATACCGCGAAATAAAAGATTTTAAAGACAATTGTTCTTATTCGTACGTGTCTAACACAACTAATTTGCAAGACTAGTCTCAGCTAAAACAAAGTTGCGTGTGTGTTTGGATGGTATATATATATATATATATATATATATATATATATATATATATATATATATATATATATATATATATATATATATATATATATATATATATATATATATATATATATATATATATATATATATATATATATATATATATATATATATATATATATATATATATATATATATATATATATATATATATATATATATATATATATATATATATTTAATGGTGGTATACTTTTGCAATGAAATTGATTATTTTGTTACATTAAGTTAGTCGTAAAATTGGTTAAAAAATTGATGTGATATAAAAGTGTAAAATAAATGCAATATTGAGTTTTTCTTACTGTGTGATTGTTAGAGCATAAGGTATAATGTTGAGGAGTCGTACTCAGCCGTGAATAAAGTACTCGCAACATCAGCTTGTTTTCCCATAGCACCAGAATAACTAAAAGATAGTATCATTGGTTAACATAAGATTTTAAGAAAAGTTATTATGGATATCATATTTTTCCTTAGATATGAGGGGACTCATCCCCACCATCCATCTCATGTTCATCTAATAGATAAGATTAAATATATTTTGTTTTCACTTATTTTTTATAATTTAAATATCTCCTAAACCGTTAAGTGTTAAATGAAAATAATTATACTATTTCGACGAGCGTTTAATTATCTTTCTACCAATATGCACTATGATATACTTTAGAATAAAAAAGTATTTCTTTTTTTTTTCTTCTTGTTAATATTTACGTGAAATATCATATATGATAATACTGTTTCATCATATATGATACCAGTGTTCATATATGATATTAGTTTATATCATATATGATAGGTTATATCGTATGTGATACTGGTGTTACATCATATATGATATTATTATCATATATGAAATTTTTGAAAACGTGAAAAAAACGAAAAAAAATATTTGTCGAAAGTGTATCATATATCATATCTCTAGAAAGATAATTAAATACTCTTCGTAACGGTATGCTTTTTTCGCATAATGATTAACGATTTAAGAGATATTAATGTATGAAAAAAAAGATGAAAATATATGTTGTATTTAATCTTATCCATTGGATTAAAATAGATATAAAAGGTGGAGATTAGTCCTTGGTATCCAAATAAGTTTGTTATCCAAATGAACTTAAATCTAAGATTTTTATGTTATAGTGATCCCTTCATTTTTTTCTTTCATTTATTTAAGATTTAAGCTCATTTGGATACCAAACTTATCTAAGATATGGGCGGACTCATCTCTACCTTTAATCTCTTTATCATTCAATTGCTGAGATTAAATCCTCATTTTACAATGCAGGGGTATTTTCGTCATTTCACCCGACTTTCATATAAGTTTTTTTTTCTATTTTCCTTCTCATAAAACATACACAACGTCTGTATATTTCTCTCTCTACCCCTGATCTAACTTATCTATCTACAATTGATGGAGCGAAGCTTATAATGAGAATCTATCACGAATCTATCACGAAGCATCATCATGAATCGATTAATTAGATTAATTAATCAACGCGAATCCATGATCAGGAATGAATCCATCATCAGGTTCGTATAATTCTACTATTGTTTTTTAGCTTATTTGATTTAAATAAGCTTGTTAATTTATTATCATTTTGATTATAAGCTTTTAATTAGCTTATTTTGAACAAATTACTTTGGTTGATTGTTAATAATTATAAGCAAACTTATTAGGTGATTTACGTGAATAAACTGATTTATATGAATAAGATGATTCATTTGAATAAGCTTATGAACTAGACAAAATGTGAGTTATGTGTTTAAGTTTATACCACATTCGATGTGAGAGTTAGTGTTTGTGAATGTGAAATTATTGCTTAAAGTGCTCCCTCTTGTCGCAACTGTTTTAAGGTTATTATTTAACTTATTTGATTTAAATTAAGTTTATCATCCAACTTTTTATATGAGTTATGTTACTTTATTTTTATTGTTATTGTTTTCTAAAATAAGCTTATGTCAGTGTGAATAAACTGTACTATTAGGCATTTTTATGTTATGAGCAACTTATTATTTAGCATTGGATTTAATTAAGTTGTTGATGTAAGCTGAATTAAGCTTAGTATATCATATATGATACCGCATTTATCATATATGATAGATATATGATATATGATATGTGTATCATATATGATACATGAGGTATCATATATGATGTATCTAACAAACTAGAAGAAAAAACCAGACTTGTATGACTAATTTCTACAAAAAATTTATAAGCTCTTCAAACCTGTCTTCTATCATATATGATATTGTACATGATTTTTTCACTTGTAACGTATTGTATATAGCTTGACCCTAAGACTTTTTTCATGTCTTATATAAATGCAGAATGTGCGAACACAACATTGAAAAACGAGAGATGCTGCAATTGTCCGGTCATAGCAAAGTAGATAGGGTACTTATCATAACAATCGGACGTGCACGAGTATGTTTTAGTATCAACATTAATTCGACGTTGCCCAATAGGAAGTTTTTCAAGAAAAAATATATTTCGTTGAAAATGAAGAAGAATTGATTAAAGAAGAAAAATAGTAGTTTCAATACTAAAATATTTATGGCGTTAATCATGAATTTAACAGATTCTTTTGTTTTTTTATCTTTTGATTATGAATAATTGTTTATCATATATTATATCATAGGTAAATACATTCTATTTCAATTATCATATATGTTACTTTCAAAAAGTATTTTTTTTATTTACTGAACAAGTGTTTAATCATGAATTCAGCATACCCATTATTTAATCTATAAAAAGTTGAGTATCATATATGATAATGCATTATCATATATGATAATGCAATATCATATATGGCAGAATTTAAGTTACATGGATTATCATATATGATATTTCACTATCATATACGATACTAACATAAAAGGTAAAAAACTATTCTTCACATGATAAAGACATCAACAAAATAGGCATGTTATCCAAAAGTTACATCCGCAGATGTTTCACCATTTTCATATTCAACAAAAAACATAATGATTTAGTAACATTACAAAGTTAAATCATTACAACATCATACACACATTACTAAAATATAAACAAGTCAAATGACTAAAAAATGGATCTTGATTCCATGCATCAACACTTGGGTTGAAAACTTGACACTCGTCTTTTGTCGTCTCATGCACATGTTATTGTTTTCTCTTTCAGCCGTGAATTCCATGTTCCACTTCTTGACATTGTCTTTTTGTAACTCACTTTTGGTTTAATGATTATTTTTTTATGTTCACTTTTTTGGCCTTGAGATGATTGAGCTCTTCAAAATGCATAAAAAACAACTTTCACTACACAAATAAAAAGATTTTGTTTTAGTTTCAATTAGATGATCAAATATGATATATTACAAAAGTTAAATTTCAACCAGATTATCAAATATAATATATTACAGAAGTTGAATTTCAACCAGATTATCAAATATGATAATATACACGTAACTAACTTTTAATTTCCAACTGAGAGATCACAGACTTGCTTGTATTTGTTTTCAAGCACATTATCATATTATCAAATATGATACCTCCATATATCATATATGATGTATGGAGGTATCATATTTGATACATCTGTTGATTGTAGCTTACAGTTTCAACAAAACTCTCCTAATAAGCTTATTCACATACATCACATTATGATTATCCTAAAGTTTCAAAAAACTAATCATAACTCGATTCTAATTCATACAATTATTCATACAACTCTCCTAATAAGCTTATTTACAACAAGCTTAATCATAACACATTAAGTAAGCTTAATTATAACACATCAAATAAGCTAACACATCCATAACCACATCATAATAAGCTTATTTACATCAAATAAGCTAAAAAAGATATAGATGATGATATAACCCGGTGTTAATCAATTGTAGAAGGATATGATTGAGTACGAAGGAGATGATGATATAATAGATCGAAGACGGAACGATTTCGATCGATGATGGATCGATGATATGAATTGTGTTTTTTTATTATGATGTGAGAAAGAGAGAAGAAAGAGTTCATGTATTTGGGAGGTGGGGGTGGGTAGAAGGGGTGAAATTACCAAAATGCCCCTATGTTTTTTTTTTAATATTAATCTTGGTCTTTGATCAAAATTAAATGAAAGACTGGGATTGGTCCCTTTTATCCAAGAGATAAAAGGTATCCAATATAATCTTTCTCTTTGTTTAAATTAAACTTTATATCTAACAAAAAAAGTATAAAAACAATAAGCCCAATCTCGTTCATCATCAAAAACCCTAAAAAGACACCAACATACTTCCAATCCAGCCTCTTCAACAAAAAAATACATTAATAGTCAAGAAATAACACAAATCACATACCTAAAAAGATCAAAACACAAACACAAATATATAGATAAAAAACAAAAATATGTAGGATTTATATCCTACAACCTAGAAACTAGATGTGGAAAAAGACGATTGTGAAGAACACCAGGAGCTAATCGAACACACAAGATAACCCTAATAAAAGATTAGTATTATTGAAAGAACCTACACAATGAGACCCATCCCCCTCACCTCTTTTATAGAGATGAGGGGGAGGTAACCCAATCCTACAAGGATTGGTAGTCGGCAGACGGGTTGGGCTTAGACACAATCAACACCAATCGGCACATACTTGGCTAATATGTAAACTCGACACTTAAACCCCTAGACTCAGACTCAAGTGAATATAAAGACTAAGTTACATAACAATTTTCACCTTAGGCTTTATATTAGCCAATCCTAACACTCAACAACTTTAACAATGTTGTAGCTTGCGTCTAAGTACCACCTTCGTCAAGACATCTACAACATTGTGTTCAGTATCCACCGTCAAAACTTCAGCGTCTTTGCTTCCAAGACTTATATGATAAAATGATAGTGCACATTAATGTGCTTAGTCCTTTCATGATAAACATGATTCCGCGATAAGTGAATCGCGCCCTAATTATCACAATTGACTGACAGAGTGTCAAGTTTCACGCCCAAATATTCCAAGAGTCCCCTTAGCCAAACAACTTCCTTCAAAGCCTCTGTAAGGGCCATGTAATTCGCCTTTGTAGTTGATAGAGACACCACGTATTGTAGCCTTGCCTTCCAACTTACAACACATCCTTGTACTAAAAATGTGTAACCAGTGAGAGGCATACCTTTATTTGGATCCTTAGCATAGTCTGAATCAACAAAACCTGTTACGTACATAGGGTTGCCATGATTTGTCCCATACACCAAACCCACGTTTACAGTGCTCTACAAATATTTCATAATCCACTTCACTGCTTCCTAATGAAGTTTACATAGATTCGCCAAATATATGTTAACTACACTTACTACATACGCTATGCCTGGTCTCGCGCACACCATCAAATATATTAATCTCCCATCGCATTTGAATATGGAACCATACTCATCCTTTCAACATCACAATCCCTAACCGAGAAATCCCTCAACAACAACTTGAGGTGCCCACCCAATGGCATCTGAACCGATTTCTCATTTTCTATTCTAAACTTGGTTAAAAATCTAGAAACATACCCAGATTGTGACACCTTCAAAATATTACGACTCTGATCCCTGACGATCTCCATACGAAGAATCTTCTTTGTTTATCCGAGATCCTTCATGGCAAACTCTTTTTTAAGCAAATACTTGGTAGACCCAATCTCAACCTTGTTTTTACAAGCAATCAACATATCGTCTACGTATAACACTAGATATATATACTCCTATGGTGCTTAAGTTCTGTAATATACGTAATTGTCATAACTGCTATGCTAAAAGCCATTTCTCAACATATACTCGTCAAACCTCCTATGCCATTGCCCAGGTGGTTGCTTCAAACCGTAAAGAGATTTCTTTAACAAGCATACATTGTTACCTTGTTCAAATCCCAGTGGCTGCCTCATGTAGATCACTTCTTCAAGATTTCCATGTAAAAATGTCGTCTTAACATCAAGTTTTTCTAGCTTATAACCTTTATACGCCACAACGTAAGTATAACCCGAATAGATGTGTGTCGAACTACCGGCAAAAAGAATTCATTGTAATCAATACATGCCCTCCGTGTGAATCCACACACCACTAGCCTTGCCTTGTACATAGGTTTTTGAACACCTTAAATCCCTTCCGTTATTCTGAATAGGCATTTGCATCTCACCAGATTTTCCCTAGCTAGATGATCTACTAACACCCAGGCCTTATTCTTCCTCAGAGAATGCATCTCTTCTTCCATAGTAGCTTTCCACTTAGAACTGTCTTCACAAGCAACTACATGATAGTATGGCAATGGTTCATGAGTATCTTCTTCCTCTATTGCAGCAAACACGCAAACAACTATATTACTCTCATCCCATAACCTCATCGCTTTCGTTCTTGTCCTTGTCTCTCTATCTTGAACCAATTGATAATCTGTGAGATCCACTGGTTGATCATATTCTTAATCCTCTACATCTTCATCATAGCCTGTCTGATCTTCATGATCTATCTAATGTTCTTAATCCGTCTGATCTTCCTTATGCGTATGATTATTTAACATCTTCACTTCCACCTCAAACTATAATTCCTCAATAGACTTATCATCACCAGCACTTGCACAAGAATCCTTCAACGTTGTCTTTGTACATGACACTTTCATTTAATACTACGTTCCTACTTGTGACTATTTTAGGTGATTCATTATCGAGCCAATATAGTGTGTACCCTTTTACACATTCAAGATACCCCAAAAGAACGTATTTTACCACTCTCGGCTTGAGCTTACCTTGTTTAACGTGTGAATACGCGACACAATCGAAAACTCTCAACACCCCATAATCACTAGGATGTCCAGACCACATTTCCATAAGTGTCTTCTTCTCAATCGTTCCTAGAAGGTCTTGGGCAATCTAGACTGAATTAACAAACAACGTACCTTATCCATGAGAGTTATGTTCAACCGTTCTGCTAACTCATTATGTTGCGGTGTCCCGAAAACTGTCAAATGTCTAACAATCCCACTCTTAGTACACAGCTGATCAAATTCTCGGTTGTAGAACTTAAGACCATTATCCGTCCTAAGCTTCTTAACCATCCTTCAAGTCTTATTTTCTACTAACTGCTACCACTCTTTGTACTTTCCAAATACTTCATGTTTGAACCTAATAACATAAACCCGTACCCTCTTGGAAAAATCATCAAACAATAGATAAGAAATACCTCTTACCTTCTAATGATTCCACATGAGATGAATCCCATCAGTCTGAATGAACATAGTTTATCACTCCCCGAGTAGTGTGCCTTCCTACACTAAAACTGACTCGATGTGACTTTCCCTTAACACAATTCTCACAAAAATCGAGCTTAGCCATTCTTTCCAAACAAACCATGCTTTTCCAGCACTTGTAGTCCCGCCTCATTGATATGTCCCAGTCTTTTTATGCCAAACCTGCGCAAGACTGTCTTTTTTTTCAACACTAGCATTAAGCCCACCTTCCACTACATGTCCATCCAATGAGTATACATAGTTTTCCCTCCGGGTTCAACAAAATAACCCTAGAACCATTAATCACCTTGACTTTGTTAGACTGCAATTTTTGGTATATCCCTATTTTTCAAGAGTTCACGACCGATATCAAGTTTCTTTTCAATTCATAAATATACTTGACATTGTGTAACACAAAACTTGGCCCATATTTTAGTTTTACCATTACCTTACCAATACCCTTGATCATGCACTCCCTGTTGTCTCCCAACAGTACAATGCCCCCATCGCATTCCAAAAAAATAAAAAATACATAACTTGGCTGACATGTGATATGAACCTCCTGACTCCATGATTCAATCTAGCAGAGCCTCTACACTCATCACCATCATCACCTCAGATTCGTCATAAATTGAACCACTAGAGCTTGGTTGATCATATTTCTTGACGTAACCTGTTGACTTCTTGCGATTACTATTTGGACAGTTTCTCTTCAAGTGATCCTCAAATTGGAAAACAACACATTTGAATCTTCCACCTTGAGACTTCGATATTGACTTTCCCCTTGGCCGATGCAAGTCCATGCGATCAACTATTCCCCTCAAATATAACCCTTCTCCATCATCCCCCTCACCTTGGACATTTCTTTGATTTCTTTGGAATTCAGTGTGGCCATTACGTCCTCAAAAGTCAAAACTTCCCGTCCATACAACAAGGTATCCATAAAGTGTTCGTATGATGCTCGTAAATAAGTGAGTAACAATAAAGCAATATCTTCATCTTCAAACGTCACCTCTGTAGAAACTAAAGGGGGGGGGGGGGGTTGAATAGTTTCTTAAATTTACTTGTTAAAGGTTGGTTTTAAAAAATCCCTTTTCAAAAATTTAAGCTTGAGTATTTATGTGAAACCTTCTTATACACAATATGAACAAGGTATAGTGCAACTAAACTAATAATCACAAGTATATAGAATAATGAATGTATAGTGCAACTAAACTAATAATCACAAGTATAAAGAATAATGAATGTAAAGAGATAAGGGAAGGAAATATCAAACTAAACACCAAGGATTTATAGTGGTTCCGCAACGAAGCTCACTCCTCGTTCCTACTCCACTCCTTGAGTACTCCTTACTCGAGATTTCACTAATAAAGAAGCTCCTTAAGGTGGAGAAACCGTACACAACGTCGCTTAACCAATTTCTGACTCTAAGCTAAAAGTCGAGCCCTAATCTTAGCTAGGACCAATCTACACCAATATACTTTGAGGACTAAGTATTAACCTTAATACATACACAACTTCCAAATAGACACAACTACTTGGATCTTCACAATAATGACACAACAATGAGTAAATAAGTTATCTTCAATGGATCTTTGAGGTAGACACAACACTTCAAGAATGATAGTGTTCTTCTCTTTGCACTTTGAGAGGAAAAGATGAGAGGAGAAAGATTCACTTCTAAACAAGTAGTAATCAAACAAATGATCAAGGATTTGAGTGATTTAAGAAGTATGAAAGAATCTGGAAATGTATGTGCAAAAGAGATGGATTGAAAGTCTGAGAATGATCCACTATTTATAAGACAAACATCCAACGGCTATATCTGCCCGCGGTTCTTTATTGAAGCCCGCGGTTCCTTATCGATAAGGAACCGCCATAGGCGCTAAGGAACCGCCAGCGTAGAGTCCGCTCCCTTTTGTCTTTTAGTGGATTGGTTCAAATCTGGGGATTAAAATATCCTGAAAGGATATTCCAAACCAAGATAGAATATGCCATTTTCAAATTTCAAATTTTCAAATAATTAATTTAATAAAACATTTTCTTAAAAAGAAAGTTTAATAATAAATCTTTGTCACACTTAATAAAAAGTGAGTTTCAAGAAAAGATTAAATCCTTGATCACTTAATTAGGATAATTACTTGTTTGTTCATACCTTAAGTGATAATGATTGAAATGAAAAATACTTGAACTCAAAAATTCGTTTTTCATTGTTTTCGTAAATGCTTGTTTTGACATATTGTCGTAATCAAAACAAAGTGAGACCAAAAAATTCAAGTAACGTTTTCAGGCATCATTGCATTAACAATCTAGAAACTCAATCATCTAATAAAACAAGATTTTCGAAGACGAGTTTATCATTTCTCCCCCTTCGTCGAAGAAAAAGGTTGCAAAAGTCTTTGAAGAAGAAAAGAACTGGACTTTGCAAATGCTCCCCTTGGTGCTTACTGCCCCTTGCTTGGGGCACTAAGGAATCGATATATGGTGACAAGCTACATAGAAGGGTTAGTAGTAGAGAAGAGACACCCAACAAGATATAGCAAAGGTCACAAAAAATAAGAAAAAAAAGATCCAAGATAAGTCATGTTAAAAGAAAACATGATAAAAGATACAAGGAAATAAATCATACAAAGATGTATGAGACACAAACACAAGCCAAAATAAAAAGCATAAATCTAATCATAGTTAAACTAGAACCCTAAGATTTGCTTGAACTAGATGTCTTAAAGATAAGCAACCAATGATTAGATAAAAGACAAGGTAGTGGCGGAAGGATGTGGTGGTGGCTTGGTGGAGATCTCATAGTTGTAGTAAAGAGGAGGTTTGACTAAGAGACTCTTTATGTAATTCAACTCTTCATAGATATGAGCCATAGCAAGATGTTGATATTGACAACATTGACAATATGTTCCATGATGCATGACATTATCATGTGAAGGAGGTAGAACACTAATGGCTAGTGGTGGAAGATAAGAAGTTCCACAATCAATATTCTTAGAAGGAGAAGAGATGTGATTTTGAGTGTTCTTGGGTGAATTGGGGTTGAAAGCAATTGGAGAGAATGGAGGAGAATCAAAGATTTCATTTAGGGAATAAGACATTTTGATTTGAGAGAGAATGCAAAATGCTTAAGGTTAAATAGAGAAAGCCCAAGATAATTTAGGATGGTCAAAGGGTTGAAAAAAATATTCCAAAAAGTGTTGGAACAAATTTGGAGTTTCAGGAATACCCGAAAAGCAAAGTACTGGGCGCGATTCCTTACCTCAGTCGGCGGTTCCTTATCACTGGGAACCACGATATCAATAAAGAACCGCCCATAGTGGGTTGAGTTTGGTGATGAGGGAGGATTTTCCTATTTAGCAAATCCTATTTTTCTAGTCTAACTAATCATGGGGATATGCTAAGAAGCAAAGATAGACAAAGAAAACACATAAGAGCTCACCAAACAAGGTTTAGACCAAAATACATGGATTTTTAATAAAATCAATGTAGGAGGTGTGTAGAACTAGACACAAGGTCATGACACAATGATCATCCATAGTTCTATTTTGTTCTTTATATATTTGAGAGACCCATACATATGAATTATGTAAGCTCATTATGAATATTAAGAAGCTATAAAAAACGTTTTTAGATTGAATTAACAATGCAAAAACATTTCTCAACCATTTTTGAAAGAACTTTGAGAATTTCAAAAAAGGGAAAAGAAGTTTTCCAAAAAGAGTTTATTATACTCAAAAGCTAAAAGAAAGAAAAGACTCAAAAGATAAAAGATAATTGATAAATTAGAATGCATAACTAAGGAATATGTTCCATTAAACCTAGACCTAGACGCAAGTAATTAAAAGGTTCCATATTAAGTGTCTTAGTGAAGATATCGTCTAAGTTTTCTACCGAGGGTATCTTCTCTATCGAAATGTCCCCTTTTGAACATTATCCCTAAGAAAATGTTGGCGAATCTCTATGTGCTTAGTTCGTGAATGTTGCATGGGATTCTTGCTAAGGTCTACTGCACCCTTATTCTCGCACATGATGGGAACATCATCAAGAGAAATCCCGTAATCAACAAGCGCTTGCTTCATCCATAGAGCTTGTTGACAAGCTTTACCAGCACTCACATACTCGGCTTCCGTGGTGGATATAGAAAGAGCGGTTTTTTTCTTGGAGAACCAAGAAGTTAAACAACAACCCATAAAGGTACAAATTCCACTAGTGCTTTTCCGGTCCACATAGTCTCCCGCATGATCCGAGTCCGCGTAGACAATGGTTTCTACGCCGGTCCCTTTAGGATACCATAATCCTAAATGTATAGTGCCCTTAATGTATCGAAAGATACACTTAACCGCTTCAAGGTGAGAGGTTTTGGGAGCCTCTTGGAAGCAAGCACAAAGGTAAACACTAAACATGATATCTGGTCGACTTGCCGTTAGGTACAACAAACTACCAATCATACCTCTATATTTGGTGTTGTCTACCGACTCACAATCATCATCTACGGTGAGTTTAGTATCCGAGGCCATATGGGTCTTCATTGGTCTAGAGTCTTCTAATCCAAATTTCTTTAGCATTTCTTTAACATACTTGGATTGATTAAAGAAAATACCATCGTCCATTTGTTTAATTTGGAGTCCTAAAAAGAAGTTAAGTTCTCCCATCATACTCATTTCAAACTCGTCATGCATGATTTTGGCAAAGTCATCACACAATGATTGACAAGTTGAACCAAATATAATGTCATCAACCTATATTTTTATGATAATGAGGTGAGAACCTTTCTTCTTTGTAAAGAGTGTATTGTCTACCATCCCCATGGTATACTCATGTTTTACAAGAAACAATTTAAGTCTATCATACCAAGCTTTGGGTGCTTGTTTGAGAGCATAAAGAGCTTTCTTAAGCTTGTAAACATGATCCAGTTTCTCAAAATCAATGAAGCCGGGAGGTTGAGCGACATATACCTCCTCATTGATCAAACCGTTAAGAAATGCACTGTTTACATCCATTTTTTGAAGCTTAAAATCTAAAGCATAAGCGTAAGCTAAGAGGATTCTAATGGATTCTAATCTGGTTACGGGTGCTAATACTTCGCTTTTGGCTAGGTATAGAATCTTATCGTCCGAATCCTTTCGAATTGAGAACCGGTCTTAAGTGCGACTCAATCGTCTTTTGGTGAATCAAGATAATGGTTTGGTTTTGATTATCTATTTTAAACTAATAGCAAGAAATTAAAGTGTCGTTGAGTAAAATGGAAGAATAAATATTAATACTTAAAATGACGAGTAAAAATAAATGCATGGAAACTTAAAGGCAAAATGAGCACACTAAATAAAACTAACACTTGGAAAATTTTCTAAAAAATAAGAACTTGGTTGAAAAGTACTAAAAGAAAGTAAGATCGGACTACACCAAAACAAGCCAAAAGAAGCCCAGATCGGAATGTATTCCGATCTGGTGGTCGGAATATGGGGGAATGCACACAATCGGAATACACCAAAACAGGACCAATCGGAATAACCACTAAGACTACCAATCGGAATAACTGATTAAGCACAATCGGAATATGGGGAAAATACTACAATCGGAATGACCAATCTTGACCAAATCGGAATAACAAGTAAGACTAGCAATCGGAAAGTCCAGAAACACTCCAATCGGAATATCAAAGTGGGCTACCGTCGGAATCTACAAACCCTTTTCCGATTGGAGTTCAATCGGAAAGGGTGGGAATTGGGCTGCTCGGAATAACACCAATCGGAAAGGGGTTTATCACCCTTTCCGAAATCTAAGGGATTCGGTTAAGCTAGATAACAAGCTAACTTTTATAAGCTAATATACCAAACTTAACAAACCAAATAATTAACCGAATCAAATAAGCATTTATCAACTTATCTAACTCGAAATTAAACAACTTTTTGGATCAAACAATCAAAACATGAACTTTTAAAGGAAGCTTTTTATAAGAAAACAAGCTAATCATAAAAATAAGCCAAAAAGCACAAAAGTCTTAAAGCTTAATCAAATGAAAACTTATGAAATTATCAAAAGATTAACTTTTTAAGCACGAAATCAATTAGAACAACACAGATCATATGATAATCGCACCAAAATCAATCTAAAATCAAAGAAAAGTAGAATGAGATTAAGGATTAAAAGCTTAAAAAAATAGAACTTGATTAATGAAAAGTAAGCAATACAAATGTTTAATCTTGAAAGATTAAAAGAAAAAGATGAAATTTAGTGAAAGAAAGTTTAAGACTTTCTCTCTCTAAAAACTAGAAAGAAAATGAGAAAGTGAAAACTAGCTAAAACTATCTAACCACTAACTACCCTCCTAATGACTATTAGGAGGGTATTTATAGGGAAGGTGGAAGGAGTGCATGTGTTGCATCTTCTTTCTTGCTTTCTTCACGTTTTCTCGACTCGACTTTAATTCTTTGTTTTTGTCGTCTCGGGATTTGAACTTGTCTTTTTAATTTTCTTCTTCTATTAGACTTAAGTTCTTCGACTTCGTTAAACTTCTGTCTCTAGACTTTTTCTTCGATAAAATCTTCAGAATAGGCCTTGGACTTCCGTTCTTTTTGCACTCTTGATCTTTTGACCTCGTCTTTTCCCGTTTTCTTCAATAAAAGCACGTGAAAACCCGTGTTTTCTTCCTTTTTCATAATTTGGTCCTAAAACACAATAAAAACACAAACCACGCATAATTCCGACTTTTACGACATAAATCACACGTTTTGGCCTTGTTATTATTGGAAATAAGTGGTAAAAGGGTAAGTGTTTTCACACTTATTAAATCCCCTACACTTGACCATTGTAATGCCCTCATGCAATGCATTAATTTTAAAGCACGGTTTACATTTTCCATCATAAATAACCCACCTTGGCCTTTATTAAATACTAAACATAAAAAGATAGAACAAGTAAAGAAATTAAAAACTTACATTGGTTTTGGCAGTCATGAACGTTTATCATCCTCAAGTTTCACGTTCCCCATACCAAGCTTAAAAACGAGATCATTGTTATTATAAGTTAGCAAACTATCACGAACTCATGTGGGCCAATTACTCACTTAGACTCCCTTATTCCTAGGTGTATCTCTTATATTTTATTTTTGTCTTGAATGATCACGAGGATGCATTGTTTGACTTATTTCGATAGTTATTTAGTCCGAAAATAAGGTGAATGATTTAATCAATAGTTAGCTAAAGGACCAAATCTTTTAAAACTGCTTCTCGGGACCTCATAAAGTTCATATCTTGGCATAACTCGCTTCACGATTTGAGACCTTTCTCGGACCGATATTTGGCAGCGACTTCATACTTCGAATCTTTGAGAGACGTTCTTGAAATAATGGTCTTCTCTTCATAATAGGAATTTCTTCACTTGAAGTTTTGAGAGATTCTTCATCTTTGGACCACGACTTCTTCATTTTTCTCCAATCTTTATTTTGGACTTTGATATACAACGATCTGCCTCCTTTTAGGACTTGGATCTATTTATCCTCATACCTTGTTAGGGTCTTTTCGGATAGACTTCTCCATGACTTTTGGGGAGTTCTTGCTTTTCGTCGTGTGTCTCGATCCTTCATATTGATTTTCGATAAATGATTCTTCACATCACTTTTGGATCTTTAGCAACAAAATGTAGCCCTCATGCCTTGTTAGGGCCTTTTCGGACTCGCCAATCTTCGCATCCCGCTTCAATAAGTTATGCCTTGGCTATGAACTCTAATCCGTACCGAGCAACTTTTAAACGATCTGGGGCTAGAAGCTAAGTAACCTTTTAAATCGTACAACCTTATTTATTGTAGATAAATTTATTAACAAACGAAGGGAGAATAGGCTTATAATTAACTTACATAAATTCATGAAAGAATACTGAACTTATAATTGACTCTATCATCTCTCGTTCTCCACAATTTAAAATCTCAAGGAATGAGACTCGTGGATGCTTAGCCTATTAAATCAAAGTTTTGAGTTTTCGAGTCATCTATAGGATCATGCAAATTCTTAGACTTTTTCAAGTTTAGAGATTGCATTTTAAAGTTCCCTTGATAAACAACTCTCTAGGATCAATTATAGGAACTTGTGAAAAGTTCTTGTTCTTAACCCGTGAGAGTTAAGACTTTCGCATTTTATAGCTCCCTAAATAAAAGCCTAGCAAAACTTGACTTAAACACGTTAAGGATACTAGCTAGAGTAAACTTAGGTAAGTAAACTCGGGTTGAGTCAAAATGTTCACGACTAAGAAAAATTTAAAACCACTTTATTGAAAACTATTCTAGCAATGGAAAGAAAATAAACATAACAAAGGCAAATACAACTATACAACTAGGCCAAAATAGATTAAAAATTTTGAAAAATGTCGAAAAATCAAATTTTCCGGTTAAAATGAGGGCAAATTCATGGAAAAGACCACTTACTTCGATAGAAGTCCCCCCTACACTTGAGATAAACATTGTCCTCAATGTTTAAGCATGTGGGAGTAAACTCCCCTACACTTAGGACATTGTGTACTTTGATTAAATCTTGCTAAGGAAAGGAAAACTAAAGTGAATTCAATGTGAACATATAAAATATGAAATATTGAATCACAAGAGTTTAGGATAGAACCGGGAAGATGGGAACACGGTATCACGGTTCATCAAAAGTCATCAAGATGCTATTCGAAGCTTTAATCCCTGCACAACACAAGAAACAAGACAACAAACACATACGGGGCTCCCCCTACACTTATTATGAAAGCAGTAAAGGATAGAACACGGGTTGCCTCCCGAGAAGCGCTTGTTTTTGTTCACCGAGTCACGAGCCTGACTCGACCCAATTTTAGTTCATGGGGAACGTGGTGAGGGATGGAATCATCTCTTGAGAGATGTCCTCACCAAAGTACAGCTTCAGACGCTGGCCATTCACCTTGAAATTAGGCCCATTTGGCTGAGAAAGCTCAATGGTCCCATATGGAAAGACTTTGGTGACGGAGAATGGACCAGACCAGTGGCTCTTCAACTTGCCAGAGAAGATCTTCAACCGAGAGTTAAAAAGTAAGACTTGATCACCAACGTGGAACTCTCGGTTCTTGATTTTTGCGTCATGAATGATCTTCGTCTTCTCCTTGTAGATCAGCGAGTTCTCATAAGCTTCATTCCTCAGTTCATTTAGCTCGTTGATTTGAATCTTGCGATGATCACCGGCTTTGTTGATGTCGAAGTTAGCCCACTTCAAGGCCCAGTGCGCCTTATGTTCCAGCTCGATTGGGAGGTGGCAGGCTTTCCCGTACACAAGACGGTAAGGTGTACAACCGATCGGGGTCTTGTAAGCAGTACGGAGAGCCCACAGAGCATCATCTAACTTATCGGCCCACGCGGCGCGATGATCTACCACAGTACGCTCCAAAATTCGCTTCAAGCCACGGTTGGATATCTCGGCTTGCCCATTGGTTTGGGGATGATAAGCGGTGGAAAGACGGTGATTGACACCATACTTAGCCATGACTCTTGCAAAATGATCGTTGCAAAAATGAGTCCCGCGGTCACTGATAATAGCACGAGGAACGCCAAATCGAGCGAAAAGCTGCTTCAAAAAGTTCACAACCACCCTCGCATCATTCGTAGGAAGAGCCTTAGCTTCAACCCATTTAGAAACGTAGTTGACGGCGACGAGGATGTACTTGTTCCCTTTGGAGGATGGAAATGGCCCCATAAAGTCGATGCCCCATACATAAAAGATTTCACATTCCTGTATGAAATTTTGAGGCATCTCATCCTTATGTGTGATCTTGCCTTGGCGTTGGCAAGCATCACAATGCTTAACCATTTCGTGAGCGTCACGATAAATGGTGGGCCAATAGAATCCAGAATCAAACACTTTTTTAGCGGTGTAGTTGGGACCAAAGTGACCACCGGTGGGTCCTTTGTGGCAAGCTTGGAGGATGTCAAAAGCTGCCGGTCCGTCAACACATCGACGAATGATCAGATCAGCACATTGTTTGAATAGAAAAGGGTCATCCCAAAAGTAAGTCTTAACATCATTCAAGAACTTCTTCTTTTGTTGGGATGTTAACCCTTTGATGAGAATACCACCCGCTAAGTAGTTTGCAATGTCCGCAAACCACGGGGTGCCATCATGATTGAGATTTATAGACATTAAGGTCTCAAGGGGGAAAGAGTCATTGATCTCTTTGTTCGGATGATCCCCTTGATATGGATCCTCAAGTCTGCTCAGATGATCCGCGGCCAGGTTTTCAGCACCCTTCTTGTCACGAATTTCAATGTTGAATTCTTGAAGGAGTAAAACCCAGCGAAGAAGTCTTGGCTTAGAATCATGCTTTGTCATCAAGTACTTCAACGCGGAATGGTCCGTGTATACGATGGTGGGGGATAAAACAAGATAGGGGCGAAATTTCTCAAAAGCATAGACAACAGCTAAAAGCTCTTTTTCGGTTGTCGTATAATGCAATTGAGCCCCCGTCATTGTTTTGCTAGCATAGTGGATTGGTTGGAAGTGTTTATTCACTCGTTGGCCCAAAACCGCACCAATAGCAAAGTCGCTAGCATCACACATCAATTCAAAAGGCAGCTCCCAATTAGGGGTAACCAAGACCGGTGCCTTAGTTAGCTTATCCTTAAGAAGATTGAAGGCTTCGACACACTCTTTAGAAAAGATAAAAGGAGTATCTTTTTCCAAGAGGTGGGTCATCGGGCGAGCGATTTTAGAGAAATCCTGAATGAATCGACGATAGAAGCCCGCATGACCCAGAAAACTTCTCACACCCTTCACGGTTGAAGGTGGAGGTAATTTGGCTATGACATCAACTTTAGCACGGTCGACTTCAAGACCCGCTTTAGAGATTTTGTGTCCTAGCACAATGCCTTCTTTTACCATAAAATGGCATTTTTCCCAATTCAGAACAAGGCGAGTGTCTTCGCACCGCTTAAGCATACGTTCCAAATTGGCAAGGCAAGAAGAGAAGGAATCCCCGAAGACCGAGAAATCATCCATGAAGACTTCCATGGTTTGCTCAACCATGTCATGGAAGATAGCCAACATGCACCTTTGGAAAGTCCCGGGGGCATTGCATAAGCCAAAAGGCATCATTTTGTAAGCAAATGTGCCATAGGGACAAGTGAATGTTGTCTTCTCTTGATCTTGGGGATCGATGGGTATTTGGAAATAACCCGAGAAACCATCAAGAAAGCAGTAATATTCATTACCCGCTAGACGTTCGAGCATTTGGTCCATAAAAGGTAGAGGGAAATGATCCTTTCTCGTGGCATCATTGAGTTTGCGGTAGTCTATGCAAACTCTCCACCCAGTAACGAGACGGGTAGGAATTAACTCGTTGTTTGCATTGGGCACAACGGTGATTCCGCCTTTCTTAGGCACACAATGGACTGGACTAACCCATGGTGAATCCGAAATAGGGTAAATCATACCCGCATCAAGAAGTTTGATAACCTCTTTTTTGATGACTTCATGGATTTTAGGATTCACCCTTCGTTGGCTTTGAATTGTGGGCTTAAAGTCGTCCTCCATGAGAATTTTATGTGTGCAAAAGTGAGGATCAATTCCACGGATGTCGGAGATTTTCCAAGCGATAGCTCTTTTATGCTTCTTCAACACAGCGACAAGTCTTGCTTTTTCGTCTTCTTTTAGATCCTTTGCGATGATGACCGGTAACGTCTCGTTATCTTCCAGGAAAACGTATTCAAGATGAGGAGGTAGGTCCTTAAGCTCGAGAGTGGGAGGATTCTCAATAGATGGTGAAACTAACGATGGATCATCATTAGTCACCTCTTTAGGAGAAGGAGGAGACAACGGGTCCTCATTGAGAAGTCTCTCAATAGTACGAATGTCTTCATCCCAATTGGTGGACAAATTATCATACTTAATATCGAGAGGACCCAAGCTAGCTTCGAAATCATCCAAGTCACTTTCTCCAAAAAGAGTCAATGCCGGGGCAATTGAGGCAACGGTCTCAACATTGGATAGAGAAGAAAGAGTACTTTTGCAAGCATCATGAAAATGTTCTTCACAAGCCTCATCGAGAACATCAATAGCATTAACACTCTCATATGAATAAGGTTGCTGAGAAATCTTACCCATGTTGAAGACAATTTTATCGTCACCAACTCTCATGATTATTTTGCCCGCGGCTACATCAACAAGAGTGCGACCGGTCCTCAGGAATGGACGTCCAACGATTAATGGAACACGGGGATCCATCTCGTAGTCAACGACAACAAAATCCGCCGGGAAGGTGAATTTGTCAACGCCAACAAAGACATCTTCGGCTATCCCCACTGGATAAGCAACCGTACGGTTGGCTAATTCCAAAGTCATTTTAGTGGGGACTAGCTCGGGGAGAGATAATTGCTTCCAAACACTTAAAGGCATTAAGTTTATACTGGCACCTAGATCGGCTAGACCCATGCAATTCTCTACTCCCGGGAAGTTGCAAGGAATCAAAAAGCGACCCGGATCACCAAGTTTGGTGGGCAATTTCCTTAAGAGCACTGCGGAGCAGTTCTCATTAAGTTGGGTCTGAGCGATGTCAAGAAGATTTTCCTTATCACTTAGAAGATCTTAAAACATCTTAGCGTATTTGGGCATGTGAGCGAGAGCCTCGGCAAAGGAGATGTTAAAATTCGATTGTTTAAACATTTTTAGAAAGTTTGAAACCTGAATATCATCCTTGCTCTTTTGCTTCTCTTTCCTCAACCTTGAAGGATAAGGTATATTGGATGAAGAAGAAGGCTTTAAGGGAGTAGGATCACTCACAACCACGGGTGGTGGGGAATTGGGGATAGAAGGTGAAGGAGGTGGGGAAAGTTGCTCTTTTTCCTTGTTCACAATCACGGGTGGAGGTGTTGGAAGCTCGGGTTCCATATAACCTTTTCCACTTCGATTAGTGATTGCTTTCATCTCCCCTCTTGGATTCGCAACGGTATTACTCGGAAGAGTACCCGAAGAAGAGGATTGATTACCTTGGATGAGCGAACCAATCATATCACGAAGGTGAACCGCTTGATTATTAAAAGAGTTTTGCATGTTAGCATTAATTTCATTGCTGTGTTTGGCCATGTCATTCCTTAGCTCGGCCCGAATATCGTTCCCTTGTTTTGCCATTTCTCCCTTCAAGTTGCGGACTTGACTCTGAAGATTCGTCACCAACTCCCGATTAGTCTTCATGAATGTCTCGACTTCTGGACTTACTGCCATCGGTTGATTGAGAGGTGGAGCTTGGTAGGCTTGGGAATTTCCCTGAGTTGGGTATGGGTTTCTTTGGGATTGATATTGATTGTTTGCACGAGGTTGGGATTGGTTGTAGCTTTGTTGTTGGTTTTGGTTTGCAGGAGGGAAACCGGGAGGAGCAAGATAAATGTTGGAACGATAACTTAGCAAGCCACGGTCTCCTTGAGGGCGGGCTTGATAGCCTCCCGTGGGATAAGTGCCGTAAGCTGCGTTAACGTTTTTAGAAAATTTGGCTTGGGTAGAAGGACAATCATTATAAGAATGAGGACCACCACACGTGTCACAAGAAATAGCAACGACTTTAGCTTGTTGAAAGTGGTTTGTGGCCATGGCCATGAAATTCTTGTTCATTTCAGCGAGTTGTCGAGAAATTTCAGTCATTTCAGGATTGGAGGTAGTAGAAGAAACATTGACTCTCTGATTAGATCTTGAGGATGCGGATGAATCCCAATTCTTGTGGTGAGTAGTCATGTTTTCGATCAACTCTCGACACTCCTCTGGTCTCCTTTTCATAAAGGTACCACCGGCGGCGGCATTGATCGTGTCACGATCATGAAAAGTGAGACCATTGTAGAAGGTGTAAATGAGAGTGACGGGGAGCATATTGTGATTTGGACAGCGGTCGATCAAATCATTGTATCGTTCCCAAGCATCAAAGAGCGATTCATCATTCTCTTGCATGAATCCACTGATTTGGTTACGAAGGCTAGTGACCATGGATGGGGGAAAGTAGCGCGATAAAAAGCGTTGAGTCATGTCATTCCACGTATGAATAGAATTCTTAGGAAGACGGTCAAACCATTTTTCGGCATGGTGAGAAAGCGAGTGTGGAAAAAGTTGGAGGCGAAGGTCATCCATAGAAACACCGGAGCACTTCATGCTTTGGGTAATGGTAATGAATTTGTCGAGGTGTTTGTTGGCATCATCATCCGGAATTCCACGAAATGGGTTCGTTTGTACTTGCTGGATCATGTGATGCTTCAACGAAAACTCCTGAGTCGTGATGTGCATTGGCGCAATCGGGCCTCCGCGTCCGTTCATGGTGGGTTGGCACAATTCCTCCATGGTTCGTAAATCAGGTAGAAGGACATTGTTGTTGTTGTTGTTGTTATTATTCAAATTGGGTAGAGGTGGGTGATTATTGTTGTTATTAACACCAGCCATATCTAAATCTTCACGAGTCTCGGGCTCAGAATAGTTCGAAGATCTAGTACGCATATACCTGCAGAAGAAAAATATACACAAAGAATATCTATATAATCTTTTTGGTGCAAAACCGTTTTGAAAAGAATTGCTTTTAATGATTTTTTTAATGTTTTTGTATTTTTGAAGAGTTTTATATTTTTTTTAGGATTTTTGAAATTTTTAAAGAAAGGAAAATAACGTTCAAAGAATGGATCCCAAAATTCAATGCGTCTCTCACTAGAAACCGTTAATCGTAACGAAAAGAGCCGGCAGCGGCGCCATTTAATACTTCGCTTTTGGCTAGGTATAGAATCTTATCGTCCGAATCCTTTCGAATTGAGAACCGGTCTTAAGTGCGACTCAATCGTCTTTTGGTGAATCAAGATAATGGTTTGGTTTTGATTATCTATTTTAAACTAATAGCAAGAAATTAAAGTGTCGTTGAGTAAAATGGAAGAATAAAGATTAATACTTAAAATGACGAGTAAAAATAAATGCATGGAAACTTAAAGGCAAAATGAGCACACTAAATAAAACTAACACTTGGAAAATTTTCTAAAAAATAAGAACTTGCTTGAAAAGTACTAAAAGAAAGTAAGATCGGACTACACCAAAACAAGCCAAAAGAAGCCCAGATCGGAATGTATTCCGATCTGGTGGTCGGAATATGGGGGAATGCACACAATCGGAATACACCAAAACAGGACCAATCGGAATAACCACTAAGACTACCAATCGGAATAACTGATTAAGCACAATCGGAATATGGGGAAAATACTACAATCGGAATGACCAATCTTGACCAAATCGGAATAACAAGTAAGACTAGCAATCGGAAAGTCGAGAAACACTCCAATCGGAATATCAAAGTGGGCTACCGTCGGAATCTACAAACCCTTTTCCGATTGGAGTTCAATTAGAAAGGGTGGGAATTGGGCTGCTCGGAATAACACCAATCGAAAAGGGGTTTATCACCCTTTCCGAAATCTAAGGGATTCGGTTAAGCTAGATAATAAGCTAACTTTTATAAGCTAATATCCCAAACTTAACAAACCAAATAATTAACCGAATCAAATAAGCACTTATCAACTTATCTAACTCGAAATTAAACAACTTTTTGGATCAAACAATCAAAACATGAACTTTTAAAGGAAGCTTTTTTATAAGAAAATAAGCTAATCATAAAAATAAGCCAAAAAGCACAAAAGTCTTAAAGCTTAATCAAATGAAAACTTATGAAATTATCAAAAGATTAACTTTTTAAGCACGAAATCAATTAGAACAACACGGATCATATGATAATCGCACCAAAATCAATCTAAAATCAAAGAAAAGTAGAATGAGATTAAGGATTAAAAGCTTAAAAAAAATAGAACTTGATTAATGAAAAGTAAGCAATACAAATGTTTAATCTTGAAAGATTAAAAGAAAAAGATGAAATTTAGTGAGAGAAAGTTTAAGACTTTCTCTCTCTAAAAACTAGAAAGAAAATGAGAAAGTGAAAACTAGCTAAAACTATCTAACCACTAACTACCCTCCGAATGACTATTAGGAGGGTATTTATAGGGAAGGTGGAAGGAGTGCATGTGTTGCATCTTCTTTCTTGCTTTCTTCACGTTTTCTCGACTCGACTTTAATTCTTTGTCTTTGTCGTCTCGGGATTTGAACTTGTCTTTTTAATTTTCTTCTTCTATTAGACTTAAGTTCTTCGACTTCGTTAAACTTCCGTCTCTAGACTTTTTCTTCGATAAATCTTCAGAATAGGCCTTGGACTTCCGTTCTTTTTGCACTCTTGATCTTTTGACTTCGTCTTTTCCCGTTTTCTTCAATAAAAGCCCGCGAAAACCCGTGTTTTCTTCCTTTTTCATAATTTGGTCCTAAAACACAATAAAAACACAAACCACGCATAATTCCGACTTTTACGACATAAATCACACGTTTTGGCCTTGTTATTATTGGAAATAAGTGGTAAAAGGATAAGTGTTTTCACACTTATTAGGTGCGTATGTCTCGTCATAATCAATACCTTCTTGTTGATTATAGCCTTGAGCTACAAGGCTATCCTTGTTACGAGACACAACACCATTCTCATCTAACTTATTCCTATATACCAATTTGGTTCCTATGATGGTCGAACTTCTAGGTGGAGGAACAAGTTCCCAAACGTCATTAGCAATGAATTGATTCAATTCTTCTTGCATAGCGATGACCCAACTCTCATCCATCAAAACTTCTTTAACATTCTTTGGTTCAATCAAGGAGACGAAACAAAAGAAGTTACTTTGATTTTGGACTTGAGATCTTAGGGTCCTTTGATATTATTCGCCTATGACATTATCGAGAGCATGATCCTTAGACTCCTTAATGTTTACTCCCTTTTCAACACTAAGGTCTTCAACACCTATGTTTTTAACATTTTTGGCATTAACTATGTCTATTTCATCTAAGTCATTATCTACCAAAGGTGGTGTCTTAGATGAAGGAGTGGTTTCATCAAATGTCACGTTAAATGATTCTTCAGTTACACCTAAGGTTCTATTGAGGACTATGTAGGCTTTGCTAGTTTGAGAATAACCTAAAAAGATACCTTCGTAAGACTTTGGTCGTACTTTGTAAGGTAATCTTTGGTGTTGAGAATGAAGAATTTGCTTCTAAACACCCTAAAGTATTCCAATGAGGGCTTCTTACCTTTAAGAATCTCATAGGGGGTCATTCCTAGAAAAGGTCGAATAAGTTTGGTTGCGAATGTAAGTCGATGTGTCCACGACATTGCACCAAAATTTTTGAGGAAAATATTTCTCATTTAACATCGTCCTATTCATCTCTTGGATGGTCCTATTCTTCCTTTAAATACCCCATTTGATTGTGGAGTGCGAGGAGCCAAGAAGTTATGGGTATACCATGAGCTTCACAAAAGGCACCAAATTGCACTTCATTATAAAATTCCCTACCATGATCCGTCCTAATAGAGACAATTAAATATCCTAATTGATTTTGAATTCTTTGACTAAAGGTTTCGAAGTGATCGATAGCTTCATTCTTAGACGCCAAAAATCTAGTCCAAGTGAATCTAGAGTAGTCGTCAACTATAACTAGGGTATAAAGGTTACCTCCATAACTCCGTATGGCGGAAGGTCCAAAGAGATCCATATGTAGGAGCTCTAAGCACCGAGAGGTCAAAACCAAATTCTTAGATTTGTGACTTGAGTGAACTTGCTTCCCAATTTTGCAAGCATCACAAAAGTGACTATCAAACTACATCTTGGGGAGATGTCTTACCAACTCCTTAGAGACTAAAGATTGAATTAAACGCATATTAGCGTGACCTAATCTCCTATGCCAAAGAGTAGAACTATCATCTAAAGTAGCTAGACATAAGTTGTCCTTTGACTTCTTTTTAACCTTCATGACATAAAGCCCATGCTTTCTAACACCTTTTCCAATGACCTTTCCATCTTTTACGATTTCACTGTCATATTCCGAAAAGACGACCTTACACTTATTGTCACAAATTTGACCTATACTTAGAAGGTTAAAACCTAAGTTATCTACGTGCTCTACGTTTTCTATAGTCATAAAGTCAAGAGAGACCATACCTTTGCCAATGATATTACGACGTCGATTACTTGCGAATGTAATGTTACCCCCATCATATGCTTTGTAGTGTGAGAACAAACTTCGATTAACCGTCATGTGTTTAGAACAACCACTATCCTTAATCCACTCGTTGGGCTCTAGATTGATTCCCAAGCATATCTAGGTAACAGTATACAAGATCAAACATTTGGTCCCCAATATCTCATGGGTCCAAAAATTTTAGTTCCAAACATCCCTTGCATTTGGTTGGGATGCATGAATGAAGGAGACATTCCCCATGGGGAAAAGTATTGTTCTTGAAAATTATTCCAATTCATATGGCCATTTTGTTGTCCATAGTTTCTCCTAGGTGTCTTTGATCTTGATCTAGTATTATTATTATTCCTCCGAGGTGTTGGAGTTTTACTTCTAGGTCGTGGTTTAGCTTGATCATCTCTTTTAGCGTAGGTGTTCTACTTCTAAGTTTAGATTCATTTCGTACTCTTTGAGGAGTAGATGTTTGTCTAGATAAGTTTCTATTTCCCATTAGAGGTTTACTCGAGGGCTTGTAGAATTTATCTAGAGTATACTTTTCAATTATGGGTACTTTGACCTTGTTAATAAGAATATGTTTTGGTCCTTCACCTAAAATTGACTTTTCAGAAAGTTCAGGATTTTCACAAAAATCTTCTTCTAGACGCGGTTCCTTAGCTCCATCAGCGGTTACATAGCGATAAGGAACCGCCCCATATATTGGAGCACCACGTACAGGGGAGTGTTTTTCTGAAAACCTAACTTGTTTTGGTTTACTAGTTGATGCTTCATTAGTGTTATATCCTAACCCAAGTCTTTCCTTAGAATGAATTTGTTTGTTTAACATATCATCAAGAGCATTAGTACCTCTCATGAACTTTTTAAGTCAAATAGAGGTGCTCTTAAGGTTTTCATTTTCTTGTCTAAGGTTTTCACATTTTAGGCATCCTAGATCTATTTCTTTATTTTTCTCAAGCTTAGCTAATTTCTCTTTTAGCTCACTAATCTCATTTTCAAGCTTAGTTCTAGTTGATTTTAGCACTTTGTTCTTTTCAATGAATTTTAGACTAAGTTTATGCAAGTTATTGTATTGACCTTCTAATTCACTATCATCTTGAGAAGAACTATTATTGCTATAATACCCGGTTTAGGAAAGTACCTCTTTAGAAGTGTGAGCCATGAGACACTTCTCATCTTTGGGGTTGTCATCAACATCTTCACCGCTATCGCTCCATGAACCTCCAACAAACAACGTGTGGTTCTTGTCACGTGAAGGCTTAGGACAATCACCAATGAAATGATTTGGATCACCACATCTAAAGCATTTCCTATCACCTTTATCATCTTTAGCAAATCGGTTTTTGGAGAAGGGTTTCTTGTCGTTGTTTGGTTGCCTCACGTATTGACCTCATCTTTTGAAGAACTTCTTAAAGTCTCTAACCGCCAATGAATATTCCTCATCATCACTATCCGAGGAGATTTCATGGTCACTTTGTTCCTTCTTGGCTTTGAGTGCAAGAGACTTTCTTTCACTCTTAATTTTCACCATTTCCGAGTCCTTCAAAATTATCATCTCATGAACCTTTAAGTTACCAATGAGTTCAGCGAGTGATAATTTGGCGAGATCCTTTTATTCTTCGATCGTTGTGACTTTAGCTCTCCATTTGGGATGCAACGCCCTAAGAAACTTCCTAACATTGTTCTTGCTAGAAAAACCTTCATCAAGTGCTTTTAGACTAGTAATAATAGTGTTAAATCTAGAAAATGTATTATCTATGGTTTCATCTTCTAAGATGACAAATTGTTCATATTGTTGAACAAGAAGATCGATTTTACTTTCTTTGACTTGGCTATTACCTTGGTGGGTTACTAAAAGAGTGTTCCAAATGTCTTTAGCGGTTTCACACATAAAAATCCTTTCGTACTCTTTTTTTGGTAAAGCATTATAAATCACCATTTTAGCCTCAATATTTTTAGCAAGTTTCCTTTTAGTATCATCATTAGCTGTAACACCCCACTTGGATAAGTGGACCGTTACGTGTATTTATGGCGTTTCATCAAAGCATAAGGTAAATGTCATAAACATTAACTGACCATAAAGGAAATACCGGAATCAAACATCGGTAATCCAAACATAAGCTCAAAACATGAAAAGTAAAATACTGAAGGAAAGGACTAAACAATGTCCAGATAAGCAGAATAATGTAAGAAGTGCATAAAGTAAGAAGTCCGGATAGCTTCCTTCAATGCACATGCTATCAGAATCCTAAGAGCGTCCTGGTGTACCTACCGTTAGAACATGAAAGAACTACGGCTGAGCATAACGCTCAGTGAACGGATATAAAGCATGATAAGAAATTACTGAAATGAAACAGATGATAAAATACTGGAGCTGTAAGACTGATAAGTAAAGTTGCAGCGGAAATCTGTGTATAATCTGTAAAGTCTGATTTATAAATAAATAAGTTGAAATGTTATCTGTTAAATCTAAAAACATGCATTTACTATATTTTAATTGCCAGAGCTTATATAGGTCATGTGCGGTAACAACGGTGCATGAATAACTGGAGGGGTGACCTCGTCATGCTGTAGAGGGGTGACCTCTAAATAACTGTAGAGGGGTGACCTCTAAATACCGTGCTGGGTGGAGGGATCAGCTCCAATGTGAAGGATGTAGAGCACACACCACATTCACTCTGATAACTTGTAAACTGATAAGCCTAGGATGCATCCATACGTCCCACTAAACATACTTATAAAAATGGCCAAACTGAACATGAGTGGGACGATGCAGGATATCACTCTCCTGCATGTGAGTCACGACACCGGTGCCTCTAGTGCCATGGTTATGGTACCTCCGTAACTAGTACATAAACTGGTCATGCTTGTATATAATGCTCAGGCAATTTTTTTAGTTATTAACATGATTACTGATAAGCTTAAACACATACTGGGAAAAACATTTGGCTGGAGACGGGGAATCCTAATCATGCATAGGAAAGGAAGTCCATACTAAAAGGACGGAAAATCCGTACAACCAATCAAATAAACGCAAGGGACAAAGAATAATAGAGAGATAGGAATATCCGTACCTTAGTTGACCGAAATGCCTAGACAAAAACCAAACTTATTTCCATCTCAAAAGATCTACAATAATTTATCAACTACTATAGATTAAAAAAATAGTAAAAAATCTAAAACTTATTACTATCAGTTATACTTAAACTTTTAGATATTCTAGTCATAATTATAATTTGTACTTTACAAAATTCTTGCATGAATATCACGTCATTTATAAAGGCTTTAAACTTGACGTAAAACATGTTTAAACCTTACGGAAAACTACAAATTTTCATTACTAATGAGTTTCAAATATGATTTTAATAGACTATGCTATCATATCACAAACATTTCTCAACATAACAATAACGTGTAATAATGACTACATACGAAGATTACAATTCGAACAATACCTCTAGGCGAGACCATTGTGATCGCACTGAGAACATGAACACGAACAAGTATGAGCACGGGCACCGACATTCAACTAGGTTAGATCGAACCCAAAACCGTAATATAATCGAACATCTAAAATACTAGTCGTGAACCATAACATGCATGCAACGTCCAACGAACACGATATAACCAACCGTTGTTACTCGTGAACAAGAGCTGAATTCCAACACAGACTACAAACCCAAACCAACCTCGAAGAACAAGAACAAAGGAAACCAAAACATGGACATACAGGAACCCGAAAAAGATGGATGCCGACATGAATCCGAACGCGAACTGATCGAAACAACCCATATAGGCTCCAAACCGCAACATCCCCGACATGAATTGTATGCGAACGCAACTCAATATAATAAACACCAACCCAAATTCAAACCAGGAAACATGAAAAGCTCACCTTGAAGACGTACTAATGTACACATATAAGAATTTAAGCGAGATAGGTGCCGACATGAACCTAGACATGCCATCTGCTATCCTCCAATCTTCATTTATTTGTGGAAATAATTTCGGCATGAGACTTGTTACACGCTGCATTGAGAGGTTCATGAAAGGGTATACCGAATATGCAGTTTACATGGATGTGAGAAAACCACTTTACGTATTTTATGAGGCTTGGAGCGGAAAAATCGATGTCACCACTTGGAAAGGATTTTATTGTTAGTCAAATGAGTTTATATTTTCAAATGTACTTATCTCATATTTAATTTGTCATGGCAGTCTCTTATTTGGAAATGATTTTCTTATGAACAATGGTTTAGCCTTGATGGTACTAATGACTTGTTTCATCCAGCTTATAAAACAATGAATTCCAAGAATACACGAGCCAGTTATGTCTAAAATTTCCGGTTAAACGCAACGTATTTGACTCATTAGAATCATTTCTATTTCTATCTCTTTAAACTTTATTTAATGTAAGAAAATTTGATTTCTTAATTAATTTTATTAGATACTTTTAATGTTCAAAAGTCACACGTCATTTTATTTCTGCATAATAAACAATATTTAAGAGCTTCTAAAATATCGGGTTTTACAACTCTTCCCCTATAAAAAGAAATTTTCGTCCTCGAAAATAAAATGGATTCTACGGGTTTTATAATTCTTCCCCTCTAAAAAAATATTTCGTCCTCTAATTAAGGATGCGATAATGTTGTGGTTTTACAATTCTTCCCCTCTAAAAAGGAGAAATTCGTCCTTGAATTAAAGGTAATAAGCTAATGTAGTTTATAAGAACTGAAAGAACCCGTAAGCTGAAAACACATGTAAGCCGAAAGGATAATTCGGCCTCGAATAGAACATAATGCCGCTGAAGGGTATAAACATGACACGACTGAAGTGAACATGGAACGTAACATGGCTGTGTGGACATGGAACGTAACATGACTGGAATAACTTAACTGAATTATTGAAGAAAAAAATGAGAAGTCCGGATGGACTCCTCCGTTCCGAGTGGCTTCCCGCTCGAAACGGTTCTTTCAGGATCTAAGCACAATGAAAAAAAATCTTGGTTCTGATGACCCTGTCCTGACGATGCCAAATAGTTTCTGGTCCATACTTAAGATGGATTTTTCTGAATCTGATAGACTGAATACCCATAGCATGTATGATACATGAAACGGTACGTGTAAATATTCTGACAAGATAACCTTTATAAATCTGAGCAAGATGCTAAAAATATATATGGACGAACTACGTGAACAATTGTGAACGTACTACGTGAGCAATTGTGAATGTGGTTCACGATTATATAAGGAATGTTGGGCATGGAATATATCGTAAATGTATGATGACTAAGGAAGGAATGTCAATCGATACGACCTGAGACGTGAACGTCTGCCTGGATATGGGAAAGCTGTATTATACTTAAGTATGGTTTCTTAAGCTTTTTATAACCGTATTCAGTAACAAACTGTGAAACATATATCGTGAGATGGAACATGAATCTGAATGTGAAAAATGTCCTGAATGCGAACGTGAACTTAAATCATGAGATATCGAAAAATATGGACTGAAACAACATCACAATATTGACGTGAGACGTAGAAGTGAAGGTGAACGTAACATGAATGTACACGTGATCGTGAACATGAACGTGAGCGTGATTCGTGAACCTGAATTTCTATCTGACATGATTGTTGATGGGATACCGTGAAATTGTACGATCTATTGCTGAATTTCCTGCAGATCTGCTACTGCTTAATCCTTTCAGATGAAAGAACACGTATAGGCTGGTTTAAACGGTGGACAATGACTTAGATAGAATTATACTCTTCTGAGTTATGTTGTAAACTGATAACAATCTTCATGAAATTTTGGCTCATTTCCGTTCCGAATTTACTAAGGATTGTAGTAACTCACTAACATGACGGTGTCCTATCTTGAACCTGCGGTGTGTCAGGCATCTAGGTATGAACATAGCTGCATCAATGTGTTACACTGCTTCTATCAAAATTCTGTCTGGGGTTATTGTATATCCTGGTGAAATCTGAGTGAACAGTCATGAAAGAATTTCGAGTCTGGGTAACATAGATCTCTCCACGCGTAGGATCTTATGTGGTGCCAAAATTTTAGTGTAGGTCCTCTCCCTTATGTGTAAGCTTAGCCATGGAAGGATAATATTGGGAACTTTCCGCAATTTATTCGGTATCAGTCAACCGAGTTCTAGAAAATTTAATACTTTAGCCACAGGCGTCGATCTTGACCATCTAGTGATGGCCTTCATCTTCGCAGACTGTCTGAAATTTCTTTTTGCTGAAGTAGGGTGGCTCAGAAATGCCACCTTATTCATCTGGAACTCACATCTGGAAAGCTGTGTATATAATTTTCTCCCATCGAAGAATCTGCCGGATCGTGAAAAGATGATTCCCATGTTCATCTCTAAAATTTAGGAGATCAGAAAATTATCAATGAATATACTGATAATTTTGTCTGATGTCGAAAAAAAAATTTTATTCATAATTTCCATACTATAGCTGGGGCATTAGGGAGCTCAGACGTATAAGTCAAAAATTTAGAGAGACTGTAACATGTTCAACACCAATCTGGAAACATCATATTCTTCTCTCACTACTGTTGGTGTCATGATTGCGAATTGTTCTAGAACTATTTAAGATATCGTAGCAGGTCAGGTAAACCTTCTATACGTGGAATGAATATCGATTAAGAATGGTGATCTGGTAAATTTGACGGTGGTCGATATATGATATCATGTTACCGGCCTTCTTCCTGTTAGACAGAAAACAGTTCACCTCCTGGTGGTGCGCTAGGGCGAATAAAGCCTCGTTCCGGTAGCTCTTACAGCAAATGTTGCAACTCTTTTAACTTAGCTGAAGCCATGGAATAAAGAATTTTGAAAACAGGTTCTGTTCTTGAGACAAGCTCGATGTTAAATTATGTCTCGTGGTTAGGAAGGAATTTCTAGAAAACCTTCTGAAATCTTTATCTGATAACTCTGGAATAATCTGCTGGTCATGAATTTAAGGAACTTCAGAAGTGAATTTATAACTGGTGGCTAGACAGTCTTCGTAGCTATGGACTGCTAAGTCACGCGCTTGTAAGGCAGAAACAATTTGTACTGATTTTTCTGGCAGAAATATAATGAATATATTTGAGATTTAGTAAGACGGATCTTGTCGTTAACTAAAAGGAGAACTTTAATAATTATGGGTGATACTGTGGAGTCTTTTCTGGCTAGGAGGTAGGTAATACCTGATTTATATAAAGCTGACATATGAATAGGCGAAGCAAACGTGGCAATTTTTTCACTGAATGCGTTCGTCTGTAACCTCTCGGAATGAACACTGTGTGTTTAACCTGAGTAATACTCTAGTGGTGGTGACTGAAAATGATCTGATTCATGCACGGCATACGGGTATACTCCCTTGGAAGGTACCCTGAATTTCTGAGGGTCTGGTTTAGAAGATATACTGAAGTTATTAGTCTTGACTCGTACCTAGAGACGACATGACTGGTGTCCTGAAAAATGACTTCATAAAGGGTACCTGAGATCTGTGTCTTGACTGATGTGTTAACCTATGTTTTAGTAGGTGAAACTGAACAAGGCTGGAAATTTTGGTAACTGCTAGGGTTGGCGAACCGGTTAGACTGCTGACCTCTGTATTTCTGGTCATGTCCGTACCGGAGTTCCGATGGTTACTGACTTATTAATTATAAACACGTGGTTGTCATTACTGCTTTGTCTCTCAGTTCCACGACGGCCTTTATCATCACCGTGATTCATGAAATTATTCTGCTGAGTGGCCGGCTGGTTACTGGTTCCCACTTTTCTGACTGAAAGATTAGCTGAGTGAAGTGTGACATCTAGCTGAGAAAGTAAAAGCATGGAATAGAATGGTAGTGTCTGATGGTTGAAGTATATTCTTGGCAAGAATTTCAAATTTATAGTTTTCGTCCTTGTTCTACAGAGTCTTCATAGTATAAACAGCATCAGCATCTTGAGAAATCTCCAAAGTATCAACAGCATCAGCATTTGTGAGGTCTTCAAAGTGTTAGCGACATCAACATCTGGCAAAATCTTCAACTCACGAGCAGCATAAGCATCTGGTAGAATATCGACAAGCGGAAATGCCTGAGGTGATTAAGGATCGATTAACGGTACACATGGTGCAAGGTGCATGTGGTACACCTGAAATACTGTACGTGAAGTACACGATGTATACTATTCATGTGGTACCGCTGAAGGTTTGATGATATGATCGATACTGGTGTAAACCGTCTGACACGGTCAACGGAAGATAATTTGATTTAACTAGTTAGCAACTGAACCGAAACAGTTAACATGATAGGCTGAAAATTTTTGCGTAGACTTAATGTTGGTTGTATAGAGGCTGAAAAGTATGATTAAACGGAGTTTCATCAATGTTCATTATAAGGACATGATTGATAAAGACCAGAACATGATTTATCATGAAATAGGATTTTACTGTAATTCTTCTGTATCTTAGCATGAAAACATCATCACCTTGCTGAAAACGAAATCCTCATAAAGAGACATGAACTTAATCAGCATGAAAACGACATCCACATGAGAGTACAAACTTGACTGATATAAAGAACATAAAAAAAATAATCGACTGAAGTTTAACATCAACTGGTGTGGATGGCTATGGTTCAATCCACATAATTCAAGGAACAAAACATGTGACTAAGTATGGGCGATTCTGGTTTCGATTCATACTTGCCAAAATTTTCTGAGAACTGTCATGTATAGAATTTACAATCTGTGACTAAATATGGATGGTTGTAGTCCAATCCATACTTGTCAAAACTTTATAAAATGTCTTGATATGAGCAAAAGTGAACATCTATGGTCCAGTTCACAAAACAATATTCGACTGAAAGCATGAAAATTTGACCTGAGAAGTGGTGAACGCATATGGGTCAGTTCACCTAATAACATTCGACTGGAAATATGAATCTGTCATGAGTAAGGATGAACGCCTATGGGTCGGTCCACCAATACAAAAATCTGAACGGGCAAGGATGAACGCCTATGGGTCGGTTCACCAAAATAAAATTCGCAGAAAAGCTCATACGACTAAATATGGCCAGTCCTGTACCAACCTTTTACTTAGTCAAAAACTTTAAGAAAATGACTGATAATTGAAGAAAACTGACTAATAAATGCATGAGACACATGAAAGATAACAACGCCAAAATCTGGGAAGTTCCTGGTGACTACCCACTAGTCACAGGTCAAGTTTTAGAGCCTACAGGTTGAACCTTGCGCTCTGATACCATAATTGTAACACCCCACTTGGATAAGTGGACCGTTACGTGTATTTATGGCGTGTCATCAAAGCATAAGGTAAATGTCCTAAACATTAACTGACCATAAAGGAAATACCGGAATCAAACATCGGTAATCCAAACATAAGCTCAAAACATGAAAAGTAAAATACTGAAGGAAAGGACTAAACAATGTCCAGATAAGCAGAATAATGTAAGAAGTGCATAAAGTAAGAAGTCCGGATAGCTTCCTTCAATGCACATGCTATCAGAATCCTAAGAGCGTCCTGGTGTACCTACCGTTAGAACATGAAAGAACTACGGCTGAGCATAACGCTCAGTGAACGGATATAAAGCATGATAAGAAATTACTGAAATGAAACAGATGATAAAATACTGGAGCTGTAAGACTGATAAGTAAAGTTGCAGCAAAAATCTATGTATAATCTGTAAAGTCTGATTTATAAATAAATAAGCTGAACTGTTATCTGTTAAATCCAAAAACATGCATTTACTGTATTTTAATTGCCAGAGCTTATATAGGTCATGTGCGGTTACAACGGTGCATGAATAACTGGAGGGGTGACCTCGTCATGCTGTAGAGGGGTGACCTCTAAATGACTGTAGAGGGGTGACCTCTAAATACCGTGCTGGGTGGAGGGATCAGCTCCAATGTGAAGGATGTAGAGCACACACCACATTCACCCTGATAACTTGTAAACTGATAAGCCTAGGATGCATCCATACGCCCCACTAAACATACTTATAAAAATGGCCAAACTGAACATGAGTGGGATGATTCAGGATATCACTCTCCTGCATGTGAGTCACGACACCGGTGCCTCTAGTGCCATGGTTACGGTGCCTCCGTAACTAGTACATAAACTGGTCATGCTTGTATATAATGGTCAGGCAATTTTTTTAGTTATTAACATGATTACTGATAAGCTTAAACACATACTGGGAAAAACATTTGGCTGTAAACGGGGAATCCTAATCATGCATAGGAAAGGAAGTCCATACTAAAAGGAGGGAAAATCCGTACAACCAATCAAATAAACGCAAGGGACAAAGAATAATAGAGAGATAGGAATATCCGTACCTTAGTTGACCGAAATGCCTAGACAAAAACCAAACTTATTTCCATCTCAAAAGATCTACAATAATTTATCAACTACTATAGATTAAAAAAAAATAGTAAAAAATTTAAAACTTATTACTATCAGTTATACTTAAACTTTTAGATATTCTAGTCATAATTATAATTTGTACTTTACAAAATTCTTGCATGAATATCACGTCATTTATAAAGGCTTTAAACTTGACGTAAAACATGTTTAAACCTTACGGAAAACTACAAATTTTCATTACTAATGAGTTTCAAATATGATTTTAATAGACTATGCTATCATATCACAAACATTTCTCAACATAACAATAACGTGTAATAATGACTACATACGAAGATTACAATTCGAACAATACCTCTAGGCGAGACCATTGTGATCGCACTGAGAACATGAACACGAACAAGTATGAGCACGGGAACCGACATTCAACTAGGTTAGATCGAACCCAAAACCGTAATATAATCGAACATCTAAAATACTAGTCGTGAACCAAAACATGCATGCAACGTCCAACGAACACGATATAACCAACCGTTGTTACTCGTGAACAAGAGCTGAATTCCAACACAGACTACAAACCCGAACCAACCTCGAAGAACTAGAACAAAGGAAACCAAAACATGGACATACAGGAACCCGAAAAAGATGGATGCCGACATGAATCCGAACGCGAACTGATCGAAACAACCCATATAGGCTTTAAACCGGAACAACCCCGACATGAATTGTATGCGAACGCAACTCAATATAATAAACACCAACCCAAATTCAAACTAGGAAACATGAAAAGCTCACCTTGAAGACGTACTAATGTACACATATAAGAATTTAAGCGAGATAGGTGCCGACGTGAACCTAGACATGCCATCTGCTATCCTCCATTCTTCATTTATTTGTGGAAATAATTTCGGCATGAGACTTGTTACACGCTGCATTGAGAGGTTCATGAAAGGGTATAACGAATATGCAGTTTACATGGATGTGAGAAAACCACTTTACGTATTTTATGAGGCTTGGAGCGGAAAAATCGATGTCACCACTTGGAAAGGATTTTATTGTTAGTCAAATGAGTTTATATTTTCAAATGTACTTATCTCATATTTAATTTGTCATGGCAGTCTCTTATTTGGAAATGATTTTGTTATGAACAATGGTTTAGCCTTGATGGTACTAATGACTTGTTTCATCCAGCTTATAAAACAATGAATTCCAAGAATACACGAGCCAGTTATGTCTAAAATTTCCGGTTAAACGCAACGTATTTGACTCATTAGAATCATTTCTATTTCTATCTTTTCAAACTCTATTTAATGTAAGAAAAATTGATTTCTTAATTAATTTTATTAGATACTTTTAATGTTCAAAAGTCACACGTCATTTTATTTCTGCATAATAAACAATATTTAAGAGCTTCTAAAATATCGGGTTTTACAACTCTTCCCCTATAAAAAGAAATTTTTGTCCTCGAAAATAAAATGGATTCTACCGGTTTTATAATTCTTCCCCTCTAAAAAAAAATTTCTTCCTCTAATTAAGGATGCGATAATGTTGTGGTTTTACAATTCTTCCCCTCTAAAAAGGAGAAATTCGTCCTTGAATTAAAGGTAATAAGCTGATGTAGTTTATAAGAACTGAAAGAACCCGTAAGCTGAAAACACATGTAAGCTGAAAGGATAATTCGGCCTCGAATAGAACATAATGCCGCTGAAGGGTATAAACATGACACGACTGAAGTGAACATGGAACGTGACATGGCTGTGTGGACATGGAACGTAACATGAGTGGAATAACTTAACTGAATTATTGAAGAAAAAAATGAGAAGTCCGAATGGACTCCTCTGTTCCGAGTGGCTTCCCGCTCGAAACGGTTCTTTCAGGATCTAAGCACAATGAAAAAAAATCTTGGTTCTGATGACCCTGTCCTGACGATGCCAAATAGTTTCTGGTCCATACTTAAGATGGATTTTTCTGAATCTGATAGACTGAATACCCATAGCATGTATGATACATGAAACGGTACGTGTAAATATTCTGAAAAGATAACCTTTATAACTCTGAGCAAGCTGCTAAAAATATATATGGACGAACTACGTGAACAATTGTGAACGTACTACGTGAGCAATTGTGAATGTGGTTCACGATTATATAAGGAACGTTGGGCATGGAATATATCGTAAATGTATGATGACTAAGGAAGGAATGTCAACCGATACGACCTGAGAAACGTCTGCCTGGATATGGGAAAGCTGTATTATACTTAAGTATGGTTTCTTAAGCTTTTTATAACCGTATTCAGTAACAAACTGTGAAACATATATCGTGAGATGGAACATGAATCTGAATGTGAACAATGTCCTGAATGCGAACGTGAACTTAAATCATGAGATATCGAAAAATATGGACTGAAACAACATCACAATATGGACGTGAGACGTAGACGAGAAGGTGAACGTAACGTGAATGTACACGTGATAGGTGTGAAAACACCCATCCTTTTACCACTTATTTCTCACTAAAACAAGACCAAAACGCGTGTTTAATATCATTTGTTTGGAATTATGCGTGGTTTTTGTGTTTATTGTGTTTTCAGAGTCAACCGGATGATTATTGAAGAAAACATGGGATTGCACGGGTTTTATCAAGGAAAAAGACTAAAGAGGAAGTCTATTGTCCAAGAGATGCAAAAGATTTGAATTCAATGGGCCTATTTGAAGATTTATCGAAGAAAATGACCAAAGATGGAAGATTTACATATGTCGAAGAAACTCAAGTCTATTAAAGGAAGAAATTAAAAGACGAGTTGAATTTAATCGTTGACAGATCCCGAATCAGAATCGAAAACGTCAACTTTTCTGAAAAGACAAGAAGACAAGAAGATAGGGAGAAAGTCCACTCACCAACCAAAAGGGAGACCTATATAAAGATTTCCCTTCACACTTTTCATTCAGTTTTTTCATTCCTTTTTTCTCTCTTTCTGTTCGTAGGCATCACCAACACCATTAGGGTGTTTGGTGATTTTGATTCTTGTTTTTATTCTTAAATCTTGTAAGTTTAATCCTTCATTTTGTTTACTGAATCTTAATCATCAATACAAGTTTTTATTTAATCTTTTCATTAATCTTGTTCATCATCATCTTTTTATTCAAAGTTCTTAAGTTCTTATTTAGTTGAGTTTTGATCTTAAAAAGTTGTTGATTTTGTGTTTTTATGATTGGGAGTTATTGTTTATGATTAGTAAATGATTTTTGATTAGTTTTATTTAAGATTGGGTTCAATCCTTGGTTGATTTATGTTTAAATTCGTTTCCCCTGTTTTCAACTGTTTCGGTTCTTCCTACCCAGAACATTCCGAATAGTACTCGTATTCCGTATAGCCTTGATATTCCGCATAGTCATCTTTCTTTGTCCCTTATTCGGAATATTATATATTCCGGATAGTCTGCTTTCTTCATCTTCTATTCGGAATATTTATATATTCCGCATAGACCTCTTTATTTCGAATTGCCCAATATTCCGCATAGAGCATTTTTTCGCATAGCCTTAAAAATTCCGCATAGTCTAAATATTTCGAGTAGGATTTTTCTTTTTATTCCGAATTGCACAATATTCCGCATAGCAACTTTATTCCGCATGGTAAATTTATTCCGCATAGAATTCCTTATTCCGAATAGCCTAGTATTCCGAGTAGTGTTTTATTCCGCGTAGCCTTGTTTATTCCGAATGGGCCTTATATTCCGCATAGCCATCATTATTCCGGATAGCCACCATTATTCCGAATAGAGCCAGTTTCCAGTGAGTTTAATTTACTGTTTTATCATTTAACTGTTCAATTTAAATTCTAGTTTTATTTAAGTAATTGTTTTGGTTTAAATTTTAATTTACTTCAGTCGTTTATCTTTTCAATAGGATAGAAAACCAAACCCACTTTTTGTCACCAAGAACAAATCATTCCACTTTGAGCTGTGATCAATTCGAGGAGATACCGAGAATAAACTTGAACCATAGAAAATATCTAGTATTAAAATGGCGCCGCTGCCGGCTCTTCTCGTTAAGATCAACAAATTTTTGTGAGAACTTGGATTTTGGGATCCGTTCCCCTGAACGTTACTTTTTCATAAAAATTTTCAAAAACACAAAAAAAAATATATAAAATTTTCAAAAATCCTAAAAATTAAAAAAACATAAAAACCAAGAATATTTTTGCTTTGTTTTTGCCTTGTTAGTTCTTTTGCAGGTGCATGCGTACACGATCAACGTCTTATCAAGAGCCCGAGCCTCTCGAAGACTTAGACATGGACGGTGTACAAAACAACAACAATAACCCACCTCAAAACAATAATAATAACAATAACAATCCACCTTTCAACAACAATAATAACAACAACAATGAGCCTCTACCGGATAATCGCCCGATGATTGAACTTCTGCAAGCACATGTAGATGGTAACAATGATACAATTGTCATACCCGCATTTGCAGCCAACAATTTTGAGCTCAAATCCGGCTTTATCCAGATGGTCTCTGCTCAACCATTCTTGGGGCGTACCATTGATGATCCACATGACCACATCAAGAGATTCCTGCAACTCACGAATACGGTCAAATTCAATGGTGTTCCACAAGAGGTAATCCGTTTACAACTTTTTCCCTTTTCTTTAGAGGGACAAGCCCGACATTGGCTTGCTAAGGAACCGCCACAAAGTATTCTGACGTGGACGGATTTGGAGACCAAGTTTATAAACTACTTTTTCCCATCCTCTCGTACTACCGCTTTGCGGAATGAAATCATTAATTTTGAAAAAAAGTACGATGAGTCTTTTAGTGAATCTTGGGACCGTTTCAAAGATCTTTTAAGAAAGTGCCCACAACATGGTTTTACCAAAGTGCACCAAATTAACACTTTTTACAATGGTTTAAGCATGAATGACCAAGATTCACTAAACAATGCCTCGGGGGTAATATTTTGGCTAAGACTTCTAATGCCGCTTGGGATATCATTGGGAATAGGTCTCGTGTGCAAACCAAGAGTGTACGGACCAATGTCACAAGTGCTAGTACTAGTGACAGCGACAAGCGACTTGACAAAATCACTACGCTTCTTGAATCGCTTGCTACCCAAACCGCCAGCAACACCAACAACATCAATGCTAAAAACGCTCAAGTCAATGCTGTCAGCCAACCATATGAAATCTGCGGGGGTCCTCACTCTTACACCACTTGTACCGCCACCCAAGACTACCTTCTGATAATGTGAATGCAGCATACGGTACCTATCCTCCGGCCGCTTATCAAGCTCGTCCTCAAGGTGACCGCAACTTGCTTAGCTACCGCTCTAACAACTATCTCTCACCGCCCGGTTTTCTTCCTAACAACCCAAACCAACAACAAAACCTCAATCGCCTTCCTCAACAACAACAACAACCTCGTACACCATACATACCACCTCACAAACAACCATATCCACCTCAACGAAACAACCAAGTTTACCAGCAACCTGCTTATCAACCACCCGCATACAATGCTCCTCCCAACCAACCCACCGCATTACACCAAGACATTGGAACCTACATGAGGACTAATGATGTGATCGTGGATAATCTCCAACGGGAAGTGCTCAACTTGAAAGCAGACCTGGTGAAACAAGGGAACGATCTGAGAGCTGATATGAGAAACACTTTGGATAGTCAAACGAATGACTTAAAGAACATGATGGATAGTTTCTTCCAAGGTAATCAACCCTCTTCTTCGGGTACTCTTCCGAGTAACACCGTTGCGAATCCAAGAGGGGAGATGAAAGCAATCACCACTCGCAGTGGCAAAGGTACCAAGGAACCCGAGCTTCCTATACCTCCACCGGTGATTGTGAATAAGGAGAACGAGTCACCTGCTCCTATTCCTCATCCTTCTACTTCCCCAATTTCTCCACCTCTTACTTTTACCCCTCCTCCACCCAAGGATGTGAGTGATCCTATTCTCCCAAAGCCTTCCTCTTCTTCCAATATACCTTATCCATCTAGGTTGAGGAAAGAGAAGCTCAAAAGCAAGGATGATATTCAAGTTTCGAACTTCCTCAAAATGTTTAAACAATTGAATTTTAACATCTCCTTCACTGAGGCTCTCGCTCACATGCCTAAGTACGCGAAAATGTTCAAAGATCTTCTTAGCGACAAGGAGAAGCTTCTTGATATTGCTAACACCCAACTTAATGAGAATTGCTCTGCAGTGCTCTTAAGGAAATTGCCAACCAAGCTTGGTGATCCGGGTCGTTTCTTAATCCCTTGTAACTTCCCGGGAGTAGAGAATTGCATGGCCCTAGCCGATCTAGGTGCCAGTATTAATCTAATGCCTCTAAGCGTTTGGAAGCAATTATCTCTCCCTGAGCTAGTCCCCACCAAAATGACTTTGGATTTAGCCAACTGCACGGTTGCTTATCCAGTGGGGATAGCCGAAGACGTCTTTGTAGGAGTCGACAAATTCACTTTTCCTGCCGATTTCGTTGTTGTCGACTATGATATGGACCCTCGTGTGCCATTGATTGTTGGTCATCCATTCCTGAGGACCGGTCGCACTCTCATCGATGTTGAAGCGGGTGAGCTTATCATGAGAGTGGGTGACGATAAAATTGTCTTCAACATGGGAAAGCTTTCTAAACAGCCTTATTCTAACGAGAGTGTTAATTGTATTGACGTTCTTGATGAGTCTTGTGAAGAACACTTCAATGATGCTTGTAAAAATATTCCTACCTCTCTTCCCAATGTTGAGACCGTTTCCTTAATCGATTCATCACTATCTCTATTTGGAGAAAGTGATTTCCTTTGGAAAGATTTGGAAGCCACCATGGGAGATGTGAACTTAGCTAATGACGATTCTACCACCAATTGGGATGAAGATCTCCGCCTCATTGAGAACCTTCTTAAAGAAGACAATATTTCTCCACCATCTCCCACGGTTATTGCTATCGATGCTTCGACTTTGAAAACGCCTCCCATAGAAAATCCTCCGGATTTAGAACTTAAGGAGTTGCCGCCCCATCTCGAGTACGTGTTCCTTGAAGAAAAAAGAAGTCGCCCGTCATCATCGCAAAGGACTTGAAAGAAGAAGAGAAATCTCGCCTAATCGCCGTGCTTAAAGATCATAAGAAGGCAATTGCTTGGAAAATTTCCGATATCCGCGGAATTGATCTGAACTTTTGTACTCACAAGATTCTCATGGAAGATAACTTTAAACCCGCAATCCAGAGCCAAAGAAGAGTTAATCCTCGCATTCATGACGTCATCAAACAAGAGGTTATCAAACTTCTAGATGCCGGCTTGATTTACCCTATTTCGGATTCGCCATCGGTAAGTCCCGTCCATTGTGTACCCAAGAAGGGCGGAATAACCGTTGTTTCCAATGAACACAACGAGTTGATTCCCACTCGTCTCGTTACTGGGTGGAGAGTTTGTATTGATTATCGCAAGCTCAATGATGCCACGAGAAAAGATCACTTTCCTCTTCCTTTCATGGATCAAATGCTCGAGCGTCTTGCGGGTAATGACTATTACTGCTTCTTAGACGGTTTCTCCGGGTATTTTCAAATTCCCATCGATCCCAAAGACCAAGAAATGACCACATTCACTTGTCCCTATGGAACATTTACTTACAAACGCATGCCTTTTGGTTTATGCAATGCTCCTGGGACGTTCTAAAGGTGTATGATGGCTATATTCCATGACATGGTGGAAGACACTATGGAAGTATTCATGGATGATTTCTCGGTTTATGGCGATTCTTTCTCTGCTTGCCTTGCCAATTTAGAACGTATGCTTAAGCGGTGTGAAGACACTCGCCTTGTTCTTAATTAGGAAAATTGCCATTTCATGGTAAAAGAGGGCATCGTGCTAGGAAACAAGATCTCCAAAGCCGGTCTCGAAGTAGACCGTGCTAAAGTCGATGTTATTTCTAAGTTGCCTCCACCTTCAACCGTGAAGGGTGTGAGAAGTTTCCTGGGTCATGCGGGCTTCTACCGTCGATTCATCAAAGATTTTTCTAAAATCGCTCGCCCAATGACCCACCTCTTGGAAAAAGATACTCCTTTTATCTTTTCCACCGAGTGTATCGAAGCCTTCAACTTGCTTAAGGATAAGCTAACTAAGGCACCTGTCTTGGTTACCCCTAATTGGGAGCTACCTTTCGAGTTGATGTGTGATGCTAGCGACTTTGCTATTGGAGCGGTTTTGGGCCAAAGAGTGAACAAACACTTCCAACCGATCCATTACGCTAGCAAGACAATGACGGGGGCTCAATTGCATTATACGACAACCAAAAAAGAGCTTTTAGCTGTTGTCTATGCCTTTGAAAAGTTCCGCCCCTATCTTGTCCTTTCTACCACAATTGTTTACACCGATCATTCCGCGTTGAAGTACTTGTTGACTAAGCAAGATTCCAAACCAAGACTTCTTCGCTGGGTTTTGCTACTCCAAGAATTTAAAATCGAAATTCGCGATAAGAAAGGAGCTGAAAACCTAGTCGCGGATCATCTCAGTAGACTTGAGGATCCTTACCAAGGGGAACATCCGAACAAAGAAATCAATGATTCTTTTCCCCTGGAGACCTTAATGTCTATCAACTCGACTTCTGATGAAACCCCGTGGTTTGCGGACATTGCAAACTACTTGGCGGGTGGAATTCTCGTTGACGGGTTAACATCCCAACAAAAGAAGAAGTTCTTCAAAGACATTAAGACTTACTTTTGGGATGACCCGTATATATTCAAACAATGTGCTGATTTGATTATTCGCTGATGTGTTGATGGACCAGCAACTTTAGAAATCCTTGACGCTTGCCACAAAGGACCCACCGGTGGTCACTTTGGTCCCAACTACACCGCCAAAAAAGTGTTTGACTCGGGATTTTATTGGCCCACCATCTATCGTGACGCTCACGAGATGGTTAAACGATGTGATGCTTGCCAAAAACAAGGCAAGATCACACATAAAGACGAGATGCCTCAGAATTTCATTCAAGAATGTGAAATCTTTGATGTTTGGGGTATCGACTTTATGGGGCCATTCCCTTCCTCTAAAGGAAACAAATACATCCTTGTTGCCGTTGACTACGTCTCCAAATGGGTTGAAGCCAAAGCTTTACCCACTAATGACGCAAGGGTGGTTTGTAACTTTTTGAAGTCGCTATTCGCTAGATTCGGTGTGCCTCGTGCCATTATTAGTGATCGCGGGACTCATTTTTGTAATGACCAATTCGCAAGAGTCATGGCTAAGTATGGTGTAAATCATCGTCTTTCCACCGCTTACCACCCACAAACTAATGGCCAGGCTGAAATATTCAACCGAGGATTAAAGCGAATTCTTGAAAGAACCGTGGGAGAGCATCGTGCCTCATGGGCTGATAAACTTGATGATGCTTTGTGGGCTTTTCGTACCGCTTACAAGACTCCGATTGGTTGTACACCATATCGTCTCGTGTACGGGAAAGCGTGCCACCTCCACATTGAGTTGGAGCACAAGGCTTACTGGGCCTTGAAGTGGGCTAATTTTGATATCAACAAAGCCGGTGACCTACGCAAGATCCAACTCAATGAGCTGAATGAACTCCGTAATGAGGCTTATGAAAATTCTTTGATCTATAAGGAGAAGACTAAGCTCATTCACGACTCTAAGATTAAAAACCGAGAGTTCCAAGTTGGAGACAAAGTTTTACTCTTTAACTCTCGGTTGAAAATCTTTTCGGGCAAGCTCGTTGGTCCGGCCCATTCACCATTGCCCAAATTTTTCCATATGGTACTCTCGAGCTCGCTCAACCTAATGGACCTAATTTTAAGGTGAATGGCCAACGAGTGAAGTTGTACTTTGGTGAGGACATCTCTCATGAGATGATTCCATCCCTCACCACGTTTCCCATGAACTAATTTTGGGTCGAGTCAGGCTCGTGACTCGGTTATAAAAAACAAGCGCTCCTCGGGAGGCAACCCGAGTATCTATCATTTTCTGTTTTAACCTCCTAAGTGTAGGGGGACCTCTATAGGTTCTTTGTGTTTGTGTGGTGATGTGATTATAGGGATGAATGCACTTTTGGAACCTTTGAAGAACCGTGCTCCCGTGTTATCCGAAATCCGGTTCTATCTCACAACTATCATGATTCAATTTTCTTCATACTCACATTTGAAATTGATCACGTTAGTCGTCTCTTCCTTAACTTGATTTAACCAACGTGCACAATGTCCTAAGTGTAGGGGAGACTTTTCCCACATGCTTAAACATTGAGGACAATGTTTATCTTAAGTGTAGGGGGGACTTCTATCGAAGTTTTAAGTGGACTTTTCCATTAAAATGCCTTCATTAACCGAAAAATCATCTTTTTCAACATTTTTCAAATTTTTATTAACCTTGGCCATTTAGTCGTAATTTTTAAATTTTTATCGTTGCTCTCATATGTATATATCCCGCAATAAAGTCAAAAATATTAATAAAGTGGTGTAGATAGTTTTGAAATCTTTGACATATTATGCCCGTTGCGATTATTTTGACTCAACCCGAATAGACTTGTCCAAGTTTGTTCTAGCTAGTATCCTTAACCATGTAGACCTTAATTGGTTTATTAGGCTAAGTATCCACGAGTCTCATTACTTGAGATTTTAAATTGTGGAGGCGAGAAATGATAGAGTCAATTATAAGTCGATATTCTTGCGCAAGCTCACTTGGTGTAATTATCTGCCTATTCTCCCATCACATGCTAATAATTTATCTGCAATAAGTAAGGTCGTACGATTTGAAAAGTTACTTAGCTTCTAGCCCAAGATCGTTTAAAAGTTGCTCGGTAATGATAAGAGTTCATATCCAAGGCATAACTTATGAAGCGGGGCGCGAAGATTGGCGAGTCCAAAAAGGCCCTAACAAGGCATGAGGATTCCAATTTATTGCTGAAGATCCAAAGTGATGTGAAAAGCATTATTCTCAAAATCAATATGAAGGATCAAGATTCACGACGAAAAGCAATCAATTCCCATAAAGATCATGGAGAAGTCTATCCGAAAAGACCCTAACAAGGTATGAGGATAAATAGATCTAAGTCCAAAAAGGAGGCGGATCGTTGTATCTCAAAATCCCAATTAGAGATTGAAGAAATAATTATGAAGTCGTGGTCAACAAGTTGGAGTACCCCTCAAAAGTCTCCAAGTGAAGAAACTCTATTAACGATGAGAAGACCATTATCTCAAGAACGTCTCTCGAAGATATGAAGTATGAAGTACATGCCAAATATCGGCCCGAGAAAGGTCTCAAATCGTGAACCAAGTTATGCCAAGATATGAACTTTTTGATATCCCGAGAAGCAGTTTTAAGAGATTTTGTCCTTTAGCTAACTATTGATCAAATCGTCCTACTTTGCTTTCTGCCTAAATAAACTATCGAAATAAGTCCAAAAATGCATCTTCATGATCATTCTAAGACAAAAATAAAATATAAGAGATACCTCTAGGAATAAGGGAGTTTAAGCATTTAATTAAGCCATGTGTGTAAGTGTTTGATTTGCTAACTTATAATAACAATGATCTCGTTTTTAAGCTTAGTTTGGGGAACGTGAAACTTGAGGATGATAAATCTTCGCAGCACCAAAGCCCTAATGTAAGTCCTTGATTTCTTTGCAAGTTATTTCCATATAGCTATTTTCAAGTGAAAATGGTTTTCTATCCTTTTGTTTGCTTTAAAGTTTTAATTTCTCTTAGTACTTTAATTTTTGTTTAGTAGTATTTTAATAAGGCCAAGGTTGATTGATTATGAGAAAAATGTAAATTTGCTTTATCACTAAGCATTGCATGAGGGCATGGCAATGGTTAAGTGTAGCGCATTTGATAGGTGTGAAAACACCCATCCTTTTACCACTTATTTCTCACTAAAACAAGACCAAAACGCGTGTTTAATATCATTTGTTTGGAATTATGCGTGGTTTTTGTGTTTATTGTGTTTTCAGAGTCAACCGGATGATTATTGAAGAAAACATGGGATTGCACGGGTTTTATCAAGGAAAAAGACTAAAGATGAAGTCTATTGTCCAAGAGATGCAAAAGATTTGAAGTCAATGGGCCTATTTGAAGATTTATCGAAGAAAAGGACCAAAGATGAAAGATTTACATATGTCGAAGAAACTCAAGTCTATTAAAGGAAGAAATTAAAAGACGAGTTGAATTTAATCGTCGACAGATCCCGAATCAAAATCGAAAACGTCAACTTTTCTGAAAAGACGAGAAGACAAGAAGATAGGGAGAAAGTCCACTCACCAACCAAAAGGGAGACCTATATAAAGATTTCCCTTCACACTTTTCATTCAGTTTTTTCATTCCTTTTTTCTCTCTTTCTGTTCGTAGGCATCACCAACACCATTAGGGTGTTTGGTGATTTTGATTCTTGTTTTTGTTCTTAAATCTTGTAAGTTTAATCCTTCATTTTGTTTACTGAATCTTAATCATCAATACAAGTTTTTATTTAATCTTTTCATTAATCTTGTTCATCATCATCTTTTTATTCAAAGTTCTTAAGTTCTTATTTAGTTGAGTTTTGATCTTAAAAAGTTGTTGATTTTGTGTTTTTATGATTGGGATTTATTGTTTATGATTAGTAAATAATTTTTGATTAGTTTTATTTAAGATTGGGTTAAATCCTTGGTTGATTTTTGTTTAAATTCGTTTCCCTTGTTTTCAACTGTTTCGGTTCTTCCTACCCAGAACATTCTGAATAGTACTCGTATTCCGTATAGCCTTGATATTCCGCATAGTCATCTTTCTTTGTCCCTTATTCGGAATATTATATATTCCGGATAGTCTGCTTTCTTCATCTTCTATTCGGAATATTTATATATTCCGCATAGACCTCTTTATTCCGAATTGCCCAATATTCCGCATAGAGCATTTTTCCGCATAGCCTTAAAAATTCCGCATAGTCTAAATATTCCGAGTAGGATTTTTCTTTTTATTCCGAATTGCACAATATTCCGCATAGCAACTTTATTCCGCATGGTAAATTTATTCCGCATATAATTCCTTATTCCGAATAGCCTAGTATTCCGAGTAGTGTTTTATTCCGCGTAGCCTTGTTTATTCCGAATGGGCCTTATATTCCGCATAGCCATCATTATTCCGGATAGCCACCATTATTCCGAATAGAGCCAGTTTCCAGTGAGTTTAATTTACTGTTTTATCATTTAACTGTTCAATTTAAATTCTAGTTTTATTTAAATAATTATTTTGGTTTAAATTTTAATTTACTTCAGTCATTTATCTTTTCAATAGGATAGAAAACCAAACCCACTTTTTGTCACCAAGAACAAATCATTCCACTTTGAGATGTGATCAATTCGAGGAGATACCGAGAATAAATCTTGAACCCAATGAAAATCATAGTATTAACACGTGATCGTGAACATGAACGTGAGCGTGATTCGTGAACCTGAATTTCTATCTGACATGATTGTTGATGGGATACCATGAAATTGTACGATCTATTGATGAATTTCCTGCAGATCTGCTACTGCGTAATCCTTTCAGATGAAAGAACACGTATAGGCTGGTTTAAACGGTGGACAATGACTTAGATAGAATTATACTCTTCTGAGTTATGTTGTAAACTGATAACAATCTTCATGAAATTTCGGCTCATTTCTGTTCCGAATTTACTAAGGATTGTAGTAACTCACTAACATGAGGTGTCCTATCTTGAACCTGCGGTGTGTCAGGCATCTAGGTATGAACATAGCTGCATCAATGTGTTACACTGCTTCTATCAAAATTCTGTCTGGGGTTATTGTATATCTTGGTGAAATCTGAGTGAATAATCATGAAAGAATTTCGAGTCTGGGTAACATAGATCTCTCCACGCGTAGGATCTTATGTGGTGCCAAAATTTTAGTGAAGGTCCTCTCCCTTATGCGTAAGCTTAGCCATGGAAGGCTAATATTGGGAACTGTCCGCAATTTATTCGGTATCAGTCAACCGAGTTCTAGAAAATTTTATACTTTAGCCACAGGCGTCGATCTTGACCATCTAGTGATGGCCTTCATCTTCGCAGACTGTCTGAAATTTCTTTTTGCTGAAGTAGGGTGGCTCAGAAATGCCACCTTATTCATCTGGAACTCACATTTGGAAAGCTGTGTATATAATTTTCTCCCATCGAAGAATCTGTCGGATCGTGAAAAGATGATTCCCATGTTCATCTCTAAAATTTAGGAAATCAGAAAATTATCAATGAATATACTGACAATTTTGTCTGATGTCGAAAAAAAAATTTTATTCATAATTTCCATACTATAGCTGGGGCATTAGGGAGCCCAGAGGTATAATTCAAAATTTTAGAGAGACTGTAACGTGTTCAACACCAATCTGGAAACATCATGTTCTTCTCTCACCACTGCTGGTGTCATGATTGCGAATTGTTTTGGAACTATTTAAGATATCGTAGCAGGTCAGGTAAACCTTCTATACGTGGAATGAATATCGATTAAGAATGGTGATCTTGTAAATTTGACGGTGGTCGATATATGATCTCATGTTACTGGCCTTCTTCCTGTTAGACTGGAAAACGGTTCACCTCCTGGTGGTGCGCTAGGGCGAATAAAGCCTCGTTCTGGTAGCTCTTACAGCAAATGCTGCAACTCTTTTAACTTAGCTGAAGCCATGGAATAAAGAATTTTGAAAACAGGTTCTGTTCTTGAGACAAGCTCGATGTTAAATTCTGTCTCGTGGTTAGGAAGGAATTTCTAGAAAACCTTCTGAAATCTTTATCTGACAACTCTGGAATAATCTGCTGGTCATGAATTTAAGGAACTTCAGAAGTGAATTTATAACTGGTGGCTAGACAGTCTTCGTAGCTATGGACTGCTAAGTCACGCGCTTGTAAGGCAGAAACAATTTGTACTAATTTTTCTGGCAGAAATATAATGAATATATTTGAGATTTAGTAAGACGGATCTTGTCGTTAACTAAAAGGAGAACTTTAATAATTATGGGTGATACTGTGGAGTCTTTTCTGGCTAGGAGGTAGGTAATACCTGATTTATATAAAGTTGACATATGAATAGGCGAAGCAAACGTGGCAATTTTTTCACTGAATGCGTTCGTCTGTAACCTCTCGGAATGAACACTATGTGTTTAACCTGAGTAAATACTCTAGTGGTGGTGACTGAAAATGATCTGATTCATGCGCGGCATACGGGTATACTCCCTTGTAAGGTACCCTGAATTTCTGAGGGTCTGGTTTAGAAGATATACTGAAGTTACTAGTCTTGACTCGTACCTAGAGACGACATGACTGGTGTCCTGAAAAATGACTTCATAAAGGGTACCTGAGATCTGTGTCTTGACTGATGTGTTAACCTATGTTTTAGTAGGTGAAACTGAACAAGGCTGGAAATTTTGCTAACTGCTAGGGTTGGCGAACCGGTTAAACTGCTGACCTCTGTATTTCTGGTCATGTCCGTACCGGAGTTCCGTTGGTTACTGACTTATTAATTATAAACATGTGGTTGTCATTACTGCTTTGTTTCTCAGTTCCACGACGGCCTTTATCATGACCGTGATTCATGAAATTATTCTGCTGAGTGGTCGGCTGGTTACCGGTTCCCACTTTTCTGACTGAAAGATTAGCTGAGTGAAGTGTGACATCTAGCTTAGAAAGTAAAAGCATGTAATAGAATGGTAGTGTCTGATGGTTGAAGTATATTCTTGGCAGGAATTTCAAATTTATAGTTTTCGTCCTTGTTCTGCAGAGTCTTCATAGTATAAACAGCATCAGCATCTTGAGAAATCTCCAAAGTATCAACAGCATCAGCATTTGTGAGGTCTTCAAAGTTTTAGCGACATCAACATCTGGCAAAATCTTCAACTCACGAGCAGCATCAGCATCTGGTAGAATATCGACAAGCGGAAATGCCTGAGGTGATTAACGATCGATTAACGGTACACATGGTGCAAGGTGCATGTGGTACACCTGAAATACTATACGCGAAGTACACGATGTATACTATTTATGTGGTACCGCTGAAGGTTTGATGATATGATCGATACTGGTGTAAACCGTCTGACACGGTCAACGGAAGATAATTTGATTTAACTGGTTAGCAACTGAACCGAAACAGTTAACATGATAGGCTGAAAATTTCTGCGTAGACTTAATGTTGGTTGTATAGAGGCTAAAAAGTATGATTAAACGGAGTTTCATCAATGTTCATTATAAGGACATGATTGATAAAGACCAGAACATGATTTATCATGAAATAGGATTTTACTGTAATTCTTCTGTATCTTAGCATGAAAACATCATCACCTTGCTGAAAACGAAATCCTCATAAAGAGACATGAACTTAATCAGCATGAAAACGACATCCACATGAGAGTACAAACTTGACTGATATAAAGAACATAAAAAAATAATCGACTGAAGTTTAACATCAACTGGTGTGGATGGCTATGGTTCAATCCACATAATTCAAGGAACAAAACATGTGACTAAGTATGGGCGATTCTGGTTTCGATTCATACTTGCCAAAATTTTCTGAGAACTGTCATGTATAGAATTTACAATCTGTGACTAAATATGGATGGTTGTAGTCCAATCCATACTTGTCAAAACTTTATAAAATGTCTTGATATGAGCAAAAGTGAACATCTATGGTCCAGTTCACAAAACAATATTCGACTGAAAGCATGAAAATTTGACCTGAGAAGTGGTGAACGCATATGGGTCAGTTCACCTAATAACATTCGACTGGAAATATGAATCTGTCATGAGTAAGGATGAACGCCTATGGGTCAGTCCACCAATACAAAAATATGAACGGGCAAGGATGAACGCCTATGGGTCGGTTCACCAGAATAAAATTCGTAGAAAAGCACATGTGACTAAATATGGCCAGTCCTGTACCAACCTTTTACTTAGTCAAAAACTTTAAGAAAATGACTGATAATTGAAGAAAACTGACTAATAAATGCATGAGACACATGAAAGATAACAATGCCAAAATCTGGGAAGTTCCTGGTGACTACCCACTAGTCACAGGTCAAGTTTTAGAGCCTACAGGTCAAACCTTGCGCTTTGATACCATAATTGTAACACCCCACTTGGATAAGTGGACCGTTACGTGTATTTATGGCGTGTCATCAAAGCATAAGGTAAATGTCCTAAACATTAACTGACCATAAAGGAAATACCGGAATCAAACATCGGTAATCCAAACATAAGCTCAAAACATGAAAAGTAAAATACTGAAGGAAAGGACTAAACAATGTCCAGATAAGCAGAATAATGTAAGAAGTGCATAAAGTAAGAAGTCCGGATAGCTTCCTTCAATGCACATGCTATCAGAATCCTAAGAGCGTCCTGGTGTACCTACCGTTAGAACATGAAAGAACTACGGCTGAGCATAACGCTCAGTGAACGGATATAAAGCATGATAAGAAATTACTGAAATGAAACAGATGATAAAATACTGGAGCTGTAAGACTGATAAGTAAAGTTACAGCAGAAATCTGTGTATAATCTGTAAAGTCTGATTTATAAATAAATAAGCTGAACTGTTATCTGTTAAATCTAAAAACATGCATTTACTGTATTTTAATTGCCAGAGCTTATATAGGTCATGTGCGGTAACAACGGTGCATGAATAACTGGAGGGGTGACCTCGTCATGCTGTAGAGGGGTGACCTCTAAATAACTGTAGAGGGGTGACCTCTAAATACCGTGCTGGGTGGAGGGATCAGCTCCAATGTGAAGGATGTAGAGCACACACCACATTCACCCTGATAACTTGTAAACTGATAAGCCTAGGATGCATCCATACGCCCCACTAAACATACTTATAAAAATGGCCAAACTGAACATGAGTGGGACGATGCAGGATATCACTCTCCTGCATGTGAGTCACGACACCGGTGCCTCTAGTGCCATGGTTACGGTACCTCCGTAACTAATACATAAACTGGTCATGCTTGTATATAATGCTCAGGCAATTTTTTTAGTTATTAACATGATTACTGATAAGCTTAAACACATACTGGGAAAAACATTTGGCTGCAGACGGGGAATCCTAATCATGCATAGGAAAGGAAGTCCATACTAAAAGGACGGAAAATCCGTACAACCAATCAAATAAACGCAAGGGACAAAGAATAATAGAGAGATAGGAATATCCGTACCTTAGTTGACCGAAATTCCTCGACAAAAACCAAACTTATTTCCATCTCAAAAGATCTACAATAATTTATCAACTACTATAGATTAAAAAATAGTAAAAAATTTAAAACTTATTACTATCAGTTATACTTAAACTTTTAGATATTCTAGTCATAATTATAATTTGTACTTTACAAAATTCTTGCATGAATATCACGTCATTTATAAAGGCTTTAAACTTGACGTAAAACATGTTTAAACCTTACGGAAAACTACAAATTTTCATTACTAATGAGTTTCAAATATGATTTTAATAGACTATGCTATCATATCACAAACATTTCTCAACATAACAATAACGTGTAATAATGACTACATACGAAGATTACAATTCGAACAATACCTCTAGGCGAGACCATTGTGATCGCACTGAGAACATGAACACGAACAAGTATGAGCACGGGCACCGACATTCAACTAGGTTAGATCGAACCCAAAACCGTAATATAATCGAACATCTAAAATACTAGTCGTGAACCAAAACATGCATGCAACGTCCAACGAACACGATATAACCAACCGTTGTTACTCGTGAACAAGAGCTGAATTCCAACACAGACTACAAACCCGAACCAACCTCGAAGAACTAGAACAAAGGAAACCAAAACATGGACATACAGGAACCCAAAAAAGATGGATGCCGGCATGAATCCGAACACGAACTGATCGAAACAACCCTTATAGGCTCCAAACCGGAACAGCCCCGACATGAATTGTATGCGAACGCAACTCAATATAATAAACACCAACCAAAATTCAAACCAGGAAACATGAAAAGATCACCTTGAAGACGTACAAATGTACACATATAAGAATTTAAGCGAGATGGGTGCCGACGTGAACCTAGACATGCCATCTGCTATCCTCCAATCTTCATTTATTTGTGGAAATAATTTCGGCATGAGACTTGTTACACGCTGCATTGAGAGGTTCATGAAAGGGTATAACGAATATGCAGTTTACATGGATGTGAGAAAACCACTTTAGGTATTTTATGAGGCTTGGAGCGGAAAAATCGATGTCACCACTTGGAAAGGATTTTATTGTTAGTCATATGGGTTTATATTTTCAAATGTACTTATCTCATATTTAATTTGTCATGGCAGTCTCTTATTTGGAAATTATTTTCTTATGAACAATGGTTTAGCCTTGATGGTACTAATGACTTGCTTCATCCAGCTTATAAAACAATGAATTCCAAGAATACACGAGCCAGTTATGTCTAAAATTTCCGGTTAAACGCAACGTATTTGACTCATTAGAATCGTTTCTATTTCTGTCTTTTCAAACTCTATTTAATGTAAGAAAAATTGATTTCTTAATTAATTTTATTAGATACTTTTAATGTTCAAAAGTCACACGTCATTTTATTTCTGCATAATAAACAATATTTAAGAGCTTCTAAAATATCGGGTTTTACATTAGCTTTGTCAAAAGTGACTATCTTCTTACTTTTAGAAACTTCATTATATTGAAATGGCAAAACATCACCATTGGTAATAACATGTCAAAGATCTAAATATTTTGATTTCACATAAGTCTCAAATCTATTTTTCCAATAAATAAAACTACCGGTTTCAAAAAGAGGCATATATTGCCCTTCTAGATACTTGCTGGAATCTGTAGATCGATTCAAGTTTTAAAATACAATATATTTTAATAAGTCTTGAGCAACCACGCTCTAATACCAATTGTAGAAACTAGAAGGGGGTGGGGGTTGAATAGTTTCTTAAATTTACTTGTTAAAGGTTGGTTTTAAAAAATCCTTTTTCAAAAACTTAAGCTTGAGTATTTATGTGAGACCTTCTTATACACAATATGAACAAGGTATAGTGCAACTAAACTAATAATCACAAGTATAAAGAATAATGAATGTAAGTGTAACTAAACTAATAATCACAAGTATAAAGAATAATGAATGTAAAGAGATAAGGGAAGGAAAGATCAAACCAAACACCAAGGATTTATAGTGGTTCAGCTACAAAGCTCACTCCTCGTTCCTACTCCACTCCTCGAGTACTCCTTACTCGAGAGTTCACTAATAAACAAGCTCCTTAAGGTGGAGAAACAGTACACAACGTCGCTTAACCAATTTCCGACTCTAAGCTAAAAGTCGAGCCCTAATCTTAGCTAGGACCAATCTACACCAATATACTTTGAGGACTAAGTATTAACCTTAATACATACACAACTTCCAAATAGACACAACTACTTGGATCTTCACAATAATGACACAACAATGAATAAATACATCTTCAGTGGATCTTTGAGGTAGACACAACACTTCAAGAATGATAGTGTTCTTCTCTTTGCACTTTGAGAGGAAAAGATGAGAGGAGAAAGATTCACTTCTAAACAAGTTGTAATCAAACAAATGATCAAGGATTTGAGTGATTTAAGAAGTATGAAAGAATCTGGAAATGTATGTGCAAAGGAGGTGGATTGAAAGTCTGAGAATAGTCCACTATTTATAAGACAAACATCCAACTGCTATATGTGCCCGCAGTTCCTTATCGATAAGGAACCGCCATAGGCGCTAAGGAACCGCCGACGTAGAGTCCGCTCCCTTTTGTCTTTTAGTGGATCGGTTCGAATCTGGGGATTAAAATATCCTGAAAGGATATTCTAAACCAAGATAGAATATGTCATTTTCAAATTTCAAATTTTAAAATAATTAATTTAATAAAACATTTCTTAAAAAGAAAGTTTAATAATAAAATTTTGTCACACTTAATAAAAAGTGGGTTTTAAGAAAATATTAAATCCTTGATCACTTAACTAGGATAATTACTTGTTTGTTCATACCTTAAGTGATAATGGTTGAAATGAAAAATACTTGAACTTAAGAATTCATTTTTCATTGTTTTCGTAAATGCTTGTTTTTACATATTGTCGTAATCAAAACAAAGTGAGACCAAAAAATGCAAGTAACGTTTTTAGGCATCATTGCATTAAAAAACTCAATATTTTCTAAAACAAGAACAATTTTGTTGAACTCATCTATATGCTCGGAAATCTTTCGTCCAGTTTGCATGTGGAATATATACAACTTCTTCTTCAGGTACAACTTGTTGGTCAATGACTTTGTCATGTACAAAGTCTAGAGCTTTGACCAAACCCCTACTACAATCCTCTCCGTGGTAACCTCTCTCAAAACATTGTTACGTAAATACAAAATCATGGCACTGTGTACTTTCTTGTCAAAGCTTAGATTTCTCTTCACCATCTATATTCGCGGGTAAAACCTCCAAAGTTGCTTCACATCCATGTTGGATTAACAAAGCATGCATCTTGATTCTCCAAAACCTGAAATCAAAAGTTCCATCGAATTTTTTGATGTCAGACTTAGATCTCGTCACTCTTTATCCCTTTATTAGTTTGTTAAACCTTGTGAAAAACCTCATAATCACAAACGATTAAAGTCCCTTATGCAAACACTTCAATATGACATTTTGTTTATATAAAAACAAAATTATAATCTATATATTTTAATATTAGCCCAATAGTGTCTAATACGGCCCAACAAAGATATACAAATTATCTAATAAAAACCCTTTGAAGTTAACTTTTATAACCAAAAGCCACCACCGTATTCTTCTTCTTCCTCACATACCACATGCTATAGAAACAATATGAACAATGGTGAGTCGATCTTCAAACACTGAAAATCAACAGCCCTTAATTGTCGATCGAATCTTCAACCGATCAATCCTAGATGACCAAAACTCTCCAAAGCTCTGATACCACTTATATGATTTATAACCTACAACCTGGAAACTAGATGCGGAAAATACGACCATGAAGAACACCAGGAGCTAATTGAAAGAAAAGAACACACAAGGTACCCTAATTAACGATTAGTTGAAAGAATTGACGTAATGACACCCCTCCCCCTCGCCTCCTTTTACAGAGATGAGGGGTAGGTAACCAACTCCTACAAGGATTGGTAGTTGGCAGATGGGTTGGGCTTGGAAACAAGCAACACCAACCGACCCATACTTGGCTAATATGTAAACTCGACAGTTAACCCCTAGAATCCGACTCAAGCAAATATAGACACTAAATTACATAACAAAATATTTACCCAAAAACACCACATGAAAACACGAAGTTCGGCGTGGTTCCTCGCGCCTTCGTGTCGTGTTTTTTGAGACCGTTTAGGCTCGCAAGTACGGCACAAAGCATGAAAACGCCACATACTGCGGGGTTTTTGGCGTTTTCGGATGATGTTTTCACAACTACGCCGACTGTACCGAGAGCTCTTGCCACATAAACTTTATAATACTAATTAAAAAAACGTAATAATAATTAAAAACGTATTAAAAGTGATTTACTTCCATACTATAAAGAGTAAAGTACAAAATTCATCCTTATGGTTTGTCAAAAGTGTGAATTATCTTCCTCGTCGATACTTGGAAAATATTACATCCAACCGTTACATAAGTAGTGCAACATACATCCCTTGGACGGATGGTGCAAATTCTTTTTCTTAAAGTACTAATAGGGGTCTAAAATGAAGGGTATTCTCGTCTTTTTGCTTACACGGGGATGTATTTTGCACTTGATACAAAAAAGTAAAAAAATTTCAAAAAAAAGTTTAATTTGAAAAAAAATCCGAAACCCTTTTTTTTGGAAAAAATATTTAGTTTAAGTTTTTTCGATCTTGAAAGAAAAATATCTAATTTTTTTATATATTTTTCTTCAAACTTTTAAATAAAAATTATAATAACTATTTGTTTTTCATTCAAAAAGTTAATTTATAAATATTTGTTTTTTAAAAATTAAAAGTAAAAAAAGTTTTAAAATTTAAGAAAAGATAAAAATTTATAAATAAACTTTTTTAAAGAAAAATAATTAGTTATTTTAAAAAAAATTATAAAAAGTTTGAAGAAAAGTAAAAAAATTAAACTCTTTTTAAATTTTAATATTTTTCAAAAAATATGGTTTAAAAGAATTTAAATTTTTTATTCTAAATTTTAAATTTTTTTCGAAAAAAATTTAATTTAAAAAAATTATTTTTTACAAGAAAAAGTTTTTTTGAAAAAAAATTAAGTTTTTGGTATTAAGTGCAAAATACATCTTTATGTAAGCAAAAAGACGAGGATACCCTTCATTTTATACCATTGTTAGTACTTAAGAGCAAAATTATTTGCACCATCTGTTAGCCCTATATTTTATATAGTCGAACAAGAATGTAATAGATCATCTTAGTCGTAAATGGTCTTGTATTATAATAGGTTAGTCGGAAAAACAGGGCTTGGACTTTAAGCTAATATTGTATAAGTTAGGGGCGTAATCCCAAAACAAAGCCAAGCCCGGCCCAAATCACTTAAACCCACGGCCCAACAAGCCAAGGGTATATATACGTGGAAGAGGGTGTTGGTTACCATTTTACTTTCTCTCTCTAAAGTGTTTAACCTTCCAAATTCTCTCTTGTTTCTCTCTCTACTTTCTTCTATTTCACTCTCTAAATATCAACTAAATCTTGTGTTATGGATTGATATGGGAATAATAATGTTGAGGTTTTGTATGGTAAGAAAGTTAAGTTCTCGGTATCTTATCGAATTGATTTCCGGCTTAAAGTACGACTCAGTTGATCTTGGTGAAAAAGAATATTTATGATTGTTTTTAAATAAAGGTGCAAAACAATTAAAGTAAAAGGCAGGTAATCTAAGTCTAATTAAATAAAAGTGCAAGTATTTAAAACGTGACTAAAATTAAAAGGTACTAAAAGTAAATAACGCAAACGTAAAACTATCTAAGGCAAACTTAAAACGCAACTAAAACTTAAACTAAGGCAAGACTAAAATAAAGCTAAGGCAAATAAACTTAAAGTGCGACTAAGGAAAAAGGCGAGAAAAGTAAAGCTTGAAAATAGAAATCAAAGACAAAAACTAAAAAGAACCTGAATACAGCTCATTAGGAATAATCCTTCGTTCGGAACAATCACTCATCCGGAATGTCACCTTCGTTCGGAATGATTCTTCTTCGCTCGGAATATTACCAAAATCCTTGATCCGGAACAAATTATTCTGAATATGTCACTTATCCAAAACAATCCTTCGTTCGGAACTTTACTGATTCGGAACTCAACTAGAACAAAGCCTAGGTTCGGAAGTCCTTTATCCGGAATACTTCCGAATGAAATGTTCCGAATGAAAGAAATCCTTGATCCGGAAGTCTTGGTTCGGAAGATGTTGATTCGGAACTCTTCCGAATGAGTTGGCTTGATTTGGAAGTTTCTGCTTAACCCTTGATCCGGAACTTGTTGGTCAAGAAGTCTTGATTCGGAACTCTTCCGAGTGAACAAGAAGTATTGATTCGGAACTCTTCCGAGTGAGCTGTCTTGACTCGGAAGTCTTAGCTTGTTCGGAACTTTTTAATCCCAAGTCTTCGTTCGGAACTTCTTGGTTCGGAACCTTTGGTTCGAAACTTTTGAATGTTCCGAATGAAGCTCAACTTCCTGGTTCAGAACTCTTCTGAATGAAAGAGATGTTGATCCGGAACTTCTTGGTTCGGAAGTTTTCCTTGTGAACAAAGAGTTGATCCGGAACTTTCCTGGGAATCACAGTAACAGAAACAAACACCCCCGAAGAACAGGGAAATACAGTAACACGAATCTAACCACAAATTTAACCAAAATCAAACACAAGATTAAACTAAACTAATCACAAAACATCCAATAATCATAAACAAACAATCCAAATCAACAAAACTAACAAAACTAACCACAATAATCAAAACCCACTTTGATCAAAATAAGAACATGAACATAAACATAAACATAAACATAAAAATCAAAGATCAAGAAAGGTAGACAGGAGATTAACAAGATAAAGTAAAGATTGACAAGAATTAAATGGAAACTTACTTGAAATTAAAGGAATTTAAGGTGCAAGACAAGGTATTTAAATTTGACAAGTATTTAAATGACAAGGTAATTAAAAGTGGAAGAACTAATTGTCACTATTAGCCAACAAAGAAAAATGATTAACAACTAATCTATATATATAGGGGAGGATTAGGAAGCTTCCTCCCCTCCTTCATTTTCTATTAATTGCATCATTAGGCCCTTCCTTCTTAATCTCTTTGTTAATTCAATGCTTAGTCCTTTTCTTCTTATCTTCTTTAATCTTGAACTTTTAATGACTTTTGGCTCGGGATTTCTTTGAACTCGTCTTTTAATTTTTCAATAAAGTAAACTTGAGTTCTTCGGCTTTAAGTAAACTTCCGTCTTTCGACTTTTTCTTCGATAAATCTTTAGAATTGGTCTTGGACTTCCGTTCTTTTTGCACTCTTGACTTCTCGACTTCATCTTTCATCTTTTTCTTCAATAAAAGCCCGTGAATGCCCGTGTTTTCTCCACTTTTCACCTTTTCGTCCTAAATCACAACAAAAACACAAACCACGCATAATTCCGACATAAAATACACGTTTTGGCTCGGTTATTATTGTAATTAAGTGGTAAAGAGGATGGGTGTTTACACACCTATCAAATCCCCTACACTTGACCATTGCAATGTCCTCATGCAATGCATTAGTTACAAAGAAAGAATACATTTTTCATCATAATCAATCCACGTTGGCCTTCATTAAAGAGATAGAAAACTATAAACATTCAAAATAAAGAAATCAAAAAACATACCTTGGGTTTTGGAAATGTCATGAATAATCATCATCCTCAAGTTTTCACTTTCTCCAAACCAAGCTTAAAAACGAGATCATTGTTATTATAAGTTAGCAAACTAACACGAACTCATGAGGGCCAATTATTCACTTAGACTCCCTAATCCCTAGGTGTATCTCTTATATTTTATTGTTGTCTTGAATGATCACGAGGATGCATATTTGTCTTATTTCGATAGTTATTTAGTCCGAAAATAAAGTGAACGATTTAATCAATAGTTAGCTAAAGGACAAAATCTTTTAAAACTGCTTCTCGGGACCTCATAAAGTTCATATCTTGGCATAACTCGCTTCGCGATTTGAGACCTTTCTCGGACCGATATTTGGCAGCGACTTCATACTTCAAATCTTGAGAGACGTTCATGAAATAATGGTCTTCTCTTCATAATGGAATTTCTTCACTTGAAGTTTTGAGAGATTCATACTTGGACCACGACTTCTTCATTTTTCTCCAATCTTTATTTTGGACTTTGATATACAACGATCCGCCTCCTTTTATGACTTGGATCTATTTATCCTCATACCTTGTTAGGGTCTTTTCGGATACACTTCTCCATGACTTTTGGGGAGTTTTTACTTTTCGTCATGTGTCTCGATCCTTCATATTGATTTTCGATAAATGATTCTTCACATCACTTTGGATCTTTAGCAACAAAATATAGCCCTCATGTCTTGTTAGGACCTTTTTGGACTCGCCAATCTTCGCATCCCGCTTCAATAAGTTATGCCTTGGCTATGAACTCTAATCCATACCGAGCAACTTTTAAACGATCTTGGGCTAGAAGCTAAGTAACTTTTCAAATCGTACAACCTTATTTATTGCAGATAAATTTATTAGCAAGCGATGGGAGAATAGGCTTATAATTAACTCACATAAATTCACGAAAGAATACCGAACTTATAATTGACTCTATCATCTCTCGTTCTCCACAGTTTAAAATATCAAGAAATGAGACTCGTGGATGCTTAGCCTATTAAATCAAAGTTTTGGGTTTTCGAGTCGCCTATAGGATCTTGCAAGCTCTTAGACTTTTTCAAGTTTAGAAATCGCATTTTAAAGTTCCCTTGATAGACGACTCTCTAGGATCAATTATAGGAACTTGCGAAAAGTTCTTGTTCTTAACCCGTGACAGTTAAGACTTTCACGTTTTATAGCTCCCTATATAAAAGCCTAGCAAAACTTGACTTAAGCACGTTAAGGATACTAACTAGAGTAACTTAGATAAGTAAACTCGGGTTGAGTCAAAAGATTCACAACGTTTGAAAATTAAAACCACTTTATTAAACATTTATTCTAGCAAAGGAAGAAAATAACTATACAAAGGGAAAAACTAATAGGCCAAAATAGATCAAAAATTTTGAAAAATGTCGAAAAATTGATTTTCTGGTTTAAATGAAGACAATTACAAGGAAAAGACCACTTAACTTCGATAGAAGTCCCCCTACACTTAAGATAAACATTGTCCTCAATGTTTAAGCATGTGGGAGTAAACTCCCCTACACTTAGGACATTGTGCACTTTGTTTAAATCTCGCTAAGGAAGAGACAACTAAAGAGATTCCTATTTTAATATTAAGAGAATATAAAATAGTGAATCGAAAAGAGTTTAGGATAGAACCGGGAAGAAGTGGACACGGAATCACGGGTCGTCAATAATCATCAAGAGTGGATCATTGAAGCTCGAATCCCTGATTAAGAAGTGAGGAGAGGAAATAGCAAACCAACGGGTCTCCCCTACACTTAGGATAAAGAAAGTGAAAAGATAGATGCATGGGTTGCCTCCCAAGAAGCGCTTGATTTTTGTTAACCGAGTCGTGAGCCTGACTCGACCTTGATCATCATAGGAAGAAGCATGAAACATATCCACCAGGATCAAAGACATAGTTTTCGTCCATCAATAAACACAAGCTTAAGGCGAACAAGGCAAGCCAAAGAAGAGTAGGCAAGGTTCCCTTAAGCAGCGATGGAGCACGGTGGAAGCAAGGGTGAAGTGGTGCAAGCATGTCTTCAATATTTCCAAAGATTTTTCCTTTTATTTCATCAGGTGGATACTGAGATGGCTGCAGAATATCGATACCGGGGTCGAACACCTTTTCCTTTAAGGGAAAATAGCACTCAGGCTCAGCAGAGTGTGAAGAAGATCCGCGAAGTAGCACAACCTCGTCCTCAGAAGAGGGACAAAGAGGTGTTAAATCATACGTGCTGCGGATATTAGTATCGACCAGTTTCTTCTCCTTTGAAAGAATGTTCTTCAAATCCAAAGTAGGATCAAGACGATAATCTTCAAAATCATAAGGAGGAGCATCACTCTCATGAGGGAAGTAAGTGTTGAGAAACGTAGAGAAGTCTTCCTCAAATGAGTAATGGTCCAAAGTAGGATCGAGTGATGGCGGAGGATCTTCATCATGTGAAGAATCGCTCGAAAGAGTATCAGCCTCATCGAAATCATCATACGTGGGCAGATCGGGATACTCAGAAGTAAGGTCATCATAATCATCCGAATCTGAGCTAGAATCATCATCATCATAAGCATCGAAGATCGATGGAGAATCATAAATGGGAGAAAGTTCCAAAGTGGAGCAAGAATCATCCACATCATCTTGAAAAAGTGGATTATCAATGGAAGAATCGAATAGAGGATTGTTGTAGACGGTAAAATCATGGAGCACATTAATCATATTCACTGATTCTCGGCCTCCAAAGGATTTTCCTGTAAGCTTTCCCATTTTAAAAACTTGTGCATCATCCCCGACTCTTAAGATTAACTCACCTTTGGCAACATCAACTAGAGCTCGTCCGGTTCTCAAGAATGGCCGACCAAGTATTAAAGGAATACGAGGGTCCATTTCATAATCAACTACCACAAAGTCGACCGGGAAAGTAAATGTGCCAACTTTGATAAACACGTCTTCGGCTATACCAACGGGGTAAGAGAGAATGCGATTAGCAAGTTCAAGAGTCATCTTTGTTGGAGTGAGGTCGGGTAATGATAGTGTTTTCCAAACACTCAAAGGCATCAAATTAATACTAGCCCCGAGATCAGCAAGGGCAGTAAATTCTTCAGTTTTGTTGAACACGCAAGGCAACACAAAACGACCGGGATCTCCAAGCTTTTCCGGAAGTTCTTTAAGAATAACTGCAGAGCAGTTTTCATTTAAGCGTGTGCTGGCGAGCTCAATCAGCTTCTCCTTCTTGTTAAGCAATTCCTTAAATGCTTTAACAAATTTGGGCATGTGGACAAGTGCTTCAAGAAAGCTAATGTTGAAGTTCATCTGAGAGATCATCTTCACATAGCGTGTCACTTCAGAGTCATCCTTGGTTAGCATTTTGGTCTTGCCTAAACGAGAAGGATAAGGGATATTGGGTTTGGGTGGTGAAGGTGCAGGTGTAGTAGGTAAAGGTTGAGATGTTGAAGGTTCCTTCCGAGGTACATCGTCATGACGAGGCGGAGACGGTAATGGTGCACTAATACTAGGTGTAGGAGGAGTAGGGATAAATGGTGGTGGAGGAGGTGTAGATGATGGGGGTGGGATTGGTGGATCGATAATGGTAATTCCACTACGAGTAGTAATAGCGCTCACATTTGCTCGCGGATTGGTGACGGTGTTTGAAGGTAGAGAACTCGAAGAAGAAGGTTGAGCAGCGGGCAAGAAACTAGCAAGCATATTCTTCAAATCATTTGTTTGATTGCTGAAGGAGGATTGGATATTATCTCGAAGCTCGGATCTTATCTCATTTCCTTGCTTGGTAATATCTCCTTTAAGATTGATAATTTGGCTCTGCAGATTCTTGATTTGCTCACCTTGGGTTCTCATGATGGCTTCAACATCGGAGTTAATGGGTGGGGCTTGTTGGGCAGGTGGGTGATAAGGATTAGAAGCTCTTGGTGGGATTTGGTTGCTTCTATTGTAGTTGTTGGCGGGGTTTTGGTTTTGAGGAGAAAAACCGGGTGAAATGTAGTTGTTGGACCGGTAACTTAGCAAATTTCTATCCCCTTGTTGTCGAGCTTGGTAATTTTCCGGTGAATAATTACCATAAGCTGCATACACATTTTCTGGATTTCCTTGAGTAGAAGGACAATCGGTGTATGAGTGTGGACCGCCGCATGTTTCACAAGGATTGGCAACCGCTTTAACTTGTTGTTGTTGTTGGTTTGAAGCGAGAAGCGTAATACTTTTGCTCATTTCAGTCATCATGCGGGTGAGTTCGGTCATATCAGGGTTTGCTGAGGTGGAAGAAACATTGACTCTCGGGTTGTTCCTTGAAGAAGCAGAGGAATCCTAGTTTTTGTGGTGAGTAGTCATGTTCTCAATTAGCTCTCTACACTCCTCGGGTCTCCTTTTCATAAATGTGCCACTGGCGGCTGCATTAATCGTATCACGATCACGAAAAGTCAAACCGTTGTAGAAAGTATCAATTAATGTTACAGGGAGCATGTTGTGGTTTGGACAACGATCAATCAAGACATTATATCTTTCCCAAGCATCAAAGAGAGATTCATCGGGTTCTTGCATGAAACCGCTGATTTGATTGCGAAGGCTCGTGACCATGGATGGTGGAAAGTAGCGCGACAAAAAGCGTTAAGTCATGTCATCCCAAGTGTGTATTGAATTCTTCGGGAGACGATCAAACCATTTCTCGGCATGATGTGATAAAGTATGTGGGAAGAGTTGTAGGCGAAGAACATCCATTGTGGCACCAGGCAACTTCATGCTTTGGGTGATGTAATGAACTTGTCGAGGTGTTTGTTGGCATCATCATCAGGCAATCCACGGAATGGGTTAGTTTGCACTTGCTGAATCATGTGATGCTTCAACGAAAACTCAGGAGCGTTGATTTGCATCGGCGCAATCGGTCCTCCTCGTCCAAACATGGTAGGTTGACAAAGTTCCTCCATTGTCCGAAGATCGGGCTGTGGAAGAACATTGTTGTTATTGTTGAGGTGCGGTGGATTATTGTTATTAACACCTGACATACTTAAATCTTCTCGAGTCTCGGGCTCTTGATAATTAGAAGATCTAGTACGCATACACCTGAAAATGCAAAATAAAAAGAAACCAAACACAAAGACAATATATATACACAATAAAGATAAAATCTTTTTGGATTTTTGAAATTTTTAATTTTTATGGATTTTTAGCAATTTTTAATTTTTAGGATTTTTGAATTTTTTATGCAAGAAAATAACGCTCACAAGTGAACGGATCCCAAAAAGCAACGCGTCTCTCACAGAAAACCGTTAATCTTTACGAAAAGAGCCGGCAGCGACGCCATTTGATACCAGGCTTTTGCCTAGTATAAAAATTAAGTTCGTTGTGTTGGTCTAATCGAATTGATCTAGGTTCTATGTGCGACTCAGCTGTCTTTGGTGAAACAAAAATGTGTCGTTGTAGTATTTAAAATAAAAGTGCAGAACAATTAAAGTAAATGACTTGAAAGTGCAATTAATGTAAATCTAAAACTAACTTAAAGTAAAGTGCAAATATTTAAAAGCGTGACTAAAATTAAAAGGTACTAAAAGTAAATAACGCAAACGTAAAACTATCTAAGGCAAACTTAAAACGCAACTAAAACTTAAACTAAGGCAAGGCTAAAATAAAGCTAAGGCAAATAAGCTTAAAGTGCGACTAAGGAAAAAGGCGAGAAAAGTAAAGCTTGAAAATAGAAATCAAAGACAAAAACTAAAAAGAACCTGAATACAGCTCATTAGGAATAATCCTTCGTTCGGAACAATCACTCATCCGGAATGTCACCTTCGTTTGGAATGATTCTTCTTCGCTCGGAATATTACCAAAATCCATGATCCGGAACAAAATATTCTGAATATGTCACTTATCCAAAACAATCCTTCGTTCGGAACTTTACTGATTCGGAACTTAACTAGAACAAAGCCTTGGTTCAGGAGTCCTTTATTCGGAATACTTCCGAATGAAATGTTCCGAATGAAAGAAATCATTGATCCGGAAGTCTTGGTTCGAAAGATTTTGATTCGGAACTCTTCCGAATGAGGTGGCTTGATTCGGAAGTTTCTGCTTAACCCTTGATCCGGAAGTATTGATCCGGAACTTGTTGATCCGGAAGTCTTGATTCGGAACTCTTCCGAGTGAACAAGAAGTATTGATTCGGAACTCTTCCGAGTGAGCTGTCTTGACTCGGAAGTCTTAGCTTGTTCGGAACTTTTTAATCCCAAGTCTTCGTTCGGAACTTCTTGGTTCGGAACCTTTGGTTCGGAACTTTTGAATGTTCCGAATGAAGCTCAACTTCCTGGTTCGGAACTCTTCTGAATGAAAGAGATGTTGATCCGGAACTTCATGGTTCGGAAGTTTTCCTTGTGAACAAAGAGTTGATACGGAACTTTTCCGGGAATCACAGTAACAGAAACAAACACCCCCGAAGAACAAGGAAATACAGTAACACGAATCTAACCACAAATTTAACCAAAATCAAACACAAGATTAAACTAAACTAATCACAAAACATCCAATAATCATAAACAAACAATCTAAATCAACAAAACTAACAAAACTAACCACGATAATAAAAACCCACTTTGATCAAAATAAGAACATGAACATAAACATAAACATAAAAATCAAAGATCAAGAAAGGTAGATAGGAGATTAACAAGATAAAGTAAAGATTGACAAGAATTAAATGGAAACTTACTTGAAATTAAAGGAATTTAAGGTGCAAGACAAGGTATTTAAATTTGACAAGTATTTAAATGACAAGGTAATTAAAAGTGGAAGAACTAATTGTCACTATTAGCCAACAAAGAAAAATGATTAACAACTAATCTATATATAGGGGAGGATTAGGAAGCTTCCTCCCCTCCTTCATTTTCTCTTAATTGCATCATTAGGCCCTTCCTTCTTAATCTCTTTGTTAATTCAATGCTTAGTCCTTTTCTTCTTATCTTCTTTAATCTTGAACTTTTAATGACTTTTGGCTCGGGATTTCTTTGAACTCGTCTTTTAATTTTTCAATAAAGTAAACTTGAGTTCTTCGGCTTTAAGTAAACTTCCGTCTTTCGACTTTTTCTTCGATAAATCTTCAGAATTGGTCTTGGACTTCCGTTCTTTTTGCACTCTTGACTTCTCGACTTTATCTTTCATCTTTTTCTTCAATAAAAGCCCGTGAATGCCCGTGTTTTCTCCACTTTTCACCTTTTCGTCCTAAATCACAACAAAAACACAAACCACGCATAATTCCGACATAAAATACACGTTTTGGCTCGGTTATTATTGTAATTAAGTGGTAAAGAGGATGGGTGTTTACACACCTATCAAATAACATTTGGTATCAAGAGCGTATGGTGGATAGGTGATTGAAGATTCGTGTGTTGTGTTCTTGATTTTTCGTGCCTATCTTGCTCTAAAAGTCTCGTACCAATTTTTTTTTGTGTTTTTATGGTTTATTCTTGATACAAGTCATCTACTTACTAATGGTAGTGATTTGGTATTGTTATTTTGGTTAAAAACACAAAATTTTTGGGTGCTTGATTCATTTTTAGGCTAAAAATCACGAATTTGTTGTGTTCTAGTACTATCCGAGAAAAAGGGTATTTTTGATTCCTAGGTACGATCTGTGTATTGCGATCGCATAAACCTGGGGTTTCTACTTGCGATCCAATATCACGATCACTGGTTATGATCCAGAGTGCGATCACTCGCTGCGATCTAGAGTGCGATCACTCACTACGATCCAGAGTGCGATCACTCACTGTGATCCAAGGAGTGCGATCACTCACTACGATCCAGAGTGCGATCACTCACTGCGATCACTCACTACGATCTGGAGTGCGATCACTCACTACGATCAAGGAGTGCGATCATAGGCTAAGAACACTCGTTGCGATCATTGACTACGATCCAACGTTACGATCTGAGTACGATCAAGGACTACGATCTTAATTGATTCAAACTTGATTCCAGGTTTCTTCCCAAAATTCGTGTGATCTTGCCAGAACATTCAGAGTGACACTCCTTAGTGCTCACAGTGACGAATGCAAATCCTTCCAGTGTCAACATCAAACAGCACTGCGGTAGGTGACTCGTAAGATTCTCTATGAATCAAGCTTGTGACAAACTGGAAAGCAACAATGGTGCGATTCTTTTAGAATCAAACTTGTTCCAGGAAATCTAAATTGACGACTCTAATCAGACGGATTATTTATCCTTATGATTCACTCTTTACGTTCGCAGTCTGCTTTGAGACGGTCGAGTAAAGAGAAATGGCTACTACCGCCGGGAAACCCTGTCAAGGAGATTCTTAATCGAATCTACCCGATCACAGGTACGGTATCTAATACCGTCTAAACGGTCTTCACCGACCGGAGGTAAAACGCTATCGAGTTAGGATGAAATGTTCAAAGCCATTTTATCCGTGTCTATATATGTTTCTGCATATCAAGAAGGTGGCGTAGCTGTGTAACCGATGTCGTTTCAGAAGTCACAAGAGCACAAGATGGCGATAATCAAGATACTTAAGAATGTAAGAATGTAATAGGTCATCTTGTCACAAGAGATCAAGATAAACACCATCAAGAATAGATTGAAGATCTCAAGCACTCAAAGTCAAATGACAAAGGCTCAAGATAAAGATCACAAAAGCATGAAGGAACAAAGCCGTTACAAACAAGATCAAGACCAAGATACAAGACCAAAGCAGGAAGATCTCCTCTATAAGAATGTATTCACTCAATCACCTTATGCTTTTTAAGCTTTTTAAGATGACCGATACATTGGGGGAGATTGTTAGCCCTATATTTTATATAGTCGAACAAGAATGTAATAGGTCATCTTAGTCGTAAATGGTCTTGTATTATAATAGGTTAGTCGGGAAAACCGGGCTTAGACTTTAAGCTAATATTGTATAAGTTAGGGGCGTAAGCCCAAAACAAAGCCAAGCCCGGCCCAAGTCACTTTAACCCACGTCCCAACAAGCCAAGGGTATATATACCCTCTTCCATGTGTGGAAGAGGGTGTTGGTTACCATTTTACTTTCTCTCTCTAAAGTGTTTAACATTCCAAATTCTCTCTTGTTTCTCTCTCTACTTTCTTCTCTTTCTCTCTCTAAATATCAACTAAATCTTGTGTTATGGATTGATATGGGAATAACACCATCCGTCCAAGGAATGTATGGTCCATCAGTTATGTAATGGTTGGATGTATTATATATAATGTCCTTACAAAATTTTAAAAATTTGAGTGATTAAAGCCCTAGCTTTATATGCCTTACCTTGAACTAATATTTATGCATGTATTGTATCGCTTGAGAATAATTACGCGAATGATTTATGTGGTTTGCGTAACTAAATTGCTATTCAATTTTTTAAAATGATAAATAGTTATTTGTAAATGCTTCAACCTAAAATTTAATCATTACATAGTTGTATAATATTTTGATAAGAGTATTCATATTTCTTCATGTGGAACAGCGGGTTTATGATTTGTTAGCCTCAAAATATTGAGTCAAACAAGAATGTTCGGTCATAGGTTTCTATTGTAATATTTATTAGAACGATGTAATAGTTAGTTAAATAGTCGTGGTTCACGGGCTTGGATTTAAGCTACTTAAAGCCCAAAAGACAAGCCCGGTTCAAACAATATAGCCCATTATGGTTACATGTAAGCCCGACTATATAAAGCCCTTCCTAACATGTTAGGAAGGGTGGATGGTAATTAGCACTCTCATTATTCTAATCTAATATTCACCAAGTTAATCATCTCTCTCTATTTTCTCTCACTACTTTATCTCACTACTTTCTCTCTCTAAAATTCATGTCTTTTCCATCTTATTTCTTAATCTATCATCATATTATTTGGGACAACAATATTTCTCACAAAACAACGGTGACACCCAAAGGATTATCCAAGAGCGCGAAAGGGAAGAAGGCACTCGTGCAAGGAATGTGCTTATAACCGGAGTTTTCTTAGCTTGCATTATTGGAGCACATTCAAACGTTAGGACTAATATTAGGTACTAACGGTTTAATTTTTAAGAAATACAAGCGTAGTTTATATTACGACTAAAAATAAGATAAGTAACAATAAAATATATTTTAAAGAGTAGTAGCTCTGCCCAGAGCTAGCTTCGAAAAAGACGTGTATATAAAAGCGTATCCAAGTATATTTACGTATACTCTAAGTCTCAAATAAAAAAATCACCTTCAAGTTGTTTATACCGGTATGTTTCGAATTTTCAAAAACCGCATAGGCAACATAAGTAAAGTTTGATCCTCGTCAACTTCCGCTGACAAACAAAAAGAATCGCGGAGTTTTAAGAACGCTTTGGACGAAAGAAAAGTGTTCATGGAATTCCGCACGGATTACAAAGTTAAAATTACGTCCTTTTTATTCAACGACACAAGCATTTTGAGCTTCACATGTGGTTACTTTTACACGGACGATCGAGTTAACAATACATCGCTAAACTGTAATCTCTGATGTATTTAAACATTTAATGTAATATTGATGTATTTAAAACTCATGTATTTAAATGTGGATATTCTAATCCACGACTATGTATATCTATTTTATTTTATCTAATAAAATATACTCCTTTTTTAATGTCTTTTTTTGTAAAAAATCCTGTTTCTTTGTAATGAACCTAGTTCCAAAATTTTGTGTCACTAAATATTCTACTAAAATACGAAATTTTGGATGTTCAGATATATAAAACTATTATCAAAAATTTCGGATACCTTAATTTAAATTTTTGTGTGTCACGTAAATGTTACTTGTTTCAAAATTTTAGGTATTTAGATCTATAAATTTTTTATTCGAAATATTAGATATCCGAGTTAAGAAGTAAAGCGCTGATGTAGTTTTTTGTACTTGTCTTGGAAAAAAGTAAAACGACAAGCGTTAAGTGCTACGTTAGGAAATGTAAATGCTTGACAAGTGAGTGAGTTATCGAGGGAAGTGTATATGTGTAAGAGACAAGTTAGAAAACGTTATTTGAATTAGTTCGTTTTTGGTGAGAAAAAGAGAGAAAAATAAAGACGGGTTATGCTAAAATTAAACTAAGACGAATACGTGATTACGCGCAAATCGATACGTAAAAATAAAATTAATCTAAAAAAAATTATAAATTGAAAATAAATCTTTAATATTATAACTAAGGTTGAAAAATTAACAAAACTTCTTGAAAGCTTTCTATTTAATTATAAGTAAATTATAAAATCTAATAAAAGACCTAAAATTCAAAATAATCAAGAAAAACCACAAACAAAGATTTTATTATTTGTAAACCTCAAATATATTATTCTATAAAAACTATTTTTCAAAAACTTAAAATTGATTTTCATTATTTTTTAATTAATTAAAAAACGAAAAAGAAATAATGTCTAAAAATAAATGAAAAATGGGAAAATGTAAAACCACTTTCAAAAAGTAGTAAGTCAACACAAAGGAAAAATAAAAGGAATGAAAAAGCACAAGCCAATAAGCTGGAAAAGCTTATTCAACTCACGGCTTATATTTAAGATAAAGAATTAAAAAATACTACAAATATAAAACGTAGGGAATGCTTACAAGAAAAAGCAACATAGCACACTAGTAAGAGCTCATACTGTAACACCCCATTTTGATAAATGGAATATCACATAATAATTATGGAATGTTATCAAAGCATACAAGGTAAATGTCTAAAACATTAAATGACCATAAAATAATCCAGAAACAAACATCGGATCCACATAAGCTCCACACACGAAATGCATAAGTAGAATGTAAAGGAAATGACTAAACAATGTCCAACAAAGCAAAAGTATGTAAATTCATTAAAGAATGAAAGAAAGTTGGTGCCTCATTTCATGCACGTACTCTTGGATTTCCTAACTTTACCCTTTAGTACCTGTCGTATTGGGACATGGAAAGATAAATACGGCTGAGCAATACGCTCAGTGTGCGGATATAAAACATAGAATATAAAGCTTAAACATAAGCAAGTAATGAATGAAATGAATAGCATCGGAATAAATGTATGTCCTGGAAAACCTGGTTTAAGTTCATAAAACTGATTTATATTTCTGAAAAGACTTATGTTTAGCTTATCTTGAAAATCTGTATTTTAAATATGCCGAGAGCCCATATAGGTCATGTTATATCCACGTGCATTAATACTTGGAGGGGTGACCTCGTCATGCAATTAGAGCGGTTGTCTCTAATTAATATATAAAATGAGTGGAGGGATCAGCTCTTGTAATGGATGCAAGGCACACATCATAGTTACCATGAAATAATACTACTTGTCCTAAGATGCACCCATTCGCCCCACATGATAATAATAATACTGGCTAAAACTGTGAAGGGACGTTGCGAGCAATCACTCTCACCACAGAAGAGTCATAACACCGGTGCCTCTAGTGCTATGGTTATGGAACCCCCATAACCAGGTGAAATTGGCATGCATGTATATAGCTCAGACAATCTAAAATAATCATACATATACTGATGTGTTTAAGACACTTAACCTACTGGGGAAAATAGATGGCTGCAAACGAGGAATCCTAATATAGGAAGAAAAATGTCCTTACTGAAGGACGGAATATCCATACCTTGTGTCCAGTAAATGAAGACGAAAACGAACGTAGACAATCACTCCGACTTCACAATAGCTACAAAATGAAGGGACATGAATAAGATTCGATCTTACTTATACATACTTGTTATTTGGTTTACTTGACGTGTTCATACTTTTATAGTTGTTCTTGTCTTGTCTTAATATTTCATATTTTAACCATGTGTTTCTTATAGTTTCATGTGTTTTAAATTCATGTGTTTCATGTTTTAAGTGTTATAGTACTTGTTATAACATAATGAGTAACTTTCTAAAAATAACACGTTTCTATATATAGTAACTTTGAAAAAATAGCAGGTTTCTATATATAGTAACTTTCCAAAAATAGTAAGTTTCCTTAAATAGTAAGTTTCTAAAAATAGAAAGTTTTCATAATTAGTAAGTTTCCAAAAATAGAAAGTTTCCATATTTAGCATGTTTCTATAAATAGTATGTTACCATATTTAATACATTACCATAAATAGCATGTTACCATATTTAGTATATTACCATAAATATCATATTTATCATGTTGCCATAAATAATATACTTCTATAAATAATCATGTTTCCATACTTAATTATATGCTTATTTTATGTCATGTACTATTATAGTATAAAGTTTAATAATTAATAAATACTTACCTTATTATTAATTAATAATATCATGTCATGTTATTATAAGTTTAATATTAATTAATAATATTACATGTTCCATGTTATTAAATTTTATCATAAAAGATATAAATTAATTTAACCTAAGTTTAAATAATTAAATCCATGTTCATGAATATTTAATTAATTAATTATTATAACCCAAGTTTTAATTTAATTAAACCACAATTAAATAATAACTAGATTAATTAAATCACAACATAAACTTATTATACATGTTGGTTTAATTACATGTTCATAAAAATATTAGTACCCGAACCAAAATCCCGAGACCCGAGCACCACGACCCGAAAGGCGTGGCCCCGAGGTCGTGTCCCGTCCGAGCCACAACCCTACTACACCGAGAGCTGAAGCTCTCGGCTTCGCGTCTGTGTCCGAAACCAACCCCAACATCAACCCCAGCGGCTGCTGGGGTCCTTCGTTGTCCGAGAACCATGCCGAGCCCCTCTTAGGGTCTCGGTCGCTTGCTGAATCAAAGCCACAGCCCCCATGTTGGGGTTGTGGTGACTCGGATGTAAACAAACCACCACCACCGACCATAGTGGTGCGGCGGTTGGTCACAGAACGCCACCGAGACCGAATCTTGGTCTCGGTTCGTGTGTACCCAAACTATAAACAATATAATACCCGATCCCTTAATCAATCCTTTTTATTTAGCATGTTTTTCATGCTTGTTTTTAAAGATCTATAACCTAAAAAATAAATATAAAAAGATTAGAGAATTCAAGGATACCGTATGCGTGAAAAGGGTTTAAGTAAGAACACAATACCGTATAGTTTATCAACCAAAAATCAAAACTGAAATCGTCCTTGTGTTTTGGGTGAGCTGCGGCAAGAGAGAGACCAGGAGGAGGCTAGGGTTTTGATTTTCTATAAAAAGTGTTTATGAAACTTCCTGTAGTTTTTATTAAACTATAATTAGTTAATGGGTATGGGCCAAATCCCGGTTCTGCCTTCCCTTTCTCTCTAAAACTGGCGCTGAACACCCCCTATACTTTTATGTTTTGTTTTTCTTGCTTAATTATTATCGTGTATGATCGTATCTAATTATCGTGCTTTTGTTACTTGAACGTTTTCTTAATATCGTATGTACATACTTATCGTATATTAATATTCGTGTTTACGTACATAATACATATGATAATTAATTAATATACATAGTATTCGTATTAAATATTCGTGATGCATGTCATGTATTAATTAATTACAAAGTTTAAATTTAACGGTAACTTCGGGCATTTAATGATCTTAGGATTATTAAAACGGGTTTTACAACTCTTCCCCTCTAAAAGAACAATTTGTCTTCGAATTAGAGATATGATAAGCTGATAAGATGCTAAACGCTGAAATGACATAAAAGCTGGAAAGACGTGTAAGCTGAAATGACATACCCCAGTCAAAATTGGAAAGGAGGGTAAGAAGTCCGGATAGACTCCTCTGTTTCCCAAGTGGCTTCCCGCTCGGTATGATCCCTCTAAAGGATTTTAATGAATGAAATCGTATTTCTCCTCATGACTCGTTCTTGGCGATCGAGAACTTTCTCGGGTTCCTCGATATATGATAGAACCTCTCGAATCTGCTCGAATGGATACGTAACTTTATGCAATGGATGGTAGTTGCATCCTCTGAGTAAGGACACATGGAATACATCATGCACATGAGATAGCTGGGAGGTAAAGCTAGACGGTATGATACTTCACCGATACGTTCAAGGATTTCAAACGGTCCGATGAAAAAACGATTGAGTTTGCCTTTGAGTGCAAAACGCTTGACACTACGTGCTGGTGATACTTTAAGGAAAACATGGTCGCCGGTATTAAACGATAGATCTCTATGATGTTTATCAGCATAACTCTTATGTCGAGCACGAGCTTCCTGTTGCTCTGCCTTGGGGATGCTAACCTTCTCATTTGTCACCTCTATCATTTCTGGTCCTTCAAGGATTTGTTCTCCAACTTGATCCCAACAGATTGGAGCACGACACTTTCTGCCATAAAGCATCTCAAATGGTGCACACTTAATACTTGCATGACAACTATTGTTGTTGGCAATCTCTACCAAACATATGTAGTCGTCCCAACTTCCTGACCATTCCAATGCACAAGCCCGCAACATGTCTTCTAAGGTCTGAATGTTACGCTCCGATTGACCATCGGTTTGAGGATGAAAGGCAGTGCTAAGCTTAAATTTAGTGCCCCAAGCTTTCTGCATACCTTTCCATAATTTTGACGTGAAACGAGGATCTCTATATGATATGATGTCCGAAGGAGCTCCATGTAGTCGTATGATATCCTTAAGGAATATATCTGCCAATTTGCTGACTGAGAAGTCCTTGCGAATTGGAAGAAAATGAGCTGACTTGGTTAAACGATCAACTATGACCCATATAGCATCATGTCTGCTCTGAGTAAGCGGAAGTCCGGTGACGAAACCCAAGGAGATTTTGTCCCACTTCCATGCGGGGATCTCTAACGGTTGCAGTAAACCACTAGCCCACCGATGATCGATTTTAACTTGCTGGCAAGTTAGACACTTAGATACGAAAGTAGCAATATCCTACTTCATGCCACTCCACCAGAAATGTTGTTTAATGCCATGATACATTTTGGTGGATCATGGATGAATAGAGAATGGAGAGCTGTGAGCTTCTGTCAATAAGGCTTCTCGGAGAGTCTGATCATCCGGAACACATAATTTAGTTCCTTTCCATACGAATCCTTCTTCGTCTACACAAAATTCTGTCTGTCGATCAAGATTCTGAATGATAGCCCAAGCTCACCATCATCTTTCTGAGCTGCCTTAATCCGAGAAATTAATTCTGGCTCAATTCTCAAATTAGCCCAATATCCATGTTGTCCACGTACTAGGAATTCAATGTCTAATCACTCAAATTCACGTATGATTTCTTCTTGTACTTTGATGCCGTTTATAATGCCCGACTTCCTGCTAAAAGCATATGCCACTACATTCGCCTTGCCAGGGTGATACTGAAGATTGATGTCATAATCCTTGAGTAGTTCCAACCATCTCCTCTACCACATGTTAAGTTCCCTCTGAGTGAATATGTACTTGAGACTTTTGTGATCAATGAAGATATCACATGATTCACCATAAAGGTAGTGTCTCCAGATTTTCAGTGCAAAGACTACTGCTACTAGCTCCAAGTCATGTGTAGGATAATTTTCCTCATAAGGCTTTAGTTGACGTGATGCGTATGCAATCGCCTTCGCATGTTGCATGAGTACACATCCTAATCCTTTACTCGAAACATCGTTGTAGATCTGAAATCCACCTGTACCAGATGGGAGAGTAAGAATAGGTGCAGATACTAACCGCTTCTTGAGTTATTCAAAGCTCTTCTCCCGCTCATCAGTCCAAACAAATTTCTCTCCTTTCCGCATCAACTTGGTCAAAGGTACGGCTAGCCTTGAAAAATTCTCCACGAATCTACGATAATAACCAGCCAAGCCTAGGAAACTACGAACCTCAGTTGCAGACGTAGATCTTGGCCATTTAGTGATAGCTTCAACCTTCACAGGATCCATAGTAATCCCTTCTACGGAGACAATGTGGCCTAAGAATGCCACCGTGTTTAGCCAAAATTCACACTTAGAAAATTTGGCATACAACTGTTTTTGACGAAGAATTTGTAACACAATGCGTAGATATTCTTCATGTTCTTCCTTGGATTTAGAGAAGATGAGGATGTCATCGATGAAGACGATAACAAATTTGTCTAAGCACTCGTGGAAGACGCGGTTCATAAGGTCCATGAAAATCTTAGGAGCATTAGTGAGTCCGAAAGGCATGACAACGAACTCATAATGGCCATATCTGGTGCGAAAAGTAGTCTTGAGAATATCCTGCTCTTTAACTCGTAACTGATGATAACCGGATCTCAGATCAATCTTGGATAAATGTTTGGCACCCTGAAGTTTTTCAAACAAATCATCGATTCTTGGTAATGGATAACGGTTCCTAATCATGATATTATTTAGCTCACGATTGTCAATGCATAAACGTGTACTGGCATCCTTCTTCTTGAGGAAAAGCACCGGTGCACCCCATGGTGATACACTCGGACAGATGAAACCTCGCTCTAGTAATTCCTGCAGCTGATCTTTTAACTCCTTGAGCTCTATGGGATCCACGCGATAAGGAGCATTAGAGATTGGTTGAGCTCCTGGGATGAGCTCGATGTTAAACTCTACTTCTCGAGTAGGTGGTATACCCGGAAGTTCTTTTGGGAATACATCGACAAATTATGAAACCACTGGTTGATCTTGGATTAATGGAACTTCGGCAGTGATATCCTGAATTGAAGCTAAGAATCCCTCGCAACCATGAGATAGTAATGCACGAGCTTCTAACGTAGAGATGATTTGTACGGACTTTCCTGGTATAAAACCATTGTGAATGTACTCTGGTGTTTGAACATCGTCGAAGATAACCCGATAATTATGACAATCGATGGTAGCATGATGCTTAGATATCCAATCCATGCCTAAGATGAGATCAAACTCGCACATATCCAAAGGAAGTGTGTGTACTGGGCGAATCTTGTCATCGGATTCTAGTGGAAGATCTTTGTACACTTGGGTAATTCGCACAGAGTCTCGCATAGGCGTAGATATACATAAGATATTCTCTAATGGCGTAGGGATTTTATTAATACTAGTGGCATACGTAGAGGATATAATTGAATGGGTGGCACCAGCATCGAATAAAACACACGCAGCATGACCGTTCATAAAGAGGATGCCAATGATAGTACCTGGGGACTTATTAGCTTGGTCTCGTGTGGTAGTGTAGACACGTCCCGAAGCTGGTGGCTTAGGAAGAGCAGCACTATAAGTACCAGCCGTGTCTCCCTTCTTATAGTCTTTTAACATATGTCTTGGTAGTCCATACTTGAAACAAATGTCGACTGACTTACGACATGTACCGAGATGTCTACGACTACAAGTCGTGCAGATGGGGTAGGTGTAACCTCCTAGAGGTGCCCTTGCTACCTGAGAGCCTGTTTAAGAACATACGTGAGACATGATTACTTGGCATAAACTTGAATGTACTAAATTTTAAATGATAGTTTACCAGATGAAGACGAGTTGTTGGACTGCTGACCCTTAGCATTTTGGTCACGTTCGCTCGCAGGGTTCTTGTAACACCCCACTTGGATAAGTGGACCGGTACGTGTATTTATGGTGTGTCATCAAAGCATGCAAGGCAAATGTCTTATAAACATTAACTGACCATAACGAAAATACTGGAATCAAACATCGGTAGTCTAAACATAAGCTCAAACAAAAATAATTAAGTACTAAAAGGAAGGACTAAATAATGTCCAAACAAGCAAAGTAATGTATGAAGTGCATAAGTAAAGAAGTATAGATAGCTTCCATCTGATGCACATACTCTCTCAGAATCCTAAGAGAATCCATGTGTACCTGTCGTTTGGAACATGAAAAGAAAACTACGGCTGAGCATAACGCCTAGTGAACGGATATAAAGCATGATAATAAATACTGGAAGGAAACAAATAACAAATGCTGAAGCTATAAGACTGATATGTAAAGTGCAGCGGAAAACTGTATATGTCTGAAAAGTCTAATTTAAATTTAGTAAAGCTGAATTATTATCTGTTAAATCTGAAAACATGCATTTACTGTATTTTAAGTACCAAGAGCTTATATAGGTGATTGTGGTAAACTACACCCTTTAGGAAAAAGACGTAAATGCGGTAAGTATTAGGTGTTGATTAATTAAAATCAAGCACTAATGACCCAAACAAGTTCGTTTCCCAAGGAGGTATTTGTGTGTGATTAACTTGTTAAATATTTAAGATTAATATAGGATAAAGAAAAAGAAGGGAAATGGAAATGACGGATACGTTAAAATTACACTACGACGACAAAACGAAAAACCGTAAAAAGTGACAAAATAAAAATTAATTCTAAAAATTCCCAAAAAATTACCAAAAATAGCTAAAAATATAATAAGAGTTTAAAAATGATCAAAACTTTTTCAAACCTTTTAATTAATTAAATACTAATTTTTAAATGCTAATTAAATCCCTAAAAATCCAAATAAATAATAAAAAACCCAAATAAAGATTTTTCACTTTGTAAACCTCTTAAATGACTTAAATAAACTATAAACTATTTTTTATGAAATTTTAAGCTAACGAAAACTATTTTTAAATGATTAAAAACTATTAAAATAATCCTAAAAGTTAAATAAATGATTGAGAAAAATAATCTAAGAGTTTTAAAAATCCTAACTTAATGTTTTTGACCTAGAAAAAATGTTAAAGTTGCAAAAATCCTAAAAACAATTTTTAATAATAAAATAATATTAAAAATCCAAAAATTATAAAAATTTCTAAAAACTTGCAAGCTAGTTTATTTTAACCTGAAAAAACAGAAAATGAAAGTGAAATTACCAAAATACCTCTAATGGGCCCCCAAATGGGCTAAAAACAAAAACAGACCACCTTATTGGGCTTTTTGGCCCAATAACATCAAACTCAACTAAATAAGCTGAAAATCACCAGTCGAACTCAAAATTCAATTTTAACACAAAAGTCTAAAGGCCCAAAAGCTAAAAATGTGCTTATCACAGCTTAATAAGTCAACAACTTATTCTTAATGGGCCAATAAGCCCATTAAGCTATAAGCCAATGCCATAAGCTCTAATTGAACACACAACATCTTATTGAGATTCTAAACCAATCTGCAAAAAGAAATTCTGAAAAAGCTCAAGTAATAAGCCAGAACTTTGAAAAGAACTTTTTCACTAAACGACAAAATAGTCGGGTTTGAGTTCTAGAGGGTTTCAAAAGCTGATTCTTTTTGCAAAAGCTCAAAAATAGCTTAACTAAAAATAATCAACAAGAAAAATCACAAAAATTCAAGTAGAATAAGCTGTAGAAGCCAATAAGCTGGCTGAAAAAGCCAAATAAGCTAGTTTCCTTGCAAAAGCTTAACCAAAAGACTTGTAACTTCTCAAATATGACATTAAGCTGAGAAAAATGACACCTATCACAAAAACCAAGTTGTTGCATGTACCAATAAGCAGTTCTGAAAAATAAGCCAATTTGTGCTTATTTGACCAAAAGTCAAAGTCCATCAAATGTTACCAAATGATCAGGGATTGATTATAAGCTTGTTTTAAGCAACTTTTGTGAAGAACTCAAGGCTGAGCCCTTGTGAATCAAGTGGTCAGTTAACCAAAAACTTGACAGATTTTGGCAAATTTAAGCCAATAGGCCAGTAGGCTTATAAGCCAGTAAATAAGCAAACCAAATAGCAAAAAGCACTCACAAGCAACAAAATAGCAAGGTTCAAGCAGTTAAACAACAAGGCATACACTAGAATAGCAAATGCAAACCCAAAATGAGGTGGTCACTTTGCTGATGCAAATGACCACTTCAGCCAACTTTGATAAGCTCTAGCACCCACAATAAGCCACCAAAATCAACAAACAGATATTGCACAGATAGCTTATCACTTAAACTCTTCCCAAACCAAATTTCAGACCCTAGATCCAACAAACAAAGATTTTATTGGATCTGATGTGTTTGACCAATTTTAAACCAATATTTTCAGATTTTTCCAAAACTTTGAAATCCTTTTCCAAATCTTTTGATACTTAACCAAGGACTAAAACTAGTGACAAATAACTTGTTTCGACTATCCAAACCCTAAGAACCAAGGTCACAAGGCCACAAGGCCTTCTAATCCCAAAAACCAAACAACCTTGTTTTAGCCCCTTTTCAAACAAACTTTTTATTTCAACACACAACCTACTTATTTTATGATTAAAATATCTTACCTAGGTGACAACTAACAGATTCAAGCAATAAAACACAAAGCACAAACACAAGAACACCAAATCACATGGCAAAAATCATAACAGGCATAAACATGATATTTTTTAGAGGAATCTGAAATAGAGCCAATACCTATCCCCCACAACTTCCTAGGGAGATCAGCTATGCTCCTTGGACCACTCTCAACAACTAGAGAGTGACCAAGGTCCTTGAAACAAGAAGGATCAAGGTCTGTTGATGGTTCAATGTAGAACCAGACCTTGATATGTATGATCTTCAACACAAGACAATAAACAGCCTAACCAAAGGCTCAAATCCCTTCACAAGCTTGGTGTCAACAAGCTGGTAAGAGCTTAGGGCTTATGGTTAAGGGATAGTACAAGAAAAATAAGCAAACAGATTACTGATTTCAAGCTTATTTCAAACTTGAAAACCTTACCAAACATAAATGTGCTTTAACCAAAAGATCAAAACACCTTTATAACATCAAATGGAACTCAAAGTCACTCTTAAACAATACCAACTTTTAAAAACATAAAAAGGAATTACAATTTTCTTAAGAATCCCAAACTTTTATAAATTTAAAAAGGCATTACAATGTTTAAAGAGTAAAACTGGAACTAGGCTCTCTCACATGTTGAGGAGTCCTTATATAGGCCTTAGAGGCTGATTCTAGAACATGAAATACATCAAAACCCTAGCTACAAAATCTCAGAATTGCCCTTGAGTGCATTGAGTTGTTGAGCTGTCCAAATGCATCCTAGTCATTTATTTTTGCTTTGAGACCAAGTAAGGAGTGTGGGCTGTTGATTTAGCCACGTGTCATTCCTTGGAGAGGAAGGTGTGATATGATAGGTGGACGACTTGAATGGTGGGGACCATAGGGTGATGGGATTGGTGAGTTGAGTATGTGAGGTGAAGCATGGGAGGGTTAATTACTTTTGGGTGTGGGTAATTGAGATTAACCCTTTCTTTTGTAAAAAGTAATTATGGGTGGGATGAACATGAATAGTGCCACGTTTGATTCGAAAAAGGTGGGTTATGTTTGTTTGGCGTGTGTTTTTGTTTTTAAACTTTCAGAATGGCAAAAGTAGCCCTTGTGTTTTGGGAAAACTTATAAAACATGTTTTTCAGCCATGAAACTCATTTTCCTTTGTTAATGAAGTTTCAGATTTCATAGTTTTGCCACAAAACTTTGTGTCAAGGGTTTTAAGGGTTTGTTTTGCCATTTTTGCATAATTCAAGGACTGAACATGGACATTTCTCATATTTGAAGGTTTTCATTGGATGTTTGACTTCATGAGGGACCATTATTGACAATTTAGAATTCTTGAGGGACTAAACTTGCCAAATCTTCAAAGTTGAAGGACCATTTTGTAATTTTGACAAACTTGAGGGACCAAACTTGTAATTATAAATATACAAGGGTTTTAAGTGTCATTTATTCATAAATGAGGGATCATTCTTATAAATCTTCAAGTCTTCAAGGGTTTTTCTTTGAGAAATCCATAACTAGGGCCCGGTTCATTGTGCTTCGTTTCTCGTGTTCGTTTTTCCTTGTTTCTTGTGATCTTTTGTCTTTTTCACGATATCCATACCTAAAATACACAAGTAAAAAAACACAAGCATATATATATGGTATTTTTATGACATTTTATGCATTTAAAGCCCGAAAAGAACGATGAGATCATGTATAAATGCCATCTCATCACTCCCCCATACTAAACAATTGTCGTGCCCTCACGCAATGCTAGAATAAAGTATCTAAGCATCTCCAAAATTCAATTTTTTTACCCTTTATTGAAAAGTAAAACTTGCAACAATGCTACGAAGATGTGTTAAAGACATAATGTATGATCTTTATCACAAAAGTGACTTTTAGGGTCAATGAATAGAAACAAGTGAATGTCTCATAGAGTAAAGTTCGTCATCCTTGATTGTCATACATTCCATGCTAAGTGCAAAAACGAGATCATTGTTGGTACAAGTCACAATGCTAACACTACTCATACGTCCAAATTGTGTAATACTTTTTCTCCCCGCAATCCTAGTTATTATGAAAAGAAAAGGTTTCTAGAATTTTTTAACTATTTGTCATGGATCATAAGTGATTCATATTGACTTATTTGAGTATTTATTAGTCTGGAAATAAAGTAGCACGATTTAATCGATAGTTAGCTAAAGTACAAAATCTTTTAAAACTGCTTCTCGTGTATCTCCTTAAGTTCATATCTTGGCATAACTCGTTTCATGATTTGAGACCTTTCTCCGACCGATATATGGCATGTACTTCATACTTCGAATCTTCAGAAGACGTTCTTGAAATTATGGTATTCTCTTCATGTTTTGGAATTTCTTCACTTGACGTTTTTTAGAGATTCTTCATACTTGGACCACGTATTCATCATTTTTATTCAATCTTTATTTTGGATTTTGATATACAACGATCCGCCTCCTTTTAGGACTTGGATATATTTATCCTCATACCTTGTAAGGGTCCTTTTGGATAGACTTTCTCCATGATCTTTAGGGGAGTAATTGCTTTTCATCGTGTGTCTCGATCCTTCATATTGATTTTGGAATAATGATTCTTCACATCATCTTGGATCTTTAGCAACAAAATAGAGCTCCTCATGCCTTGTTAGGGCCTTTTTGGATCTTCACCAATCCTCGCGTCCCGCTTCAATAATTTATGCCTTGGCTATGAACTCTATTCAACCTCGAGCAACTTTTAAACGATCTTGGGCTAGAAGCTAAGTAATCTTTCAAATCCTACGACCTTACTTATTGAAATTAATTTATTCCTAATGCATTGATCTTATGGGAGAAAAATCCACAATTAAAAACATATGAGTTTTTGAAAGAACATTTTCATGTTCTACGTTTAGCATGATCACTTGTCTAACTCTATCACTTCTTGTTCTTCACTATTTAAAGACCTTTAATTAAAGAGACTCGTGAATACTTAGCCATCAAGTCAAAATTAAGCCAAATTTGGATTAGCTTCATTAAGACTATATAAAATCGAAGTTTAGGGTTTTCAAGTCACCTATATGATCTTGCACTTTCTTATACTTTTTCAAGTTTAGAGAATGCATTTTAAAGTTCCCCTGATAAGTGAATTTCTAGGATCAATTATAGGAACTTGCGAAAAGTTCTTGTTCTTAACCCGTATGAGCTAAGACTTACACGTTTAAAGTTCCCTATATAAAAGTCTAGCAAAACTTGATTCAAGCGGGTTAAGGAATGTAAAGGGCTCCAAATGCCCATCAAGTCAAAAATTAACTCTAATTCTGCCCATCGTAAAATATACATTCGTGTCTTAAAAACACTTATGAAAACTACGATTTTTTTTAAAATTGGGCCATTTTTAGCCTTATTAACAAAACAAAACGAAACGTTGAAAGTTGGAAAACGTGAGGGCGTAGCAAGGCGACTATCTATTCACCCCCCATACTAAAATTAAACATTGTCCTCAATGTTTCGAGTCTAAAGGTGGAGCACCCCCATACTAGAGACGAAGAGTCAAATGCTTAGGATCTAGCATGGAAAGGGTGATCAACAATATATCTAAAGCCGTTATTGAATTATGCTAAAAGATAATTGTTAGAACAATAAAGGATATGTCATGGATTCGTGAAAAACTCTTCAAGCAAACGATCGAGGCTCACTTAAACGAACACGAGAGTCTTCAATCGTGGCGATGATGATGATCTAGATAACACATTCACAAACAACCACGAGACAACGAGATGGAAGGGAAAAAATCGCCTTTCATTGACTACATTAGAAAGAAATAATATATACAATGGATAAGCATGGGATCTCCCCCACGAGGCACCTCGTTTTTGATTACCGAGTCATGAGCTCGACTCGATCCCCTCAATGCTAATCATCATTGGGGAAGGTGACTTGGTCGAGGTCGTCCAACGAAGGGACTTCCCCACCGAAGTAGTGCTTAAGTCTATGCCCATTCACCTTGAAATTAGGACCATCATTTTGAGCTAGCTCGATGGTCCCATAAGGAAACACTTGTGTTATGGTGAATGGACCCGACCAACTAGATTTCAATTTCCTGAAAAATATCTTCAAACGAGAGTTAAAAAGTAACACTTGATCACCAATGTTAAAAACTCGGTTTTTAATCTTTGAATCATGAAACTTTTTAGTCTTTTCCTTAAAAATAAATGAATTTTCATAAGCATTATCTCTTAATTCATCAAATTTATTAAGTTGTATTTTCTAGTGATCTCCCGCGGTCTTCAAATCATAATTGGCATGCTTTAGGGCCCAATATGCCTTATGCTCCAATTCAATAGGCAAATGACAATTCTTTCCATAAACCAACTTATAAGGAGTACAACCAATAGGTGTTTTATAAGCGGTCCGAAAGGCCTATAAAGCGTCATCGAGTTTGTCGGACCATGAAGCACGGTTTTCTACAATCGACCTTTCTAAAATCCTCTTCAAAGCTCGGTTTGAAACCTCGACTTTCCCACTCGTTTGCGGGTGATAAGCCATAGATATACGATGTGTAACCCCATATTTCTTTAAAACCTTTTCGAATTGGTCATTACAAAAATGGGTTCCACGATCACTTATAATAGCAGGAGGGGTTCCAAACCGAGAGAATAGTTGCTTCACTAGCACACGAGCATCATTCGTAGGCAAAGCCTTCGCTGCCACCCACTTAGATAGGTAGTCGACGGCGACGAGGATATACTTGTTTCCATGAGACGATGGGAACGACCCCATAAAGTCAATGCCCCAAATGTCGAAAATCTCACACACTTGAATTATGTTTTGTGGCATTTCATCCTTTTGCGATGATTTTCCTTGGCGTTGGCAAGAATCACACGACTTCACAAGTGCGTCTACATCACGATATATCGTAGGCGAAAAGAAGTCGACATCGAAAACTTTCTTAGCCGTGAGATTAGCACCGTGGTGCCCCTCGTGGGTCCCTCGTGACAAGCTCTAAGGGTGTTAGAAGCTTCGGTACCAAAGACACAACGTCTAACGAGTTGATCCGCACAAACCCAAAAGAGATAAGGCTCGTCCCAAAAATAGAACTTGACGTCACGAAAGAATTTTCTCTTTTGTTGTGTCATCATACCCTTGATTATGAAGTTCCCCGCATGGTAATTTGCAATGTTGGCAAACCATGGGGTGTTTTGCTTAGAATTAACTACACCGAGAGTCTCGAGAGGAAATGTTTCAGTAATTTCCTTGTTCTCAAAAACATCTTTGAGAGGATCTTCTAGACGAGAGAGATGATCGGCCGCTAGATTCACGGCTCCTTTTTTGTCAAGCACGATGACATCAAATTCTTGGAGGGGGAGAATCCAACGAAGCAATCTCGCCTTAGCATCTTGCTTAGCTAAGAGGTACTTGATAGCCGAATGGTCCATATACACGATGCTTTTAGTCAAGACGAGATAAGGTCAGAATTTCTCAAAAGCATAGACCACGGCAAAGAATTCATTTTCTGTTGTGGTGTACTTAAGTTGAGCCTCGGTCATCGTCTTGCTAGCATAATGGATAGGACGGAAGTGCTTTTCTTAACGTTGCCCTAAGACGGACCCTATTGCATAATCACTTGCATCACACATGATTTCAAAGGGTAGTTCCCAGTTAGGAGCAACAAGAATGGGAACTTCGGTAAGTTTCCTTTTAAGAGTTTCGAAAGCTCTAACACAATCCTCATTTAAGTTAAAAGGAGCATCCTTCTCGAGAAGGTGTGTCATAGGTCGAGAGATTTTCGAAAAGTCTTTAATGAAATGACGATAAAAGCCCGCGTGGCCTAGGAAACTCCTAACTCCCTTGACAGTTTTGGGATGAGGTAACTTGGCGATGACGTCTATCTTTGCTTTATCGACCTTAATCCCCGCTTTCGAGACCTTGTGCCCTAAGACGATTCCTTGTTTACACATAAAATGACATTTTTCCCAATTAAGCACAAGGTTGGTTTCTTCACAACGTTTTAACATTTGCTCGAGATTAGATAAACACGACGTGAACGAATCGCCAAACACCGAAAAGTCATCCATAAACACTTCCATCAACGTCTCGATCATATCATGAAAAATAGCCATCATACACCGTTGAAACGTACCCGGTGCATTACAAAGTCCGAAAGGCATTCTACGATAAGCAAACGTTCCATAAGGACACGTAATCATAGTTTTCTCTTGATTACGAGGGTCGATAGGGATTTTAAAGTAACCGGAAAAACCATCTAAAAAGCAATAGAATTCATTTCCCGCGAGTCGCTCTAACATTTGATCCAAGAAGGGCAAGGGAAAGTGGTCTTTACGAGTGGCGTCATTAACTTTTGGTAGTCAATACACACCCTCCAACCGGTCACAACACGAGTGGGAATTAACTCGTTGTTTTCATAGGGCACAACGGTCATTCCTCCCTTCTTAGGGATACAATGGATTGGGCTCACCCATGGGCTATCGGAGATAGGATAAATCATTCCTGCGTAAAGAAGTTTTAAGACTTCCTTTTTTATGACATCGTGAATTTTGGGGTTTACCCTTCTTTGACTTTGAATTGTGGGTTTATAGTCCTCCTCCATTAAAATCTTGTGATTACAAAATTCTGGGTCAATACACTTAATGTCAGAAATTTTCCACGTAATTGCCCCTTTATGAGCTTTAAGAATTTTCAAAAGTGCGGTTTTTTCATCATTAGCAAGATATTTTGCAATAATAACCGGCAACTTGTCATCACCTTCCAAGAATGCGTATTCAAGGTGAGATAGAAGATCTTTCAATTCAAGGATTGGCGGTTCCTCGATTGAAGATTTTTGTTCAACACTCATAACTTCCATCGGCGGAAGAAATGGTGGAATGAGAGTATCATTACCAATAATCACCTCATCTTTATTGTCGATTTCATTTGAAGTAAAATCGCCTCCTTGGAATGGAGTGAGATTTCGTGTAGAATTAGCAAGAATCGGATCCAAAATAGTGGGATTGCCACTTACCGAACTATCGGAAAAACCTAACACTTCTTGTGAAAACTCATCGCAAACCACATTGACTAAGTCAATATGGTTCATGGTAGCGATTGCATAAACATGAGAAGGTGTCGAGTTTTGAGTAGCGTTTATAACAAGTTCCTCTTCGTTGAATCTCAAAGTAATAGTTCTTGCATGAACGTCGATAAGTGATGAGTCTGCTTTTATACATAGTCTCATCGTCTAAAATGGGCTTAAAATGCATAAAATATCATAAAATGTGCCAAATATATGCTTGTGTTTTTTCAATGTGTATTTTAGGTATGGATATTGAGAAAATGGCAAAAGATCACAAGAAACAAGCAAAAACGAACATGGGAAACGAAGCCGCACAATGAACCGGGCCCTAGAGTTGATTTTCTAAGAATAACCCTTGAAGAATTGAAGATTGTACAAGAAGGGTCCTCAAATATTGAATAATTGACACTTTAAACCCTTGTTTATTCAGAATTACAAGTTTGGTCCTTAAAGTTTGTCAAATTAAAAAAAGGACCCTCCATTTTGAAGAAGTGGCAAGAATGGTCCCTCAATTATAAAGACTTGTCATTTTTCGTCCTCTAAGAAGTCAACAATACAAGTCAAGACCATGAAGAATGAAGAAATTACAAGTTTGGTCCTTCAAAAATCATCAAATGGCAAAACAAGTCCTTGAAAATACTTTGCAAAACTTTTTGGGGCAAAAGTGTGAAAAACCAAACTTTGTTAACAAAGGAAATTCAGTTTATTCACATTTAAACTGAAATGAAAGAAGAATAGAAGAAGGGGGTGTTTTCTACCAAGACATAGAAGTTACCTAGACCAACTAGTGGCTACCACGTGTCCCACTAACTCATTTCCACCAATCACCACACTCCCTTTTGCCATGTCACAATCCCACTCACCAAACCGTTTAACTTAATATTAATTAAGTCTAAACACGCGCCAAACAACATTTAAACATAAAACAAAGATCAAAAACCTTTTCTTAAGTGTTCTTAATCCGAATTGGGGATTTCTTAATTACATGGAATTAACCGTTAATCTTTTCCAGATTTAAGATTAAGGTGGTACTAAACAAAACCCCACCCTTAAACCCCATGCCACATCATCCCACAGCTCACATGTTAAACCCTTGTTACATGCTTTTGGGAAAGATTCCAAAATTGTCAAAGAAATCCAACATCCCATAATCCTGCTTTCATACTAAGCTTACTAGGGACCCTTGATCAAATTCTCACCACCTTTACACCCTCACAAACAGCCAAGATACTTCACATGATCAACCAAAATTCAAACTACAAGGGCATTTCAGGGACTTCACCATTAGGGTTTACACTTTATTTTCAGCTTTCTTAGTCTCATTGTAGCCTATATAAGGCATTAGGACTGCTACATTTTAGTTTGCTCTTGGTTTTTCCTTGTTCAACTTTCTGTAAATCCTACTTTCAGTTTTATGAAATAGAGTTTGAATGTGTTGAAGAAATCCAAGTGCCATATTTTATATACTCTTGTTATTGTTTCATGTTTGTGAATTTGAAGTATCAAAACCTGTTTTCAAAGCTTGTGCAAGAAAGTACAAAGTTTTCTAAAAACTGATGTTTTTCTAAGTCCTTTGTTCAAACCCTTGGAATTTTTGGGTCAAAGATTGATCACATCACCCTGATAAGGAGCTTATCAAGGTGAGGTGAGATCTTGGCTTAGGGATAATTAATGAGTGGGGTGTAAAGCTTGAATTAATCAACTTTTTTCCATTTTTTGTTTTATATATTGCTTGTTTTAACTTTATTGTTCTTAGCAGCCTATTGGAAGCTTGTGCCTTGTTAAGCTAGGCACATAAGCTCAAAAATTCGTGAGTGTGGATGTACATTCATGAGGTTTGAGTCTCTTTACCAAAAATATGTTTGAAAAGTGATAATTTGTGATTTTGTGATCTGCTGGTGTATGTGTTGTTTTTTTATGCCTGAATCTTGTTGATTATGCTTCATGTTGTTGGTATGATGCTTGATTAGGCTTTGGTAAACCTGTTATACACTTATGCTTTGTTAAATCTTTGATAAAAAGTTTAAGGGGTGTTTGGGTCTACTGCTATAAGGTTCTTGTTTGATTTTGAGTTAAGGTTTTAGGTCGTTAAGTGCTTGTATCTGTTATTTACTTGGTTGTGTGCTATTATCTACAAGTTTTGAGCTTTTAAACATCAAATCCTACATTGTGCTATATCTTGTTTGGTTTTGCCTGTTTTGACCTAAGATTTTGGAAACACCTAGAGTGTATGCATGTTTAGGGCTAACAAGTGTTTAAACAAAGTTTATATAACCTTTTAAAGAGATTTGAGGGTTTGAATTTGGGCTTGTGGTCAAGTACATCAGCAAAAGGATTTTCAGTTCTTCATTTGTTCATCAGTAACATATATTAGCTTGAATCTTTGTCTAAACCTTAAATCAGTGTATGAAACCAGTTGATTTATGTTCATTTGAATTTATTTAAGCTGTTGTGTGCATTTGGTTCAATTTGGTTGGCTTAATCTTGCTAAATCTGCTTATTTTGTTGAAAACTGATTATGTTCATGTCTGTATGATATCTGGGCAAAGATTGAATTAACTGTATCATTTGTCCTGTTGTTTTTGTGTTTATCTGATTGTGATTGACTCCTTGTAACCCACTGTTTATAAGGGTTCCTTTGTGTGCTTTGAATCCAACAAAAATCCACAAAAGACAAAAAGTCAAGAAAGTCAAGCAGTGGCAACTTTTCCCACTGCTGGACACCCAAAACTAGCCACTACTAGTGTTAATTATCAAACAGCTTATTCATAAGTTATTCTAGCTGATTTGGACTTGCAACAACTTTGATTCTGTAATCAATCTTCCTTATTTGACCCATTTGACTAATCTGGAGCTTTTTAAGGTTTGACTTTTGGCTTTGACTAGAAAACCAACTAAGTTGACTTTTACATAAGTGCTTATTGCTTATTCCAGCTTATTCATTGTTCTTTTTGGAAATATTTTTGATTATTAATCTTAGTTTTGTCATTTGAAACATTTTGCAACAAGAATTAGCCATTGAATTGGTCTAGAACTCAAAAACGACTATTTTGTCATTTTCTGTAGAGAGCTTTTGCTTATTTCAGGCTTATTTCTTGGGCTTATTCAAAAATTCTTTTTATAAACAGCTTAATTAGGTCAAGAGAAGGTTTGGTGTCAAATTTCAGCTTATGGCATCAGCTTATAGCTTAATGGGCCAATAAGCCCATTAAGAATAAGCTGCTTTGAAATAAGCTGTGACAAGCTCACATTCAGCTTTTGGGCCTTTGAAATTTTGCGCTTAAAATTGAATTTTGAGCTTCACTGGAAGTTTTGGGGCATTTTGGTGGACTTTTTCTTATTGGGCCAAAACTAAGCCCATTAAGGGTCTGTTTCACTATTTGACCCATTTGGAGGCCCAATAAGGGTAGTTTGGTCATTTCAAGTTCATTTTCTGTCTAATTAGGTTAAAATAAACTAGTTTGCAACTTTTTAGATTTTTTTTAAATTTTGGATTTTTAATACTATTTTATTATTATTTTATTATTAGTTTATTATTAAAAACTAAATTTAGGATTTTTGCAACCTTTTTCATTTTTCCTAGGTTAAATTCATTAAGTTAGGATTTTTATAACTTTTAGATTAATTTTCTTGTCTTTTAATTAATTTTTAGAATTATTTTAATATTTTTATAGTTTTTAATCATTTTTAAATAGTTTTAATTAATTTTAAAATATTCAAAAATAGTTTTTAGTTTAATTAAGTTATTTTAGAGGTTTACAAATTGAAAAATCTCACTTTGGGCTTTTTGTTAATTAAATTGATTTTTTGGGCTTTAATTAGCATTAAAAATTTATTATTTAATTAAATAAAAGGTTTGAGTGAATTTTGATTTTTTGTAAACTCTAATTACATTTTTTAGGATTTATTGCAATTTTCTAGAAATTTTTAGGGTAACTTTTAAATTTAGTCATATTTTACGGTTTTATGGGCACGACTTTTCGTCTTAGTTTAATTTTAATCGTAACCGTCATCCTTTTCTATTTTCTTTTCTCATAATCATAACAAACATTTAATCATCTCTTTACACAACACCCTAGCCTCCTTGAGAACGAACTCTCCTACTTGGGTCATTTGTGCACGGTTTTCCTAAATCGTCGTACTTACCACTAATCACCTCTTTGATTTTTCCAAAAGTCAAAGGTGTGTAAAAACTTTAACTATCATTTTGGTGCCGCTGCTGGGGAGGCGTGTTGTGTTTTGATTTGAACAATTGTTGTTTTTATATTATCCATAAATATAATTGTATTAGTAGAACTCTACTAATACGTATTATTGGTTTTTCGTTTTTTGTGTGAATATTATTACTATATTATATACGTAAAACAATAAATTCACAAGTACTCCAAAAGTGTGAAAACACAACCTTGATTCGGGATTTCATCACTCGATCATTGTATTCGAATCTCAAACAAAGAAAAAAGGCAAAATAGATAATTACTTTCGTGAAGCTTAATTTTGAAAAACACAAACTATAAGGTGCGTATAAGGCGGGTATTATAAAATATACCCTAAGGAAAAAGGCTCTTAAGTGCTTCACGCAGCCCCGTTTCCCCGCTTGCTTGTGCGTGTTTAGATAAAAAAAGGGCTAATCGAGGGTTTGCCAACCAAAGTATTATCTACGTAGTATCTATATTTTCTTGGTTTCAATTGATTAAACCCTCTTGAACGTTTTGGTGTTCCACCAAAGATCTAAAGTCATCGAAGGCGTTCACTTCACGTGATCGTTTTCATTCCTTGAGGCTCCTTTAATCGAGAGATTTGATTTGAGGAGATTTGTAGATTTTTGTCTACGTAATACATCACAAAATCCAAAAAAAAGTAAAAACAATCAAAACCACTAAAAAAATTGAAAAAGTTAAAAACACCAAAAAGAATCTTCTTTGCTCATCCCTACGTTGTACGTGACGTTTATGCTAACCCGTAATCAAGGAAGACGTGCACGTAAACGAAAAAACCAAAAGGAAACCACACCTAACCTTTCAAGTGAAGAATCTCCTATTGACGAACATATCGTAGAACAAGAAGCAACCATGGCTAATCGTACTATGATGGAGTTACTTCAAGCACCCACCGAGGATTATGGAGAGGCTATTGTGATTCCCGCCATCCTTGCGTAGAATTTTGAAGTTAAGACGGGTTTGTTGTCGATGATCCAAAACAACAAATTCCATGGTGATGAAAAGGACAACCCTCACAACCATATCCGCCAATTCAATCGTCTTACCGCCACTTGCAAGTTTAAGGACGTCTCGAACGACTCGATTAAGATGATGCTTTTTCCGCATTCCTTAGCGGGGCCCGCTAAAATTTGGTTAGAGAAAGAGCCACCCAATTCTATATTGACGTGGAAGGATCTCGTTTCAAAGTTTGTGAACTAATTTTTCCCGTCCTCTAAGACTACGCATTTGAAAAACGAGATTTCAAAATTTTCACAAGAGTTTAATGAGAGTTTTTCTACGGCTTGGAATCGGTTTAAGGAAATGTTGCATGAGTGTCCTCATCACGGTTTTTCCGACTTGCATCAAATTGACACGTTTTACAATGGATTGAACGATCATGAGAGAGATTATCTTAATGCCGCCGCGGGTGGTAATTTTTTGTGTAAAACGGTCGAGGAAGCGTTGTTGGTTATTGAGAATAGGTCTAAGGTCTATAGTCCTCGTAACACATCAAGTTTCCGTAAGGCTTCGTCTTCGGCTTCACCTTCATTGTCTCATACCATCGACGCTTTCCAAATCGAGGCAAATTTGGAAAACAAAATCTTTGATAAGCTTAAAGGACTAATCTACTCCCGCTACGGCTAAAGCAGTTGAGGTTTCTTGCATCTATTGTGGTGGAGGTCATGATTTCTCCGAGTGCATTACCAACGGTGGTAACACTTCGAGTGCCTACGCGGCCACGGGAACTTATAACCAAAACGGTCAAGTTACCCGCTCTAATCAAATGACTCCACCGGGTTTTGCACCCAATCAAAATGCTAACAATTATCGAAACAATCAAGTTGGTTACAAAAACAATTACAAGGGTAACAACTATGGGAATCAAGGGGCTAATAATCAAGTTTCAAACAAAAATCAAAACGATGATTTTCAAAACAACAACAAGAGTTTGCAAAACTTGAAAGATCTTCCAAATGAATTTGTTGAATACGCAAATGGAAATGATGCTAGGTTTGATAATATCCAAAGGGAGATCATTAGCCTAAGATCCGAGTTTAAGAATGACTTGAAAAAGGATTTGAAAAATGAGTTAGCAAATGAACTTAAGATTCATACCAACAAAATGGAGGGTAATGTGACTAGATTGCAACAAAACCAACAAGAGATGGAACGAGGGCAACATGAAATAAAACAAGAGATGCTTAAGGCCGATAAGAGGCAGTCTATGTTTGAGGATAAAATTTCATCCATGTTTGAGGCTATAATGTGTAAACCATCGTCGAGTAGTATTCCTAGCAACACCATATCGAACCCTAAGGGAGAGATGAAGTGATTACCACACGAAGTGGTAAGAAACTTAAGGAACCGACTCCTCAACCAATTACTCCAACGGTGGAGGAAATTTAGGAAGAATCTAAGGTGGTGGTCGAAAAGGAGCATATCCCAATCCCACGAAGTACCGCTCATGCCACACCTACGGTTGACCCATTACCATCCTTGGAACCCGAGGTTCCAAAGGCTATGCCTATGCCTCAACCCACACCACCTTTGCCCTACCCATCGAGACTTCGTAAGGAGAAACGGCAAGAACGTGATAACTACCAATTCGAGATTTTTATGAAAATGTTTCGTGATGTGCATTTCAATGTAAGTTTTGCCGACGCTCTGGTCATGATGCCTCGATATACCGCTAACTCCAATAGTATGTTAAACAACAAGGAGAAATTGCAACAATTGTCTAGTTGTTCATCGGTTTATCTTAACCGCATACCTCAAAAAGTCGGTGATCCCGATAAATTCTTGATTCCATGTGCAATCCAAGATATGGAAGAATGCTATGCCTTGGTCGATCTTGGTGCTAGCATTAACTTGATGCCACTTGCAATCTTCAAGTCGCTCAATCTTCCTAATCTTACTCCTTCACTAATGTCTATCGAATTGGCCGATCATTCCACTATTCCCGCATGTGGATTGGCCGAAGATGTTTTTGTGAAAGTGGGAAAGTTCTATTATCCGGTAGAATTTATCATTGTCGATATTCCCACGGATCCTCAAGTTCCTCTTATTTTAGGTCGTTCGTTTTTAGATACGTCAATGGCGTTGATTGATGTTCATGCTAGAAAAATCACCTTACGTTTCAAAGATGAGGAACTTGTTATAAACGCAACATAAAATTCTCCAATTTCTCATGTTTATTCCGTCGCGACTATAAACCTCGTTGATATGATCGATGTCGTTTGCGAGGAATTTTCACAAGAATATTTTGGTTTTGGTAACGATGAAAATAGTGGCAATCCCACTATGCTTGATCCTATTCTTGATAATTCGACACCATCCTTTACTCCATTTGAAGGTGGTGGTTTTACGTTGGAAGAGTTTGATGTTCCACGTACTTGTAACGAAGACCTCGACAACGATGAGGACTTCTCGATTATCAAGGATTTTCTTAACGATTTACCATTTCCTCCACCCGAGGAGGTTATGAGTATTGAGCCCAAATCTTCGATTGAGGAACCACCAATCCTCGAGTTGAAAGATTTACCTCCTCATCTTGAATAGTATTCTTGGGAGGAGACGATAAGTTTCCGGTTATTATTGCGAAAGATCTTTCGAATGATGAAAAAACCGCACTTATCGATGTTCTAAAGGACCACAAAGGGGCAATTGCGTGGAAATTATCCGACATTAAGGGGATCGATCCCAAATTTTGTACCCACAAAATCTTAATGGAGGAGGACTACAAACCTGCAATCCAATGTCAAAGGAGTTGAACCCTAAAATTTACGACGTCATAAAAAAGGAGGTCCTTAAACTCCTTGACGCGGGAATGATTTACCCTATTTCCGACAGCCCTTGGGTGAGTCCTATTCATTGTGTCCCTAAGAAGGGAGGAATGACCGTTGTGCCAAAAGATGCCAACGAGTTAATTCCAACTCGACTCGTGACCAGTTGGAGGGTGTGTATCGCCTATCGTAAGTTGAATGACGCCACTCGTAAAGACCATTTTCCCTTTCCCTTCATGGACCAAATGTTGGAGTGTCTTGTGGGAAACGATTTCTATTGCTTTTTAGATGGTTTTTTCGGTTACTTCCAAATCCCCATCGATCCTCGTGATCAAGAAAAAACAACGTTTACGTGTCCATATGGAACGTTTGCCTATCGTAGTATGCCATTCGGACCTTGCAATGCACCGTGAACCTTTCAAAGGTGCATGATGGCTATTTTTCATAACATGATCGAGAAGACAATGGAAGTCTTTATGGATGATTTTTCCGTGTTTGGTTGTTCGTTCACTTCGTGTTTGTCGAATCTTGAGAAAATGTTAAAACCTTGTGAGGAAACCAACCTTGCGCTCAATTGGGAAAAATGTCATTTTATGGTTAAGTAAGGAATCGTCTTAGGGCACAAGGTTTCGAAAGCGGGGATTGAGGTAGACAAAGCTAAGGTAGACGTCATCGCCAAATTACCTCATCCCAAAACCGTTAAGGGAGTTAGGAGTTTCCTAGGCCACGCGGGCTTTTATCTTTGATTCATCAAGGATTTTTCAAAGATTTCTCGACCTATTACACATCTCCTCGAAAAAGATGCTCCCTTTGTCTTTAACGAAGATTGTGTATGAGCCTTTGAAATCCTTAAGAGGAAACTTACCGAAGCTCCCATTCTTGTCGCTCCCAATTGGAACCTCCCATTTGAGCCCATGTGTGATGCTAGTGATTACGCTATTGGGGACATTTTGGGGCAACGTCATGAAAAGCACTTCTTGCCTATTCACTATGCTAGCAATACGATGACCGAGGCTCAACTTAAATACACTACAACGGAAAAGGAATTCCTTACCGTGGTGTATGCATTTGAGAAATTCCAACCTTACCTCGTCTTGACCCAATGCATAGTGTATACGGATCACTCGACAATCAAGTATCTCATGGCTAAACAAGATGCAAAGGCGAGATTGCTTCGTTGGATTCTCCTCCTACAAGAATTTGATGTCGAAATCCTTGACAAAAAAGGAGTCGAGAATCTAGCGGCCAATCATCTTTCTCGTTTGGAAAATCCTCACCAAAGTGTATACGAGCCAAAGGAAATCACCGAAACATTTCCTCTCGAGACACTTGGTGTAGTGAATTCTAAGCTTGACTCATCCACCCCATGGTTAGCAGACATCGCAAATTACCATGCGGGGAACTTCATCATTAAGGGTATTACGACTCAACAAAAACGAAAATTCTTTCGTGACGCCAAGTTCTACTTTTGGAACGACCCTTACCTCTTTCGGACTTGTGCGGATCAAATCATTCGACATTGTGTTTTTGGCACCGAAGCTTCTAATATCCTTAGAGCTTGTCACGAGGGACCCACGAGTGGTCACCATGGTGTTAATCTCACGGCGAATAAGGTTTTTGATGCCGGTTTCTTTTGGCCTACTATTTACCGGGATGCACACGTACTTGTGAAGTCGTGTGACTCATGCCAACGACAAGGAAAAGCCTCAAAAATGAAATGCCACAAAACATCGTCCAAGTGTGTGAGATCTTTGACGTTTGGGGAATTGATTTTATGGGGTCGTTCCCATCATCTCGTGGTAATAAGTACATCCTTTTCGCCGTTGACTACCTATCCAAGTGGGTGGAAGCTAAGGCTTTGCCCACGAACGATACTCGTGTGGTAGTCAAGTTTTTGAAGAGTTTGTTTTCTCGGTTTGGAACCCCTCGTGCGATCATAAGCGATCATGGAACCCATTTTTGTAATGACCAATTCTAAAGGGTCCTAAGGAAATATGGGATTACACATCGGCTTTCTACGGCTTATCACCCACAAACGAGTGGGCAAGTCGAGGTTTCAAACCGAGCATTAAAGAGGATCTTGGAAAGATCGATAGGAGAGAACCGACAATCATGGTCGGATAAGTTAGACAATGCTTTATGGGCCTTTCGTACCGCTCATAAGACGCCCATTGGGTGCACTCCTTATAAGCCAGTGTATGGGAAGAATTATCACTTGCCAATTGAACTTGAACACAAAGCTTATTGGGCCCTAAAGCATTGTAATGATGACATTGAGACCGCGGGAAAACACCAGAAAATGCAATTAAATGAAATAGATTAATTGAGAGACATTGCTTATGAAAATTCATTGATTTATAAAGAGAAAACAAAAAAGTTTCATGATTCTAAAACTAAAAACCGGGTTTTTAACATTGGAGATCAAGTGTTGCTTTTTAACTCACATTTGAATATCTTTTCCGGCAAGTTGAAATCCCGATGGTCCGGTCCATTCACCGTTACCCAAGTTTTTCCATATGGGACCATCGAGCTAGCTCAAAATGATGGCCTAACTTTAAGGTGAATGGACATAGGTTGAAGCACTACTTTGGAGGGGAAGTTCCCTCTTTGAACTACCTCGACCAAGTCACCTTCCCCAATGATAATTAGTATTGAGGGGATCGAGTCGAGCTCATGACTCGGTAATCAAAAACGAGGTGCCTCGTGGGGGAGTCCAATGCTTATCCATGTACATATTATCGCTTTCTAACTAGTTAACGTGAGGGGATTTGTGCCCTTCCAACCTTTGTTCCGTGTTTGTTTGTGCATTGTGGTTTTTAGATGATCATTATCTTCACGATTGGAGCCTCTTGTGTTCGTTTTATGGGATCACTCGATCGTTTGCTTTGAATAATTTCTCAATATCCATGATATATCCTTATATGTTCTAACCTTAGGTTTTTAGCACACTTCATAAATGACTTTAAATTTAACGGTTACACCTTTTCCATGCTAGATTAAGCATTCGACTACATCTCTAGTATGGGGGGTATCCTACCCTTAGACTCGAAACATTGAGGACAATGTTTAACTTTAGTATAGGGGTGAATAGATACTTGACTTGCCAAACCTTCACGCTTTCCAAAGTTTATCTTTTTGTTTATTGTTTTGTTGCAAAATAAGGCTAAAAATGGCCAAATTAAAAAAAAACTTCTCATGTTTTATAAGTGTTTGAAGACACGAATGTAGATTTTCCGATGGCGAGAATAAGAGTAATTTTTTACTCCACCGTGCCTGTTGAGCACTTAGCTTCAATTCCTTAACTTTATATTAGGCTAAGTGTCTTAAATGGACGAGAAATGATAGAGTTAATTATAAGTTACTATGCTAAACGTAGAGTACTCGTATTCTTTCAAAAACTCATGTGTTCTCGTTATTTTCTTATTCTCCCTTCGCTTGTATATATATTTTGCTTAATAAGTATTGGCTTAGCGGTTTAGTCTTGATTGTTGGTTTCTAGTCTTTTCGAGTAGCTTCCATGTAATTAAATTGGGAAGACATCAAGGTATCGCCAACGTCACGGTTTTGAAGTATTGGTAACCCGAATAATCGAAAGCTTCACCTAATAATAAGATTTCAAGTGCTCACCTAAATCAAGCAAACAATTTGAAACTCACAAGGACGAAAAATCTATGCGAAATTGAAAGTGAATTATGCCTTAATCTTTGAAGCTTTAAAGATCAAAAATTCGCTTTAGCGTGAGGATATACGTCTTTGGCCATAATAAACATTTCATGGCGAGGTTAAATAAAAGGCAAGGCAAGACAGAAGTCATAATAAAAGCTTCATGGCGAAGTTGAATAAAAGATGGAGGTAAACCTATGACAATAAGGCCCATCCGTTAGGGGGCGTATAAAATTCTTGGTAATAAGTCTCATGTTTAAAACTGTTATAAAACCGTGTTTATCGATCCTTCTTGTTGACTTAAATTTTTGACATCGTTGTCTATTGGGGGAGGTTATTAATTCGATGGTCTTGGTTACACCGTTATGACTCTATTTTTAGACCTAAATCTATATCATTTCATAAGTCAAAAATGTATCCTCGTGAACATTCAAGACAAAAATAAAATATAAGAGATACAACTTAGGAAAATGGGAGTATAAGTACGTGATTAGGGCATATGAGTAGTGTTAGCATTACTAACTTATAATGACAATGTTCTCGTTACACGCTTGGCAAGGAATTGGGTGAAAATCGAGGACGACGAAATTATTTCTAACGAAGCATTCACGTGTTCTTGTTCTATGAACCTAGACGTCCCATTTTGCGATGAAAATCATACATTATGTCTAAAACGCAAGTAGTAGTAATAGTAGTAGTGTAGCAAGTTTATCTTTCAATAAAAGTGCATAAAAATGAATTTTGGAAGTGCTATGATACTTTATTCTAGCATTGCGTGAGGGCACAGCAATGGTTTAGTATGGGGAGTGATGAGACTGCTTTTATACATAGTCTCATCGTACAAAATGGGCTTAAAATGCATAAAATATCATAAAATGTGCCAAATATATGCTTGTGATTATTCAATATGTATTTTAGGTATGGATATTGAGAAAATGGCAAAAGATCACAAGAAACAAGCAAAAACGAACACGGGAAACGAAGCCGCACAATGAACCGGGCCCTAGAGTTGATTTTCCAAGAACAACCCTTGAAGAATTGAAGATTGTACAAGAAGGGTCCTCAAATATTGAATAATTGACACTTTAAACCCTTGTTTATTCAGAATTACAAGTTTGGTCCTTAAAGTTTGTCAAATTACAAAAGGACCCTCCACTTTGAAGAATTGGCAAGAATGGTCCCTCAATTATAAAGACTTGTCATTTTTAGTCCTCTAAGAAGTCAACAATACAAGTCAAGACAATGAAGAATGAAGAAATTACAAGTTTGGTCCTTCAAAAATATCAAATGGCAAAACAAGTCCTTGAAAATACTTTGCAAAACTTTTTGGGGCAAAAGTGTGAAAAACCAAACTTTGTTAACAAAGGAAATTCAGTTTATTCACATTTAAACTGAAATGAAAGAAGAATAGAAGAAGGGGTGTTTTCTACCAAGACATAGAAGTTACCTAGACCAACCAGTGGCCACCACGTGTCCTACTAACTCATTTCCACCAATCACCACACTCCCTTTTGCCATGTCACAATCCCACTCACCAAACCGTTTAACTTAATATTAATTAATTGTAAACACGCGCCAAACAACATTTAAACATAAAACAAAGATCAGAAACCTTTTCTTAAGTGTTCTTAATCCGAATTGGGGATTTCTTAATTACATGGAATTAACCGTTAATCTTTTCCAGAATTAAGATTAAGGTGGTACTAAACAAAACCCCACCCTTAAACCCCATGCCACATCATCCCACAGCTCACATGTTAAACCCTTGCTACATGCTTTTAGGGAAGATGACAAAATTGTCTGAGAAATCCAACGTCCCACAATCCTGCTTTCATACTAAGCTTACTAGGGACCCTTGATCAAATTCTCACCACTTTTACACCCTCACAAAAAGCCAAGATACTTCACATGATCAACCAAAATTCAAACTGCAAGGGCATTTCAGGGACTTCACCATTAGGGTTTACACTTTATTTTCAGCTTTCTTAGTCTCATTGTAGCCTATATAAGGCATTAGAACTGCTACATTTTAGTTTGCTCCCGGTTTTTCCTTGTTCAACTTTCTGTAAATCCTACTTTCAGTTTTAGGAAATAGAGTTTGAATGTGTTGAAGAAATCCAAGTGCCATCTTTTATGTACTCTTGTTATTGTTTCATGTTTGTGAATTTGAAGTATCAAAACCTGTTTTCAAAACTTGTGCAAGAAATTGCCAAGTTTTCTAAAAACTGATATTTTTATAAGTCCTTTGTTCAAACCCTTGGAATTTTTGGGTCAAAGATTGATCACATCACCCTGATAAGGATCTTATCAAGGTGAGGTGAGATCTTGGCTTAGGGATAATCAAGGAGTGGGGTGCAAGGCTTGAATTAATCAGCTTTTTCGATATTCTATTTTATATATTACTTGTTCTAACCTTGTTGTTCTTAGCAGCCTATTGGAAGCTTGTGCCTTGTTAAGCTAGGCACATAAGCTCAAAAATTCGTGAGTGTGGATATACATTCATGAGGTTTGAGTCTCCTAACCAAAAATCTGTTTGAAAAGTGATAATTTGTGATTTTGTGATTTGCTGGTGTATGTGTTGTTTTTTATGCCTGAATCTTGTTGATTATGCTTCATGTTGTTGGTATGATGCTTGATTAGGCTTTGGTAAACCTGTTATACACTTATGCTTTGTTAAATCTTTGATTAAAAAGTTTAAGGGGTGTTTGGGTCTACTGCTATAAGGTTCTTGTTTGATTTTGAGTTAAGGTTTTAGGTTGTTAAGTGCTTGTATCTGTTATTTACTTGGTTGTGTGCTATTATCTGCAAGTTTTGAGCTTTTAAACATCAAATCCTACATTGTGTTATATCTTGTTTGGTATTGCCTGTTTTGACCTAAGATTTTGGAAACACCTAGAGTGTATGAATGTTTAGGGCTAACAAGTGTTTAAACAAAGTTTATATAACCTGTTAAAGAGATTTGAGGGTTTGAATTTGGGCTTGTGGTCAAGTACATCAGCAAAAGGATTTTCAGTTCTTCATTTGTTCATCAATAACATATTTTAGCTTGAATCTTTGTCTAAACCTTGAATTAGTGTATGAAACTAGTTGATTTATGTTCATTTGAATTTATTTAAGCTGTTGTGTGCATTTGGTTCAATTTGGTTGGCTTAATCTTGCTAAATCTGCTTATTTTGTTGAAAATTGCTTATGTTTATGTTTGTATGATATCTAGGCAAAGATTGAATTAACTGTATCATTTGGCCTGTTGTTTTGTGTTTATTTGATTGTGATTCACTCCTTATAACCCACTGGTTATAAGGGTGCCTTTGTGTGCTTTGAATCCAACAAAAATCCACAAAAGACAAAAAGTCAAGATAGTCAAGCAGTGGCAACTTTTCCCACTGCTGGACACCCAAAACTAGCCACTGCTAGTGTTAATTATCAAACAGGTTATTCATAAGCTATTCTAGCTTATTTGGACTTGCAACAACTTTGATTTTGTAATCAATCTTCCTTATTTGACCCATTTGACTAATCTAGAGCATTTTAGGGTTTGACTTTTAGCTTTGACTAGAAAACCAACTAAGTTGACTTTTGCATAAGTGCTTATTGCTTATTCCAGCTTATTCATTGTGCTTTTTAGAAATCTTTTTTATTATTAAGCTTAGTTTTGTCATTTGAAACATTTTGCAACAAGAATTAGCCATTGAATTTGTCTAGCACTCAAAAACGACTATTTTGTCGTTTTCTGTAGAGAGCTTTTGCTTATTTCAGGCTTATTTCTTAGGCTTATTCAAAAATTCTTTTTACAAACATCTTAATTAGGTCAAGAGAAGGTTTGGTGTCAAATTTCAGCTTATGGCATCAGCTTATAGCTTAATGGGCCAATAAGCCCATTAAGAATAAGCTGCTTTGAAATAAGCTGTGATAAGCTCACATTCAGCTTTTGGGCCGGTGAAATTTTGTGCTTAAAATTGAATTTTGAGCTTAACTTGAAGTTTTGGGGCATTTTGGTGGACTTTTTATTATTGGGCCAAAACTAAGCCCATTAAGGGTCTGTTTCACTATTTGACCCATTTGGAGGCCCAATAAGGGTAGTTTGGTCATTTCAAGTTCATTTTCTTTTTAATTAGGTTAAAATAAACTATTTTGCAACTTTTTAGATTTTTTTATAAATTTTAGATTTTTAATACTATTTTATTATTATTTTATTATTAAAAATTAAATTTAGGATTTTTGCAGGCTTTTTCATTTTCCCTATTAAGTTAGGATTTTTAAAACTTTTAGATTAATTTTCTTGTCATTTAATTAATTTCTAGAATTATTTTAATATTTTAATAGTTTTTAATCATTTTTAAATAGTTTTAATTAATTTTAAATTTTTCAAAAATAGCTTTTAGTTAAATTAAGTTATTTTAAAGGTTTACAAATTGAAAAATCTCATTTTGGGCTTTTTGTTAATTAAATTGATTTTTTGGGCTTTAATTAGCATTAAAAAATTATTATTTAATTAATAAAAGGTTTGAGTGAATTTTGTAAACTCTAATTACATTTTTTAGGATTTTTTATTGCAATTTTCTAGAAATTTTTAGGGTAACTTTTAAATTTAGTCATATTTTACGGTTTTACGTGTACGACTTTTCGTCTTAGTTTAATTTTAATCGTAACCGTCATCCTTTTCTATTTTCTTTTCTCATAATCATAACATACATTTAATCATCTCTTTACACAACACACTAGCCTCCTTGAGAACGAACTCTCCTACTTGGGTCATTTGTGCACGGTTTTCTGTAGAGAGCTTTTGCTTATTTTAGGCTTTTTTCTTAGGCTTATTCAAAAACTCTTTTTACAAACAGCTTAATTAGGTTAAGAGAAGGTTGTGTGTCAAATTTCAGATTATGGCATCAGCTTATAGCTTAATGGGCTAAAAAGCCCATTAGGAATAAGCTGTTTTGAAATAAGCTGTGATAAGCTCACTTTCAGCTTTTGGGCCTTTGAAATTTTGTGTTTAAAATTGAATTTTAAGCTTAACTGGAAGTTTTGCGGCATTTTGGTAGACTTTTTCTTATTGGGCCAAAACTAAGCCCATTAAGGGATTGTTTTCCTATTTGACCCATTTTGAGGCCCATTAGGGGTATTTTTGGTATTTCAAGTTCATTTCTGTGTTAATTAGGTTAAAATAAACTAGTTTGTAACTTTTTAGAATGTTTTATAAATGTTGGATTTTTATTATTATTTTATTATTATTTTATTATTAAAATTAGTTTTTAATATTTTTGCAAGTTTTTCATTTTTCATAGTTTAAATACATTAAGTTAGAAATTTTAAAACTTTTAGATTAATTTTCTTGTCATTTAATTAATTTTTAGAATTATTTAAATATTTTTAGAGTTTTTAATCATTTTTAAATAGTTTTAATTAATTTTAAATTTTTCAAAAGTATTTTTTAATTTAGTTAAGTTATTTTAGAGGTTTACAAAGTGAAAAATCTCATTTTGGGCTTTTTGTTAATTAAATTGATTTTTCGGGCTTTAATTAGCATTAAAAAATTATTATTTAATTAAATAAAAGGTTTGAGTGATTTTGATTTTTTGTAAACTCTAACTACATTTTTTAGGATTTATTGCAATTTTCTAGGAACTTTTAGGTTAATTTTTAAATTTCGTCATATTTTACGGATTTACGTGCATGACTTTTCGTCTTAGTTTAATTTAGAATCGTAACCGTCATCCTTTTCTATTTTCTTTTCTCATAATCATAATCACAAACATTTAATCATCTATCTACACAACACACTAGCCTCCTTGAGAACGAACTCACTCATTGGGTCATTTGTGCACGATTTTCCTAAATCGTCGTACTTACCCTATTTACCTCTTTTGATATTTCCTAAAGTCAAAGGTGTGTAAAAATTCAACTATCAATAAGCGATCTCGAGGTGTCTAAAAATGGACAACCTAAAATTAGAGGAACTTGAGGATCCGCGGGGATGTCAACTACTATAAAATCAACGGGATAGTAGAACTTCCCTACTTTCACGAAAACATCCTCGGCTACTCCACATGCTAAAATTGTAGAATGATCGGCCATCTCGATAGACGTGTTCGATGGAGTAAGAGCCAGAAGCGATAGCTATTTCCAAATGGAAAATGGCATCAAATTAATGCTCGCGCCAAGATCGTCCAAGGCGAGGCATTCTTTCATATTGTATATCACAAGTAATGAGAAACTTCCCGGGGTCACCAACGTTTTCTGGTATTCGATTAAGATAAACCGAAGAACAATTAGATAGCTTTGAATGCTTCTCCTTATCGTTCATCATACCTTTGAAAGTGGAATCGAAACGAGGCATGTATAACAACGCGTCGGCTAAACTTACATTAAAATGCACTTGTTGAAGCATTTTTATAAAAAAGCTCAATTTGTTGTTTGTTACGTTCTTGCATTTTCTCCTTGTTTCGTCTCGATGGGTAAGGTAAGGGTGGTGTGGGTTGGAGCATAGGCAATGGCCTTGAAATCTCGGGTTCCATAATTGGTATTGGTTCAACCGTAGGTATGGTATGAGTGGTACTTTGTGGGCTTGTGATATACTCCTTTTCGACCATCACCTCGGGCTCTTTCTCGATTTCATTCTCCGTAGAAGTACTGGGACAAGAGATTGGTTCCTTGAAAGTTTTACCACTACAATTAGTAATAACCTTCATTTCTCCCTTCGGGTTTGCAATGGTATCACTAGGAAGACCACCCGAGGAAGAGGGTTTACACATGATTGCTTCAAACATTTTAGCCATTCGATCTTCAAATTTTGATTGCCTTATATCCGCTTTTAACAACTCTTGCTTAATCTCATGTTGACCTTGTTCCGTCTTTTGTTGATTTTGTTGAAGACGTTGAACATTACCTTCCATTTTATTAGCATGAGTTTTCAATTCATTAGCAAGTTCGTTTTTAAGCTCGATTTTCAACTCGGATCTTAAGCTAATCATCTCACGTTGCATGTTATCAAACTTAGCATCGTTTGCTTTTGCATAATCCAAAAATTCTCCATTAAGATTTTTAGTGTGAGCATTTTGAAAACCTTGTGTAGTGTTTTGAAAATCACGGTTTTGGAATTGATTTTGAACTTGCCCATTCCCACTTTCGTAATTACCCTTGTTGTAGTTACGTTGATTGCCTTGATAACCACCACTTTTATTGTTGTTTTGATAGTTGTTAACATTTTGATTTTGGGGAGCTTGATTTGGGCGGGAACCTTGGCCATTTTGGTTGTAAGTTCCCGTTGCTACGTAAGCACTCGAAGTGTTACCACCGGCGGTAATGCACTCGGAAAAATCATGAGCTCCACCACAAGATATACAACTTTTTTCAACCGCTTTAACCGATGCGAAATTTAAAGCATCTTGTGCTTTCCAATGTGTCATAAGCGTCGAAAATCTATCGAAAAACCGATTTTCCTCATTAGCTTCATCATGTAAGGCATTCATGTTACGAGACGATGATGATGACGATGAACCCTTTTTGGCAACACTCGGTGTGTTACAAGGGTTACAAACCTTAGATCTATTCTTGATAATCTTTAAAGCTTCATCGGTCGTTTTGCACAAAAAATTACCACCCGCGGCGGCATTCAAATAATCTCGTTCATGATCGTTAAGCCCATTATAAAAAGTATCAATTTGATGTAATTCTGAAAAATCATGGTGTGGACATTCATGTAACATTTCCTTAAATCGTTCCCATGCCATTGAAAAACTTTCATTATTACGTTGTGTAAACCTTGAAATCTCATTTTTCAAATGTGTTGTTTTAGATGGTGGAAAAAATTGGTTCTCAAACTTAGAAACGAGATCACCCCATGTCAAAATCGAATTTGGCGGTTCTTTCTTGAGCCAAATTTTTGCGGGTCCATCTAACGAGTATGGAAACAACATCATCTTAATGGCGTCATGTGGAACATCCTTAAACTTGCTTGTTGCGGTGAGACGATTGAAATTCCGTATGTGATAATGCGGGTTGTCTTTTTCATGACCTCGAAACTTGTTTTCTTGTAGCAACGACATTAAACCCGTCTTAATCTCGAAATTCTCCGCAAGGATGGCGGGAATCACAATAGCTTCTCCAAAACCCTCGGTGGGTGCTTGAAGCAACTCCATCATAGTACGATTAGCCATAGTGACTATTGGTTCTACAACGGGTTCGACAATTGGAGTTTCTTCTTCAATCAAATTTCCTTGGTTTTGACGACGTTTGCGTGCTCGTTTTTCTTGATTACGAGTTTGGATAAACGTGACGTAGAACGTAGAGGTGAGCAAAGAAGATTCTTTTGGGTGTTTTGTGAATTTTCAATTTTTTTGTGTTTTTGATTGTTTTTAATTATTTTTTTTTGGATTTTGTGTGTATTCGTAGACAACAATCTACCAAATCTCTCCTCGAATCAAATTCTTGATTAAAGAAGCCTCAAAGGAATGAAAACGATCACGTGGAGTGAACGCCTTCGATTGACTTTAGAACTTTGGTGAAAACCAAATTGTTCAAGAGGGTTTAATCACAAAGAAACCAAGCAAATATATATGATACGTAATAATACTTTGGGCGGCAAAACCCTCGATTAGCCTTCAATATCAAATACTCACAAGTGAACGGGGGGAATGAGGTGGCGCGAAGCACTTAAGTACCTAGCTTCCCTTTAACGGCCTTTTATAGCACGTTGCCTATCTATTCACCTTATAGTTCGTATTTTTCAAAATCGAGCTTCACGAAAGTATTTATCTATTTTTGCCTTTTTCTTTTTGTTTGAAATTCGAATAAAATAATTAGGAGATCAAATCCCAATTAAGGTTGTGTTTTCACATTTTTGGAGATATTTTGTATTTGTTGTGATACTTATACAATATAGTAATACTATTTCACAAGAAAAACGAAAAAACCCGATAATACGTATTAGTAGAGTTCTACTAATACAAATACTATTTGTGGTGAGATATTAAAAACAAAATGAACAAATTAATCACGACACACCTCTCCGGCAGTGGCGCCAAAGTGATCGTGGTAAATTACACCCTTTAGGAAAAAGGCGTAAATACGGTAAGTATTAAGTGTCGATTCATTAAAATCAAGCACTAATGACCCAAATAAGTTCGTTTCCCAAGGAGATATTTGTGTGTGAATAACTTGTTAAATATTTGAGATTAATATAGAATAAAGAAAAGGAAGGGAAATGGAAATGACGGATACGTTAAAATTACACTACGACAAAACGAAAAACTGTAAAAAGTGACAAAATAAAAATTAATTCTAAAAATTAATTCTAAAAATTCTCAAAAAATTACCAAAAATAGCTAAAAATATAATAAGAGTTTAAAATGATCAAAACTTTTTCAAACCTTTTAATTAATTAAATAATAATTTTTAAATGCTAATTAAAACCCTAAAAATCCAAATAAATAATAAAAACCAAATAAAGATTTTTCACTTTGTAAACCTCTAAAATGAATTAAATAAACTAAAAACTATTTTTATGAAATTTAAAACTAATGAAAACTATTTTTAAATGATTAAAAACTATTAAAATATTAAAATAATCCTAAAAATTAAATAAATGATGAGAAAAATAATCTAAGAGTTATAAAAATCCTAACTTAATGTTTTTTACCTAGAAAAAATGTAAAAGTTGCAAAAATCCTAAAAACAATTTTTAATAATAAAATAATATTAAAAATCCAAAAACTATAAAAATTTCTAAAAACTTGCAAACTAGTTTATTTTAACCTGAATAAGCAGAAAATGAAAGTGAAATTACCAAAATACCCTTAATGGGCCCCCAAATGGGCTAAAAACAAAAACAGACCACCTTATTGGGCTTTTGGCCCAATAAAATCAAACTCAACCAAATAAGCTGAAAATCACCAGTCTTACTCAAAATTCAATTTTAAGCACAAAAGTCTAAAGGCCCAAAAGCTGAAAATGTGTTTATCACTGCTTAATAAGTCAACAGCTTATTCTTAATGGGCCAATAAGCCCATTAAGCTATAAGCCAATGCCATAAGCTCTAATTGAACACACAACATCTTATTGAGATTCTAAACCAATCTGCAAAAAGAAATTCTGAAAAAGCTCAAGTAATAAGCCAGAACTTTGAAAAGAACTTTTTCACTAAACGACAAAATAGACGGGTTTGAGTTCTAGAGGGTTTCAAAAGCTGATTCTTTTTGAAAAAGCTCACAAATAGCTTAACTAAGAATAATCAACAAGAAAAATCATAAAACTCAAGTAGAATAAGCTGTAGAAGCCAATAAGTTGGCTAAAAAGCCAAATAAGCTAGTTTCCTAGCAAAAGCTTAACCAAAAGACTTGTAACTTCTCAAATATGATACTAAGCTAAGAAAAATATCACCTATCACAAAAACCAAGTTGTTGCATGTACCAATAAGAAGCTCTGAAAAATAAGCCAATTTGTGCTTATTTGACCAAAAGTCAGAGTCCACCAAATGTTACCAAATGATCAGGGATTGATTATAAGCTTGTTTTAAGAACTTTTGTGAAGAACTCAAGGCTGAGCCCTTGTGAATCAAGTGGTCAGTTAACCAAAACTTGACAGATTTTGGCAAATTTAAGCCAGTGGGCTTTTAAGCCAGCAATTAAGCAAACCAAATAGCAAGAAGCACTCACAAGCAGCAAAATAACAAGGTTCAAGCAGTTAAAAAACAAGGCATACACTAGAATAGCAAATGCAAACCCATAATAAGGTGGTCACTTTGCTGATGCAAATGACCACTTCAGCCAACTTTGATAAGCTCTAGCACCCACAATAAGCCACCAAAATGAACAAATAGATATTGCATAGATAGCTTATCACCTAAACTCTTCCCAAACCAAATTTTAGACCCTAGATCTAACAAACAAAGATTTTATTGGATCTGATGTGTTTGACCAATTTCAAACCAATATTTTCAGATTTTTCCAAAACTTTGAAATCCTTTCCAAACCTTTTGATACTTAACCAAGGACTAAAACCAGTGAAAAATGAATTGTATAGACTATCCAAACCTTAAGAACCAAGGGTACAAGGCCACAAGGCCTTATGATCCCAAAAACCAAACAACCTTGTTTTAGCCCCTTTCCAAACAAACTTTTTATTTCAGCACACAACCTACTGATTTTATGATTCAAATATCTTACCTAGGTGACAACTAACAGATTCAAGCAATAAAACACAAATCACAAACACAAGAACACCAAATCACATGGCAAAAATCATAATAGGCATAAACATGATATTTTTTAGAGGAAACTGAAATAAAGCCAATACCTATCCCCCACAACTTCCTAGGGAGATCAGCTATGCTCCTTGGACCACTCTCAAAAGCTAGAGAGTGACCAAGGTCCTTGAAACAAGAAGGATCAATTTCTGCTAATGGTTCAAAGTAGAACCAGACCTTGATATGTATGATCTTCAACACAAGACAACAAACAGCCTAACCAAAGGCTCAAATCTCTTCTCAAGCTTGGTATCAACAAGCTTGTAAGAGCTTAGGGCTTATGGTTAAGGGATAGTATAAGAAAAATAAGCAAACAGATTATTGATTTCAAGCTTATTTCAAACTTGAAAACCTTACCAAACATAAACGTGCTTTAACCAAAAGATCAAAACACATTTATAACATCAAATGGAACTCAGAATCACTCATAAACAATACCAACTTTTAAAAACATAAAAAGTAATTAAAATTTTCTTAAAAATACCAAGCTTTATTAAATTTAAAAAGGGATTACAATGTTTAAAGAGTAAAACTGGAACAAGGCTCTCTCACATGTTGAGGAGTCCTTATATAGGCCTTAGAGGCTGATTCTAGAACATGAAATACATCAAAACCCTAGCTACAAAATCTCAGAATTTCCCTTGTGTGCATTGAGATGTTGAGTTATCCAAATGTATCCTAGTCGTTTATTTTTGCTTTGGGACCAAGTAAGGAGTGTGGGCTGTTGATTTGGCCACGTGTCATTCCTTGGAGATGAAGGTGTGATATGATAGGTGGACGGCTTGAATGGTGGGGACCATAGGGTGATGGGATTGGTGAGTTGAGTGTGTGAGGTGAAGCGTGGGAGGGTTAATTGCTTTTGGGTGTGGGTAATTGAGATTAACCCTTTCTTTTGTAAAAAGTAATTCTGGGTGGGATGAACATGAATAGTTCCACGTTTGATCCGAAATAGGTGGGTTATGTTTGTTTGTCGCGTGTTTTTGTTTTTAAACTTTTAGAATGGCAAAAGTAGCCCTTGTGTTTTGGGAAAACTTGTAAAACGTTTTTTTCAGCCATGAAACTCATTTTCCTTTGTTAATGAAATTTCAGATTTCATAGTTTGGCCACAAAACTTTATGTCAAGGGTTTTAAGGGTTTGTTTTGCCATTGCATAATTCAAGGACTGAACTTGGACATTTCTCATCTTTGAAGGTTTTCATTAGATGTTTGACTTCATGAGGGACCATTGTTGACAATTTAGAATTCTTGAGGGACTAAACTTGCCAATCTTCAAACTTAAAGGACCATTTTGTAATTTTGACTAACTGAAGGGACCAAACTTGTAATTATGAATATACAAGGGTTTTAAGTGTCATTTCTTCATAAATGATGGATCATTCTTGTACATCTTCAAGTCTTCAAGGGTTTTTCTTTGAGAAATCCATAACTATGGCCCGGTTCATTGTGCAGCTTCGTTTCTCGTGTTCGTTTTTCCTTGTTTCTTGTGATCTTTTGTCTTTTTCACGATATACATACCTAAAATACATAGGTAAACAAACAAAAGCATATATATGGTATTTTAATGACATTTTATGCATTTAAAGCCCGAAAAGAACGATGAGATTATGTATAAATGCCATCTCATCAATAGTTCATGTGCTGTAACAACGTCTGCATGAATACATAGAGGGGTGACCTCGTCATGTTGTAGAGGGGTGACCTCTAACTGATATGTTGGGTGGAGGGATCAACTCCAATGTGAAGGATGTAGAGCACACACCACATTCACCTGATAAGCTGTAAACTGATAGCCTAGGATGCACCCATACGCCCCACTAACAATACTGATAAATGGCCAAACTAAAACAAAAGGGACGCTGCGAGAAATCACTCCCACGCGGAGAAGTCATGACACCGGTGCCTCAAGTGTCATGGTTACGGTACCTTCGTAACTAGTCATAACTGGTCATGCATGTATATAAAGCTCATGCAATTAATATAGTTATCATGTCAATCATGTAAAGTTTTAAAACATATAACTGGGAAAGCAGATGGCTGCAAACGGGGAATCCTAATCATGCATAGAAAAGGAAGTCCATATTGAAGGACGAGAAATTCGTACCTTGTGTCCAGTAACTGACTACAAGGAAAACCGATGAATCTCCTACTCTGACTTCACAAAAGCTACATGAATAACGGACGCGAATGAGTTGTCTGATATATGTTTATTTTTATTGATCTTTACTGTTCTTAGTTTGATTTATTATATTCTGGTATTACTGTTTGTGTATAATCTGGTAAATTTTGACTGTTCTATAATATTACTATAATATTACTGATAAGTGTATTTCTGTACTTCTGATTATTGTATACTATGTATTCTGACATTACTATAAATAGTAACTTGCTATAATTTGAAAGTTTCCTAAACTAGAAAGGTTTCCCGAATCATTTAAATCATTTAACAAATTTTACATTTTAATTAATAAAATAGTCAAATCATGTATAACTTAATTTAGTAATTAAATTAATAATACCTTTAAACTTGTTAAATTTTGAAAATAAACTTATTGTAAAATGACTAAAATATTTAATAAATCAACCCTTGCTTAATTTTTAAATCGTGAACCCGCGCCTACCGAGATACCCCTCTCGGTCGCACTAAAACAAAACAAACAAATAATATTCTCACAACCGGATTAGCGATAGAATTTTCTATCGCTAAACCGTCGCTAAACTGTGACCAAAACTGTCTATAGAAACTGTGACAGAATTTCTATCGCTAAACTGTCGCTAATTTTGTGAATTGGAATTCAACCGAACCCCTGATGTATATTATATTCCCATGAAGAGTTATATAAACTCTCAGTTGCCAGTGTTTATTAACAAGTACCCCCGAGCCATGTTTGTTTCCACTGTTTTCAAACCAACACACCTGAGCTACCCTTTTCCCCGCTGTGTTCAAAACCAAACACCCCTTTAATGCCCGTTACACCCTGTATGGGTTTGATTCGCGGCTGATCACAAGAAAAGGATCACCGAGACCTACATAACCTCCACCGAGAGTTATAAACTTTCGGTTTTCGTGACCCAAAACCCAAAAATCGACTAATTTAATGATTATAACATGTTTCCAATATACATTCGTTTGTTCAATGGAATTATTAGGTAGATTCAGAATAAATAAGAAAATCAGAAGTGATTACCTTATTCGTGATTAGGGATTGATTACAAACACACAACCGAATCAATTGTTAAATCAAAAATCTGTTTCCCCTTTTTTTTTGTTTCTAGCCGTCAGCCACCCCAAGAGAAACCCTAAATCCTTTTGTGTTATGATAAAAATGAAATGGAAGAGAGCATTTTGTTTTTCCTGTGATAGCTATTAAACTGGGTTGGGCTCAAGGCCCATTGTTTCTCTTTTCCTTGTTTAGCGGCCAGCCCCAACACATATATATGTGTGTGTCTTTTGTTTTCAGCACATATAATTTATCGTGTATGCTTGTTTTTAGTTTTCGTGTTTTAAATTTTGAAACGTAGTATTTATTTTCTAAATAATAATACTTACATAATACTGAATAACTAGTATTAATTATTAACTAGTATTAATTATTTTCTGAATAATTGATTACGTCACGATTTTAAGTAAAACTGAGACTGTGTAAATTTAATATTTTTGGATTTTAAATACGGATTTTATAACTCTTCCCCTCTAAAAAAATTTGTCCTCGAATTAAGGATGTGATAATGCTGCGGTTTTATAGATCCTGTTTATGATGCTGACATGTTAGTATGTAAAAAAATACAACAACTAAACTTAGAAAAGCTTAAGAATTTAGGGACATGTTGTTGTTGGACTGGCTGTTGTTTTTACGGTAATTGTCGTTACCATTCCTCTTGTCAAATCCATAACGGTCGTTAGATTGAACGTGGCCCTTGTTGGCATTCTGCTGAGTAGCCGGTTGGGACCGGTCTCCACCCTTTTGCCTGAAGATACAATTGGATAGGAAAAGGTATAAATGAACATAAAGATTGAAATGAAATGATAACGCTTGATGGTTGAAATTTATACCTCTTCTTAGGACGAGCTTGTTCCTCGTAGTCATCACGCTCATGTAGCATTTCCAAGCTACGTGTTGCATCATTAACTTGTGCCACATTAGCATAAGTAGCACTAAGTAAACGAGCTGTTGTAGAGTCGTGCATAGCCCAACGAAAGTGCTTGGCTTGTTCTTCCACAGTACCCGCAGCCGTACCTAGAAATCCAGCCAAACTAAGAAACCTCTGCATGAACTTAGTGCTAGTCTCTCCAGTTCTCTAACGAATGGAGTGATAGTACCTCTTGAGCCCCCCTGCTCAGATGTCGAAAAGAACTGCCCATAAAACAAAGTCTTGAACTGATCCCAAGTCAATGCAGTTAGCCAATCATCACCTCCACTATCTAACTTTTAATCTCTCCACCAATATAGGGCATCACCTTCAAACTTATAACAAGCCAACCTTGCCTTGTAGACACCACCTCATCCCATAACATCAAAAATCTTCTTCACATGCGAAATCCAGTCTTCCGCATCAGATGAAGTCTCATCCTTGTCAAAAGATATTGGCTTCTGCTTGTTAAACCTCTCTAGCCAAGTATGCAAAGTGCCCGGTGGAGGAGGAGAGGATTGTTGTTCTGATTCGGGGCGTTCTGGTATTCATCCTGAATTTGGTTCTTGATATGGTGAAGCATGGCTTGCAGAGCTGCTTGGACAGCTGCTGCTAGCTCTTGTTCGCATGTCATGACCATCTGACAGTTTAAAAATGAAAAAATGAAATGATTAATCTGATTAGAACATATGGTAAACATAATGAAATGATGCATGAAACAGTTTATGAAGGCATAGCCAAATGCAAATGACATGAAAACAAAATTGACATAGCGAGGATGAACGCTTATGGGTCGGTTCATCGAAACAAATGACATGAGCTAATGTGAACGCCTATGGGTCGGTTCACCAAGCAAAATGATTTGATTAAAAGCACATGCGACTAAATATGGCCACTCCTATACCTACCATTACTTAGTAAAAATTTCTCCAACAATGATACATGAAATGAATGCATGAAAACAAACTGTTAGTTCTAGGAAGACGCTGATGACTACCCACTAGTCACATGTCAATTTTAAGAGCCTACGGGTCGAAACCTTGGGCTCTGATACCATAATTGTAACTCTCTATTTTGATAAATGGAATATCACATGATAATTATGGCATGTCATCAAAGCATACAAGGTAAATGTCTAAAACATTAAATGACCATAAAAGAATCCGAAAACAAACATCGGATCCACATAAGCTCCACACATGAAATGCATAAGTAGATTGTAAAGGAAAGGACTAAACAATGTCCAGCAAAGCAAAAGTATGTAAATGCATTAAAGAATGAAAGAAAGTTGGCGCCTCATTCCATGCACGTACTCTTGGATTTCCTAGCTTTGCCCTTTAGTACCTGCCGTATTGGGACATGGAAAGAGAAATACGGCTGAGCAATAAGCTTAGTGTGCGGATAGAAAACATAGAATGTAAAGCATAAACATAAGAAAGTAATAAATGAAATGAATATCAGCGGAATAAATGTATGTCTTGGAAAACCTGGTTTAAGTTCATAAAACTGATTTATATTTCTGAAAAGACTTATGTTTAGTTTATCTTGAAAACCTGTATTTTAAATATGTCGAGAGCCCATATAGGTCATGTTATATCCACGTGCATGAATACTTGGAGGGGTGACCTCGTCATGCAATTAGAGGGGCTGCCTCTAATTAATATATAAAATGAGTGGAGGGATCAACTCTTGTAACGGATGCAAGGCACACACCACAGTTACCATGAAATCATACTACTTGTTTTAGGATGCACCCATTCGCCCCACATAATAATATTAATATTGGCCAAAACTGTAAAGGGACGCTGTGAGCAATCACTCTCACCGTAAAAGAGTCATAAGACCGGTGCCTCTAGTGCTATGGTTATGGAACCCCCATAACTAGGTGAAATTGGCATGCATGTATATAGCTCAGGCAATCTAAAATAATCATACATATACTGATGTGTTTAAGACACTTAACCTACTGGGAAAACAGATGGCTGCAAACGGAGAATCCTAATATAGGAAGAAAGATGTCCTTACTAAAGGACGTAATATCCATACCTTATGTCCAGTAAATGAAGACGAAAACGAACGTAGATGGTCACTCCGACTTCACAATAGCTACATAATGAAGGGACATGAATAAGAGTCGATCTTACTTATACATACTTGTTGTTTGGTTTACTTGACGTGCTCATACTTATTATACTTGTTCTTATCTTGTCTTAATGTTTCATGTTTTAATCATGTGTTTCTTATAATTTTATGTGTTTTAGACTCATGTGTTTCATCTTTTAAGTGTTGTAATACTTGTTATAATATAATGAGTAACTTTCTAAAAATAGCAGGTTTCTATATATAGTAACTTTCCAAAAATATCAGGTTTCCATATATAGTAACTTTCCAAAAATAGTAAGTTTTCTTAAATACTAAGTTTCTAAAAATAGAAAGTTTCCATAATTAGTAAATTTCCAAAAATAGAAAGTTTCTATATTTAGCATGTTTCTATAAATAGTATGTTACCATATTTAACGTATTACCATAAATAGCATGTTACGATATTTAGTATATTACCATAAATATCATATTTATCATGTTTCCATAAATAATATACTTCCATAAATACTCATGTTTCCATATTTAATTATATGCTTATTTTATATCATGTACTAGTATATTATAAAGTTTAATAATTAATAAATACTTACATTATTATTAGTTAATAATATCATGTCATGTTATTATAAGTTTAATATTAATTTATAATATTACATATTCCATGTTATTAAACTTTATCATAATAGATATAAATTAATTTAACCTAAGTTTAATTAATTAAATCCATGTTCATAAATAATTAAATAATTAATTATTATACCTAAGTTTAAATTTAATTAAACCATAATTAATTAATAACTAGATTAATTAAATCATAACATAAACTTATTATACATGTTGGTTAAATTACATGTTCATAAAAATATTAGTATCCGAACCAAAATCCTGAGACCCGATACCCGAGCACCACGACCCGAAAGCCATGGCCCCAAGGTCGTGTCCCGTCTGAGTCACAACCCTACCCCGAGAGCTGAAGCTCTCGGCTTTGCGGCTGTGTCCGAAACAAACCCCAACATCAACCCCAGTGGCTGCTGGGGTCCTTCGCTGTCCGAGAACCACGCTGAGCCCCTCTTGGGGTCGCGGTCGCCTGCTGAATCAAAGCCACAGCCCCCATGTTGGGGGTGTGGTGTCTCGGTTGTAAACAAACCACCACCGCCAACCATAGTGGTGCGGCGGTTGGTCACTGAACGCCACCGAGACCGAATCTTGGTCTCGGTTCGCGTGTACCGATACTACAAACCATATAATACCCGATCCCTTAATCAATCCTTTTTATTTAGCATGTTTTTCATACTTGTTTTTAAAGATCTATAACATAGAAAATAAAAATAAAAAGATTAGAGAATTCAAGGATACCGTATGCGTGAAAAGGTTTTAAGCACGAACACAATACCGTATAATTTATCAACCAAAAATCAAAACTGAAATCGTCCTTGTGTTTTGGGTGAGCCGCGGCAAGAGAGAGACCAGGAGGAGGGTAGGGTTTTACTTTTCTGTAAAAAGTGTTTATGAAACTTCCTATAGTTTTTATTAAACTATAATTAGTTAATGGGTATTGGCCAAAGCCTGGTTCTCCCTTCCTTTTCTCTCTAAAACCAGCGCCAAACACCCCCTATACTTTTATGTTTTGTTTTTCTTGCTTAATTATTATCGTGTATGATCGTATTTAATTATCGTGCTTTCGTTACTTGAACGTTTTCTTAATATCGTATGTACATACTTATCGTATATTAATATTTGTGTTTACATACATAATATTTATGATACTTAATTAATATACATAGCATACATATTAAATATTCGTGATGCATGTCGTATATTAATTAATTACAAAGTTTAAATTTAACGGTAACTTCGTGCATTTAATAATCTTTGGATTATTAAAACGGGTTTTACACATACCACTGCGCGACAGGTCTTGGGTTCGAAGCTAGGCTATGTATGTTTTGTATTTTGTATTTTTTATTATTTTTTATTTTTGGTAATACAACCCCAGTAATCTGTTGCTTATTGGGGAGGTGATAACAATCAAAAACTGTCAAGGAAAAGCTATAAATCAGCCAGAAAATCACACAGACATCACAATAAGCAAAGCGCAAATTCCTTACTTTCCCGATATCAGACAACGAGCTAGTCTGAGTTGTCAGATATCGCTATCAAACCAAACAATAACTCATACAAAGGATTGAATATTTGCTGATAACTTAATTGTTTGATGAAGTTCAAGCTTATAGAACTTATAAATAAGATGACCAATCACTCAATGAACTTCATACAGTCCTAGATAAACACATTAACTATCATCCAACAAGATTTCAAGCCAAAACAATCAAAAATCACACAGATATGGGATCTGATGTGTTTTGCCTGTTTTTAAACTAAATTTGCAAAATTTTACTACACTATCAAATTGATTTAAACCTTTAGGAACTAGAAAGGGGGGTTGAATAGTTTCTTAAATTTACTTGTTAAAAGATGGTTTTTAAAAATCCTTTTCAAAAACTTAGGTTGACTATTTATGTGAAACCTTCTTATACACAATATTAACAAGGTATAGTGCAAATAAACTAATAATCACAAGTATAAAGAATAACGAATATAAAGAGATAAGGGAAGGAAAGATCAAACCAAACACCAAGGATTTATAGTGGTTCGGCAACGAAGCTCACTCCTCGTTCCTACTCCACTCCTAGAGTACTCCTTACTCGAGAGTTCACTAATCAACAAGCTCCTTAAGGTGGAGAAACCGTACACAACGTTGCTTATCAAATTACTGACTCTAAGCTAAAAGTCGAGCCCTAATCTTATCTAGGACTAATCTACATCAATATACTTTAAGGACCAAGTATTAACGTTAATACAAACATAACTTCCAAATAGACACAGCTACTTGGATCTTCACAACAATGACACAACAATGAATAAATAAGTTTGGATCTTCAATGGATCTTTGAGGTTGACACAACACTTCAAGGATGAAAGTGTTCTTTTGTTTGCACTTTGAGAGGAAGAGATGGGAGGAGAAAGATTCACTTCTAAACAAGTAGTAATAAACCAAATGACCAAGGATTTGAGTGATTTAAGAAGTATTAAAGAATTTGGAAATGTATGTGCAAAAGAGGTGAAGAGAAAATCTGAGAATGGTCCACTATTTATTAGACAAACTTCCAACGGCTATATCTGCCCGCGGTTCCTTATTGGAGACCGTGGTTCCTTATTGGAGACCGCGATTCCTTATCGATAAGGAACCGCCATAGCCACTAAGGAGCAACCGCAGTAGACTCCGCTCCTTTTTGTCTTTTAGTGGTATGGTTCGAACCTGGAGATTAAAATATCCTGAAAGGATATTCCAAACCTAGATAGAATATGCCATTTTCAAATTTTCAAATTTTCAAGTAATTAATTAAATAAAACATTTTCTTAAAAAGAAAGTTTAATAAAAACTTGTCAGACTTAAATAAAAAGTGAGTTTTAAGAAAAGATTAAATCCTTGATCACTTAATTAGGATGAGTACTTGTTTGTGCATACCTTAAGTGATAATGGTTGAAATGAAAAATACTTGAACTCAAGAATTCGATTTTCTTTGTTGTCTTAAATGCTTGTTTTTACATATTGTCGTAATCAATACAAAGCGAGACCGAAATGAAAGTAACGTTTTTAGGCATCATTGCATTAACAATCTCCCCCTTTTTTATTCCGACAATACATAAACTCAATTACCTAATAAAAACAAGATTTTCAAAGACGAGTTTATTTCATTTCTCCCCCTTTGTCGAAGCAAAAAAGGTTGCAAAAGTCTTTGAAGAAGCAAAGAACCGGACTTTGCAAATGCTCCCCCTTGGTGCTTACTCCCCCTTGCTTGGGGCACCAAGGAATCGAGATATGGAGACAAGCTACATAGAAGGGTTAGTAGAAGAGAAGAGACACCCAACAAGATATAGCAAAGGTCACACAAAAAGATAAGAAAAGAGACAAAGATCCAAGATAAGTCATGTTAAAAGGAAACATGATAAAATATACAAGGAAACAAAGCATACAAAGATGTATGAGAAATAAAACAAGCCAAAAGAGAAGCATAAATCTAATCCTAGTTAAACTAGAACTCTAAGATTTTCTTGAACTAGATGTCTTGAAGATAAGCAACCAATGCTTTGATAAAAGACAAGGTAGTGGCAGAAGGAGTTGGTGGTGGCTTGGTAGAGTTCTCATAGTCATAGTGAATAGGAGGTTTGACTAAGAGACTCTTGATGTAATTCAGTTCCTCATAGATATGAGCCATAGCAAGATGTTGATATTGACAACAATGACAATATGTTCCATGATGCATGACATTATCATGTGAAGGAGGAAGAACACTAAAGGCTAGTGGTGGAAGATAAGAAGTTCCATAATCAACATTCTTAGAAGAAGAGGATATGTGATTTTGAGTGTTCTTGGGTGAATTGGGATTGAAAGCAATCAGAGAAAATGGAGGAGAATCAAGGCTTTCATTTGGAGAATAAGACATTTTGATTTGAGAAAGGATGTAAAATGCTTAGGGTTAAATAGAGAAATCCCAAGATATTTGGGGTGGTCAAAGGGTTGAAACAAAGATTCCAAAAAGTGTTGGAACAAAATTGGAGTTTTAGAAATACCTGAAAAGAAAGGCTCTGTGCGTGGTTCCTTTTCTCCATCGGCGGTTCCTTATCGATAAGGAGCCGCGGTCTAAATAGAGAACCGCCCACAGTGGGTTGATTTTGGTGATGAGTGAGGATTTTCTAATTTAGTAAATCATATTTTTCTAGTCTAACTAATCATGGAGACATGCTAAGAAGCAAAGATAGACAAAGAAAACACACAATAACTCACCAAACAAGGTTTTAACCAAAATACATGGATTTTTAAAGAAAAACGATCTTGGAGGTGTGTAGAACTAGACAAAAAGTCATGACACAATGATCCTCCATAGCTCATGTTTGTTCTTTCTATACTTGAGAGACACATACATATGAATTATGTAAGCTCATTATCAATAGCAAGAAGCTATGAAAAACGTTTTTAGATTGATTAACAATGCAAAAACATTTCTCGGCCATTTTCGAAAGAACTTTGAGAATTTTGAAAAAGATAAGAGAAGTTTTCCAAAAAGAGTTTGCAATACTCAATAACTCAAAGAAAGAAAAGACTCAAAAGAGAAAAAGACTCGATTAATAAAATGCACAATTAAGGAATATGTTCCATTAAACCTAGACCTAACGCAGTAATTAAAAGGTTCCCTCTTAAGTGGCTTAGTGAAGATGTCGGCTAAATTTTCTACCGAGGGCACCTTCTCAATCGAAATGTTCCCCTTTTGAACATTATCCCTAAGGAAATGGTGGCGAATCTCTATGTGCTTAGTTCGCGAATGTTGCACGGGATTCTTGTTAAGGTCTATTGCACCCTTATTGTAGCACATGATGGGAACATCATCAAGAGAAATCCCGTAATCAACAAGCACTTGCTTCATCCATAGAGCTTATTGACAAGCTTTACCGGCACTCACATACTCGGCTTCCATGGTGGATATTGCAAGAGCGGGTTGTTTCTTAGAGAACCAAGAAGTTAAACAACAACCCTTGAAGGTACAAACTCCACTAGTGCTTTTCTGGTCCACATAGTCTCCCCCATGATCCGATTCCACGTAGACAATGGTTTCTACGCCGGTCCTTTTAGGATACCATAATCCTAAATGTATAGTGCCCTTAATGTATCAGAAGATACACTTAACCGCTTCAAGGTGAGAGGTTTTGGGAGCCTCTTGGAAGCGAGTACAAAAGCAAACACTAAACATGATATCTGGTTGACTTGCCGTTAGATACAACAAACTACCAATCATACCTCTATATTTGGTGTTGTCTACCGACTCATAATCATCATCTACGGTGAGTTTAGTATCCGAGGCCATAGGGGTCTTCATTGGTCTAGAGTCTTCTAATCCAAATTTCTTTAGCATTTCTTTAACATACTTGGATTGATTAAAGAAAATACCATCGTCCATTTGTTTAATTTGGATTCCTAAAAAGAAGTTAAGTTCTCCCATCATACTCATTTCAAACTCGTCATGCATGATTTTGGCAAAGTCATCACACAATGATTGACAAGTTGAACTAAATATAATGTCATCAACATATATTTGTATGATAATGAGGTGAGAACCTTTCTTCTCTGTAAAGAGCGTATTGTCTACCATCCCATGGTATACTCATGTTTTACAAGAAATGCTTATCATACCAAGCTGTGGGTGCTTGTTTGAGACAATAAAGAGCTTTCGTAAGCTTGTAAACATGATCTGGTTTCTCAAAATCAATGAAGCTGGGAGGTTGAGCCACATATACCTCCTCATTGATCGAACCGTTAAGAAACACACTATTTACATCCATTTTTTGAAGCTTAAAGTCTAAGGCGTAAGCGTAGGCTAAAAAAATTCTAATGGATTCTAATCTTGCTACGGGTGCGTATGTCTCGTCATAATCAATACCTTCTTGTTGATTATAGCCTTGAGCTATAAGTCTAGCCTTGTTACGGGACACAACACCATTCTCGTCTAACTTATTCCTATATACCCATTTGGTTCCTATGATGGTCGAACTTCTAGGTGGAGGAACAAGTTCCCAAACGTCATTAGCAATGAATTGATTCAATTCTTATTGCATGGCGATGACCCAACTCTCATCCATCAAAGCTTCTTTAACATTCTCTGGTTCAATCAAGGAGACAAAACAAAAGAAGTTACTTTGATTTTGGTCTTGAGATCTTAGGGTCCTTTGATTTAATTTGCCTATGACGTTGTCAAAAGCATGATCCTTTGACTCCTTAATGTTTACTCCTTTTTCAATACTAAGGTCTTCAACTCCTATATTTCTAACATCTTTGGCATTAACTATGTCTATTTCATCCAAGTCATCATCTACCAAAGGTGGTGTCTTAGATGAAGGAGGGGTTTCATCAAATGTCACGTTAAGTGATTCTTCAATTACACCCGAGGTTCTATTGAGGACTATGTAGGCTTTGCTAGTTTGAGAATAATCTAAAAAGATACCTTCGTAAGACTTTGGGTCGAACTTAGTAAGGTAATCTTTGGAGTTGAGAATGAAGCACTTACTTCTAAACACCCTGATGTATTCCAATGAGGGCTTCTTACCTTTAATAATCTCATAGGGGGTCATTCCTAGGAAAGGTCGAATAAGAATTCGATTGAGAATATAGGTCGATGTGTCCACGGCATTGGACCAAAATTTTTGAGGCAAAGATTGCTCATTTAACATCGTCCTACTCATCTCTTGGATGGTCCTATTTTTCCTTTCAACTACCCTATTTGATTGTGGAGTGCAAGGAGCCGAGAAGTTATGGATAATACCATGAGCTTCACAAAAGGCACCGAATTGCACTTCATTATCATATTCCCTACCATGATCCGTCCTAATAGAGAAAATTGAACATCCTAGTTGAATTTGAATTCTTCGACTAAAGGCTTTGAAGTGATCGAAAGCTTCATTCTTAGACGCCAAAAATCTAGTCCAAGTGAATCTAGAATAGTCATCAACTATAACTAGGGTATAAAGGTTACCTCCATAACTCCGTATGGCGGAATGTCCAAAGAGATCCATATGTAGGAGCTCTAACCACCGAGAGGTCGAAACTAAATTCTTGGCTTTGTGACTTAAGTGAACTTGCTTCTCAATTTTACAAGCATCACAAAAGTGACTATCAAAATTCATATTGGGGAGATGTCTTACCAACTCCTTAGAGACTAAAGATTGAATTAAACGCATATTAACGTGACTTAATCTCCTATGCAAAAGAGTATAACTATCATCTAAAGTCTCTAGACATAAGTTGTCCTTTGACTTCCTATTGACCTTCATGACATAAAGCCCATGCTTTCTAACACATTTTCCAATGACCTTTCCATCTTTTACGATTTCACTTTCATATTCCTAAAAGATGACCTTACACTTATTGTCACAAATTTGACCTATTCTTAGAAGGTTAAAACCTAAGTTATCTATGTGCTCTACATTTTCTATGGTCATAGAGTCAAGAGAGACCGTACCTTTGCCAATGATATTACCACGTCGATTACTTGCGAATATAACGTTACCTCCATCATATGCTTTGTAGTGCGAGAACAAACTTCGATTACCCGTCATGTGTTTAAAACAACCACTATCCTTAATCCACTCATCGGGCTCTAAATAGATTCCCAAACATGTCTAGGTAACAACACACAAGATCAAACATTTGGTCCCCAATATCTCATGGGTCCAAAGTTGTTAGTTCCAAACATCCCTTGCATTTGGTTGGGATGCATGAATGGAGGAGACATTCCCCATGAGGAAAAGTATTGTTGTTGAAAATTGTTCTAATTCATATGGCAATTTTGTTGTCCATAGTTTCTCCTAGGTGTCTTTGATCTTGATCTAGAATTATTGTTATTCCTTCTAGGTGTTGGAGTTTTACTTCTAGGTCGTGACTTAGCTTGATCATATCTTTTTGGTGTAGGTGTTCTACTTTTAGGTTTTGATTCATTTCGTACTTTTGAAGGAGTAGATGTTTGTCTAGATAAGTTTCTAGTTCCCATTAGTGGTTTACTCAAGGGCTTGTAGAATTTATCTAGAGTATACTTTTCAAGATTAGGTACTATGACCTTGTTAATAAGAATATGTTTTGTCCTTTCACCTAAAATAGACTTTTCAGAAAGTTCAGGATTTTCACAAAAACTATCTTCTGTCCACGGTTCTTTAGTTCCACCGGCGGTTCTATAGAAATAAGGAACCACACCATATACTGGTGAATCGCATACAGGGGTGCGTTTTTCTAAAAACCTAACTTGTTTTGGTTCACTAGTTGATGCTTCATTAGTGTTATATCACAACCCAAGTATTTCCTTAGAATGAATTTGTTTGTTCAACACTAGTACCTTTCATGAACTTTTCCAATTTAATGGAGGTACTCTTGAGATCTTCATTCTCTTGTCTAAGTTTTTCACATTTTAAACAACCTAAATCAACTTCTTTGAGCTTAGCTAATTTCTCTCTTAGCTCACTAGTCTTATTCTCAAGCTTAGTTCTAGTTGATTTTAGCACTTTGTTCTTTTCAATGAGTTTAAGGCGAAGCTTATGTAAGTTATTGTATTGACCTTCTAATTCACTATCATCTTGCGAAGAACTATTATTGCTATAATAATCGGTTTCAGAATGTACCTCTTTAGAAGTGTGAGCCATAAGACATTTCTCATCTTTGGGATTGTCATCAACATCTTCACCGCTATTACTCCATGAACCTACAACGAACGCCATGTGGTTCTTGTCGCATGAAGTCTTAGGACAATCACCGATGAAATGATTCGGATCACCACATCTAAAGCATTTCCTATCACCTTTATCATCTTTGGCAAATCATTTTTGGAGAAGGGTTTTGTTGTCGTTGTTTGGTTGCCTTACGTGTTGACCTCGTCTCTTAAAGAACTTCTTAAAGTCTCTAACCGCCATGGCATATTCCTCATTATCACTATCCGAGGAGCTTTCATGGTCACTTTGCACCTTCTTGGCCTTAAGTGCAAGAGACTTTCTTTCACTCTTGGTTTTCACCATTTCCAAGTCCTTCAAAATTATCATCTCATGAACTTTCAAGTTGCCAACGAGTTCATCGAGTGATAATTTGGAGAGATCCTTTGATTCTCCAATCACCGTGACTTTAGCTCTCCATTTTGGATGTAACGCCCTAAGAAACTTCCTAACATTGCTCTTGCTAGTAAAACCTTCATCAAGTGCTTTTAGACTAGTAATAATAGTGTTAAATCTAACAAATGCACTATCAATAGTTTCATCTTCTAAGATGACAAATTGTTCATATTGTTGAACAAGAAGATCGATTTTGCTTTCTTTGACTTGGCTATTACCTTGGTGGGTTACTAAAAGAGTGTTCCACATATCTTTAGCGGTTTCACACATAAAAATCCTTTCGTACTCTTTCTTTGGTAAAGCATTATAAATCACCATTTTAGCCTCATTATTTTTAGCAAGTTTCCTTTAAGTGTCATCATTAGCTTTGTCAAAAGTGACTATCTCTTTGCTTTTAGAAACTTCATTATATTGATAAGGCAAAAAATCACCATGGGTATAACATGCCAAAGATCTAAATCTTTTGATTTCACATAAGTCTCAAATCTATTTTTCCAATAAATAAAACTATTGGTTTCAAAAAGAGGTGGTCTTTGCATAGATTTCCCTTCTAGATACTTGTTGGAATCCATAGATCGATTAAAGTTTTAAAATAAAATATATTTTAAAAACGCTTGAGCAACCACGCTCTGATAGCAATTATAGAAACTAGAAGGGGGGTTTAATAGTCTCTTAAATTTACTTGTTAAAAGATGGTTTTTAAAAATCCTTTTCAAAAACTTAGGCTTGAGTATTTATGTGAAACCTTCTTATACATAATATGAACAAGGTATAGTGCAACTAAACTATTAATCACAAGTATAAAGAATAATGAATGTAAAGAGATAAGGGAAGGAAAGATCAAACCAAGCACCAAGGATTTATAGTGGTTCGGCAACAAAGCTCACTCCTCGTTCCTACTCCACTCCTCGAGTACTCCTTACTCGAGAGTTCACTAATCAACAAGCTCCTTAAGGTGGAGAAACCGTACACAACGTTGATTATCCAATTTCCGACTCTAAGCTAAAAGTAGAGCCTTAATCTTAGCTAGGACCAATCTATACCAATATACTTTAAGGACCAAGTCTTAACCTTAATACATACACAACTTCCAAATAGACACAACTACTTGGATCTTCATAACAACGACACAACAATGAATAAATAAGTTTGGATCTTTAATGGATCTTTGAGGTAGACACAACAATTCAAGGATGAAAGTGTTCTTCTCTTTGCACTTTGAGATGAAGAGATGGAAGGAGAAAGATTCTCTTCTAAACAAGTAGTAATCAACCAAATGACCAAGGATTTGAGTGATTTAAGAAGTATGATAGAATATGGAAATGTATGTGCAAAAGGGGCGAAGAGAAAATCTGATAATGGGCTACTATTTATAAGACAAACTTCCAACGTCTATATCTGCCCGCGGTTTCTTATTGGAGCCCGCGGTTCCTTATCGATAAGGAACCGCCATAGCCACTAAGGAACCGCCGGAGTAGACTCCGCTCCTTTTTGTCTTTTAGTGGTATGGTTTGAATCTGGAGATTAAAATATCATGAAAGGATATTCCAAACCTAGATAGAATCTGCCATTTTCAAATGTTCAAATAATTAATTTAATAAAACATTTTCTTAAAAAGAAAGTTTAATAAAAACTTGTCACACTTAAATAAAAAGTGAGATTTAAGAAAACATTAAATCCTTGATCACTTAATTAGGATGAGTACTTGTTTGTAAATACATTAAGTGATAATGGTTGAAATGAAAAATACTTGAACTCAAGAATTCGATTTTCGTTGTTTTTGTAAATGCTAGTTTTTACATATTGTCGTAATCAAAACAAAGTGAGACCAAAAAATGCAAGTAACGTTTTTAGGCATCATTGCATTAACAAAACCAATACTCAAATCAACAATCCAACTAAGATAAAAAGTGTGCAGGTTTAGATGTGTGACTTTGGTGTCACCCAAAGCCCTTTGAACAGCTTAACCAAACACCCCTTTAAACAACTTGTATGCTAAATTAACAAAGGAAATTTTGTAAAACACACCTAGAGTACTTTAAACTAACATGAGCATTCAAAAAACATCAAAAGAACAGCAGATTTAACACTAAACTACACAAAGAACAGATCAAGCAAAAATATCACATAAGTCAACTATTAGGCATAAGATAAGCTTTATAAGTACTCAAAGCCTTACCTTTAAAGGTGTACACCCACACCTCTAGGGTTTGAGCTGATGTGCTTATATCACAAGCTTATCTTGTTATGATGAGCTTATGAAGAAAGCAAGATTTGACTTGTGCAAAACAGTAGGACTACCATAGTCGCTTTGCACAAGTTGAAATGAGCCGATGAGACCTAAATATCACAACACAACTAAACAGAGATCCAAGTCCACAAAACCTAACTTAAAAGCTTTGTGTCAAAAAGCTCTTAAGGTAGCTTTTGGAATAGTAAGTCCAACAATAATAACAACAAATACCTTTCTTTCAAAAACTTAGGATAAAAATACTTTTGCAAATGAAATAAGAGTCACCAACAATAAAAATAACGCATCTTATAAATCTTGTAACACCCTTTAATTGTCAGTTAAAGAGTCTCAAAGACTTATAAACAAAAGGTATTCTTGCAAGAAAAATTCTTTTCAAAGCTTTTGATAAAACTCAAAGTACAATTTACAAAAATTAAATTCTAAATTAACAACAAGAAAAGTAAAGTTGGAACACAACTTTTTTGCAAGATTTTAATAAAACACTAACTATTCATGAAATATAATTTTTTTTACAAAATAAAACTAGAACAAAGAAGGTGGTCACATGTCGACCCCTCTTTATACTACTTAGCAGAAGTTACTAGAACTACATGAGGTGAACAAAAACCCTAGCAAGCTAAATCCTATTCTGCCACTACTTTGAATTTTAAAATTTAGGAAGAATTGGTCAATCTTTGCCCATGTGAATCTCAAAAGTAACCAGCTATTTGATAGCAATCATATCCATCCAATAACATGTGAGGGGTAAGTAATTACTGTGGTCCATTGATTTTATTTGTTTTGGGAAAAAGGGTGAGAAGGACGGGGCAGGGGAATGGTCCAGAACCATGTGGGATGATGATAGGGATATTTTAGGGGTGAAGATTTGTTTATGATATGGTTAATTAGTAATCGATAGGAGATGGGGGTTTAATTTGTTGGTTTGGATATTTAGGTAATTAGGGTTTATGTAATTAGGATGAGTGTTTGATCTGATTTGGGTTGAGGGTGTGGTGTTTAGAGGTTATATTAAATCAATCTGTTTAAAAACAGATTATTATAATAAATGGTTAGGGTTTGAGCTGGGTACAAACGGGTGTAGGGTGGTTGTTTTGGGCTTAGTTGGTTAAGCGGGTGGAGTGGGTCGGGTTGTAGGGTTTATGCGTTTAGTAATGCACGACTATGACCCCTCATCTATTAACAACTTGTCAAGTTTGGCTCCCACACTTTTAACAACACATTAGGGTTTTTCCTTTGTATAATACTTTGACCAAATGGCGAAACAGGTCCTTGTGTCTTTATAATCTTATATCAATGACTTCTCATGTAATTTTTGTGATCATCAAAGGCTTGTTTCTCATATCTTGAAACTTTAAGGGCCAATATTGTATTTATGAGATTTACAAGGGCCTAAAGTAACAAGTCTTCAAAGTAGAGGGACCAATCTTGTACAATCTTTAAACTTCAAGGACTTTTTATAGAAAATCAATGCTCGGGTCCGGTTCTTTGTGAGGCTTCATTTCTCGTGTTCGTTTTTGCTTGATTCTTATTATCTTTTATTTAATTCACGATATCAGAACCTACAAACACAATTCAACAAATACAAAGGATTTTGCACTATTTTTTTATGATATTTGTAGTCATTTAAAGCCCGATTTAAGCAATGTAACCATGTATAATTGTGGTCTCATCAAGTGTCATTATGTTTATATTTATATACTTAATATATTTAGTCTTAACTTTTTAATATTCATATGTTTAAAAATGAAACGTGGAAACTAAAAAGCGCAAAACTTTGATTATTTAACATTTATCGACTAATAGGGACCTTGAATAATCATATATTTATAGATGGGGGGGAACATGTGACTAACGTTATTATATATATAACGTCCTACAAAAATTTTGCGCCTTAAAAATTTGAGAGATTAAAGCCCTAGCTTCATATGCCTTACCTTGAACCAACATCTATGTATGTATTGTATCGTTTAAGAATAATTACGAGAATGGTTTATGTGGTTTGCGTAATTAAATTGCTACTCAATTTTTTTTAATGCTAAAGAGTTATTTATAAATGCTTCAACCTAAGATTTGATTCACATATACTAAAGAGTTTTGATAAGAGTATTCACATTTCTTCGTGTTGAACAACGAGTTTATGATTTCTCACAAAACAACAACGAAACCTAAAGGATTATCCAAAAGCACGAAAGGGAAAAAGGCGCTCGTGCAAGGAATGTGCTTATGTTGATCCCAAACTTGGATCGATTTAGCTTGTGTAAACGAGATTAAATCAAGTTAAACACGTACAGAAACTTTGTTGTATATGTAACAATTCCAGTATTATGCGGAATTAATACTTAAACAAGAACACGCAAACAAGTTAAACCAAACTTTCACTTTGATTAATAAATCGAACTTGCGTACAATGAAAGTGTAAAACATATATTAAACTTAAACCTAAGGACCTCCATTTATAGAATAAGGAGCCTTGTACAAAAGTCTACGTATCAGCTATTTTAGGTAAAGATAAATATAGAAAATACAATGTCAAACATATCTTTACTAGAATTACAAAACGTGTAAACTAAGTCTTCTATTAGTGCTTGACTTCTTCTTATCAACGCTTGACTTCTTCCTGTCAACGCTTCATTTCTTTTTATCAACGTCTAGATTGCTCTTGTCAGCGTCCAAGTATCTTGGCTATATTTATTCCCAACAATCCTCCCCTAAACTTAATATCTACTCTAGTAATCAAGTTTCTGAATAAAAACTAAGAACTAGGAGGATTCTTACAAATCTTATTATATTGGAAATAAATATATCTGATCAATTCGTTGGCCACGTCACTTGAGTAGTCAATTTCCAGCTGTGTTGTCATCATTTTATCCAAAACTTCTTTGGACATAGGATACTCAGCATCCACAAGAAGATACTCAGAAAACTTTGTAGAACTCAAATAATACACACCAGCTGCTGAATATAAACGCCATTGAAGTCCACTGATATCATCATCAAGATCCTTCCAAACAGAATCTTCTTCATCTGGTGCACACATCCTTCTGAATGTTGACCAAAACTTTATTCCATTGATTGAAGTAGATGCTTCAGTCTCATACTTGGCCTGCAGTAACCTCCAAAGGTCTGCCAAGTCTTCCCTATCCAAACTTGCAAACAAAGACATAAGGGTAGTAAAAGTATGTACCTCTTTCCTATATCTACCAATCATCCAAAACCCACTTGCATCTTCTTCATAACTAACTATAGGGTTTCTGGAATCATGAGGTAATACTTCCACCATATATGAAACTTCCAAGGATGAGAGCTTAATGCTCCTTCTAATAACAGCTTCACTAGGATTCACTCTATCAATATTTCTTGGAAACTCAAGTGGAACTCCCTTTTTCTTAGGTCTTGGTACAATTAAAGCCTGTTGAATCTGCATCTCTTCTGCAAGCTCTTCTTTTCTTTCATCTGAAAGAAGTCGGATAGTGTTCATCTCTTGCACTCTTGCCCAAATAGGATAAGCCTTATATTCCAATTCATCAAAGGACAATGCTTGCAACTTCTAAAAAGTCCAACCCCCTTGATGACATCTATGCAACATATAATAAAGCTCCTTTCTTTCTCTCTTAGATTGTGAGAAAACTTTGTTGGCCTTATACTTCAGGATTACCTAACAATCTCTTTGAATCCTAAGAAGAATCTCCAATCCCCAAATCTGATCTGATAAAGACATGTCTTGAACCTCCATGATCTTCTTCTCCCAAGCAAAGTACATCTAGGCAACTTCAGGCATATCATAATCTACCTTCATCTTTAATTCTGCAAGTTTCTCCCTTGCCAACACATCACCATATTCAAGTCTTTCTGGTTCTTCAATAATCATGACACTTGAATCTGTGCTCTCATCATTACTTCCTTCTTGTTCCTCAGAAGTAACCACAAATGGTGACTCAACAACCTTCTTCTTTTCTTGTTCCATAAGTTGTACAGCCAACATTGAATCAACTTTACTTGAGTTACATCCTTGGGAACCACTGTTTCTACCATAATTCCTTTACCCCTATCTAATGTATCAATGATGGGTAAAGATGATGATGGTACCTGTGAAGACACTTCCTTGATGATAGCTGATGACTAGAATACATCAACCATATCTACAGGTCTATCAACGTCCAAAACTTGTGTGTCAACACCTAACTTACTCTTATCAGCGCCTGGCATGTCAGCGTCAAAAATCTGCTTGTCAACGCTTATCTTACTCTTGTCAGCGCTTCTTGTAAACTACTCCATCATCTCAGTAAATGATAAATTCAAATTTGTAGGGGTAACCAATGAAACATCAAAACCTGGTTGCCTCTTCAAATTTGTTAGAGCTTCAGCTATACTCAAATATTCGTCTTCATTTGAGCCTTTAGCACTCAAATGAACTGGCTCAGTGGAGCCTTTATCACTCAAATTAACTGGCTCAGTAGCAACTTCCTCCCCTTTGTAAGAATCCTCCCCTGATGAAAGGACTCTTTTCTGCCTTCGCCTAGCCTCAGCAGCTTCCAAAACAACAATCCTCTCCCTCAATTGCTTGAGTTCAAGGCCCTGGGTAGAGACAGTATGTACAAGGTCTGCATTTTGCTTGTGCAAGCTAATGCAGACAGCCGTCAATTCCAACATTGTATAGGGTTCCAATCTGCCCTCCTCTAGAGTGGGGATTTGACCTCCCAAAATAGAGTCATGGGGCATGGATGAGGTCTTAATGATGTTAGGACTGGCTTGGCCTACATCTAAGCTAGTACCAATAGTCCTAGCCTCACCCATGTCACCAACCACACTTGTGGTGGTGGTTCTCTCTACAACATGGCTAGGACCACCAGAGGAGAACACTCCAATGGTCCTTTGGCGTTTTTACATCCTAAAGTCTAGGGGTGAGAAAGATGATGTGGATTGGGTTTCAGTTTGGAGAGTAAGGGGTGTTTGAGTCTGTTGTAGAAAGGTGTCAACGTTTGGATTTGAAGTGTCAACGCCAAAATTGAACGTGTCAGCGTTGAAGGGATCTTGGTCAAGTTCCATATGTTGGGGTGAAGGTGATGGTTCAGGTAATGGGTCTAGTTGTGGTTGTAGGTCAGGTTGAGGTTGTGCTGCTGCAATAACAGCAAGCATGGCTTGGGTAAGGGGTAAGTCTCTATGAGGGGCTGAATTCATCTTGCTAAAAATTGCTTTCTTTTGCACAGGGATCGTATAAAAATCATCATGATCCCTAATGCAATACCTTTGTTCATCAAAAATCATTTGTAAAAATCGTTGGTAAGCCAGAGTCATCTTGCTACCCTTGTTTTTACACATGCCATCAAAAATCATTTTAGAAAAGTTATATTGTTGCCCTATAGCAATACACACAATGGCACTACCAATGGATCTGTTAATTTCATTATGTTTAGTACATTTGGGACTTAAACATTGAAGGATGACATGTATTAAGTACTTCCAAGCTGGGGGAAATTCCTGTTTATTATATTTGTTTAAAGTACCCTCTTCAGGGAAAGGATAACCCAAAGCTTGAAGTCCCTGTTCTATCTCATCAATGGGTAGAGTGGTTATACCGTCTGCATCATTTAGATGCAAAGCCTGGCGAACCAAGGCTTCAGTAACCACCCATGGACGCCCATGGACAATAGCAGTTAATGTAGTCACATTATTAAGCGTTGAGGAACTAACAGTGTTCCAAAACTATTTAATATGAGTGACAGGGATAAGAAGAGCATGAGAAAGTGCATACCGTAGTGGAGTTGCATTCAAATACGCCACCATCTGAGTATATTGAGGAAACAGAGCATCATCAGCCTCCAAATAGGCAACCATGTTATGCTGACTCATGAATCCCAATACCAAGTCACTTGGTTTAAACTTAGGCGCCATTGATGTAGAAAGCTGTGTGAAAGGTTATGAAAGATGAATCTAGGAGAAAAATTTGTTAGACAAGAATATGCAATTACCCTGTTTAAAAAGAAGGAGCCAAATATATAGGAGAGGTAGGCACATGTGATTGGTCAAAAATTAGGCAGGTATTTTCAAAATATAATGATGAAAATTTTGGAAAGAAAATAACTTATCTTGTGCATTAATAAAAAGTTACCAACTCCCAAAATTACGGCCCAAATTTTCATCAAAAATAACAACTGGGTAGGACCCAATGAGTGTCAACGGTAAAAAATAACCTATCAACGCCCAACCGCTATATTCTTGTCAACGTTTGAAAAAGCCATGTCAACGTCTAAATTGGTCCTAACAACGTTGGAAATAAATTTGTCAACGTCCAAAAATAAAAATAATAAAAATGAAAAAGGACCTTAACAAAGTGATTTATCCTAGTGAAGATAACCTATAAACTAAAAATTACTATAGGGTGGCAAGCACTGTCCAATCATGCACACTTGCTCAAACAAGATAGACATAACAGTCCTCTAGTGTCCCTTGCTAACCAAAGTTCTTAACAGTGAAGTTATCTTATAAAATCCTTTGTAACTTCCCAGGTAAGCCCAATAAAAACTATACCCAAGTCTCCCACCAGACCACAACCAATTTTAGGCCAAAAAGTCTTGGCAGCATGCATAGTATATCAACTTTGCATGCTATAGTGCCTCATGAGTTAGTAAAATTAATTCATACTCACCAGTGGACACAATCTAAAATTGTGATAAGAGTATTATATGAATACCCAAAAAGTCCTAAAGGGTTCCTAAGCCTCCCCTTAAATTATGATACATAAGTTTCCACATAAAATGCATATAATAAAAATTTATGTCAAGATAGGAATATAAATATTCCAACCATCATCCATAAATTGAAACATGCTCCAATAATGCTCCAAGAATCCATAAGCAACTCTGTATTCATTTGTACAATGCTAACAACGCCTGCATACTTAGATCAAAAACCAAAAAACTAACATGTTGCTGACAACGTCAATTTAACACTTGTCAGCGTTAAAATAACCTTTGTCAGCGTTAGACAAATAAAGTGGAAAATCTAATTTTGTACAAAGACCAATAACAAATACATATCATGTACATACTTTTACAAGAAGTCCCCAAAACACATATTAAGTAAGATTGATCATTCCAATACTTGTTACCAAGTATTGAAATCTTCCAGTATCAAAAGGTTTATTTAATAAATCAGCCACATTTTCCTCTGTGTCAACCCTATCTGGTTGTATTAAACCTTTTTCAAAACAATATCTTGTAAAGTGATGCCTAATTTCTATGTGTTTTGTTTTAGAGTGATGTACAAGCTTTTTAATAATGCATAAAGTACTGTTATTGACAACAAAAGTCTTGGTATGCATGAAATTATACCCATAATCCAACAGTTGGTTCTGAATCCATAAGACTTGTCCACAACAAGTAGCTGCAGTAACATACTCAGCTTCAGTTGTAGAATTGGCCATTACTGTTTGTTTCTTGTATTGCCAAGATATCAACCTACTCCCAAGAAACTGGCATCCACTAGTTGTGGATTTTCTATCAAACTTGTCACCACCATAATCACTGTGTGAATATGCAATAAGCTCTAATGGAGATTCTTTTGGATACCATAATCCTAAGTCTGGATAACACCTAAGGTACCTAAAAATCCTCTTGACAGCATGAAGATGACACTCTTTGGGAGTCACTTGATGGCGTGCACATGCACACACAGCAAACATAATGTCAGGTCTTGAAGCTGTGAGATACATCAATGAACCAATCATTGACCTATAGTGCCTGACATCCACTTCTTTTCCATCTCCAACTTTTCCCCAAGGGTGTTCCCTATCCATGGGTGTGCTAGCCCGTTTCTCATGTGGAGAAAAGCCAAACTTCTTCAAGATCTCTGCTACATATTTGTCTTGAGAGATGAAGATACCATCTTCTTTCTGCTAAACTTGTAACCCTAGAAAGAAGTTCATCTCTTCCATTGCACTCATCTTGAACTTGTCTGTCATAAGCTTGGAAAAGTCTTCACTCATCTTTGGACTTGAAGATCCAAAGATGATATCATCCACATAAACCTGAACAAGTAAGAAATCCTTACCAATTTTCTTTGTAAATAAGGTCTGGTCTATGGTGCCCCTTTTGAATCCATTTTCCACCAGATAGGTGGACAATGTGCCATACCATGCTCTTGGGGCTTGATGAAGTCCATACATAGCTTTCTTCACTCTATACACCTTGTCTGGATGTTCTGAATCTTCAAAACCAGGAGGCTGCATTACATAAACCTCCTCTACAATTGTGCCATAAAGAAAAGCACTCTTCACATCTATTTGATAGACTGTAAATCCCATGCAGGAAGCATAAGCTAGAAAAATTCTTATTGCCTCAATCCTTGCAACAGGTGCAAACACTTCTTCATATTCAATCCCTTCCTCTTGTGTATATCCTTGACTACCAAACGGGCCTTGTTTCTGATCACAATTCCTCTCTCGTCCTTTTTGTTCCTAAGAACCCATCTTGTCCCAATAGGTCTAACATGTTTGGGACAATCAACTAACTCCCAAACATCCTAAATAGCAAATTGGTGAAGCTCATCTTGCATTGCTTTCACCTAACTTGGTTCTTTTAGAGCATCAAAAAATTTCTTAGGTTCCTGTTGTGACAGAAAACAGGCAAACAAACATGCTTGAACAAGAGGGGTATCAACCATCTTGTGGATATTGGCAACAAATCCTTCTTGATTTTGATGAGATCTTCTAGTTTGCACAGGAGTCATCACATCACCTATGATAAGAGAAGAAGGATGATTCCTCATGGTAGTAGAAAGCACTCCTCCTTGAAGAATGGTGTTGTCTTCAATATCAGACTCCATGTTGCCAATATCTTCTTCAAATTCTCTTCCATCATCATCTGAATAAACCTCTCTATTTCTGTTTGAAGGTTCACCTTGTTCAAAATTATTGGGAGAGAATAAATGGTCAAAAGTGTTGTCAACACCTGAGTTAGAGTTGTCAACGTTTGAGCCATCAACGCCTGAATTTGTCTTGTCAGTGCCAGAATTTCCTCTGTCAGCGTTTGAAGAATCATGCATGTTTTCAACTGGTGATACTTGGGGACCACCTTTTTCCTTTCCAGCAGCAGCAGCAGCAAATGCATCTGTGCATATGGGAGTGGTAACATACTCAAGTATGGGTGTTGATTTGTCTGCTTGTGATTCAACCTCCTTATCAACCTGTATACCTAAAATTTCAACAACTAGTTCTTCCACAACATTTGAAGTTACCTTTACAATGTCTAGATTAGTAACAGGCATATAATTTAAGGCTCTAGATAGAGGTTCCAAGTCAAATAACCAATTTGGTCCACTCTTAGGATCACTGGGTTTACTTTCTAAAAACCTAACATGTACTTTTTCAAGTATACGTTTTTCTTTCTTCATGTAAACCCTATATCCTCTACTTTGCACTGAATAGCCCATAAAATAGCCTTCATCACCTTTAGCACTAAACTTACCTAAGGAATCACTAGTGTCCAGAACAACTACATGACATCCAAAAGGTCTAAGAAAACCAATATTAGGTTTCTTGCCCCAAAATAGCTCATAAGGTGTCTTGTTATGGATCTTGTTGATTAATGCCTTATTCTGAACATAGCAAGCTGTATTCACAGCCTCAGCCCAAAATGCAATGGGAAAGTGAGCATCAGCCAACATAGTCCTAGCTGCTTCTATGAGTGTTCTATTCTTTCTCTCAGCTACCCCATTTTGTTGTGGGGTTCTAGCTATACTAAACTGTCTAGTAATCCCTTTGTTGGCATAAAAGTCATCTAACAACTTATTTCTAAACTCACCACCATTATCACTTCTAATCATTTTAACCTCATTACCCGTCTTTTTCTCTATCTGAGTAATAAAGTTAATCAAAGTATCAGCAGTTTCACTTTTCAAAGCTAAAAAGAAAGTCCAAGTAAATCTAGAAAAATCATCAGTGATGACAAAACAGTAGGATTTACCATTTAAACTTTCTATATTAGTTGGACCAAACAAGTCCATATGCAGCAAGTGAAGTGGTTTAGAACTAGAGTGCACTGATTTAGACTTAAATGAGACCTTGTGTTGTTTGCCTTTAAGGCATGAAACACAAGAATGGTCATTGTGGAAAGCCTTTTCAGGCAAACCATCAACTAAGCTATGTCTTACAACTCTATTTATATTTTTGAAATTAATGTGCCCTAATCTCCTATGCCAAAGATTACTCTCATCAACTGAAGCCTTAGCATAAAAACATGACAAATTATTATTCATCTTAATTCCATTAAGATTCGCATTATAAATGTCCTTATGCCTAGGTGTTCTATAATCAATGAATTTCTCATCTGGAATTTTAAAATCTTTGTCAACACCAAGCATTCAGTATTAGTGAAAAGAACCTTATTTTTGTTATCACACACCTGTGATACACTAAACAAATTATAGTCAAGTTCTTTTACCAGAAACACGTTTTCAAAACGCAAATTGTTCGTGAGAAGAGTTCCTTTGCCAGTGATAGTTCCATATCCGCCTCCAAAGTAAACTTTGTCACCATCTTTAATGGGAGTGAAGTTTGTTAGATAATCTTCCTTCCCCGTCATGTGCCTAGAGCATCCACTATCCTAATAGCCATAATCATTAACCTGCTTTTGAATATCCTGCACATAAAGAAAACAAATTAGTTTTCTTTGGGAACCAAGTCTGAGCAGACTTGGATTCATTTGGTTGTTCAACAAGAAGAGTCTTAGTCCTTATGACAACCCCTTGTTCATCCCTTTTTGGATTAAACACCCAGTTAACCCCAATTGGTTTAGTTATGACCTTTGAAATATAATGAAATCTATTACAGGTCATAGAAATCCTGAATTAGGGTTTTGGTATTGTTTAGGTCTCCATGTCAAGCTAGAAGAAGCTTTGGATCCCTTTCCCTTTGGTTGCAAATATTTTCCATTACTTGGTCTGACAACGTTTCTATCAGCGTTTAATTTGTTCTTGTCAACGTTGAAATTACCCTTATCAGCGTTGAACCTAGGGTTTGCTACAGGAAACCATTGTCTGTTAGACCATGTATTAGTCTTATGAAATGGTCTTTGTCCATAAGTATTGGATCCTTTAGTAAAAAATGGAGCTGGTCTAACAACTTATGGAATTTGTTGGACAAAAGGTTTGGGTTTGACAACGTTTGACTTTCTATCAGTGTTGACCTTTGAAGCGTCAACACACTTATAAGCTAAATGTGAAAAACTTCCACAAGTATAACAGGCTTTTCTAGGCATAGCTCTAGGTCTAGAAGAAAAGGAACATGTCCCATTATCACTAATTTGGCTTTTTAGTGACCTAGGTTTTCTATACATTTCTGCATATTTAATACTAGGTTTTCTATCAACATTTAAGCCAAGGTCAATAGTCTTGTCAGTCATAGGATTGGTTACTTTTATGGGTGTAGACTCATTTGGGCTGTCACTAAGCAGCCACCCTTAACAAACAAGGTAGGGTTGGCTTTCTTCCATTGGTCCAAATCAGTCAGTTTCTGCTTGTATTCCTCTACTGGGGTAAGAACTCTAGGTGGAGGAATAAATTCCTCTTCTTGGAGTTCTAGAATACCAGTCCAAGACAAGTCCTTTCTAAGGACACCATAGAAGTTCCCAGCAAGTGGTGGAACACCAGCATACTCTTTCATCCCAATCTCAGTCATATCCCTTGAATCTCTTTGTTCACTGACATACTTTTCTAGGGTTTGTGAAGCTTTATCAAATCTCTGGATTTTAAGATCTACATTATCTTTGTTTTTTATAGCCTCGTCTAACTTAGCTTGTAAAACACCATAGGCTCTCTCCATGATGTTTTTAACCTCAATACTAGCATTCAAATCATGAGTTAAAATATTGATTTGATCTTTTAGGTCAAACTCCATTTTCTTATATTCACACATAGTCTTTTCAGTTTGACTAAGAGCAAGTTGATAATTAGATAACTTGCATCTTTCATTAACCACATCTGTTGTTAATTTTAAGACTTCTTTGTTAAGCTTTTCAGTATTTAGACGACAACCCTTACTACAAAATGCATCATCATATACCTCATTGTCTGATGAAGATGAAGAATGTGCCATGAGAGCATAGTGAACATGCTCCTCTTCTTCCTTTTCTTCAACCAAAGCCTTGTTCTCTTCCTCATCCTTAGCCAAATAACTCCAATCCCAACCAACACCATCAATTTCTTGCATAACAACCATAGCTTTGGAATCCTTATCCTTGATGATTTGGCTTGAGGGTTTTACAGCATCAGATCTTCTTGGAGATCTGCATTCTCTCATAAAGTGTCCCATTCGATGACAATTATAACACTCAACCTTGGATTTATCAAATCCAACAGTGTCCTTAGCATTAAAAGTCTTCTTCTTCTTGAATCTTCGATTCCATCTGTTTGCCCTTATGCTTGCAAGAGCCATATTCCACTTTATTTACATCTCCTCTAAATGCTCATCACTAATTTGCTCAAGGTCCTCATATGTAATCACTGAACCATTGGGAAATGAAGCAATGTATGCACACAAAGTGTCTAGATCAATACCAGCAGGCTTAACTCTTGGTGAGTCAACATTGTATGTGTCAGCGTCTGAATGTGAGGCGCTGACAAAGCTTGATCCATCGTTGACACAAGGCGATCCAGTAACGGGGTGCATGTATGACTCCCTTTGATCAAATTGACCTTCACTGTGTGAGAAGAAGGCCATGTTTCCATTGGTAGACTTGCTTCCTTGATCCAAAAGGATTTCATTCTCTACAAGCCTCTGTTTATTATAGACATCATCAAAAGTGGAACTTTTGTGAGTATTATTAGCAATCATAGACCTTGCTTCAATCTTCCATGCATCACCAAGACTTTTAAGGAAAGTGGTGATGATATCAACATCACCAAGCACTGTTCCCATAAAGGAAACTTGCTTGTAATGTCAAGAAGTCTGCTTCTCACTCCACTTAGCTTTTCATTGGGTTGAGCCTTGAACACAGCATAATCATGCAAGAGTTGGTTCTTTTTCTCTTGTACAGTATTAGCATTACCACCATAAGCAACTTCAAGGGTTGCCCAAAGATCTTTTGCAGACTCATAGCCTCTATATTTGTGTTGATTGGCTTGTCTCAAAGAGAGTTTGAGGATGCTTAGGGTTTTCATGTCGTTCCTTCTCTTTCCAACGTCCGCAGCTGAGACAGCTCTTCCATCTTCAGGTTTTTCTTTTCGATCCTCTTCACTTGAGCCTGGAGTTGATCTTGCCAAGATAGCAGCAGCAATCTTGCCAGCCTTATTGAATGTGTTTCCATATTCAATAATTTCCCATAGGGTGTGATCATGGATTTGAAGATACTGCTCAAAGTTAAACTTCCACAGCTCAAAGATGTCTGGATCTAGCATGGGAATCTTGATGTTGGGGCTTGAGGAGGATGAGGTTAATTCTAAAGTAGACATGTTGTTTTTAGAGTTTCTTAAAAATTAGGGTTTTCGGCGATTTAGGGTTTTTGTGTTCTTTAGATCAAAGTTTCTCAACAAGCTCTGATACCACTTATTGATCCAAAACTTAGATCGATTTAGCTTTTTGACGAGATTAAATCAAGTTTAACACGTAGAGAAACTTTTTTGTATTGAACAAACTAAGTGTTATGCGAAATTTAACACCTAGAACAAAGAACAAAACAAAGTAAACCAAACTTTCACTTTGATTAATAAATCGAACTTGCGTATATTAAACTTAAACCTAAGGACCTCCTTTTATAGACTAAGGAGCCTTGTACAAGAGTCTACGTATCAGCTATTTTAGGTAAAGATAAATATAGAAAATACAATGTTAAACATATCTTTACTAGAATTACAAAACGTGTAAACTAAGTCTTCTATCAGTGCTTGACTTCTTCGTATCAACGCTTGACTTCTTCCTGTCAACGCTTGTCCTGTCAACGCTTGATTTCTTCTTATCAACGTCCAGATTGCTCTTGTCAGCGTCCAAGTATCTTGGCTATATTTTATTCCCAACAGCTTATAATCGCATTTGTCTTAACTTGCATTTTTGGAGCACTTGCAAACGTTAAGACTAATAGTAGTTACTAACGATTTACATTTAAAAAATACCAGCGTAGATTATATTACAACTAAAATTAGAATAAGTAACAATAATATCTTATTTTGAAGAGCAGTATCTCTGCCTAGAACTAGCTTCAAAAAAGACGCGTATATAAAGCATATTCGAGTATAGTTGCATATACTCTAAGTCTCAAATAAAAAAATCACATTCAAGTTGTTTATACTGGTATGTTTTGAATTTTTGAAACCCCACAGGAAACATAATTGAAGTTTGATCCTCGTCAACTACCGTTGACAAAAAAAAAGAATCGCGGAGTTTTAAGAACGCTTTAGACGAAGGAAAAGTGTCATGGAATTCTGCACGGATTACAAAGTGTAAATCAAGTCCTTTATATTCAACGACACGGGCATTTGAGCTTCACTTGTGGTTACTTTTACACGGACGGCCGAGTTAACAATTCTAAAACCCGCATAAAATATAAGAAACATTAATTACACGAAAACACGGATTAATTAAAACTTTTTAATAAATTAATACACGACACTTCTCAAGAACATTTAATGAATGAACACACGCATTACGTATATTATTATTTACCATTCACAAGTATTTACGTATATTAGTTAAAGCACGACAAGAATGAACACGATTAAAACAGGAACACACGTCACAATAGTAATACACGAGAAACTTTAAAACTCGAAAATGAAACAAATACACTAAGGGTGTTAGTTTGGCCGACCATAAAAGAGAAAGAAACCAGAATAGGCCAGCCCGGCCCATTAACCTTTTTACTACTAGCAAAAGCATTCCAGGAAAACACATTTGTCAAGTTTAACAAAATATTAAAAGCCCTAGTTAGTGTGTGTTTGTGGTCGCTGGTAGAAAAAAGAAAAAGGGGGAGAGAAAAGCCTTTTGATCTTTAATATATTGCAAGTGTGTGTTCGGGTCTTTCATTCCAAATCGTATCACGTTTCGGTATCACCATCTAATCTTTTTTCTTTTAATATTATCATTATTTCATGAAACAAATTAATTTAATGACAAGAACATATGATGTTCAATGTTGTATAGATCAAGATTAAAATGGGTTTTGGGTTCGTTCGGTCACGAAAACCGAGAGCCGAAGGCTCTCACTGGGTTTTTCAGCCGGCCAGCCGAACCCTTTTGGGTCTCGGTGGCTACTTCCTGTGGGCAGCCGCAACAGCAGGAGCCCCACAGGTGGGCGTTGGTTCAAGCAGTGGCAACCGAGGCTCATGCCTCAGTGGAATTCTTGTGCAGTCAGTGGGAAATCGGCTGTAGCCGGTGGGTAAATGTTCTCGGCCAGGGTGGCAGGGAACCACAGCCGGGGGGAGGCTGTGGTGCTTGTTTAGTTTTGATTTCGTGCAACCGAGATCGTTTAGGGTCTCGGTGGGCTTAGTCTTTTGGGGCTCGGGTACACGAAGCACACACAAGGGTGTGTTTGGGTTTAAACTTTGATTATTTAATTTTGACTAATTAATATTCATTTAATTAGTTATTTTAAAATAAATAATGTTATAATTAATTAAATTAATCATGGGCTTATTATAATTATGTTGTGTAATTAATCAGGGAGTTAAACATGGTACATGTAATAAATTAATATGACACTTATAATAACAATTTTATATGATTATTCATGATATAAATAACATGACACATGTTAGTTTAATTAAATTTGGACTTACCTTATATAATTAAATATATTTTAACAATGGTATAATTAAATTGATATTGACCTTTAATTTGATTATTTAATTATCAAGTCTAAGGTAAAGTTTAATATCATGCTTTATTAATTAATAATCACTTAAACTATGTTATAATATTAATTAATAATTAACTATAAGATTATGACATGTTATATTATTTATTAATTTAAACTTTACTTTATGACATTTAATTAATCATGACTTATAATATATGCTCATTAGGCTTTAGCTTATTTCACATGCTTATTAAACAATCTTATTATTATTTATGGAAATATAATAATTATGAAAACATGCTATTTATAGAAACATACTAATTAAAGAAACTTTTATTTTGAGAAACTTACTATTTATGAAAACTTGCTAATTTTAGAAAGTTGATATATATAGAAACCTGTTATTTTTGGAAATTACTATATATAGAAACCTGCTATTTTTAGAAAGTTACTCATTATTAAACATCAAGTATAATAACACATGAAACATGAAATACACTAATCAAGAACATATGAAACACTAAGAAACTACATGATAAAACATGAAACATTAAAACAAGACATGAACAAGTAAAACAAGACATGAACAAGTAAAACAAGTCAAGAACAAGTAAAGTAAACTAAGAACCAGTCAGTTATACATGAACGCACAACTCATTCACGTCCTTTATTATGTAGCACTCGTGAAGTCAGGGTAGATTACTTTCCGCCTTTCATTATTCATCGTTACTGGACATAAGGTACGGATATTTCGTCCTTCAGTAAGGACATTCTCTTTCCATGCATGATTAGGCTTCCCCGTTTGTTGGCATCTGTTTTCCCTAATAGTTACATGTTATAAAACTTTTCACTAATTACCATGCAATTATTTAAACTGTCTGAGCTATATACATGCATGCCATGTTCACCTAGTTATGGAGGTACCATAACCATAACACTTGAGGCACCAGTGTTATGACTCTTCCGTGACGAGAGTGATTTCTCGCGGCGTCCCTTTCAGTTATTTGGCCATTGTTATTATTATCATGTGGGGCGTATGGGTGCATCCTAGTACATGTTTTACAGATTTACACGGTGACTTTGGTGTGTGTTCTACATCTGTCACATGGAGCTGATAACTTCACCCAGAATTATATAATTAGAGGCAACCCTTATAATTTCATAAGAGGTCACCCCTCTATGTATTCATTCACGTTGATACCTCTCATGGACTATATGGGCTCTTGGCATTTAAATTACATTTTCATGAATAAATATACGAATTTTCAGATATAAACTAGTTTATAAAACATGTTCCAGGTTTACAGGACTTACACTTATTCCGCTGCATTTCATGTTATACTTATGTTTAAGTTATTCTATTCATGTCATTATATCCGTTCACTAAGCGTATTGATCAGCCGTATTTTCTTTCCATGTCCCATACGACAGGTACCCAAGGTCAGACTTAAGCTATTGAGAGTACGTGCATAGGATGGGAGATACCTTAGACTTCTCTTCATGTTGCACTTCATATATTTATGCTTGCTTGGACACTCATTTAGTCCTTCTACTTCATTTACTTTACACATGTTTTGAGCTTATGTTTGGGAGCCAATGTTTGATTCCGGCTTTCCTTTTTGGTCATGTATGTTTTAAGACATATTACCTTGCATGCTTTGATGACACACCATAATTATCATGTAACGGTCTACTTATCAAAGTGGGGTGTTACAATTATGGTATCAGAGCCTGGTTTCGACCTGTAGGCTCTAAAACTTGACCTGTGACTAGTGGGTAGTCACCAGGCTATTCTTAAAACGACGTTTGTTACATTCCATGTAATGATATTTATATTTTTGAGTATTGTTGATGCTTACTCACGATGTTTTGGTTGAAATTTTGACTAGTATGGATTGGACCACAGCCATCCATATTTAGTCCCATGTTGTTGTTAATTTCTATCCATGATGTTTCTCTCTTGAAATTTTGACCAGTGTGGATCAAACCATAATCGTCCATACTTAGTCACATGTCTTTTCTTCAAATCTTGTGGGTTGAACCATAGCCGTCCACACCAGTCAATGTTAAATCTCTGTTGATTATGCTTTTATGCTCTTTATGACAACTATGTTTTCATACTCTCAAGTTGATTACATTTTCATGTCGATTATGTTTCATGCCTCCTTATGTTGATTATGTTTTCGTCATGTTGATCATGCTTTCATGCTAGACATTGATGGATTTCATTTAATCATGCTTTCATGATAGTCATGGTTGGTTTTCATTAATCATGTTTTCATGCTGATCATCGTTGAATTTTGTTTAAATATACTTTTGTGTTTCTCTATGCAACAAGAATTAAGTCTACGCAGGAATTCCCATGCTATCATGTTGCTCGCTTTAGTTTCGATTTTCTAACCGTTTAATAAATTATTTCCTTTGATCATGTCAGATGGTTGACCTCGTACCGATCATCTCATGTGTATTCCATGTGTACTCCATGCACAACATGTCATGTGTACTCCACGTACCGCATTTCATGCGTACTCCACCTACCGCATTTCATGTGTACTCCATTGCATTTCATGTGTACTCCACATATCGTATTCCATGTGTACTCCACGTACTGTATTCCATAAGTATTCCAATTACAGTACTCCGTGTGTATTTTAATCGATTATCAATCATCTCAGGCGTATTCCACTTACAGATATTACTCAAGTGCTGATGTTGCTCACAACTTGGAGATTCTACAAGACGGAGACAGAGGCGTTAGATCGAAGCGACCAAACAAGAAATATACTCATCCACCAGACATAACCATTTCATTCCATGTCTTTACCATCTTATTTATATGTCCCACGTCACTCAATTGTCTTTTCAGGCATAAGGGTGGGAACCGGTACCAGCTGGCTACTCAGGTGAATAGTTACATGAATCATAGTCATAATAATGACGTCATGAAACTGACAGACAAGGAGGTAGTGACAACTACTTTGACAACAAATACTCTTGCAAAAACAACAGAAACTCTGATAATGGACGTGTAGGATATGTAAATCTTGCTTATGTTTTTAGAGAGAGAAAGAGATAGAGAGATGGTGGAACACACACTTCTAGAGAGAGAAACAAATGTTTACTATGTGTAAAATGAAGAACCACACACCCTCTCCATCTAAGGAGAGGGTTTATATACCCAAGCCCTTGTCATGGGCTTGGGCTTACATTTGGGCCGGCCTACACATGTTGTAGGTTAGGCTTGGGCTTGTTTATTAAATAACGATGTCTAGACTACGAGCTACAACTTAGTATATTGTTGGAGTGACCGACTCTTCCTAAATACGTAAAAACGTATTTCCAATAATCTCCCCCTAAGGGAGGTCACTCCAAACAAGGGTGTTACCCTAGTTACAATAATAAAATAAACTTAGCATATTTTGCTTGTATTGAGCTCGTAGTCTTCGTCTTTCTTTTCTTTTTCTTTTCTGGTGAACATGCTGATTGTGATCTTTGATATCAATCTTGAGAATTAATCTCTTGCCTTGATCTCGTGCATCCATCACTTGTGATCTTCGCCTCTTCGTGACACCATGTCCCACATACTTATACCTTCATAATTCTTGAAAGCTTCAGAGTTTGATACAGCGGAAGACTTAACTTTTAGGCTTTCTTGAATTAGATGAGGTATTAAGTGCATAAAGTATAAGCATGCGGGGACGACTTCTTCTTGGATTTCGCAACGCCACCGTCTTCAAATGTCGCAACATAAGTAGACACGAACAAAATGGCTTTGAACATTTCATTCTAATTCGGTATCATTTTACCTCCGGTCGGTGAAGACCGTTGGACGATATAAAATATCGTACTTGTGGCAGGTAGATTTAATTAAAAATCTCCTTGACAAGATTTCGCGGGTAAACCCGTTCTCTTTACTCGACCGTCCAAAGCTGACTGCGAACGTAAAGAGTGAATCATTTGGATAAAATTATCCGCATGATTGAGGCCGTCAATTCTGATTCCTGGAACAAGTTTGATTCATTAAAGAATCGCACCATCGTTGCTTTCCAGTTGTCACGAGCTTGATTCATATTGAATCTTGCAAGTTACCTACCAAGTGCTGTTTGAGGTTAACACTAGAAGGATTTCCACTCATCACTGTGAACACTGAGGTATCACTCTGAGTGTTCTGGCAAGATCACTAAGATATTGCGTAGAGGCCTGAAACGTGTTTAAATTCAGTTAAGAATTAAACCACTGTTGCTTTCCAGTTATCACAAGTTTGATTCATAAAGAATCGCACAAGTCACCTACCATGAGCTTTTTGATATTCGCTCAAGAAGGATTTCCATCTTCATTGTAAATACTTTCGTATTACTCGGATGTTCAGGCAAGATCATGAAGATTTTGCGTAGGACTCTTAATATCTTTCTTACTTTTCACAGTGTGTGAAGAAGCAAGGAAATATGAAAGTGTGTCCTAATGAGATATTTGATGATCTCAGATGGCTCTAGACTTGATCGTACATTTTGGATTTTAGTGAACGGAGGCTGGAGAGGAGTGCCACCTTTTCAATACCAATTTATTCAGAGTGAATAAATCAATAGATAATGCGTTGTCTCCGTGTGATTAAAACAAATATCTTTTAAGAGATATCTGAGTTAGCTGGGATGGGTTGTGCATTGCATCACTGGGTCCATGATGTCTATCTTCAATATCAAGAATCATTAAAAATGATCTCAATAGCATATGTATTGACCCGGTTTCTGCCTAAAGTTGTAAGGAGGGCTTCTTTCTTTACACCCTTTATCTTTACAATTCTTTTTCATTCTTCAACCCCTTCAATGCTTACCAATACGTCATAACTAGCACCTTGTTGTGATTGTTCCAGTGCTAACTTAAGTAATTGGTCGGCATTCAGCTACATTCACAATCTTTCACCATCTTTCCTAAGGACTACTATTTCTAGCTATGGAATGTCCTTGGGAAGATTCCTCCGGTTTAAGAAGAGTCATTGGACTTAACCTATCCTACCATCCTTATGTCACCACAATCTTCATCGTCGTGAAATAAATGGGTTTTGGGTAAGTATATGTCACCATGAAAATCCATTTTGATATGCAAATCCATTTTGCTCCCCCTTAACATATGCCACGATATTCGAAAACATTTCGCATATGTCGGGATGAGCCAGCACATTAAGTCAAACCATTTGTGATAATATCCCATATTAAATCACATTTTCTCCCCCATATTAAAAATATTAACCCAATCGATTTTTTAATATCAATTGATTTAATGAAGTTTTAACAAAGGTTTTGGGAAGAAAAATGCAAGTCCTTTTAATCTTCATGATACAAAATGTATGAGATATGATACCGATTTGTAACATGATCACATATTCACCATATTAGAAAAAATTAACAAGGTTGGACCTGATTGATGAGAACATCATATGATAAGATCAAATGGTTCTTCAGCATATGTTGGTCGCCTCGTCACGTCTGAAGTCATCTCTTGACACCACGTGTACGATTGGTATTGTTGTCTTGACACCAGTTAGTGAGCTTGGCACGTTCGGCATCTAAGATTCTGAATGCTTGACAATTGCTCCCCCTCAATTGTTGACCCGTGTTCTATTGAAAGAGTTGTAGTCGTCGGTTGAGTAGTCGCATTGTCGAGTATGTAGATACCAATTGTAGATTGCTATGGTTGTAGAGATGATAGCTTCATAAAAACAAGACTTCTCTTGTTTTAACAAATAAATGCACTGAAACGTACATTGATTTGTGTTAGACCAAGTTATAAAGTAAACTTGATCCCTTACAAGGTTTTAAAGTAAACCTTACCCGAGAAAATTAATTCCCGTTGTGAGCCAAAGCTTTCATAAGAAATACTTGACTTTAATATGAAAACCGGGTTGCAGTCAGAAATAACTACAAGCCATTTAGGCATGTTTTATGAAATATTTACAACTTTTATATGAACTCTATTTATGGCGTCGTGTCAATATTAATCGACATTTCTAAGGCCGTAAATATTATCGTACCAAAAGACATGCCGTTTTAGAAATAAAGTAAAAATATTTTTGGATTTTTATGAATTTTCCAATTTTTATGGTTTTTATATGGTTTTATATTTTTGTATTTTGCTTTTGTGGATAAAAATATAAACAATATATACAGATGATCACCAAGGATACGGAGAATAGTTTACCATCATTATTCTTTCGCTTCATCTGCCAATTCCTTTAGAGTCTCAAGCGAGAAGGTTCTCATTCCTAGCTTGTCGGCCAAAAATTCAATTCGAGCGCGATCTAAAGCCTTCGTGAAAATATCCGCCAATTGATACTCAGATCGGACAAAGTAAAGCTCGATTACTCCATTTTCCACTTGCTCCTTGATGAAGTGGTAGTGAATGTCAATATGCTTCGACCGGGAGAATTGAACGTTGTTGCAGCATAAGGCAATTGCACTCTTGTTGTCACAGTACATCGGAATCTTATTGAAACCTAGACCATAGTCGGTTAATTACGATCTCATCCAAAGAATTTGAGCACAGCAACCGGACATATCTATGTATTCTGCTTCCGTACTTGAATTGCAGCGCTTTTCTGACTTTTCGATGCCCAACTGATTAGTCGATCTCCAAGTAGTTGCAAAGTTCCACTCGTGTTACGCCTTGTATCTTGACAACTCGCGTGATCCGCATCTACATATGCCATAAGTGCAATCGAAGAGTCCTTCGAATACCAAAGTCCCCGATTAATGGTTCCTTTAAGATATCGAAAGATTTCACAGTAGACAAGTGTAACTCAGTAGGCCGAGTTTGATACCGAGCACACATACATATAGGAAACTGAAGATCAGGTCGACTAGTTGTGATATACAGAAGGGTACCGATCATTCCACGATAAAGTGTCAGATCAACAGCAACTCCATGTGGATCTGCATCAATCTTAGTTCGTTCCACCATTGGAGTATCCACGGGGTCGCAAGATTCCATCTTATATTTCTTATGCGATTCAAGGGCATACTTGGATTGATTGATAAAGATGCCTCTGGGACTCTAAGATATCTAAAGACCTAAGAAGAATGATACCTTGCTCATCATTGACATCTTAAACTTAGAAGACATGAGTTTCCCAAACTAGTCGGATAAAGTTTGGGTCGAGGCTGCAAATATAATATCATCAACATATATTTGTACCATAATCATATCTTTACCTCGTTTCTGAATGAACAGCGTGGGATCCACCTTGCCTTTAGCGAAGCCTTGAGTAATGAGGAATTGTGACAATAGATCATACCATGCGCGTGGAGCTTGCTTCAACCCATAGAGAGCCTTCTTAATCTTGTACACATGATTAGGATATTTAGGATTCACAAAACCATTCGGCTGTTGAACATAGACCTCTTCCTTGATTTCACCATTCAGAAATGCCGTCTTCACATCCATCTGATAGACAATCATATTCATGTGGGCTGCATAAGCGAGGAATAGTCTAATAGCTTCCAAACGGGCAACAAGTGCAAAGGATTCCATAAAGTTGATGCCCAATAATTGCTTGTATCCACGAGCTACTAGTCGAGCTTTGTTCTTCAATATTCCGCCTAACTCATCGAGTTTCACCTTGTAAACCCATTTCAAAGTGAGTAACTGCACTTGATCCGGGCATGGGAAAAGTTCCCATACTTCAAGACGTATAAATTCATTGAGTTCTTCTTGCATAGCTTCTATCCAACAAGATTGAGTAAAAGCTTCTTGCCATGTCTTAGGTTCAACTTCAGTGAGAAAAGCATCAAAATGACAAAACATTGCACTTTCTTGTAACTGACTTCGTGTGGATACCGGACGATTAGGGTCACCAATAATAGAATCTATAGGATGATCCTTTGTCCACTTATTGTCATGTTCACGAATCTGTGGATTGGAGTAAACCGTAGTAGGAGCTTCCTCTGAGGTGGACGACCCGACTTGATTAGGGTCGGGAATAGGTACACCAAAGAATGGAAGTTCACGCATTTGAGCGAATTCCAAATCGTGATCATCATCATCCTCTTCATCATCAATAGGCATGACATGGGTAGTTGAAACATGTGTTGGTTGAGAATTACTTGTTGAGGGTATATCTTGACCAATTGTAGGTGCAGACGTATCTGATTGTGCTTCGGTTGCTGGAGCGACAACTTCGGTTACCGGAGCTATTACCTCAGGTTCTGGAGCAACAATACTTGGAGGAGTAAAGAATTCATCAAAGAACGGTTGAAACAACGTATCCTATTCCTTCCTAGTAGGTGGTATAAATGATGATGAAGTAGGGTTGTTTGGGACAAGACCAGAACTAATATTACTGGGTCCTATTTCATGAAGTGCGGGTTCAGAGCTGCTTTGCTCAGAAGCCATTGCTGTCAGCTCGTCAAAATCAACATTCATAGTTTCGAGGATCTTGAGAGAGTTACGGTTGTAGATTCGGTATGCCTTCTTTGCGGGGCGTAACCAATGAAAATACCAATATCAGCCTTTGGTTGAAGTTTTCCCAAATTGTCACCATCATTATTTGGATAGCAAAGAGAACCAAATACATGAAGATATGATAAATCTGATACTTTTCCATGGAGAAGCTCATAAGGTGTTTTACCATGGCGTTTACGAATTAGTGACCGGTTTTGGGTGTACACAGCTATAGATACTGCTTCTGCCCATAAAAACAATGGAGCCTTTGCGTAAGTTAACATCGTTCGAGTAGCTTCCATAAGTGTGCGATTTTGCCTTTCAACGACACTGTTTTGTTGTGGAGTGCATGCAACAGATGTTTCATGAGATATGCCAACTTCTTCATAATAGTCACGCAAGATTTGATTCACAAATTCGGTTCCATTATCTGTACGAATGCGTCGGACAGTAGTGTTGAGACGCACTTGAATCATCTTGAGAAATCCGATGATGAATTTAGGTGCCTCATTTTTTGTTGTAAGAAATTTCACCCATGTAAACCGAGAGTAATCATCGACAATGACGAGGATGTACTTTTTGCCACTAAGACTTTCAACACGCATAGGCCCACAAAGATCCATATGCAACAAATAAAGTTTCTCTTGGTTGGTGTCTTCCGTCTTGGGTTTGTATGATTTCTTAGTGCTTTTCCCTATTGTACACGCATAACACAAATGATCCTTGTGAAATAATAGTTTAGGAAGACCACGAACAAGTTCGTTTTTCGCCAAGTGATTAATAGCGTCAAAGTTAAGATGAGATAACCGTCGATGCCATAACCATGACTTAGTCTTTGATGCTTTAGAGAGAAGATATACGGGAGAAGCGACCATCATATCTTGTAGAGACAAAGTATACAAATTATTCCCTCGAGTACCTTTCAATAAATCAACCCCTTCCAAATTACGAATGAAGCAGGTATGCTCTCGAAAAGCAACTTCTAGGTTTGCATCACAAAATTGTCCCACAGAAAATAAGTTGTGACCGAGACCTTCCACATAATACACTCTTGAAATTATAACATTCCCAATATGATATTCACTGTAACCCATTATCTTTGCAATATGATCATTCCCAAATCGAACCGTACCAAGAAACTTGCTGACGAAATTTCTGAGCTGAGAGCGATCTCCGGTCATATGCTTGGAGCAACCAGAGTCCAAATACCAGAGAACAATTTGGACCACCTGTTTTCAAAAACAACAGTAGACAATGCATTGGAAACTATTGGTTCTGGAGTGTTAGCAGATACATATATAAGATTATCAGAATTGCTAACATTTATGTGACCCTTAGAGTTCCTGCGTTTTCTAATGTGAGTTTTAGCACTAACAGGTTTTACTGTTCCAACTTTCTTAGGTTTTGGATTATTCGCAGGCACTACAGTGGGAGTAGACCTATTTAAAGGGCACTTGGTTCCTACAGTAGTGTCAGTGTTCCTAGTGAAAGGACACGCTTGTGTGTTGGTAGCCTTGGTACTCCTAGTTAAAGGGCACTCTTTCTTCGCTGTAGTGGGAGTGATCCTAGTTAAAGGGCACGCATTTCCTACTATAGTGAAAGTTCTACCAGTGGGGCGCCACAACCAACCAACTTGAGTTAACCCTTTCCCAGTCGGTTTCCATTCTAATCCATTTTTCCGGGCATGCATCTCATTCACATGGTTAATAAGGCAAGAATCATGACGACTAGAAAACACACATTCATTGCAATTCCAACATTTCAAATTAGAATTCACAGTAGGCTTAGAACGCTGAACAACCGTAGAGCCTTTAGGTTTAGCTACATGATTCTTTTTATTCAAAACAGAAACAACATTCCTAGGATGGGCTTCTACTTTCTTCTTCACTTGTCTACTAGATGGGGGCAAGATCCTATCATTCTTCTTGTTTCTTTTAAGCTTAGATCTTTGAGCCTTAGTATTGGTGCTTACTCATGTAGAAGGCAACACGGGAATATTAGAAGCTGGTTTTGATTCCGCCTTATCTTTAGTGACCAAAGGTTGAGATGGTTTAGTCCTAGGGCCCTTATTAAATGGTGTGACAGCTATAAGGTTCCTTTTGATTGCACTAGAGGATGATGCTGAGACAGTGGCTGCGTTATCCACAACATTCTTACCTTTTAGAGTACGAAGTGTTTCCTTTAACTCAGCCAAGACCAGATTTTTATCACAAATTTGTTCCCTCAAATCAGATATTTCCACCGACTTTCGATTCAGTTGTTCAATCAACGATTGATTCTGTGCAGTGGTATTAGCACATGAGGGCTTTACTGAATCGAAGAGTCGTGTATTTTTCTGTTTTAAGTTATCAACTTTGGACAAAATCTTGGAAACTCGATTATCTAGATCAAGTTTAAAATTCTCAGCGGCCTCAAGTACGTTCACACAGTTAAGCTCCTTAGATTTCTCTATTTCTATCGGCAAAGATTTAGCAACTTTGTCACTTGGCTGACGCTGTTTTGATTGTAAATTCAATCGAAAATTCTTTTCAAAGTTTGCATCGTCGATATTAACACCTTCGAATTACGTTTCAAATATTTCTTGAATAAATTGTTGCTTGCATTCAAGCAAAATACAATGTGTTTGAATGTCATCAAAACGTTTTGAAAGCGAAGAATATGAATCTTGAAGTTTTAAAAATTCAGCGTCAGATTCGTGACAATTACTATCTACCACATTATCCACAGATTCAACATTATGCACAATAGAATCATTATCAACACTTTTATTCACACAGACAGAAACTATATCATGAGACATCACTTGCTTCAGAAGCTGATCATTTTGGCGTGAAACCCATTCTATTTCAAGTAAACTGTTTTCATAAGCATCATCCATTTCATTGAAAACACGTCTAACTTCTTCTATTTCCAAAAGCAAATCTTGATCAAGATTACTAATACAAGCTTTAACATTCTTTACAAACGGAACAATTTCGTCTCGAAACGCAGCTCTAGTGTGCTCAAAGTTCCATTCACCTTCCGTTATGGCCGAAGCCGTCGTACGTTCCAAAATGACCTTGTCAAAATTGGCTAAGTGTTGGTGAACCGCATTTAAGTTAACGGACGCCTTGCTTACAGGTGGAATTAACTTTGTTAAATCCGTTTTGACAAGTGAAGGAGACGTACTAGGAAGGTTTTCATTTGACAAACTTTGGGGCACAAGAACTGTCAATTCTGCTAATTCCTTTTGTAAGTGAATGCGTGTCTTTTTCGAAAATTGATCTTTGTTATGTTGATCATAATCAATTGTATGGAATTTTGAAAGGATTTTAGAATGAGTTTCATCCGCAATGACTGTGTCTCCTCAGAACTACGAACAAAGGGTGCTTCTTTCGATTTGCCAATTAGGGTCATATCATAAAGACACGGAATAAATTCCTGAGCTTGTTTTGCATAACCGGGATTAGGTGGTAAATCTTGAAGACGTTTAAGTTCGAGTTCTTTAAACGATTTAGTTAAAAGATGAACCTTTTCTGTGGAAGCGTATTGTTTTAAAAGCTGTTGTTCTTTGAATTTAAGAAGTTTGGTAGCATTAATTTCTGATTCAAACTTTTTAGACTCGAGAGTTTCGAAATCCATTTTAAGTTTCTGAAAATCACTGACAACCGACTCTTTTGCTTTTAATTCATTGGAAAGATTAGCTTTTAATGATTCTATTTCTTTCAAGTGTTCAATCTTTTCAAAACAAAATTGGTCAAATTCAAAACATGTTATTTTCTCTGCTTGAGGGACCATTTCAAAAGTTTTGACCTTTTCTTTATGCAACGCAAGCTCAGCAGTTAGGGTGGAATTGGTATCTACGGAATGTCTGAGGGCCATATGCATTTGATCAATAATATGTTTAGGTACCATGACCAAATCATGTTGAGCATAAGATTCCATACCCGTCGTAGCATTTGGTTGAGGTTCACTCAAATGTGTAGGATTGGGTACCACATCATTTGAGTTACTAGTTCCCGAATGCTGTTCGAGGTTGTCATTTTCATGCCCAACTTGATGTTGGTTATCATCAATATTATTAGATGTGGTTGGTACCTCACTGACGACATCAGAACCGTAGTGAGAGAGATTAGCAACGAGAGCAGCTTGGGCAGAGTGAATGTCATCACAATCCGAATCATATGCGTCAAGATCATCTGCTTGATAAGCTGCATTAGAAGTAGAAACGATTGCAATGCCTTCAGTATCTGCTGCCCCTGGGTCTGCAAGAAATGCTAACTCCTCTGAATCCAAAATCTTCCCCTTAGACTGAGCATCAACCAAATACATCTTCTCACGAAACCATGCATCATCCATTCTCCTCTTCGGCTGAGTGTATTGCCTAGCCATATGACCTTGTCCTCGGCAATTATAGCAAGTCACAACCTTTTGAGGACCAATGGGGCTTCCATTTCCATTAGCTTGAGAATTCACAGCTTGAGCATTCACAGTCCTTGTAGGAGGTCCATATGAATTTTGCCTTCCATGAATAGGTTGCATTGTTACTTGACCATCTTGAACAGTAGCTTGTTGTCAAGGATTTGAAGAGGTGCGGAGCTGATTGTTTGTTGGTGGAAATCCTCTAGTTGCAACAAGTTTTGACAAGTAGGCAGTGAGATGGTTTAGTACATCAGCTGACGTATCATTTGGAGTAAAGACTGGTGCTTGGATTGGTGAAAGTTCATTAGAGTAGAAAGCTTGTGCTGGTTGTGCTTCTATTGGAAAATATCCTTGTTGAGGAGTATAGCCCATTGGAGAAGTGTTGGCTTGTGATGGTGATGTTTGATATGGTGGTTGCTGTAGAAAAGATTGCTGATGAACACTTTGTTGATATGCTTGATGTGGCATCATTGGTGGTTGATAAGATGGTTGTTGTGGTTGCTGATAGGTGTGTGGTGGTGACTGCTGCAAGTATGATGGTTGTTGATAAGTATAAGCCATGTTTTGTTGAGAAGCATACATGGCAAGTGGATCATGAACTTGAGGTGTAGACAACCGAGCCTCGGTCACATGGCATTCGTGTTGTTGAAGAAAAGCTTGAAGTTGATCCACATTGGTGTTATGCAAGTCCTTAGCCAATTTAACATATGTCACGTATTTTTTCCATTCTGAAGGAAGAGTGTTCAAATACTTGGTGTTCAGTTGAAAGGTAGGAATTGCCATGCCATAGATATTGAGCTCATTCAACAATAGGATAAATCTCAGATAGTAATCATTGAGAGTCTCCCCTGGCACATAGGCAAACTTATCAAAAGTATCATAAAGCTTACACTCTCGTTCTTGTTTAGTTAACGAAGTGCCTTGCATTAGAACACGAATTCTATCCCATAACTCTTTGGCAACTTTATGCTTGCTGACGAGTTTGTAGACATCTGGAGGAAGGGCTTGGAGAATGATATTTGTAGCTTGTTTATCACACTTGTCTTGTATCTTAGCATCTCCAGTTAATTCACCCGTTGTGCGAGGACGAGTAACAGCACCTTCTGTCACAGTACCATATACCAATGGTCCATTGAGCACCGATGCCCAAATAAGATGTCCATTTTCCTTGTTCAACATATAAAGTTTCATTCGGGAAGCCCATTCCTCATATATAGTCTTCACCAACATTGGTGGACGATTATCCGTACCCGAGAGGATGGACTTATCCGTTACAGATGTGTACTCCATTTCAATAAGTTAAGATTTACGAAGTTGATCGGTCAATGAAAGAAAGTAAATGTATTTGTTGTTGTGTGTTAAAGCCGAGAAATAATGTTGAAATCCCCTAAATTATGTCCTCGATAAACCAAAAAATCCAAGTCAAAATTGCACCCGAGTTAAAAAATTTCAAAAACACGTTTTTGAAAAAATGTTGGATCGCAACACCTAATCGCAGTGGTGATCGTACTCAGATCGTAATCACTATGATCGTACTCAGATCGTAGTTGTGATCGCACTCACTATGATCGTACTCAGATCGTATTGGTGATCGCACTCACTTTGATCGTACTCTGATCGTACTTGGATCGCACTCGTTTGATCGTACCCAACGATCGTACTCAGATCGCACTCATGATCGTACTCAACGATCGCAATGTGTGATCGTACTCGTGATCGCAACGAGTGGTCGTACTCGTGATCGCAACGAGTGATCGTATTATGTGATCGTGCTATTGGATCGCAAGTAGAAACCCCAGGTTTATGCGATCACAATACACAGATCGTACTATGAATCCCACTTTTCTCGGACAGTACAAAAACAGAACCAATTCGAGATTCTAAGCCAAAAAATGAATCAAACACCCAAAAATTTTGTGTTTTAACCCAAATAACAATACCAAATCACTAAAACAAGTAACAAGATGAAGTATATCAAGATTAACTCATAAAAACACAAAAAAAAATTGGTTCGTGTGATATTGGATCAAAAATGGCGAGAGAATCAAGAACACAAATACAAAAACCAAGCAATCATCCCATGGCTCTTGATACCATTTGTAGGATATGTAAATCTTGCTTATGTTTTTAGAGAGAGAAAGAGATAGAGAGATGGTGGAACACACACTTCTAGAGAGAGAAACAAATGTTACTATGTGTAAAATGAAGAACCACACACCCTCTCCATCTAAGGAGAGGGTTTATATACCCAAGCCCTTGTCATGGGCTTGGGCTTACATTTGGGCCGGCCTACACATGTTGTAGGCTAGGCTTGGGCTTGTTTATTAAATAACGATGTCTAGCCTACGAGCTACTACTTAGTATATTGTTGGAGTGACCGAATCTTCTTAAATACGTAAAAATGTATTTCCAACAGGACGTGACCAAAAGTACAAAGGTCAGCAGTCCAACCGATCTGTCAATTCTGGTATTATGACTAAAACTTACAACTTTATTCGTTTTCACATCTGAAGACACATGTCAAGACATCCGTCAAGATACATGTCTCACGTATATTTTCTGAAGATACATGTCAAGACATCCATCAAGACACGTGTCTCACGTATATTTTTAAAGACACATGTCAAGATATTCGTCAAGACACATGTCTCACGTACATTTTCTGAAGACTCATGTGAAGACATCAATCAAGACACATGTCTCATATATATTCTCTGTAGACACATGTCAAGACACCAGTCAAGACACATGTCATGCATATATTGTCTCAAGACTCAAGTCAAAACACATGACTGAAATATATCTTCTGAACCAGGCCCTAAGAAATTCAAGGTACCCTCTAAGGGTATACCTATTCTGTTGTGCTATGTATAGATCAGGCCACTAAAATTTCAAGAACCATCACCGGCGTATAGTTCATGTTTGGACACGCAATATTCGCTCTGTTGGATACGAGCATAACACATTCGGTGAGATCTGCCACGTTTACTTCATGTATTGACATGGCACTTTCATTTCTTGATCATGTATTACCTATATCCACGTCCAGAAAAGACTCCGTTCGTATCACCAAGTATAAAGAATTTCTTTCAGTTTGACGACAAGATCCTTTCTGCTAACCCACTTTCCTTGGACACATGCGAGTTTGATATGATTCTGATTATGGACTGGTTAACAGCACGTCACGCTACGATTGATTGCCACTCACATCGAGTCATGTTCGGTGATATTCAGGTCCCTGAATACAATCATCATGTTTTGATACCAGGAAAATTTGTATAAAATATTTCTGATTTACAAGCACGTGCTTTATTATTCCATGGCTACAAAGATTTTCTAGCTATCATTTATGACGCGATTTTTTTGAAGTTCGTAAATCCATGATCAGCCGATTGTTTCTGAATTTTCCGGACGTGTTTCAAAAGAATTTACGGTATATCTCCTATCCATGAGGTGGAGTTTAGCATCGAACTTGTTTCAGGAGCAAAACCTATTTCTAAAGCTTTCTACCACGTGGACCATTGAGTTAAAAGAGTTGAAGGGTTTGTTGCAATAGTTGCAGGAACGAAGTTCTATTCGTCGAGTGTAACATCATGGGTTGCACATGTTTTGTTTAAAGAAGAAGGACGGGAGCATGAGATTATGTATCGACTACCATAAATTGAACAAGATCTCCATTCGTCATCATTATCCCTAATAAGTGTGAAAACACTTATCCTTTTACCACTTATTTCCAATAATAACAAGACCAAAACGTGTATTTTATGTCGTAAAAGTCGGAATTATGCGTGGTTTGTGTTTTTATTGTGTTTCAGGATAAAAATATGAAAAAGGAAGAAAACATGGGATATCACGGGCTTTTATCAAAGAAAACGACAAAAGACGAAGTCAAAAGATCAAGAGTGCAAAAAGAACGGAAGTCCAAGGCCTATTCTGAAGATTTATCGAAGAAAAAGTCTAAAGACGGAAGTTTAATGAAGTCGAAGAACTCAAGTCTAATAGAAGAAGAAAATTATAAGACAAGTTCAATTTATATCGACAAATCCCGAGACAACGTCGAGAAAGACAAAGAACTTAAATCGAGCCGAGACGAGAAGAAAGAAAGAAGGAAGCAACACATGCACTCCCCACCTCCTATATATACCCTCCTAATGATACATTAGGAGGGTGTTAGTTAATTTAGCTAGTTCATTTTTCTTTCTTTAGTTTTCATTTTAGAGAGAGAAAGTGTTTAACTTTCTCTCACTAAAACTTCATCTTTTCTTTCTTTCATGTTTAAGTTTTAATTCAATCTTGTATTTTTAAATCTTTAATCTACAAGTTCAAGTTATGTTTTTCATCTTCAATCTCTTTCTACCTTTCTTAATTTTTATTTGTTTGATCCGAAAATTATCTTTGATTTTGTTTAATCTTGATGTTTATGTGATTAAAAAGTTTATCTTTTTAATCCTATATAAGTATTTATACGATTAAGCTTGAAGCTTGTTATGCTTTTTGGCTTATTTAGTATCTAGCTTATTGTCTTTTAAGTTTTCTTAAAAGTTTAGTGTTTTTAAAAGTTTGATTCATAAAGTTTGCTTATTCCGTATTTTAAAAGTTTTCAAATTTGTGCTTATTGAGTTGGTTAAGCTTTTGTTAATTGTTTACTTTAGAAGTGCTTATTGGTTTATTAGCTTATGCTCTTCCATCCGAATACCTTTTGTTTTTTCCATCTTAATATCATTAGGGTTTACATATTGCGACGGTACATTCAGACGGCTACATTGCGATGCAATAACCCTTAGGGTTTTACATTACGATCGGTTATTGTGATACTTCCCCCGTATTCCGATCGTGATTGCGATCGCTCATTGCGATCGTACATTGCCACGGGTCTTAAGGCTCTAGTAAGACGAAACGCTGCCCAATTTTTGTTAGCTATATTCCGATAGATATTGTATTCCGATAGAAGTAATATTCCGATAGAATTCCTTATATTCCGATACCTTGGATTCCGATACTTGACTGTGTTTTGGATTCCGATCAAGATTATTCCGATAGAATCTACTTTCACTTATTCCGATGGATTCAGTTTTGATACATTCCGACAGTAACATTCCGATGGGTTAAGTTTTTAGTTTTGCAAAGTTTTAAGTTTTAAATTCATTACGTTTTAATTTCCAAAAATTGCACGCTTCCCGAAATCTCTGTTTTTACCAAGTGTTTTTCTATTTTTAATCATTTACTTTTAACTCGTAATTTTTAGTTTAATTTTTAAAGCTTTATTTTACACAACGACATTTTCATAATTGCTATTAGTTTAAAATAGATAATCAAACCATTTCATTTTTCCACCAAGAACGACTGAGTCGCACTCTTAACCGGTAATCAATTCGAAAAGACTGGATAAACCAATCTTTTTCATACTTGGTTAAAAACCTTGTATTAAATGGCGCCTCTGCCGGCTCTTTTTGTGAAGATTAACGGTTTTCTGTGAGAGACGCGTTGGATTTTGGGATCCGTTCACTCTTGAACGTTATTTTTCTGGTCTAATTTTCAAAAAATTTCAAAAATCCAAAAAAATATAAAATTTTCAAAAATCCAAAGAAATAGAAAATCATAAAAAACCAAAAATATTTCTTGTCTATCTTTCTTTTCCTTTTGTAGGTGTGTATGTGTACCCGTGCTCGTAAGAAGAAAGCAACTCAAGCTGAAGTCGAAACTCAACCTATTGTCACCATGGACAATCGACCAATGATCGAGCTTTTGCAATCGCACGTAAAGGGCAATACCGATGCAATTGTCATACCCGAGATTGGAGCCAACAACTTTGAGCTCAAATCCGGCTTCATTCAAATGGTCTCTGCTCAACCATTCTTGGGGCGTACACTTGATGATCCTCATGACCATATCAAAAGGTTTCTTCAACTCACTAATACGGTCAAGTTTAATGGGGTTTCACAAGAGGTAATTTGCTTGCAACTTTTTCCTTTCTCCTTAGAGGGACAAGCCCGGCATTGGCTTGATAAGGAACCGCCACAAAGTATTCTTACGTGGTCGGATTTAGAGACCAATTTCATCAACTACTTTTGCCCACCCTCACGTACTACCGCTTTGCGGAATGAAATCATTAACTTTGAACAAAAGTACGGTGAGACATTTAGTGAATCTTGGGACCGTTTTAAGGAACTTTTAAGAAAGTGTCCACAACATGGTTTCACAAAAGTGCATCAAATTAATACTTTTTACAATGGTTTAAGCATGAATGACCAAGATTCACAAAATAGTGCCTCGGGGGGTAACATTTTGGTTAAGTCTTCTAATGCCGCATGGGATATTATTGAGAATAAATCTAAAGTGCAAACCAAAAGTGTTCGGGCTAATGTGGCTAGTGCTAGCACTAGTGAAACCAAAAGGAGACTTGATAATCTTACTACAGTTGTTGAAGCACTTACTTTACAAGCCGTTAACAATGCTAAAAACAACAATATTGTAACTTGTGAAACTTGTGGTGGGCCACACTCTTATGCTAATTGTGATAAAGCTTATGATCAATCTCACGGGGAAGTGTATGCTTACAACAACACTGAGAGAGTTCATTTCAAGCCTAATGTCGATGTTAATCACTTGTCTTACAACTCGACAAATTACTTGGCTCTACCCGGTTTTCAGCAAAGACCACCACCACCCACCCATAACAACCAAGGGCCACCAAGAGAAAATGTTCCACAAAATGCTAATGTGAGGGGCTCCAATGCAAACCAGGGAAACTATCATATGCAAAACCAAGGTTTTCAACACCAAGGTTTCAATCCTCAAGGTTTTCCACCTTATAACCAATACCCAAACCAAGTTTTTCAACAACAAGGGTTCAATTTACCACATCCGCCAATGGACTTGGTTTTGCAAAAGTTGAATGAACATGAGAAAATCATGCAAGCAATGCAAGAATGTACTAGACAAATTCAAGAGTCCACGGATAGGAAATTCGTTCAAATGTTACAAACCCTTCGCCCCCAAGGTGCTCTTCCTTCTACCACTGAAACAAACCCTAGAGCGAATGTGAGTGCTATTACTACACAAAGTGGAGCAACTCTAGTAGGACCTTCTGTCCCTCCTCCCGTTACTCCATCTACACCTCCTCCACCCTCATTTATCCCTCCTGCTACCACACCTAGTACTAGTTCTCCATTACCGTCTCCACCTCTCACGGAAGAAGTACCTAAGCAAAACCCTCCACCTACCCCAACAACCACCTCTAAACCTTCAACATCTCAACCTTTACCTGATACACCCATACCACCTAAACCTAACATCCCTTATCCTTCTTGGTTAGACAAGTGCAAATTGCTTACTAAAGAGGATTCTCAAGTCACTTCTTTTATGAAGATGATCTCTCAAATGAATTTCAACATTAGCCTCGTTGAAGCACTTGTCCAAATGCCGAAATTCGTCAAAGCATTCAAGGAATTGCTTAACAAGAAGGAAAAGATGGCTGAGTTTGTCAACACACGCTTAAATGAAAACTGTTCTACAGTCATTCTTAAAGAACTTCCGGAAAAACTTGGAGATCCCGGTCGTTTTGTTTTCCTTGTCTTTGACACACATCACAAAATTTTACCATTTCATGGGCATCTTTGTAAATGTAAGGCCAATAGTAACCCGAATCAAAGACTTTCTTGGCGGTATAGTTGGGACCAAAATGTCCACCCGTAGGTCCTTTATGACACGCTTCTAAAATCTTAAATGCCTCGGGCCCATCTACACACCGTCTAATGATTTGGTCCGCACATTGCCTAAAAAGATAAGGATCATCCCAAAAGTAGTACTTAACTTCCTTAAGAAATTTCTTCTTTTGTTGATAATTAAGACCCTCAATAAGCACATTGCCCACAAGATAGTTTGCTATATCCGCAAACCAAGGAGTGGCATCCTCTTGGGAAGAGATAGACATGAGCTCCTATAATAGAAAGGATTCATTGATTTCTTAATGTGGAAAGTCTCCTTGAAAAGGATGCTCAAGTCTACTCAAGTGATCCGCCGCTAAATTCTCGGCTCCTTTCTTATCACGAATTTCTATCTTAAACTCTTGAAGCAACAAAACCCATCTCAAAAGCCTAGGCTTAGCATCTTGTTTTGTCATAAGATACTTGAGAGTGGAATGATCCGTATACACTATGGTTTTGGAGAGCACAAGGTATGGTCTAAATTTCTCAAAAGCATAGACTATAGCAAGCAACTCTTTTTTCGTGGTAGTGTAATGAAGTTGTGCACCGGTCATGGTTTTACTCGCATAGTGTATAGGTTGAAAATGCTTATTAACTCTTTGTCCTAAGACGGCCCCCACTGCATAATCACTAGCGTCACACATAAGCTCAAAAGGTAATTCCCAATTTGGAGAAACCAAAACAGGAGCCTTTGTTAATTTCTCCTTAAGAGTCTCAAAAGAGTCCAAACAATCTTGGTTAAAAATGAAAGGAGCCTCTTTTTCCAAGAGGTGATTCATCGGTCTAGCTATCTTAGAAAAATCTTGTATAAAGCGCCTATAAAATCCCGCATGACCTAAGAAACTCCTCACACCTTTAACCGAGGTAGGTGGGGGAAGCTTAGCAATCACATCAATTTTAGCTCGATCCACTTCTAATCCCTTGTTGGATATTTTGTGTCCTAAAACAATTCCCTCTTTCACCATGAAGTGACATTTATCCCAATTAAGCACTAAACGTGTTTCCTCACAACGCTTAAGCATTCTCTCTAGATTGGTGAGACATGAGGTAAATGAATTTCCAAAGACGGAAAAATCATCCATAAAAACCTCCATGGTTTGCTCTATCATGTCATGGAAAATCGCCATCATGCACCTTTGAAACGTCCCCGGTGCATTACATAAGCCAAAAGGCATCCTCTTGTAAGCAAATGTACCGTAGGGACAAGTGAATGTGGTCTTTTCTTGATCCTTAGGGTCAATGGGTATTTGGAAATAACCCGAAAAGCCATCAAGAAAGCAATAGTACTCATTTCCCGCTAAGCGTTCAAGCATTTGATCCATAAAAGGTAATGGGAAATGGTCTTTCCTAGTAGCCTCATTGAGTTTCCTATAGTCAATACAAACTCTTCAACCGGTGACAAGTCTTGTAGGAATAAGCTCATTGTTCTCATTAGGCACTACGGTGATTCCACCCTTCTTTGGAACACAATGTACCGGGCTAACCCATGGAGAGTCGGAAATGGGGTAAATCATACCCGCATCAAGGAGTTTAATCACTTCCTTCTTAATGACCTCATGGATTTTTGGGTTAACTCTTCGTTGACTTTGAATGGCGGGTTTGTAATCATCCTCCATAAGGATTTTGTGTGTACAAAAATGTGGATCAATTCCCCTTATGTCGGATATTTTCCATGCTAAAGCTTTCTTATGTTTCTTAAGGACTTCAATAAGTTGCTCCTTCTCATCCTCTTTCAACTCTTTAGCAATGATCACGGGTAATTGGTCTTTGCCCTCTAAGAAAGCATACTCTAAGTGGGATGGAAGGTCCTTAAGTTCAATTGGAGGTGGACTCTCTATGGAAGGTTTTACTATGGAAGGATCCTCATTGGTAACTTCTTGTGGAATAGGAGAAGGAATAGGGTCCTCATTGAGCAACTTTTGGATAGTAAGAATATCTTCTTCCCAATTAATTGGAGAATCATCATCACCAAGAAAGTTTGACTCAAATTCCTCCAAGAGGAAATCACTCTCTCCAAAAGGTGTTAAAGAGGGAGCAATTGAGGCCACGGTTTCAACATGGGGCATCTCATCACTAGTACTCTTGCAAGCATCATGAAAGTGTTCATCACACACCTCATCTAGCACATCAACTATGTTAATAGTCTCACACGGTCTAGACTCCTTAACCTCTTTCCTATCACAAACTTTCCCTAACTTAAACACCACTCTCTCATCCTCTACTCTCATAATTAGTTCTCCTTCTGCCACATCTATCAAAGTACGACCCGTCTTCAAAAACGGTCTACCAACAATCAAAGGAACTATAGGATCCATGTCATAATCAACCACTACAAAGTCGGCCGAAAATGTAAACTTATCCACACCTACAAACACATACTCCGCTATACCTACGGGGTAAGCTATGGTTCGGTTGGCTAACTCAAGGGTCATCCTAGTGGGAGTGAGCTCGGGAAGAGAGAGTTTTTTCCAAACCGATAAAGGCATGAGGTTAATGCTTGCCCCTAAATCCGCCAAAGCCATGCAATTTTCTACACCGGGAAAATTACAAGGTATCAAGAAGCGCCCCGGATCTCCAAGTTTTGTTGGTTAGGTTTTAAGTAGCACGGCGGAACAATTTTCATTAAGGGATGTGTTGGGCAAATCAACCAATTTTTCTTTGTTTGAGAGTAAATCCTTGAACATCTTAGCAAACTTTGGCATATAAGCAAGAGCTTCCGCAAAGGATATATTGATGTTGAGTTGCTTGAACATCCTTAAGAAATTTGAGACTTGGATGTCACCCTTGTTCTTTAACTTGTCCTTTTTCAACCTTGAAGGATATGGAAGAGTAGGTTTTGGTGTAGGTGAAATAGGTGTTGTAATGGAAGATTTGTCTTTGTTAGCTTCTTCATTGGGAGGTGTGGAAGGTAGAGGAGAAGTATGAATGGGTTGAGAGTGTGTTTGATTTAATGGGAGCATTTTGAGGTGGTGAAGTAGAGGTAGAAGTCTTGTCATAAGTAGGAACAAAAGTGGGTGGAACAATAGGAGGTTTAGAAGGTGAAGGATCGTTTGTTGTTTTTCCACTTCTTGTTGTAATAGCATTGACATTTGCTCTTGGATTTGTTTGTGTATTGGAAGATAAAGCCCCTTGTGGTCTTTGATTGAATGCCATTAAAAGCCTATTGGTTTGTGTATCCAATGCAAGTTTCATTTGGTCATTCATTCTCTTTTCAATTTCACGCATTTTCTTGTCAACATACTCATGAGTCTCTTGCATCCCATATCCTTGATTTTGAAATTGAGGGTAAGCTTGATTTGGTATTTGAGAATATCCTTGATTTGGGAAAGGTGGAAGTGGTTGATTAAATCCTTGATGTGATGGATAAAAGGTATTTCCTTGATGTTGAACATTGTTGGGTGCCTTGTAGTTATTTCCTTGGTAAGGTGGTCTTTGCCCTTGATTCCTTTGTAAAACTTGAGGAGGATTTTGTTGAAGTTGGGTGGGTGGTTGGGGTGGGAATCCCGATGGAGTAAGGTAATTTTGGGACTTGTAAGAAAGGTTATTTGGATTGATATTTGGCTTGAAGTGTTCACGATGTTCCTCTTGGTAAGCATAGCATTCCCCTTGATAACCTTGCACCTTATCACATTGTTCATAGGAATGGGGGCCTCCACAAGTTACACAAGAAAGATTAATTACATTCACATCATTTGAAGAATTGTTCAATGAAAGGCTCTTAATGGCTTGAATCATTTCTTGTTGTGCCTTAAAACTCATCTCATGATCTCTATCTATCTTTTGCATGAGCTCTTGGTGATACTTGAGGAATTGGTTATCACAAGGTGTTTGAGAAGTGTTTTGGATAACATGAACCCTTTCTTCAAATTGAGTGTTTGTTTGAACCATTGTTTTAGTCTCAATGATGTCCACGGCCTCTTGAATGGATTTAAGAAGAATATTCCCTCCCGCGGAAGCATTGAGTGAATCTTGGTGATGAGGTTTAAGGCCATCGTAGAAAGTATTGATTTGGTGAACTTCATCCAATCCATGGTTAGGGCATCTCCTCAATAACTCTCTAAACTCCTCCCAAGCATCACTAAAGGATTGACTAGGTTTTTGTTGAAAGCCTATAATTAAGTTCCTCAAAGCCGTGGTCTTAGATGGAGGAAAGAACTTGTTCAAAAACTTAGTGGTGAAGCCATCCCATGTGGTGATACTATCGGGTGGTTGGGTGTCTAACCAATGCTTAGTGGGTCCCTCTAGTGAAAATGGCACTAATATCAACTTAATAGCATCATGTGGAACTCCATTGTACTTAATGGTATTGCAAAGAGCAAGGAATCTCTTAAGGTGATCATGAGGATCATCATTCTTGTGACCATAGAAAGGTGTGTTTGAAACCAAGGTAATCATAGCCGTTTTTAGCTCAAATGAATTTGCGGGAATGTCGGGAATCCTAATAGCATTGGCATATCCATGAACATTGGATTGCAAACGTTCCATCAAAGAACGATTATCAACAGCCATGGCTTCTTGTTGTGGATGAATCAAAGCACGATTCTCGTGATCGGCTTGATGGACGATGGTGGTCTTACTCTTTCTCTTTTTCTTCCTTTTCGGAGGAAGAGGTTGTACACCAATCGGTATTTGTGCACGCCCGCGAGTGAGCATGCAACTCAATACGAGGAATGAGAGAGAAGCTCTCGTGTGACTTTGAAGAGAAAAGGATTATCCTCTTCGAGTTTCAATATGAAATATCCACAAGAAAATAATAATATACGTATGTACTACTTGGGTGCAAGACCCCCAATGAAGCCTTCCTTCTTAGAATACTCACAAGTGAACGGGGGGTTAGGTGGCGCGAAGCACTTAAGTACCTATTGACCCTTAGATGGCATTTTATAGCACATCGCCTTTCTATTCACTTAATTGTTTGTATTCTTCGAATTGTTGCTTATTGAGAGTATTTATCTATTCTTGCTTTATTTTGTTTGATCGATACACGTGTCAAGGACCGGAACGCCCCTCAACACGGTGTATTGCCTTGGCAATACTTATGGAGAATATGTAGATTGGTTGTTCTTATACGTATACGTATTTACTTATAATAATATATGGAAAATATTTTTGTATTTATGAGTTTTTAAGAGAAAATACTATATGTACATAAAAATCGAGAGAATCCAATAATATATATTTTTTGGTGCAATCTCTTAGGAAAAAGATTGCTTTTTGGATTTTTTAATTTGTTTGGTCAATTCTTTAGGAAAAGAATTGTTTTGTTAATTCTTAGTTTTTATATATTTTTTGGTGCAATCTCTTAGGAAAAAGATTGCTTTTTATGATACGTAAAAATAACGTTCACTAGGTGAACGGATCCCAAAAGCCAATGAAAACCGTCAATCGATAGTCTCTCGTAAAGTCAAAGAACCGGCAGCGGCGCCATTTGAAATGTGTATAGTTGAAGTTCGTTTTTCTCAGTTCTTAACAAATTGAAAGTCCTAACAATATCGGGTTTTTAATTGTTCTTGGTTGGTAATATTTTTTGGATATTCTATTGCTAATTCAAACAAGCCTTGCAAAAATGAAAAATATCGTCTACTTATATTTAAAACACAGTGCAAATACCAAGTTTTTATTCAATTAAAATGCAAAATGTAAATTCTATAAACTATAAGGACTAGAAATGTAAATTCTATGAAATTTAAATGCTAAAAATATAAAGCTGAAAAGTTCAAGGACTAAATGTGCAAAATCAGTAAACTATGAGGACTGAAAATGAAAACTATCCAAACTAGTAACCAATTTTCCAACTAATTCAAAACTACCTAACTGATTTTTAACAAATTTCAAAGTACAAGGACTGATTAGTTGCAAACCCTAAAAAATAGAAAGATTAGCAATGTTTACAAACAGATTAACTCTTCAAGGACTTAAGTGCAATTTTTGAAAACAATTTACCAAAAACGGGTTACAAACTTTAATAAGCTCGTTTGAGCTTATTTCTCAACCAAATTTGATCAAACCACTTGCAAACGTCTTAAAATCGAAAATTAGCTAGACCTATCCAAGGAAACTTGCTAAAAGTGACTAAAAAGCTAATAAGCTGAATTCAATAAGCACAAAATAAGCTATAAGCTGATCTAGACTTGCACAACTAGATTTTTATGAAGATTCTTGTTAATAAGCTCTAAAGAAGGATGGGAAATTAAGTCTCATGAAAAAGCATCCAGTAATAAGCTCAGAAACTTAAAATAAGCAAAAAGAGTGCTTATGTTGACTTTTGTTGACCAAGAATTTTCAATAAGCTCAAAATCTCAAAAATTAACCAGGAACACTTATTGAATGATTTTGTGAAAGAAAATTGACCAGTTAATGAAGTGGAATTAGAGATATGAAAAAGCAGTCACCAAGTTACAGAAACTTGAGTTTGCTCAATGTCTTAAACTTTTGCTTATTTCTTGCTTAATTCCAAATACTGTACAATTTCCTTATATACTTGAAACTTCATATATTGACTGAGATTTGAGAACTGGTTTGGTGGAATTTCATTAACTAACAAAGAAATGCTAGGCAGATCAAATTGACAACTTTCTGAATAGGAACTAGAAGAAAACTGACCCAATCTTTTTTATGACCTTTTGCCTTTTTGACCAACTAATTGACTTTAAAATGACTTAAAACCATTTGTTATGACTTATAAGCTGGAAATGAACACAAATTTGCCAAGAACTAATCTCTGAAATTCTATCACAAGCTAATGCCAAACACCATTTTACTGATCTTTTTGGGATTTTGTTGAAGTCTTTTTGAGCAAAGGATTAAACTGAGTAAAGTTTGCTATCACACCAAGTTTAGTAACCACAATGAAAGGTAGAACTAGTAACAAGAACTTTAACCAACTAGAACTCAAAATGATTAACAATGTTATATGACTGATAAAAACTAGAAAAACAGGACAAGAATGAAAACAATAAGCAGATTAAGCTACACAATAAGCTATAACAACACTAAGATCAAATCAGAAACAGGCTAAAACAACTTTGATCATGCAAACAAGCAAGATTATCTAAGAATTGAGCAGGCATCAACAATTTAGAGGAACTAAAAAATCAGAAACTCAAAACCTTAAGCAAAGGCCTCCTGTGGGGAGTAGAGGAGCGTTGAGCTCTCTATTCAAGTGCTAACCACCACCTTAGCACTAGAAAACACTATCAACAATCAAATCAACAGCTACAACCATCAAATTCACCATAATGGACTTGAAATCATCAAATTCTGCTAGAAATGAGCTGGATCAACAAATCAAGTAAAACAACCACAATCTTCTCACTTAGTCAGTTATGATCAAGTTATGATCATAACAAACCAAAATCAGCAACAAGAATGATCAATGAAGTAAGGATGAACAGTAGAGAAGGTAATGAGATTTTTGGAGGGAAAATGAAATTTGAATTTTATTGAGTAAGGAAAGTAGTTACAAGGGTAGTTAAACTGTTACAACTAACTATAACAGACTCAAGAGTATGTCAAACTCTTGAGTTGTTAAGCTAAGAACTAAGAAATGAGATGAGAGGAAAAACTAAGTGTGTGTGATTTCACACTTTTTTACAACTAACTGAAATGAGAACTAAACATGGTATTTATAGACTTCAGGAGTAGAGCAGTTGGGGTTGGTGACGTGTTGGAACCAATCCCAAGCTTCCACGTGTCAAAAATCTGCTAAATGAATTTTTCTGATGAAGAACAGATTTGGGCCTTTTTGATTGACTGAATTTCATCTTAATTGGATAAGTGGGCTGAATTCGTCTCTTGATTTGAACACTTTTCATGTTTACATCTTCTTCTGAAATGCATTCTAGCTCAAAGTCGTCCCTGGGTTCTTGGTTGAAGAAGGAGGACACGTGTTGTGTTTTGGTTGGGTAAATAAAGTGCACACGGATCATAATCCAAAAATAGATAAACTGAATATTACATGGCCTTTTCTCATTGGTTTAAAAAGTCTAAGTGGGTTTAACTGTTTGGATTCGTTCATTTAATGTTGCGGCTGTTAGTGGCCAGCTGGCCATGACATGGCAATTTGTGTGACTTATTTCTTGGCTTCCCATTGGTTGCAATGTAAAAAGCTGGATCAAGCACTAAACTTGGTATAAAATTGACAATTTCAGCCCTTGTAGTTTATGTAGAGTATAAATCAGTCCCCAAACTTCATTTCTTTGACAAATTTGATCCTTTAACTTTCATCTTTCACATTTGAATCCCTTTGATTTGTTTGACTTGAATGTTGACCAAATTTGACTATGATCTTGACTTTTCCAAAATTTGCACTTTTGGTCCTTCATCTTTGGCAGATTGTCAAGATAGGTCCTTTGTCTTCAAAGTCTTGTCACTTTTGATCCTTCTTTGTCTTTTTCATCAAATTAAGCTTGATTTTCCTTTGTTTGCTTGAAAATGTATCCTTCTTACCTATTTGAGCACAAACACAAAACATACCACATAATTCCGCTTTATAGCACAAAGTTTAGGTATTTTTATTGTGTTTTAGGGTGATTTGTTGATAAATTGATATGAGTTTTTGCTCATATCAGTTGTGCATCATACACCAGCACAAGGTGCTCAAGTCGTGAATGTTGTAGCTACCTCTACACCAACACCTTCTCATACTATGTCTGCTGTTAAACTCCCAGTTCTCAAAGGTGACAATTATGAGACTTGGGCTATGCAGATGGAACATTACTTGAATCACACAGATCATACTGTGTGGCAAGTTATCAAGAATGGGAACATACCAAAGAAGCTACACTGGTTGCCAGACGGTACATGCTATGCTCTACCTGTTGTGACTGCTGAGGAGATACAAGCAGAGATCAGAGAAAGAAAAGCCAGAACTGCTTTGGCTATGGCTCTTTCTGAAGACATTCTACCAAGCTTTCACCATTATAAAGATGCCAAAGCTATGTAGGATGCTATAAAACTTAGATTTGGAGGCAATGACAAATCTAATAAAATTAAGAAGATTGTTCTTAAGCAAGAATTTGATAACTTCTCAATTACTAGTATAGAGGGAATACATGGTGGATATGGAAGGTTCAGCAAGTTGCTTATTCAGTTAGCAGTTTATGGACAAGTAATTCCTAATAAAGAAGCAAATCTAAAATTCTTAAGAAGTGTTCCACCAGAGTGGAAAGCAATGGCTATGCACTTCATCACAAGAGATGATTTAGAAACAATTCCGTTTGATCATCTTTACAACAATCTTAGAGCATATGAGATGGATGTGAAAGGCACTAAAGTAAAGACAGCAACTACTTCAAAGTCTAACTTGGCATTTGTGTCAGATGGGAACAGCGGTACTTACTTTCAAAATACCGCTAGTGGATCTAGCAGCGGTACTTACTTCACAAATACCGCTGGAGGACTTACAAGCAGTACTTAACCACAAAGTATTGAAAGCAGTCCAATGGTCTCTCAAAATCCACATGGAAGGTCTTCACCATTGTTTAGTGACAATGATGCCTTCTCATTCTTAGATGGACAAGACAACAGGCCAAGATTAACTCTCAATGACTTGTTCCAAATGGATGATGCTGATGTTGAAGAGATGGATCTTAAATAGCAAGCTGCCATGGTGTCAGTAAGATCTGATAGATTCTTCAAGAAGACTGGAAGAAAAATGACTGTTGATCCTAATGAGCCATTAGGATATGACAAGTCCAAAGTTGAATGTTATAACTGTGGAAGGAATGGACACTTTGCAAGAGAATCCTCTAAGAGATAAAGCTAAGACTAGCAATCAGAAGTCCAAAAACAGCTATAGAACCAGTCCAAGAATAATTGAAAGCTTTCCAAAAGGAAACAGCAGAAGTCCTAAAGGAACCAAAGCATTGGTTACTATAGATGGAGTGGTGAATTGGGCAGAAGAAGAAGAAGAAGAGCTTGGATTAATGGCTCTCTCACATGAAGATACTGAGGTACATCCTTGTTCTAAAGATTGTATTCTTAAATTTAATAGTCTAAAAGTAGAACTAGAGGAACAGTATCAAAAGGTTAACACATGCACTGTAGAAGTAAAAGCTTTCAAACAGGGTGTTGTTAAATTAGAAGAAAATATAGTTTTGTACAAAAAGGCTCAACAAAACTATGAAGAGAAAATAAGGATTTTGACTCTTCAAATAAGGGAAAAAGATGTGGAAATAAAAGCTTTTGAAAAACAACTCTTAAAAATAAATTCAAAAAATGAAGCTTTAAAAACCAGTCTTTGTAATGAAAGGGAAGTGATTAGTCATTGGCAACAATCCTCTAAGGGATTGGGAAAATTGATTAATTCATAAATGGGGTATTATGATAAAACAAGCCTAGGATATATAGAGGATCAACCTAGGATAACCTTAACTAACAAAGACTTATCAAAAGGGATTTTTGATAGTTCTAGTGAGGTAGATGATACACCTGAAAATGATAGATATACTGAAGGAATGAAGGCAGTTCTTCCACCAGTATCAGGAATTTTCATGCCCTCTTGTAATGATACTAGTATAGAGTCAGAAGAACCTAAGATTAATAATGTCTTTAACTCTAGTACTGTGTCTCAAGAAAATACTGCTGTGACCAAGAATATTGTTTATCCACCTTTAATGAACAACTTTGTTTCTGAGTAATCTAAGACTAGTTCTGCTCCCAAGCAGGTAAAAACTCCTAGCAAGATATTGGAAAACAATGTACAACATAATAAAGTCAAAAGGGGTGGGATAGGTTTTGAAAAAGTAAAATCAAAACAACCTTTGGGTCTTCCTTAAGAAGAAAAGGATGTTATGTTTGTGGTAGTCTAAATCATTTTATCAAAGACTGTACATTACATGAAGATAAAATTGTGAAACAAAAGGCTACACAAAGGGTCATGAAAAATGGGAAAAATGCACAGGGTTATAGGAAACAGAAACTTAAAGATGACAAACCTAAGTTTGATCACACAAGGGTAGTTAAACAGGTTAAAAATAATCCTACCAAAAGTTTTGTTCCTAGGGCAGTACTTATGAAGCAAGGACTTGTATCCTTAAAGTCTGGTAAACCAAGTACCGGCAAGTCTAAATCTACAAGTACTGCTAGACCAAACTCAAGTACTGTTGGTTTAAAGTCTGTAAAACCAATGTTCTCCAAGACTTCTAAGAAAGTTTTTGGAAAAGTTAAAACACCTAGAATTAAGGACAAGAACAAACCAGTACAAATGTGGGTTCCTAAAAGAGATATACCATGTGTTAAAGCAAGTACCACTAAAGCAATACTTAAGTCAAAGAAGTCAGAGCACATAGAGTCACCATATGAATTTGACTACATAAATGAAACCATGAAGTATAAGAGTAAAAGTAGCATTACTGGAAATGCTTCAGTACAAACTCTTAAATGTGTAGGTCCCACAAGATCCGAGCCAAATGTGGCTTTGGTCCCTGTTAAAAACTAATGAGTTTTATTTGTGTGCAGGGGCATCTCATTGATGAATTAAAAGATAAAGGAATTGTAGATAGTGGATGCTCAAGACACATGACAGAAAACAAAGATTTTCTTGCTGAATTTGAAGAATTCAGAGGACGTCAAGTAGCCTTTGTGGGTAGCAAAGGTAGAATCAATGGCAAAGGGAAAATTAACACAGGAAAGTTGGAGTTTGAAGATGTTTTCTTTGTAAAAGAATTGAATGAGTTCAATCTATTTTCTGTATCACAAATGTGTGATAAGAAGAACAAGGTGCTATTCACAGATAAAGACTGCTTGGTGTTGTCCAAAGACTTTGAGATGTCTAAGGAATCTCAAATACTGCTTAAAGTACCCAGGCAAGAAAATATGTACACCTTTAATCTTCATACTATTACTCCAACAGGTGGTATTACATGTTTGCTAGCTAAGGCTTCTTTAGATGAGTCAAACTTATGGCATAGAAGGTTAGGTCATGTAAATTTCAAGAATCTTAAGAGATTGGTAAAAAGGAATTTGGTTAGAGGTCTACCTAACAAATCTTTTCAAAATGATTTCACATGTGCTGCTTGTCAAAAAGGTAAACAACATAGATCCTCTTGTAAGACCAAGACTGTAAACATTGTGACAAAACCTTTGCATCTCTTGCATATGGATTTATTTGGTCCAGTTTCTATCAGAAGCATTAGTCATAAGACCTTTTGTCTAGTCATAACTGATGATTATAGTAGATTCAGTTGGGTTTTCTTTTTAGCCCTTAAAAGTGAAACAAGTGAATTACTAAAGGATTTTATCACTTTAGTTGAAAAGTAGTTCACTAAACAGGTTTTAATCATTAGGACTGATAATGGAACAGAATTTAAGAATGCTGATTTTGATGAATTCTGTAGGTCTAAAGGAATTAAGAGACAATTTAGTAATCCTAGAACTCCACAACAGAATGGAGTAGCTAAAAGGAAGAATAGGACATTAATTAAGGCTGCTAGAACTATGCTGGTTGATTCACTTTTGCCAAATACCTTTTGGGCAGAAGCAATCAATATTGCATGTTATGTGTTAAATAGAGTCCTAGTAACTAAGCCTCAAAAAAAAACACCTTATGAACTCTTGAATAATGTAAAGCCTAACCTAAGTCATTTAAAACCTTTTGGGTGTCATGTGTCCATACTAAATACTCTTGATTATTTGGGAAAGTTTGATCGAAAGTCTGATCTAGGATATCTTGTAGGATATTCATTGCAAAGTAAAGCATATAGGGTTTACAATTTGGCAAATAAGAAAGTTGAAAAAAATGCTCATGTCAATTTCTTAGAAAATAAACCCAACGTTCCAGGAATAGGTTATGCTTGGATGTTTGATTTAAATTATCTAACTAACTCCATGGATTACTACTCTTTGCAAAAGGATTATCAAACTAACAATGCAGGTGAGGAGTCAAGTGCAACTAATGCAGGTACTCAAGAAGATGTTTCTTCATCAGATGATGATATTCATATCTATGTGCCCAACATGCCTACTGTTACTCCCATGTCTGCAACTCCCAAGAAGCAAACCATGCCATCAAATGATGATCAAGCCTCCCAGGAGCTACAGAGGCTTCAAGATCAAGAAAAGAATGCTACATCTGCTAATAAGCATTCAGGAGAAGAATCTTTTGAGTCACAACACTCAGCAGTACATACCATACCTAGCGGTACTTCGTCTGCAAGTACTGCTAAGTCAAAATCTGCCAAATCTGTTTACTCACTAGAAGAGATTTTGCAAGCATTGGACGATGAAGACTTATATGCCAGCCCAGCTGAAGGAATCTTCTCCAAAGCTTCCTATGATGAGCAGGGTGCAGTAACTGATTTCAGCAATTTGGAAACAGAAATTCCAGTCAGTTCTATTCCCACTCATAAAGTCAACAACAACCATCCTATTGCACAGATTATTGGTGATCCAAAATTTGTTGTACAAACCAGAAGACAACTGCAAACCAATATTAAAACTCATGCACTAGTGAGTTATGTCAAACAACAGCAGAGAACAAATCATAAAGATACTCAGCATTGTTTGTTTGCCTGTTTCTTATCTCAAGTAGAGCCCATAAACATCTCTCGGGCTCTTGATGAAGAAAGTTGGGTAGATGCCATGCAAGAAGAATTAACATAATTTGAGCTACAAAAGGTTTGGATTCTTGTGGATCTTCCCTCAGGTAAAAGAGTAATTGGTACTAGATGGGTCTTCAGGAACAAGAAGGATGAAAGAGGGGTTGTTGTGAGGAACAAGGCAATACTTGTTACTCAAGGCTATAGACAGGAAGAAGAGATAGACTATGATGAGGTTTTTGCACCAGTGGCAAGGATAGAAGCCATTAGGTTATTTTTGGCCTTTGCATTATACTTGGGATTTATAGTCTATCAAATGGATGTGAAAAGTGCCTTTCTATATGGTACTATTTCAGAGGAGGTATATGTCTCACAACCTCTAGGTTTTGTAGATCCTAAATTCCCCAATAGAGTCTACAAAGTTATCAAAGCACTTTATGGTCTGCATCAAGCTCCAAGAGCCTGGTATGCAACTTTATCCAACTTTCTACTAGAACATGGATATAGGAGAGGAACCATTAACAAAACTCTGTTCATCAAGAAAAATGCCAAAGACATCATTCTAGTTCAAGTCTATGTTGATGACATCATTTTTGGTTCTACCAAGAAGACATGGTGTGAAGAGTTTGAAGCTTTGATGAAAGGAAGATTTCAAATGAGTTCTATGGGAGAACTAACTTTCTTTTTGGGACTGCAAGTCAAACAAAGGAAAGATGGAATATTTATCAGCCAAGATGAATATGTTGCTAAAATCTTAAAGAAATTTTCATGTATGGATACAAGGAGTACAAGCACACCTTTTGAAGCCAAGAAATCTTTATCAAAAAATGAACATGGAGAAGATGTTGACATTCATCTCTATAGGTCAATGATTGGTTCATTGATGTATCTTACTGCTTCAAGACCAGATATAATGTTTGTTGTGTGTGCCTGTTCAAGATTCCAAGTTCATCCAAATGTGTCACATCTACATGCTGCGAAGAAGATTTTTAAATATCTTAAAAGTCAACCTAATTTAGGATTATGGTATCCTAGAGATTCCACCTTTGAATTGGAAGCTTACTCAGATAGTGATTATGCTGGAGCAAATCATGATAGGAAATCCACAACAGGAGGTTGTCAATTCCTAGGCAGACGACTCATGATAGGTGTGAAAACACCCATCTTTTTACCACTTAATTACAATAATAACCGAGCTAAAACGTGTATTTTATGTCATTTATGTCGGAATTATGCGTGGTTTGTGTTTTTGTTGTGATTTAGAACGAAAAGGTGAAAAGTGGAGAAAACACGGCTTTCACGGGCTTTTATCGAAGAAAAAGACAAAAAGACAAAGTCAAGAGATCAAGAATGCAAAAAGAACAGAAGTCCAAGGCCTATTCTGAAGATTTATCGAAGAACAAGTCTAAAAGACGGAAGTTTAATAAAGCCGAAAAACTCGAGTCTAATAAATAAATAAATTATAAGACGAGTTTAATTAATCCCGAGACAAAGTCGATAAAGTCGAAGAACTTAAAAGACGAGAAGACGTGAAGAAAGAAAGAAAGAGGAGGCAACACATGCACCTCCCCATTTCCTATAAATACCCTCCTAAACTCATTTAGGAGGGTTGGTTAGTTTGAGTTTAGCTTAGTTTTTTCTTTCATTTTTGTAGGTGATTCTAGAGAGAGAAAGTGACAGTTTCTCTCACTAGGATCCCAATCTTTTACCTTCCTTTCTTGTTTTTAATAAAGCCTTTACCTTTGATAATTTAATTCTTGTTTTAAGCTTAATCTTATTCTACCTTTCTTAGTTTTTCTATTTGATCTCAAATCCGATTTCGTTTCTTTACACGAATTTGTTTAAGTTTTATGTTTGATTTATGAAAAGGTTTGTCTTTTGGTTAATCTAAGTTTCTTACGAATCAAGCTTTGAGCTTGACATGCTTATTGGCTTAATTTGTGTCTAGCATATTGTTTTTAAGTTTTCTTAAAAAGTTATAGTCTTTTTACAAAGTTTATTTATTTTGTGTCGTGAAAGGTTTTGAATTTTAGCTTATTGTGTTAATCTTATTCTCGTCTTTCTAGTTTCGATTCATGCTTATTAGTCATAGCTCATTAAACTTGTGCTTATTGCCAAATTCAGTTCCATCGGAAAAAGAGGGTTTCTACACATTGCGACGGGTTGTTTGTATCGCAATAACCATTGGTGGTTCTACATTGCGATCACTTGTATCATTCCCCCTTATTCCGATCGGGATTGCGATCGCTCATTGCGATCGCATATTCCGACGGAGTTTAAGGTTGTATTGAAACGAAGTGCTGCCCAATTTTCTATTGCAACATTCCGATGGATTTCATTTTAATGTATTCCGATGGTTTTTCTTTTTACATATTCCGATGGTTTTTCTTTTCAGTATTCCGATAGTTTTTCTTTGATCATTCCGACGGGTACTCTTTCCGATAAGTATTCCGATAGAATGGTGACAGCGTTCCGACGGCGTACATTTCGATCGATATTCCGATCTGGATTCCGATCGGAGGATTCCGATGGATTGGTAGTTTTATGTCTTGTTTTCATTTTCAAATTCAAATTTAATCTTTCCCGCCTTTTTACTTAATGTTATTTTAAACTTGTTTTGTCTTACTTTTATTTTTAAGTTTGCAAGTTTTAATTTTACGTCATTTAATTTCTCGTCAATTATTTTTAAAATTTTAAATATTTCACCGTTTACGTTTAAACTAGTTGTAGTTTTAATTACTCGTCATTTATTTTAAAGTCTTGCACATTTATTTTACCAAAACCAAAAATATTATTTTCACCAAGAACAACTGAGTCGCACAATTAACCCGAGATCAATTCGATTAGACACCGAGAATAACGAACTTTCAACTAGCAAAATCCGAATATTAAAATGGCGCCGCCGCATTTAATACTTGGGTTCTAGGCCTAGTTGAAAAAGTTCGTTTTCTCGGTGTCTAATCGAATTGATTTCCGGTTAAATGTGTGACTCAATCGTCTTTTGGTGAACAAGAGAATGGGTTGGTTTGTTTGTCTAATTTAAACTAATAGCAAGTAATTAATAGTGTCATTGAGTAAAGTTAAAGCGTTTAAGAATTAAACTAAAAGCTATGTAGAAAAACCTTAAGTAAAAGCTTTAAAAGTTAAAAACATGTTTCATCGCAATATAACAATCCATTTCCGTCGGAATGCACCAAATTAAAACCATCGGAATATTCAATACAAGGTCCATCGGAATGTTAAACTTACTACCATCGGAATGTTGTGAATTCTACTATCGCAATGTGAATCTATCGGAATGATGCTGTCGCAATGTTCCTTTCGAAAAATGGGCAGCACTTCGTCTTAACAAAGACCTTAAGACCCGTCGGAATATGCGATCGCAATATGCGATCGCAATCCCAGATCGGAATAAGGGGAAAAACCAACCCGATCGCAAAGTAGAACCCTATTGGGTTATTGCGACCTAAACCAAGAACCTATCGGAATGGGTAGAGTCCCGTCGGAATGTGTACAAAGTCCCTTGAATTGCGATGGAAGGCAACAGTTTCCGAAATTGGTGGCAAGAGTGAAACTCAATAAGCAAATGAAATAAGCTATTCTAACCGGATCTTAAACAATTCAAAAAGCTTAAATTTAATGACTTCTAAAACGTAAAAGATTATAAGCTTTATAAAATGACTAGGAAATGACTAAAACCCTTGCAAAATCCGAAAACTAATAAGCTAAGACTCGAAATAAGCCAATAAGCATTACGAGCTTATGGCTTAGACGAAGGAGCTTGTGTAAAACAAGAAAACTTACTCATTAATCACGAATCACCTCCACAATCAATACGAATCAACAACTATTCGGATTAACCATAAACTTTTGGATTAGTAATAAGCGAAATAAAGAAATGAAGAATGAGATTAAAGAACATAAAAACTTAACTTGATATTGATTAATGGAATCCAAATACAAAGACTTAAAGAAAGCTTAAATTTAAAAGTTGAAAACAAAGAAGAACTTAGTGAGAGAAAGTTTGGAACTTTCTCTCTCTAAAACTAGGAAGAAAACTTAAAAATAAAAACTAGCTAGCTCCCCTACTAATGTGATTAGGAGGGTATTTATAGGGAAGTGGGAGGCATGTGTGGTGCTTTCTTCTCGACTTTAATTCTTTGTCTTTCTCGATGTCGTCTCGGGATTAATTAAACTCGTCTTATCATTTCTTCATTTATTTAGACTCGAGTTCTTCGACTTCATTAACTTCCGTCTTTAGACTTGTTCTTCGATAAATCTTTAGAATAGGTCTTGGACTTCCGTTCTTTTTGCACTCTTGATCTTTTGACTTCGTCTTTTCCCGTTTTCTTCGATAAAAGCCCGTGAAAACCCGTGTTTTCTTCCTTTTTCATATTTTGGTCCTAAAACACAATAAAAACATAAACCACGCATAATTCCTACTTTTATGACATAAATCACACGTTTTGGTCTTGTTATTATTGGAAATAATTGGTAAAAGGATAAGTGTTTTCACACTTATTAAATCCCCTACACTTGACCATTGCAATGCCCTCATGCAATGCAATAATTTTAAAGCACGGTTTACATTTTCCATCATAAATAACCCACCTTGGCCTTTATTAACTACTAAACATAAAAAGATAGAACAAGAAAAGAAATCAAACACTTCCAATGGTTTTGGCAGCCATGAACGTTTATCATCCTCAAGTTTCACGTTCCCCATACCAAGCTTAAAAACGAGATCATTGTTATTATAAGTTAGCAAACTATCACGAACTCATGTGGGCCAATTACTCACTTAGACTCCCTTATTCATAAGTGTATCTCTTATATTTTATTTTTGTCTTGAATGATCACGAGGATGCATTGTTTGACTTATTTCGATAGTTATTTAGTCCGAAAATAAGGGTAACGATTTAATCAATAGTTAGCTAAAGGACCAAATCTTTTAAAACTGCTTCTCGGGACCTCATAAAGTTCATATCTTGGCATAACTCGCTTCACGATTTGAGACCTTTCTCGGACCGAGATTTGGCAGCGACTTCATACTTCGAATCTTTGAGAGACGCTCTTGAAATTATGGTCTTCTCTTCGTAATAGAAATTTCTTCACTTGAAGTTTTGAGTGATTCTTCATCTTTAGACCACGACTTCTTCATTTTTCTCCAATCTTTATTTTGGACTTTGGTATACAACGATCCGCCTCCTTTTAGGAATTGGATCTATTTATCCTCATACCTTGTTAGGGTCTTTTTGGATAGACTTCTCCATGACTTTTTGGGGAGTTCTTGCTCTTCGTCGTGTGTCTCGGTCCTTCATATTGATTTTCGATAAATGATTCTTCACATCACTTTTGGATCTTTAGCAACAAAATGTAGCCCTCATGCCTTGTTAGGGCCTTTTCGGACTCGCCAATCTTCGCATCCCGTTTCAATAAGTTATGCCTTGGCTATGAACTCTAATCCGTACCGAGCAACTTTTAAACGATCTGGGGCTAGAAGCTAAGTAACCTTTTAAATCGTACAACCTTATTTATTGCAGATAAATTTATTAACAAGCGGAGGGAGAATAGGCTTATAATTAACTCACATAAATTCACGAAAGGATACCGAGCTTTATAATTGACTCTATCATCTCTCATTCTCCACAATTTAAAATCTCAAGGAATGAGACTCGTGGATGCTTAGCCTATTAAATCAAAGTTTTGGGTTTTCGAGTCATCTATAGGATCTTGCAAATTCTTAGACTTTTTTAAGTTTAGAAATCGCATTTTAAAGTTCCCTTGATAAACGACTCTCTAGGATCAATTATAGGAACTTGCGAAAAGTTCTTGTTCTTAACCCGTGAGAGTTAAGACTTTCGCGTTTTATAGCTCCCTATATAAAAGCCTAGCAAAACTTGACTTAAACACGTTAAGGATACTAGCTAGAGTAAACTTAGGCAAGTAAACTCGGGTTGAGTCAAAATGTTCACGACTAAGAAAAATCTAAAACCACTTTATTGAAAAACTATTCTAGCAATGGAAACATAACAAAGGAAAATGCAACTATACAAAGGCCAAAATAGATTAAAAATTTTGAAAAATGTCGAAAAATCAAATTTTCCGGTTAAAATGAGGGCAAATTCATGGAAAAGACCACTTACTTCGATAGAAGTCCCCCCTACACTTGAGATAAACATTGTCCTTAATGTTTAAGCATGTGGGAGTAAACTCCCCTACACTTAGGACATTGTGCACTTTGTTTCAATCTTGTTAAGGAAAGGACAACTAAAGTGAGTTCAATGTGAGCATATATAAAATATGAAATATTGAATCACAAGAGTTTAGGATAAAACCAGGAAGATGGGATCACGGTATCACGGTTCGTCAAAAGTCATCAAGGTGGATCTTTGAAGCTTTAATCCCTACACAGCACAAGAAACAAGACAACAAACATATGCGGGGCTCCCCCTACACTTATTATGAAAGCAGTAAAGGATAGTACACGGGTTGCCTCCCGAGAAGCGCTTGTTTTTGTTCACCGAGTCATGAGCCTGACTCGGCCCAATTTTAGTTCATGGGGAACGTGGTGAGGGATGGAATCATCTCTTGAGAGATGTCCTCACCAAAGTACAGCTTCAGACGCTGGTCATTCACCTTGAAATTGGGCCCATTCGGCTGAGAAAGCTCAATGGTCCCATATGGAAAGACTTTGGCGACGGTGAATGGACCAGACCATCGGCTCTTCAACTTGCCAGAGAAGATCTTCAACCGAGAGTTAAAGAGTAAGACTTTATCACCAACGTGGAACTCTCGGTTCTTGATTTTTGCGTCATGAATGATCTTCGTCTTCTCCTTGTAGATCAGCGAATTCTCATAAGCTTCATTCCTCGGTTCACTTAGCTCGTTGAGTTGAATCTTGCGATGATCACCGGCTTTGTTGATGTCGAAGTTAGCCCACTTCAAGGCCCAGTGCGCCTTATGTTCCAGCTCGATGGGTAGGTGGCAGGCTTTCCCGTACACAAGACGATAAGGTGTGCAACCGATCGGGGTCTTGTAAGCAGTACGGAAAGCCCACAGAGCATCATCTAACTTATCGGCCCACGCGGCGCGATGCTCTCCCACAGTACGCTCCAAAATTCGCTTCAAGCCGCGGTTGGATATCTCGGCTTGCCCATTGGTTTGGGGATGATAGGCGGTGGAAAGACGGTGATGGACACCATACTTAGCCATGACTCTTGCAAATTGATCGTTGCAAAAATGAGTCCCGCGGTCACTGATGATAGCACGAGGAACGCCAAATCGAGCGAAAAGCTGCTTCAAAAAGTTCACAACCACCCTCGCATCATTCGTAGGAAGAGCCTTAGCTTCAACCCATTTAGAAACGTAGTCGACGGCAACGAGGATGTACTTGTTCCCTTTGGAGGATGGAAATGGCCCCATAAAGTCGATGCCCCATACATCAAAGATTTCACATTCATGTATGAAATTTTGAGGCATCTCATCCTTATGTGTGATCTTGCCTTGGCGTTGGCAAGCATCACAATGCTTAACCATTTCGTGAGCATCACGATAAATGGTGGGCCAATAGAATCCAGAATCAAACACTTTTTTAGCGGTGTAGTTGGGACCAAAGTGACCACCGGTGGGTCCTTTGTGGCAAGCTTGGAGAATGTCAAAAGCTGCCGGTCCGTCAACACATCGACGAATAATCAGATCAGCACACTGTTTGAATAGATAAGGGTCATCCCAAAAGTAAGTCTTAACATCATTCAAGAACTTCTTCTTTTGTTGGGATGTTAACCCTTTGATGAGAATACCACCCGCTAGGTAGTTTGCAATGTCCGCAAACCACGGGGTGTCATCAAGATTGAGGTTTATAGACATTAAGGTCTCAAGGGGAAAAGAGTCATTGATCTCTTTGTTCGGATGATCCCCTTGATATGGATCCTCAAGTCGACTCAGATGATCCGCGGCCAAGTTTTCGGCTCCCTTCTTGTCACGAATTTCAATGTTGAATTCTTGAAGGAGTAAAACCCAGCGAAGAAGTCTTGGCTTAGAATCATGCTTTGTCATCAAGTACTTCAACGTGGAATGGTCCGTGTATACGATGGTGGGGGATAAAACAAGATAGGGGCGAAATTTCTCAAAAGCATAGACAACAGCTAAAAGCTCTTTTTTGGTTGTCGTATAATGCAATTGAGCCCCCGTCATCGTTTTGCTAGCGTAGTGGATTGGTTGGAAGTGTTTATTCATTTTTTGGCCCAAAACCGCACCAATAGCAAAGTCGCTAGCATCGCACATCAATTCAAAATGCAGCTCCCAATTAGGGGTAACCAAGACTGGTGCCTTAGTTAGCTTATCCTTGAGAAGATTGAAGGCTTCGAGACACTCTTTAGAAAAGATAAAAGGAGTATCTTTTTCCAAGAGGTGGGTCATCGGGCGAGCGATTTTAGAGAAATCTTGAATGAATCGACGATAGAAGCCCGCATGACCCAGAAAACTTCGCACACCCTTCACGGTTGAAGGTGGAGGTAATTTGGCTATGACATTAACTTTAGCACGGTCGACTTCAAGACCGGCTTTAGAAATTTTGTGTCCTAGCACGATGCCTTCTTTTACCATAAAATGGCATTTTTCCCAATTCAGAACAAGGCGAGTGTCTTCGCACCGCTTAATCATACGTTCCAAATTGGCAAGAAGAGAAGAGAAGGAATCCCCGAAGACCGAGAAATCATCCATGAAGACTTCCATGGTTTGCTCAACCATATCATGGAAGATAGCCAACATGCACCTTTGGAAAGTCCCGGGGGCATTGCATAAGCCAAAAGGCATTCTTTTATAAGCAAATGTGCCATAGGGACAAGTGAATGTTGTCTTCTCTTGATCTTGGGGATCGATGGGTATTTGGAAATAACCCGAGAAACCATCAAGAAAGCAGTAATATTCATTACCCGCTAAACGTTCAAGCATTTGGTCCATAAAAGGTAGAGGGAAATGATCCTTTCTCGTGGCATCATTGAGTTTGCGGTAGTCTATACAAACTCTCCACCCAGTAACAAGACGGGTAGGAATCAACTCGTTGTTTGCATTGGGCACAACGGTAATTCCTCCTTTCTTAGGCATACAATGGACTGGACTAACCCATGGTGAATCCGAAATAGGGTAAATCATACCCGCATCAAGAAGTTTGATAACCTCTTTTTTGATGACTTCATAGATTTTGGGATTCACCCTTCGTTGGCTTTGTATTGTGGGCTTAAAGTCGTCCTCCATGAGAATTTTATGTGTGCAGAAGTGAGGATCAATTCCACGGATGTCAGAGATTTTCCAAGCGATAGCTCTTTTATGCTTCTTCAACACGGCGACAAGTCGGGCTTTTTCGTCTTCTTTCAGATCCTTTGCGATGATGACCGGTAACTTCTCGTTGTCTTCCAGGAAAACGTACTCAAGATGAGGAGGTAGGTCCTTAAGCTCGAGAGTGGGAGGATCCTCAATAGATGGTGAAACTAACGATGGATCATCATTAGTCACCTCTTTAGGAGAAGGAGGAGACAACGGGTCCTCATTGAGAAGTCTCTCAATAGTACGAATATCTTCGTCCCAATTGGTGGACAAATTATCATACTTAATATCGAGAGGACCCAAACTAGCTTCGAAATCATCCAAGTCACTTTCTCCAAAAGGAGTCAATGCTGGAGCAATTGAGGCAACGGTCTCAACATTGGGTAGAGAAGAAAGTGTACTTTTGCAAGCATCATGAAAATGTTCTTCACAAGCCTCATCGAGAACATCAATAGCATTAACACTCTCATATGAATAAGGTTGCTTAGAAATCTTACCCATGTTGAAGACAAGTTTATCGTCACCAACTCTCATGATTATTTCGCCCGTGGCTACATCAATGAGAGTGCGACCGGTCCTCAGGAATGGACGTCCAACGATTAATGGAACACGAGGATCCATCTCGTAGTCAACGATGACAAAATCCGCCGGGAAGGTGAATTTATCAACGCCAACAAATACATCTTCGGCTATCCCCACTGGATAAGCAACCGTACGGTTGGCTAATTCCAAAGTCATTTTGGTGGGGACTAGCTCGGGGAGAGATAATTGCTTCCAAACACTTAAAGGCATTAGGTTTATACTGGCACCTAGATCGGCTAAGGCCATGCAATTCTCTACTCCCGGGAAGTTGCAAGGAATCAAGAAGCGACCCGGATCACCAAGTTTGGTAGGCAATTTCCTTAAGAGCACTACAGAGCAGTTCTCATTAAGTTGGGTCTGAGCGATGTCAAGAAGCTTTTTCTTATCACTTAGAAGATCTTTAAACATCTTAGCGTATTTGGGCATGTGAGCGAGAGCCTCGGCAAAGGAGATGTTAAAATTCAATTGTTTAAACATTTTTAGAAAGTTTGAAACCTGAATATCATCCTTGCTCTTTTGCTTCTCTTTCCTCAACCTTGAAGGATAAGGTATATTGGATGAAGAAGAAGGCTTTAAGGGAGTAGGATCACTCACAACCACGGGTGGTGGGGAAATGGGGATAGAAGGTGAAGGAGGTGGGGAAAGTAGCTCTTTTTCCTTGTTCACAATCACGGGTGGAGGTGTAGGAAGCTCGGGCTCCATATAACCTTTTCCACTACGAGTGGTGATTGCTTTCATCTCCCCTCTTGGGTTCGCAACGGTATTACTCGAAAGAGTACCCGAGGAAGAGGGTTGATTACCTTGGATGAGCGAACCAATCATATCACGTAGGTGAACCGCTTGATTATTAAAAGAGTTTTGCATGTTTGCATCAATTTCATTGCTGTGTTTTGCCATATCATTCCTTAGCTCGGCTCGAATATCGCTCCCTTGTTTCACAATGTCATTCTTCAAGTTGACAAATTGACTCTGAAGATTCGTCACCATCTCACGATTAGTCTTCATGAACGTCTCGACGTCTTGGTTTACTGCCATCGGTTGATTGAGAGGTGGAGCTTGGTAAGCTTGAGAATTTCCTTGAGTTGGGTATGGGTTTCTTTGGGATTGGTATTGATTTTGAGCACGAGGTTGGGATTGGTTGTTTCGGTTATAGCTTTGTTGTTGGTTTTGGTTTTCAGGAGGGAAACCAGGAGGAGCAAGATAATTGTTGGAACGATAACTTAGCAAGCCACGGTCTCCTTGAGGGCGAGCTTGATAGCCTCTCGTGGGATAAGTGCCGTAAGTTGCGTTAACGTTTTCAGAAAAATTGGCTTGGGTAGAAGGACAATCATTGTAAGAATGAGGACCACCACATGTGTCACAAGAAATAGCAACGGCTTTAGCTTGTTGAAAGTGGTTTGTGGCCATGGCCATGAAATTCTTGTTCATTTCAGCGAGTTGTCGAGAAATTTCAGTCATCTCAGGATTGGAGGTAGTAGAAGAAACATTGACTCTCGAGTTAGATCTTGAGGATGCGGATGAATCCCAACTCTTGTGGTGAGTAGTCATGTTCTCGATCAACTCTCGGCACTCCTCCGGTCTCCTTTTCATAAAAGTACCACCGGCGGCGGCATTGATCGTGTCACGATCACGAAAAGTGAGACCATTGTAGAAGGTGTCAATGAGAGTGACGGGGAGCATATTGTGATTTGGACAGCGGTCGATCAAATCATTGTATCGTTCCCAAGCATTGAAAAGCGATTCATCATTCTCTTGCATAAATCCACTGATTTGGTTACGAAGGCTTGTGACCATGGATGGGGGAAAGTAGCGCGATAAAAAGCGTTGAGTCATGTCATTCCACGTATGAATAGAATTCTTAGGAAGACGGTCAAACCATTTTTCGGCATGGTGAGAAAGCGCGTGGGGAAGGAGTTGAAGGCGAAGGTCATCCATAGAAACACCGGAGCACTTCACGCTTTGGGTCATGGTAATGAATTTGTCGAGGTGTTTGTTGGCATCATCATCCGGAATTCCACGAAATGGGTTCGTTTGTACTTGCTGGATCATGTGATGCTTCAACGAAAACTTCTGAGCCGTGACGTGCATTGGCGCAATCGGGCCTCCGCGTCCGTTCATGGTGGGTTGACACAATTCTTCCATGGTTCGTAAATCAGGTAGGTGGACATTGTTTTTGTTGTTGTTGTTATTCAAATTGGGTTGAGGTGGGTGATTATTGTTGTTATTAACACCAGCCATATCTAAATCTTCACGAGTCTCGGGCTCAGAATAGTTCGAAGATCTAGTACGCATACACCTGTAGAAGAAAAATATACAAAAAGAATAACTCATATCATGGCAGTGTAAGAATCAAACCATTGTTGCTACTTCTACAACTGAAGCTGAATATGTAGCTGCTGCTCATTGTTGTGGACAAGTACTTTGGATTCAAAATCAATTGTTGGACTATGGGTTTAACTTCATGAACACCAAGATTTACATTGATAATGAAAGTACTATATGCATTGTCAAGAATCCAGTATTTCACTCCAAGACTAAGCATATTGAAATAAAACATCACTTTATAAGAGATGCTTATGACAAAAAGCTTATTCAAGTCTTGAAGATTCATACAGACAACAATGTAGCTGATTTGTTGACCAAGGCATTTAATGCAAAGAGATTCGAATTCTTGGTGACACACATTGGTATGCTCAACCAATAACATGCTGCATATGTTGAGGGGAGGTAATAGTTGTACAAATTTTTATAATTTTTATTGTATAGTCTATGTTTTGTGTTTTTGATGTTATTGCAGGTTTATAGAAAAAGATAAAAGAGGTTACATGTCTAGTGGAAAGCATGAACTGGTCAAAATTGTGAGGTACCGTTGTCACTCCAAGTACCGCTAGCACAAAACCAAGTACCGCTTATGTTCCATGTACCGCTACATGTCCGTTGTACCGTTAAGGGTCTCTTTTGTAAATTTGGCGGTTTCTTCGCGCTTGGGTTTGTTATTTACTTAAATACTTACCCCAATTACACAATTGATTCACCTAATCTTTTATTTTTATCTCTTGATTCTATAACCTTCTCTCTAATCTTTCGATCATCAAAAATACTAATGGCTGCTTTACAAGTAATCTCTAAGCATAATTTGGTTGCGAATCTTGCTACGAATGACGACACTCTTGGTTTCCATGAGATGCTTGGTTTCCTATCTCGAAGTCATGTTCGCTTCACACTTACTGTAAGTCCAGTTGTCTCTATACCCTTTGTTGAACAATTTTGGGATACTGCTGTGTTAGGTACTCGTTTTGATCAACCTTGCATTAAGGCTAGGGTGAATCATAGGAATATATATGTCACTGAGGTACTGCTACGAGCAAGTTTGAGACTAAATGACGAAAATGGACTTAGTATGCTTAATAATACAGAGATTCATGATGGCCTTGTAGCCATGGGCTATGGGGGTGGTAGGGAAAGTCTTACTTTCTTTAAAGCATTATTTTCACCTCAATGGAAATTGCTTTTTCATGCTATTATTCACTATTTAAGTTCAAAAAGTACATCTTTTGATCAAATACATGCTGCATTGGCATCTGCTGGTATTTGTCTAGCAAATAACAGGGTTTTTAATTTTTCAAAGTTAATTTTTGAAGGCATGACTAGGAATTTGGAAGGGACTAAGAAGTTCTTACTGTATCCTAGATTCATTCAGACTTTAGTTAGTGACCAAATACCTAACCTACCAGAATTAACTGGTACATGGGATGTTCCTTCATTCACAAAGAGAACTTTCTCTTTCTTAACCAAACAAGGCAATGCCTTTACAGGAACAGTCATACCATTATTTGCTCATATGTTAGCCCAACCTGCCAATCAAGAAGGTGAGGAACCTAGCAATGCTAGTGCTTCTCAGCAAACTCCTTCTCACCAGAGCTCTCACTCTCTAGAAGATTCACAATCTTCTTCTCACAATGTTGGTGTTCCACCAAACACTGATGAGATGATCCACACACCTGCTGCTTCTATTGTTGCTAGTGGTTCACCACAAGCACAAGCACCAGAGGTGGTGGATGTTGCAAATTTAACTGCTTTGTGTACAAGTTTGTCCCAACAGGTACAGGTATTGCAGAAAGAAAAGCTTGTTCAAGACAAGAAAATTGCTGAATTGGAAGCTAGCCTACTCAAGTTAAGGAACAAAGTGTCACCTTAGATGAGGCAATATAGATCTATTCAGAAATCTGCAATAAAGAAGCAAAGATTCAGGAACCACAAGAAAAGGTAACTAAATGCAACCAAACAGGGGAGGAATAATGAAGAACAACCACCTTCTTCTGATAATCAGACAAGGATCTCTGGAAATGACATCAATTTTGAATTGGATGAAGATGTCATGGGGACTTATAAAGATGGAACTAGTTTAGAGACTGGTGTGGATGGACCTTCGGATATAGAGATTCAACAGCAAGAACCACAACCTACTCTAGAGGAACCATAAGTTCAAGAAATGTTGGTAACTCGGCCAGAGGAACCACAAGTTCAAGAAAAGTTGGTAAATCGGCCAGAGGAACCACAAGTTCAAGAAAAGTTGGTAAATCAGCCAGAGGAGCCACAAGTTGCAGAAACATTGGAAACTCAACCAGAACCATCAATTCAATCACTAGTTCAAGCTAACTGGAGTGCTTTCTATGAGAAGTTGGAGGAAATTTTTATTCAGTTTCCTGCTCCATCACCACAAAGCAATAAATCAGATAAGACTGAAGAAGTGCAAGTTGATATGATGGCTTCTATGGATGAAAGAGTATCTGGGGATACATAAGTGATTGAAGAAACAAATGTGTCCAATACTGGTGAAGTCAACTTTGTTAAAGATCCAAGTACTGCTAAGCCAACTAAGCCGACTGCAAGTACTGCTGACATTGTTGAAGACCCAAGTACTGCTAAGCCAACTAAGCCAATTGCAAGTACCGCTGGTGACCATCCTTCACTAGAAAGTCAAACTTCTTTTGGAGAAAATGAGACTTTAGCCCAATTGCTGCTTGATTTAAAGAAGAATTTAGTTGAGAAGACTAAGCAAGTAGAAGTAGAGAAAAAGACACAACAAGAAGTTCTTGCCAAAAAGGATCAAATTCAAGGTAAGAGAGTTCAAGCTTCACACCCTACAAAAGGTATAGTCATTCAACAGATAGCTAATGAAGAAGTAGCTGCCAAGCTGAAGAAGAAGCTACCTAAGATTAATCCAAAGGATAAGGGGAAGAAGCAATTATTGTCAGAATCTGAAGATGAAAGTGATTCAAATGATAATATAAACAAAGTCGTGTACAGATTTAATCAAATAGACCATGATGAGGAATTTGCTTATAGAATGCAAGCACAAATTCGTGAAAATGAATTGCAGGAAGAACTTGCAGCAAAGCAAGATTTACTAGAAGCTAAAAGGATACAGCAAGAATGGAACATACAAGAATATGACAGGATTTGAGCTGAGATACATGCTAGTGAGCTTCTTGCAGACTCATTGATAGCTGAAGAGAGAGATGCATATGATGAAGAAGAGAAATCAAAATTGATTGATGATCTGGTAAGGGAGCAACAAAGATTCTTTGCTGAAAAGAGAAGGAAAGAAAAGATTAAGCCTCCAACTACTATGTAGATTAGAAATCAAATGATGAACTTTCTAAAGAAAGTTAAAGGATTTACTCTTATTCAGCTCGTCAAGAAGAATTTTGAAGAAATCAAGACTTTGTATGAGCAAAGTAAGAGGACTGAATTAAATTTTGTTGAGATTGGATCTGAAGCAGACAAGAAAGCTGTTGAAGAATTCAAGAAACATCTGCAACAACAAAGACAATTTAGTAGTACTCCTAGAATTGAGCCAAGTACTGCTGAACCTACAAGTACATCTCCACCTATCAAGACCACTTATGTGAGGAACAATAGAAAGGAGAAAGTAAGTTCAAGGGAGGAAGAGACTGCTCAAAGAATGAATACAGGAGTTGAAACTCAAGGTATTGCTCAGACTGAAAATGTACAAGCAGTACATACACAGTCAACAGTACATACAACAGTACATACTGAGGAAATGGTACATACAAGCTTGGAAGAGGGTTCAACAGAACTTGAGGGAATTTCCAAGAGTGTTAAAAGGAAAAGGTCAACAAAGCTAAAGAAGAAAGCTAAGAGAGCTAAAACAACAGCAAAAGATAGTGATGATGATGACAGCTTAAAGAAGTACTTGAAGATTGTGAAATTTGAAGATTAATGTATTGATACAGAGATTTTTGGAAAAAGAGCATCCATTGCTAAGTGGATTTACTCTACAGATCAAGGACTTGAAGCTCATGGAATTCATAGAACTGATGGCACAACAAGAGTATTCAGACTTTTGGAAGATATTCTTCACATTCTTGACAGACAAGATATTCAAGATCTTTTAAGGTTAGTTCAAGAAGCCAGTGCAGGTAAAATTGACGTATCACTAATATAGGGAATTTCTCTTTATGTATGAGCCACACAACTGTGATCAAGAATATTGAAGGTATTAGGAGGATCAGGTTCCTAGTTACTATAGATATTACAGGTCATGTGGATTGCATATTTTGGATGTAGATGATGTTACATACCATATGCTGCAAGAAAAAACTTACCCCTTCAAAAGAAAATTGTTGGAAAGGATGTTAGAACAACAATTAGAAGTTACAGAAGAGTCTGATGATGCTTTGGAGTTGATCAGAATGGTTAAACAACAAATCAAGGATTTGAAAGATGAGGAAGAAGCTGAGAAAGAATCTTAAGTGTTTGACTTTCAGTCACACTTCACAAATGGTTCTCAGTTCACCATGTCTAACACACATAAGAACTGGCTAGTCCATAAGCAACGGTTTGTGGTAAAGACTTATCAAATCCGTTGAAAGCTGCTAGATTGCTAAAAACTATATGGTTTTAACTTCATGAACACCAAGATTTACATTGATAATGAAAGTACTATATGCATTGTCAAGAATCCAGTATTTCACTCCAAGACTCAGCATATTGAAATAAAACATCACTTTATAAGAGATGCTTATGACAAAAAGCTTATTCAAGTCTTGAAGATTCATACAGACAACAATGTAGCTGATTTGTTGACCAAGGCATTTAATGCAAAGAGATTCGAATTCTTGGTGACACACATTGGTATGCTCAACCAATAACATGCTGCATATGTTGAGGGGAGGTAATAGTTGTACAAATTTTTATAATTTTTATTGTATAGTCTATGTTTTGTGTTTTTGATGTTATTGCAGGTTTATAGAAAAAGATAAAAGAGGTTACATGTCTAGTGGAAAGCATGAACTGGTCAAAATTGTGAGGTACCGTTGTCACTCCAAGTACCGCTAGCACAAAACCAAGTACCGCTTATGTTCCATGTACCGCTACATGTCCGTTGTACCGTTAAGGGTCTCTTTTGTAAATTTGGCGGTTTCTTCGCGCTTGGGTTTGTTATTTACTTAAATACTTACCCCAATTACACAATTGATTCACCTAATCTTTTATTTTTATCTCTTGATTCTATAACCTTCTCTCTAATCTTTCGATCATCAAAAATACTAATGGCTGCTTTACAAGTAATCTCTAAGCATAATTTGGTTGCGAATCTTGCTACGAATGACGACACTCTTGGTTTCCATGAGATGCTTGGTTTCCTATCTCGAAGTCATGTTCGCTTCACACTCACTGTAAGTCCAGTTGTCTCTATACCCTTTGTTGAACAATTTTGGGATACTGCTGTGTTAGGTACTCGTTTTGATCAACCTTGCATTAAGGCTAGGGTGAATCATAGGAATATATATGTCACTGAGGTACTGCTACGAGCAAGTTTGAGACTAAATGACGAAAATGGACTTAGTATGCTTAATAATACAGAGATTCATGATGGCCTTGTAGCCATGGGCTATGGGGGTGGTAGGGAAAGTCTTACTTTCTTTAAAGCATTATTTTCACCTCAATGGAAATTGCTTTTTCATGCTATTATTCACTATTTAAGTTCAAAAAGTACATCTTTTGATCAAATACATGCTGCATTGGCATCTGCTGGTATTTGTCTAGCAAATAACAGGGTTTTTAATTTTTCAAAGTTAATTTTTGAAGGCATGACTAGGAATTTGGAAGGGACTAAGAAGTTCTTACTGTATCCTAGATTCATTCAGACTTTAGTTAGTGACCAAATACCTAACCTACCAGAATTAACTGGTACATGGGATGTTCCTTCATTCACAAAGAGAACTTTCTCTTTCTTAACCAAACAAGGCAATGCCTTTACAGGAACAGTCATACCATTATTTGCTCATATGTTAGCCCAACCTGCCAATCAAGAAGGTGAGGAACCTAGCAATGCTAGTGCTTCTCAGCAAACTCCTTCTCACCAGAGCTCTCACTCTCTAGAAGATTCACAATCTTCTTCTCACAATGTTGGTGTTCCACCAAACACTGATGAGATGATCCACACACCTGCTGCTTCTATTGTTGCTAGTGGTTCACCACAAGCACAAGCACCAGAGGTGGTGGATGTTGCAAATTTAACTGCTTTGTGTACAAGTTTGTCCCAACAGGTACAGGTATTGCAGAAAGAAAAGCTTGTTCAAGACAAGAAAATTGCTGAATTGGAAGCTAGCCTACTCAAGTTAAGGAACAAAGTGTCACCTTAGATGAGGCAATATAGATCTATTCAGAAATCTGCAATAAAGAAGCAAAGATTCAGGAACCACAAGAAAAGGTAACTAAATGCAACCAAACAGGGGAGGAATAATGAAGAACAACCACCTTCTTCTGATAATCAGACAAGGATCTCTGGAAATGACATCAATTTTGAATTGGATGAAGATGTCATGGGGACTTATAAAGATGGAACTAGTTTAGAGACTGGTGTGGATGGACCTTCGGATATAGAGATTCAACAGCAAGAACCACAACCTACTCTAGAGGAACCATAAGTTCAAGAAATGTTGGTAACTCGGCCAGAGGAACCACAAGTTCAAGAAAAGTTGGTAAATCGGCCAGAGGAACCACAAGTTCAAGAAAAGTTGGTAAATCAGCCAGAGGAGCCACAAGTTGCAGAAACATTGGAAACTCAACCAGAACCATCAATTCAATCACTAGTTCAAGCTAACTGGAGTGCTTTCTATGAGAAGTTGGAGGAAATTTTTATTCAGTTTCCTGCTCCATCACCACAAAGCAATAAATCAGATAAGACTGAAGAAGTGCAAGTTGATATGATGGCTTCTATGGATGAAAGAGTATCTGGGGATACATAAGTGATTGAAGAAACAAATGTGTCCAATACTGGTGAAGTCAACTTTGTTAAAGATCCAAGTACTGCTAAGCCAACTAAGCCGACTGCAAGTACTGCTGACATTGTTGAAGACCCAAGTACTGCTAAGCCAACTAAGCCAATTGCAAGTACCGCTGGTGACCATCCTTCACTAGAAAGTCAAACTTCTTTTGGAGAAAATGAGACTTTAGCCCAATTGCTGCTTGATTTAAAGAAGAATTTAGTTGAGAAGACTAAGCAAGTAGAAGTAGAGAAAAAGACACAACAAGAAGTTCTTGCCAAAAAGGATCAAATTCAAGGTAAGAGAGTTCAAGCTTCACACCCTACAAAAGGTATAGTCATTCAACAGATAGCTAATGAAGAAGTAGCTGCCAAGCTGAAGAAGAAGCTACCTAAGATTAATCCAAAGGATAAGGGGAAGAAGCAATTATTGTCAGAATCTGAAGATGAAAGTGATTCAAATGATAATATAAACAAAGTCGTGTACAGATTTAATCAAATAGACCATGATGAGGAATTTGCTTATAGAATGCAAGCACAAATTCGTGAAAATGAATTGCAGGAAGAACTTGCAGCAAAGCAAGATTTACTAGAAGCTAAAAGGATACAGCAAGAATGGAACATACAAGAATATGACAGGATTTGAGCTGAGATACATGCTAGTGAGCTTCTTGCAGACTCATTGATAGCTGAAGAGAGAGATGCATATGATGAAGAAGAGAAATCAAAATTGATTGATGATCTGGTAAGGGAGCAACAAAGATTCTTTGCTGAAAAGAGAAGGAAAGAAAAGATTAAGCCTCCAACTACTATGTAGATTAGAAATCAAATGATGAACTTTCTAAAGAAAGTTAAAGGATTTACTCTTATTCAGCTCGTCAAGAAGAATTTTGAAGAAATCAAGACTTTGTATGAGCAAAGTAAGAGGACTGAATTAAATTTTGTTGAGATTGGATCTGAAGCAGACAAGAAAGCTGTTGAAGAATTCAAGAAACATCTGCAACAACAAAGACAATTTAGTAGTACTCCTAGAATTGAGCCAAGTACTGCTGAACCTACAAGTACATCTCCACCTATCAAGACCACTTATGTGAGGAACAATAGAAAGGAGAAAGTAAGTTCAAGGGAGGAAGAGACTGCTCAAAGAATGAATACAGGAGTTGAAACTCAAGGTATTGCTCAGACTGAAAATGTACAAGCAGTACATACACAGTCAACAGTACATACAACAGTACATACTGAGGAAATGGTACATACAAGCTTGGAAGAGGGTTCAACAGAACTTGAGGGAATTTCCAAGAGTGTTAAAAGGAAAAGGTCAACAAAGCTAAAGAAGAAAGCTAAGAGAGCTAAAACAACAGCAAAAGATAGTGATGATGATGACAGCTTAAAGAAGTACTTGAAGATTGTGAAATTTGAAGATTAATGTATTGATACAGAGATTTTTGGAAAAAGAGCATCCATTGCTAAGTGGATTTACTCTACAGATCAAGGACTTGAAGCTCATGGAATTCATAGAACTGATGGCACAACAAGAGTATTCAGACTTTTGGAAGATATTCTTCACATTCTTGACAGACAAGATATTCAAGATCTTTTAAGGTTAGTTCAAGAAGCCAGTGCAGGTAAAATTGACGTATCACTAATATAGGGAATTTCTCTTTATGTATGAGCCACACAACTGTGATCAAGAATATTGAAGGTATTAGGAGGATCAGGTTCCTAGTTACTATAGATATTACAGGTCATGTGGATTGCATATTTTGGATGTAGATGATGTTACATACCATATGCTGCAAGAAAAAACTTACCCCTTCAAAAGAAAATTGTTGGAAAGGATGTTAGAACAACAATTAGAAGTTACAGAAGAGTCTGATGATGCTTTGGAGTTGATCAGAATGGTTAAACAACAAATCAAGGATTTGAAAGATGAGGAAGAAGCTGAGAAAGAATCTTAAGTGTTTGACTTTCAGTCACACTTCACAAATGGTTCTCAGTTCACCATGTCTAACACACATAAGAACTGGCTAGTCCATAAGCAACGGTTTGTGGTAAAGACTTATCAAATCCGTTGAAAGCTGCTAGATTGCTAAAAACTATATGGTTCTAACTCACCTTGTTTCGAGACAAAGAGTTGGCTAGTCCTAGACAAATGGTACTAGGTAAAGACTTAATCAAATCCGTTGATGGTTGACAATTTACCAAAAATTGTAAGGTTTTCATTACACCTTATTCTTTGTGGATAAAGTATTGGCTATTCCAGAGTGTACGGCTAACTGGTAAAGAATTTATCAAATCCGTTGATAGCTGGTGATTTGCTAAAAATCATGAAGCCAATACAGATTGGTGTTTGTTGTTAACTGTTTTATTTTAGGTATGAAGATTGCAGGCAAAGAAGTATTTAAAAAAAATACTTAGAAGGTTTTGTTATCATCAAATCAAGACAAAGACTTATGATCAAGAGTTCAAGGACTAAACTCAAGAAGACAATAACTGATGCTGCAAAGATGAATGAATGTTTAGAAGACACAAGAAGATCATAGTTTGAAGACAAAGATGATACTCATGATGTTTGAAGATTATCTTATCAGAATAAGATCTACATTTGAAGTGTGGCTACATTTAGTTGGATACGAATACAAATTACCAAGTTCAATCCAAGGATGAAGGAAAGACTGAAGACATGTATTTCTAATACATCCAGTACAAGAGAAACAAGAAGACAACAAGTTATCATTTCTTGTTTAGGGGAGGATTATTGGGAATTATTTGTTAAGTGTCAAGTACCGTTAGTATATTCCAAGTACTGTTAGTGTTATATAAGTACCGTTAGTGTTAACGCGGTACATAGTAAGTACTGCTACTTATAAAGTAAGTACTGCTATGATGATTAGGACGAATATATCTTTGTATAAGATATGTCATAGTTATAGTTAGAGTATATCTTATGTGATATACCTAAATAGTTAGAATATTAATAATATATCGTCTGTGATATAATTATCTTTATAGAATATTCTAAGGTTTCTAGGGTTCCTTACTCTATAAAAGGAACATAGGTACAATGTCTTTTATGGACCTCATACAAGTCGATTAATAAGAGAATCGAATAGTTAAAAGTAATTCTGTTCTTCTGTGCTTTATAAATTAGATTACGCATAACTTATTTAGTGTTAGTAAGAGTGCTCAAAGTGTTTTAGTTTGATTACAAACTATTATACTAATTCTTAACAGAATATAGATCCAACCAAAGGGATCAATACCGTTCTCTTTACTCGACCGTCTCATAACAAGACTGCGAACATAAAGAGTGAATCAATTGGATAAATATCCGCTTGATTAAAGTCGTCAATTCAAATTCCTGGAACAAGTTTGATTCATTAAGAATCTTACCATTGTTGCTTTCCCGTTGACACAAGTTTGATTCATAAGAATCTCACAAGTCACCTACCGTAGCGTTGTTTGATGTTGACGCTAGAAGGATTTCCATTCGTCACTGTGAATATTAATGAATATCACTCTGAATGTTCTGGCAAGACCATAAAGATATTGCGTAGAAACCTGAAACGAGTTTGAATCAATTCAGAAACAAACTACTGTTGCTTTTCAGTTTTACACATGTTCAACTCATAAAGAATCTTGCATATGACCTACCGCAATGCTGTTTGATGTTAACACTAGAAGGATTTCCACTCATCATTGTGAATACTAAGTAGTATCACTCTGAGTGTTCTAGCAATATCACAAGGATATAGTGTAGGACTCTCTTGATCTTCATCCGTGTGTCCTAACAAGATTTGATTGATCTCTTGGCTCTAGACTCTATTTGTGCACTTTTAGTGGTCGGAGGCTGGAGCAGATGCCACCTATTCAATATCAACTATCTCGGAGTGAGAAAGTCAATAAAAGTCGTGTTGATCTTCGTGACAATAAAACAAACTTCTTTTGAGAGAATCCTGAGTAGCTAGGAAAGGGGTGTGCTTCACATCACTGGGTTCATGATGAGTTGTCTTCATGATGTGTTGACCCGGTTTCTGCCTAAGTTGTATGGAGGGCTTCTTTCTTTACGCCCTTTATCCTTACATTTATTTTTCATTCTTCAACCCCTTCAATGCTTACCAAGACATCATTACTAGACCCTTGTTGTGATTGTTCCAGTGCTAGCATCAGTACTTAGTCGGCATTCAGCTACGTTCACATTCTACTCTGTCTTTCCTAAGGACTTCTAATAAACTATTGGATTGTCCCTGGGAAGATCCCTCCGGTTCTGGTTGGATCATAGGACTTAACCTAACCACCCTTTTGACACCAATAACGTCGTGAATTAAAGATGTTGTGGGTATTTGATCGAAACCATGAGTGCTTGAGTCTTTAGATCACATTTTAATTACATTTTCTCCCCCTATCTCTAATATATAAAATCTTTTGATACTAGAGATACCAAATTTGATTAAAATATATTTTGAAAAATAGTCTTGAAAATCTTCGGGAGAAAAATGTGTCAAATTTAGCATGAAATTTGGAAAGCTCCCCCTCAAAAATTGATCCAATGGAATTGTCATTACGAGGATTTGATCCACATTAAACTTTTGAGGATAGGAGTTGTTGAACACACAATTTTTGAAAGATTTTGAATATCATTGATAGGTGTGTAAACACCCATCTTTTCTACCACTTAATTACAATAATAACCGGACCAAAACGTGTATTTTATGTCTTTTATGTCGGAATTATGCGTGGTTTGTGTTTTTGTTGTGATTTAGGACGAAATTGTGAAAAGTGGAGAAAACACGAGAATTCACGGGCATTTACGGCTTTTATTGAAGAAAAAGATGAAAGACGGAGTTGAGAAGTCAAGAGTGGAAAAAGAACGGAAGTCCAAGACCAATTCTGAAGATTTATCGAAGAAAAAGTCAAAAGACGGAAGTTTATCAAAAGCCGAGAAACTCAAGTCTATTTTATTGAAGAAATTAAAGACGAGTTCAAAAGATATCCCGAGCCACAAGTCCTTAAAAGTCCAAACTTAAAAGAAAGATGAGAAGAAAAGGACTAATGACGCAATTAATGAAGATTAAATGAAGGAAGGACTTAATCTTGCAATTAACAAGAAATGAAGAAGGGGAGGAAGCTTCCTTAATCCTCCCCTATAAATAGATTAGGATTGTTATCATTTAGTGTTGTTGGCTAACTTGACAAATTAGCTCTTCCATTTTTAATTACCTTACACCTTTTATTACTTGTCCAATTTAATTATCTTGTCTTGCACTTTATTACCATTTAATTCAAGTAAGTTTTCCTTTTTAATTTTTGTCAAGCTTTATCTTTATCTTGTTAATCTCATTCTTCCTTTCTTTATCTTGTGTTGATTTGTTTATTTTTTATGTTCTTCATTTTGGTTGATTACTTTTAATGGGTTTTGATTATTGTGAGATTAATTGTTTGATTTGTTATTTTGGATTGATTGTTTATGTTTAGTAGATGTTTTGTTATTTGTTTGGTTTAATCTTCTTATTGATTTGGTTGAGTTTCTTGTAGATCCGTACTATCTCTTTCTCCTTGTTCTTCGCTTTTCATTCAGTAACTGATCTTTCCCTGACTCGTGCCCAGAAACATTCCGAATAGAGGATTCCCATTTGTGCTTTATTCGGAATATTAGATATTCCGAGTAACGGTTTCGCGTTTGTGCTTTATGCGGAATATTCTATATTCCGAGTAGGACTACTTTCCGAATAGGGGTACATTCCGAATAGGAGGACTTTCCGAATTGGTGACAGGATTCCGAATAGGCCGATCATTCCGAGTGGACAACTTATTCCGAATAGGGGGAATTTTCCGAATAGGACTGATTTTCCGAATAAGGAAATCTTTCCGAATTGGCCAAATATTCCGAATAACCCCAATATTCCGAATAGGGACAGATATTCCGAGTAAGGGATTATTCCGAATAGGAGGTGATATTCCGAATAGGGGTTAGATTCCGCATATAGGTAACTTTCCGAATAGGCACCTTTTTCCGCATAGTGACAGTATTCCGAATAGGGGTTTTATTCCGGATAGGGACTTATTATTTTCATTTTAGCATTTAATTTCGAGCTTTAATTTTCCTGCCTTTTACTTAGTCGCACTTTAAGTTTATTTGCCTTAATTTAAGATTTAGTTTTAGTTGCGTTTTAAGTTTGCCTTAGTTAGATTTAAGTTTGCGTTATTTACTTAATTGCCTTTTTAATTTTAGTCGCGCTTTAAATACTTGCACTTTATTTTAATTAGACTTAGATTTACTTTAATTGCACCTTTACTTTAATTGTTTTGCACCCTTTATTTTAAACACTACAACGACACATCTTTGTTCCACCAAAGAACGACTGAGTCACACATTAAACGATAAGTTTTTCAATTCGAAGAGATTGGTACAACGAATCTTTTTAACTTGAGTAAAATCGAGTTATCAATCATTGAGAAATTCTTGAAAACATTGTGTTCAACACTTTTTGAAAAATCAATTCTTTTTGTCAAAAAGGTTTTTCTAAAGCATAAACTTGAGTTCATATACTTTGAATGTCTTGATGAATCCACTCAAGTGTAAGAAGATTTAACTTCTTTTGCTAAGGGTAAGAGCACGAAATCGTACACTCCCCCGTGAATATTGTTACGGGTTGCAATCTGAAAGTGATTACAAGCCATTGTGTTGAGCTCAAAACGTTGAATGTTTTGTGACAAGCTCAACCCGAGATAGATTGCTCTACCCGTTGTTGGAAATATTGTCCAAAAGAGACAATTTCCTTTAGAAAAGATAGAAATGACATGTTTTGAAAAATATTTACAACTTTCATTCGAGCTTTATGTACACACCCGTGTCGTTATTGAGCAAAATTTCTAGGCACGTCCATATTATCGATACTGAAAGACATGTCGAGAAGAATATTTTTGGATTATCAAAGATTTTTTTAATTTTGTATTTTGCTTTTTCATTAATATTTACAAGTAGATGTTTGATAGATGAATCAAGCAGGCTTCTTTGCCAGAATCTCCAGTTCTGCTGGAGTCAAACATCTCATACCAATTTTCCTAACAAGATACGCAAACCTCTCTTTCGAAAGAGATTTTGTAAGCAAGTCAGCCAATTGGTAATCAGTTCCAACAAAGTATAATTCAACAATACCCTTTTCAACTTGTTCCTTAATGAAGTGATATCTGACATCAATGTGCTTCGTGCGAGAATGCTGTACCGGATTGCAGGAGATGGCTATGGCGGACTTTGAGTCACAGTACATAGGTACTTTATCAAAGTGGAAGCCATAATCCATGAGTTGTGTTCTCATCCAAAGAACTTGAGCACAACACACAGATAGAGACACATACTCCGCTTCGGCTGATGAAAGTGACGTGCAATCCTGCTTATTGGAAGACCATCCCACAAGCTTATCTTGACCGAGAAATTGTGCACCACCAGAAGTACTTTTACGCGTATCAAGACACCCTGCATGATCAGAATCTGAATAGGCCGTTAGAAAGAAACCGGTTTCCCTCGGATACCAGAGTCCCATATGAATGGTATTCTTAAGGTACCGAAAGATCCGTTTAACCTCCTTGAGGTGCTTTCCAGTGGGTCGTGCTTGATATCGTGCACAATAGCATGTAGCATGATGAATATCAGGTATGCTTGCTGTCAAGTACATGAGGGACCCTATCATAGAACGATATCTCGTTTGATCTATGGGTAATCCCTCCAAATCAGCATCTAGGGATGTGGTTGATAATGGTGTCCCAACGGGGTCACATGAGGTCATACCATGCTTTTTGATTATCTCTTGACAATACTTAGCTTGGTTAATGAAGATACCACTTGGGGATTGGTGAACTTGAATTCCTAGAAAGAATTTTAGTTCGCCCATCATGGACATTTCAAATCTGTTGTGCATTACTTTTTCAAACCATTTTGATAGTTTTGGGTTTGTAGACCCGAAAATAATGTCATCAACATAAATCTGCACAATCAAAATGTCATCCCCATATTTGTAAGAAAACAAAGTTAGATCAATGGAACCTTTTGAGAAACCTTTGGAGACCAGAAATTTTGAGAGCTCGTCATACCATGCCCTTGGAGCTTGCTTGAGTCCATATAGTGCTTTGTGGAGACGATACACCTTGTCAGGATAATGAGGATTGACGAATCCTTCTGGCTGCGTGACATAGACTTCTTCCTTCAAAGGACCGTTAAGAAATGGCGTCTTTACGTCCATTTGGTAAACAATGAATCCCTTATGTGTAGCATAAGCAAGAAAAATCCTGACCGCTTCCATTCGAGCTACTGGTGCAAATGATTCTTCAAAATCAATACCCTCTTTCTGTCCATACCCTTTTTGCCACTAGCCTAGATTTATTCTTGATGATCGTGTTCTCTTCATCCATCTTGTTTTTCCAGATCCATCGAAGATCTAATGGTATTACATCGTATGGTCTGTCAACAAGTTCCCAGACTTTAAGTCTTTCAAATTGTTGAAGTTCATTCGTCATCGATTCAATCCAAGCATGATCAGCCATGGCTTCTTTGATGTTTTTCGGTTCAGCTGAACTCACGGCGAGTGCGAACATACAAACATCGCCATCGATGTTAAGCTGTCGTCTTGTACGAACGGGCTGTGAAGGGTTTCCAATTACATGAACCAAAGGATGATCTCGAGTCCAATGATGTGTTGAAGGATGTCGTTTATAGAACGTATGCATATTTGACAGATCAACATGGCGAGTAGAAGACTCACCAGTTTCGTGTACCGGTGTACCGAATGGGTTGATAAATTCGTCTTCGTTAGATAATGCATTTTCTGCTTGATTTGTGTTCTCTGGAGCAATGACAGTAGTTGTGGATGTTGTAGGATCGATTGGTGAAGTGATATTCTGAGGAGGTAAATCTGCAGCAACCGGTGTTGAAGTAGATGAAGTTGTATCCTTTTGTTGACGATGATCCGTATCATCATTCTTATCATGAGTGACAGCGGAAGACTTCGATACAACTTGTTTCTCCCCCGTGAAATATTCATCATACATTGGTCCATATAACATTTCCAACTCTTCAGTTGTCGTGTTGACTGTCATATCTGCTCTAGGAACATTTTCTTGAACTAGCGTTGAACTTGACGGTTCATTGCTGTGGTCTTGAGTTCCGAGTTCCGTGCGGTTGTGAACGGAAGTCGTTTGTCGTTCTGGATCGGGACTTAAACTGTTTTGTTCAAGTGCCATCTCTTATAATTCACCAAATCGAATGTGAATGGTCTCGACAATCAATTTTGTTCTCTTATTGTACACTCTGTATCCCTTAGACTGAGTTGCATATCCCACAAGAATACATGCATCACCTTTCTCTTTCATCTTATCCAAATTTTCACCATCTCTTATAATGTAACAAGTACATCCAAAAACATGAAGGTGTTTGAGTGAAGGTTTTCGATCATGAATTATGTGATATGGTGTCTTTTCGTGTCTTGGGATAATTAAGGAACGGTTTTATGTGTAGCATGCAGTTGACACGGCTTCGGCCCAAAAGTATAGTGGAAGTTTTGAAGCGGATAATAATGTTTGAGCAGCCTCAACTAAAGTACGGTTTCGTCTTTCAACAACTCCGTTTTGTTCGGGTGTTCGAGCAATAGATGTTTCATGTTCAATCCCTTCGGCTTCAAAATAATTTCTCAGATTTGAATTCAAAAATTATGTACCTCTGTCAGTACGAACCACTTTAACTTGAGCTTGAAGACCACGTTGTATCAGTTTAAGAAAGCTGATGAGAACTTCGGGTGTTTCATCCTTAGAACTCAAGAAGTGAGTCCATGTGTACCTTAAGTAATCATCGATAATTACCAGAATATATTTCTTTCCATTGATACTCTGAACACGCATGGGACCACACAGATCCATGTGAAGAAGATCTAACCGTCCTTTAGAGCTTGGTGTGGTCTTTGTTTTGAAGCTACTTCGTTTAGCTTTACAAAGTTCACAAGAAGAACAAAGATGATCTTTTATGAATTTCAAACTTGGAAGGCCTCTCACAATATCTTTCTTGGAAAGCGGATTGATGGTATCAAAGTTGAGATGAGAAAGACGTTGATGCCATAACCATGCCTGAGTCGTTGAAGCTTTAGCCATGAAGCAAATTGGAGTTGATGAAGTTGTGTCTTGTAGTGAAATTGTGTAAAGATCAGTACCCCGTGTACCGGTAAGTAAGTCATTCCCATCATAATCACGAACAAAACATGTCTTCTTTCTGAAAGAAACCTTCAAATCCGCATCACAGAATTGACCAACCGAGAAAAGATTGTGATTGATCCCTTCGACATAGTATACCCTTTTGATCGTGATATTTACCTGAACCAAATCTCCATATCCTAGGATCGGTGTAAATTGATCATTTTCGAATCGGACCGTACCCAGGAACTTCTCCACGAAGTTAATTAGAAGCTTGAGATTCCCCGTCATGTGCTTCGTGCAGCCGGAGTCCAGTATGAATAGAATTATTTGTATCACCTGCAGAAGAGTTAGAACACGATGGAGCAATTGCTAATTTGGATACCACAGTAGTTGTGATAGTAGAATCATTAGTGTTCTTATCAACATTTAAAGACATACTAACACTCGAAGTCACATTTTTTGTCCTAATTTTAAGCATCCATTTATATCCTGGAGGACATTGATTAGCAAACCACCATTTCCAAGACTTACTAGCAGACTTATATAATTCCTTAATTCTGCTTCTACGGTTGTTAGTGGTGGAGTCTGATGCATTACTTTTCTTAGTGGGGGTAGCACCAGAATGGTTCACTTTGCGTTTGGATTTACTAGCACTAATAGGCTTCGCAACTTGCTGCTTAGTTCTAGTATCTACGCCTTTGACAGTATTCATAGCATACATAGAATGATTAGCATTAGCACATTTTCCACATTTGACACAAACGAATTTGACATTCATAGCATTCAAATCATTCAAAACATTCAAATCGCCATTACATGCAATTACAGACTTCTTATTCTTAAAAACATTCAAATTTCTAGGGTGTTCTTCTACTTCCTTCATCTTCCCTTGATTCTTGTGTTTCCAGACCTTATCATTCACTTGCGTGCTCTTAAGCTGAGGCCGGCTAACACTAGTAGTGGAGACTATTCCTGTAGTAGAAGACACACGAATATTAGTGTTTCTAGAAGTCTGAGGCGATTCAGTAACTTGTTTGTGGGCTTAGTGGTCATTCTATACATCCCTGGTTTAATCACATTATTGTGCTTAACGCTTGGTGCTATGACATTCCTTATGGGTTGATTATGTGGTAACCTTTCCTTTCCATCCATCTTGGGGGCAAACACAGGTTTTGCAAACGATCAATTAGATAAAGCAGATGGTTTTCCCAAGATAGAGGATCTATTCTCTTTAGAGGCATTAGGTTGTCTAACAACAGGTTTCTTAATGCTAGGTTCCACAACTTTCCCACCCATTTTAGCAACGAGTTTCTGCAACTCTGCTATCGTTGTGTCCCTGTCTTGTAACTGAGCTTTCAACCCTTTAATTTGTAAATTCTGTTCATTCATTTCTCGAAATGTTTGGGAAAGTTTTTCTTGCAAGTTATTATCATGTGGAAAACTACCAATGTCTTTTTGCAAAGCAAGTTCAAGAGAATGACAATGTTTTTGAAGGAAATCAGTTTTGTGTTGAAGTAACTCAAAAGCCTTTTTATCAACATTTTCTTTACGTTTCGAAAGCTCAATTTCAAGACGCTCACATTCTTTGATCTTATCAAGGTATTTGCATGCAACATCATAATATTCATCAATATCAGCACAAGATGTATAATAAGCACACATAACATCTTTAGAAACGCATTCTTGCAAGAGTAAATCATATTCATCTGAAAAATCAGACTTCTCCATTTGAAGATCATCAATGTGTTTCTCAAGAGATTCAACATATTTTAAATCATCATACATTTCAGTCCGAATGAGCTCCTCAAACTGAAGAACAGTGTCTTTAATTAATGTCGTATTTGAGATTAATAGTTCTTTCACAAGCAAGGTAATATCTTGAGGAATCAGGCGTGTCCACTCATTATTTTCACGTTTTTCCCAATCTCTTTCAACAATAGATTTAACATTATCTATGTGGTGTTTAAGAATACCTAATGTTTTCCTACTCTTTCTTTTAGATTCATCTAGAGGGAGGTAATTTATGTGTTTGTAAACAATAGATTTCTTAGGGGCAAATGCTTTCTTCCATTGAATTATCTTTTGTTTGCATTCTAAAAACACTTCCTCACGGGTTTTCTGAGTTTGTTTGTTGAAAAGACCATAAAGACTATTCATGTAAGCATAATTATATGGTTTCACAAACTCCTGATTGACAAGAGGTCGACTATCATCATCCCAAAGGGCAGTCTCTTCACTATCGGCGCTAACAGGCATGCAATCAAGATCGGTCCTTTCAGTCTCATCAAGATAAAGACACGGGTTCGCAGCTTGAGCTTTGGCAAGGTACTCAGGACTTGCAAAGCTAGCTTGACCCTTAAACATCGACGGAGGTGCTAGCATTCTTACGGTTTGAATAGAATCATGCGTTTTGTAAACAACTTTCTTCAAAAATTCGACTTGTTCTTCTAGTTTTGTTACTTTTTCGGTTTCTTTATCATATCTACTTTTGAAGTCTTGTTTTAATGCATCTACCTCTTGTTTATTAACCTCAAGAATTTTAGCAGAATCGGTAGTGGTCATAGAGAGCTTTTGTTCAAGTTCATTAACTTTGGTATTGGCAAGGTACGTTTTTTGACGTTCATCCATTAAGAGAACATTATATTGACACTTCTCTTTAGCTAATAACTCAAGAGTTGTATTATATTTGTTTTCAAAATCGTCCTTTTGACTTTTTAACGCGCTACCCTTGTACCCCTCAAGCTCTTTGGTTTTCTGAAGGAGCTCATCTCTATAGCTTTCAGACATCTCACTAGATTTGATAAGAGCAGCTTTGCATTCTTCAAAATTTTGAGTGAGCGTATCGTTTGCCTTCTTTAATTGCTTTTGACTCTTTTTATTTTCAATGACATCTTTTTGTAAAGTAGCAATTAAATTAGCAAGCGCAATACGTTCCTCTTCATCATACTCATTTGCATGTTGATCATCCTCAGACTCATTATTGCACATGTCTGATGAATTGGGTGTGGTATTGCTATCAACCGTTTCCATCATACACGTATCATTAATGGCATTGGGTAGATCACTATGCTCATGAATATCACCAAACACATTATATTCATCAGTAGTGTGTACCTTATCGATTGGCTCAGTGTCAAAGATAGGGCCATTGTCATCTTAAGTGACTTTGAGAACTTCTTCAACCTTTGCCATGTACGAGTAATGTGCATCGAGCTCTTGATCAGAATCTTCATCATTAGTGTCATCAAGCATTGCTCCTTCCTCAGCTGACAATTTAACCCTTGCTTCCATCTTCTTGCATAGCAACATCTTTTCCTTGTGATAGCTGGAGTCTCTAACCCTTTTCGGCTTCCTGCATTCCTTTGCCATGTGCCCATAACCTTGGCAATTAAAACATTGAATCCCACTCTTCTGAACCACTTGACTTCCAACAGTTTCCCTATTCCCAGTAGCAGCAGTAATCCTCTGAGTATCATACTTGGCAGTTTGTCGATCATATCTTGTAGAACCCTCAACATGTGTTGGATTATATCGATCATACCTAGAAGGACTTTCACCACGTCGACGTGTGTCATACCTTGGAGGACTCTCAACATATCGGTTCTTTGTGTTAGATGATGTACGAAGATTTTTGTTGGTGGGTTTGTAGATTTTCTTGTAAGTCTTCATTATGAAAGCAATTTGTTGTTTCATCTCTTGATTCTTTTGAGCTTGGTCTTTATCACTATCTTCTTCAGATGATGACTCAGATGGTGGTGATGGTGCTCTTGGCACTTTACCTCGAGATCTTGTGGATGATGAAGACTTAGATGATGTGGAAGATCGTGGTGAGGATGATGTAGTGGAGTATGACTTAGAAGCACGAGAGTGATGACCTTGAACATGTTGAGTTGTAGTCACTAAAGCAAGTGGATTAGCCGTCTTGGCAACACGTTCAGCTCGAATCTCATTTGCTTCATTCTGAAATTGCTTCAAGATATCGAAGAGTCGATGATATGAGACCTCGTCTAACTTTTCTTGTTGTTTCACTAAAGTGACGAATCGTGTCCACTCGGGTTGAAGTTGTTGAAGAAATTGGACATTGACTTGCATGGTAGAGACTTGCAGATTATTTCTTGTCATGTCATTCATCATCTTATAAAACCTGGAGTAGTAAAAGTCAATTGATTCTCCATCCCTTGAAGTAAACTTGCCAAAATTCCAAAACAAGTTTGTTTTGACATCTTGTTTGTTGAGTGATTCTCCTTGTTGCAAGCGGTCAATAGCAGTCCACATTTCATGTGTTGTAGGGCATGCATCAACCGTGGAATAAATATCATCTCCAATCCCACTTAAAACCATATAGATGGCTTCCTTCTCCGCATCATGCCAAGCATAATTTTCAGGTGTGAGATCAGATCTTGTTTCATCACGTTAACTTGCGGGTACTGCATCAGTAGTATCTGTGGCTGGTCTTGGAGGAATTGAGATCTTCTTGAAAACATATGGTCCATGAGTAATACATTTCCTCAAGGCATCATCATTAGGTCTTGTATCAAGGTATCGTATGAAACGTGATTGCCATTGAGCATACCGACCAGAGGCAAGCATTGGTGGTCTCTCTTTGTTACCTGCGATCATGATATTGTTGTTTGTGACACAATATTCTTGAGTAGAATCCATCTCAAAAATGATGTGAAGTGAATAGGATCTTAAGTAGATGAAGTTGTGAGAAGATTGTGATTGAAAATTAAAGAAATTGTGAAAACCTTTATCCGGAATCAAACACTACAAAATTCGGAATGTTAAATGAATGACAAATCCGGAATCTCTACAAGATACAAATCCGGAATAATACTAAATCCGGAATCAATTATAATGGTTATCCAGAATCCTTGTTAGTCCACTTATTCGGAATACAAAAAATCAGCTTATGCGGAATCTGGTTGCTAGGCTTATCCGGAATATCGTTGTGCTTCCTCTTATCCGGAATTCGTATAGTCTTCCTGGGCTTATCCGGAATTAGTATACCTTGGCTTATCCGGAAAACACCAATGTTATCTGGAATACTATGTTCCAACAGCTTATCTGGAATTTGGAAGAAAAAACGTGTTATCCGGAATGAACTGGTGTTCCTTATCTGAAATATCACAAAAAGGTCTTATCCTGAATCAAAATATTGCATATCCGGAATACTTGCCAAGATTGCTTATCCGGAATCCGGAAAACTTGCTTATCCGGAATAAACGATTGTCTTCTTATCCGGAATGCGTGTTTTTCCCTTTATCTGGAATACGTGAACTCACCTCCTTATCCGGAAAAACTTATTATCCGGAATGTTTACAAAACTTCTTATCCGGAATGTTTACAAAACTTCTTATCCGGAAAAACTTCTTATGCGGAATCACAATATTTGAGTTTTTATCCGTAATACGTGAATCCGCTATCTTATCCGGAATCCACAAACCCTTATATCCCGGATAACGAAGCAAACTTGCTTATCCGGAATCTCACCAATAGCTCACTATCTGGAATCAATCTTTGACAACGAACCCGGAATAATAAAACCCTCTAATTCCGGATAGTATAACCTTTAACCCGGATAACTAAAATAACAAAAACAAAATTACGAACCTAGTAAATTTACCCAAGAATCAAGCCAAATTACCAACTTTTGCATGAAAATCAAGAGAATGATAAACACAAATTCCTACCACAACTTTGTAGGCAATTTGTATATAACTTTTAAGCTCGAAAACACAAAACTTTTTTATACGAGATGATTTTTTAAGATTAAAACCACACGAAATCAAAAAAGATAACCACAAACTAAACACAAATCTACCCTATAGCGATTGATACCAATTGTTGTCCCAAATAATATGATGATAGATTAAGAAATGAGATGGAAAAGATATGAATTTTAGAGAGAGAAAGTAGTGAGAGAAAGTAGAGAGAAGGAGATGATTAACTTGGTGAACATTATATTAGAGAAAAATTAGAGTTACAAATGATCATCCACCCTTCTTAACATGCTAGGAAGGGCCTTATATAGTCGGGCTTACATGTAACAATAATGGGCTATATTGTTTGGACCGGGCTTGTCTTTTGGGCTTTAAGTAGCTTAAATCCAAGCCCGTGAACCACGACTATTTAACTATCTATTACAACGTTCTAATAAATATTACAATAGACACCTATGACCGAACATTCTTGTTTGACTCAATATTTTGAGGCTAACAGAAAGATTTTTGGAACTTTTGGAGATATGCTTGCACCTCATCACCCTTGCTACCACCGTGCTCAACAACTACTTAAGGGAACCTTGCCTACTCTTCTTTGGCTTGCCTTGTTCGCCTTAAGCTTGTGCTATTTGATGGATGAAAACCATGTCTTTGATCCCGGTGGATATGTTTCAAGCTTCTTCCTATGCTAATCAAGGTCGAGTCAGGCTCACGACTCGGTGAACAAAAACAAGCGCTTCTCGGGAGGCAACCCGCAGTATCTATCTATCTTTATCTATTTTTTATAATAAGTGTAGGGGGAGACCCTTGTATGTGTTTGTTGTTTTCTTTCTTATCATGTGCAGGGATTCGAGCTTTCAAAGATACATTCTTGATGACTTTTGACGACCCGTGATTCCGTGTACCCGTCTTCCCGGTTCTATCCTAAACTATTTTGATTCACTATTTTATATTTTTCAATATTAAAATAGGAATCACTTTAGTTGTCTCTTCCTTAGGAAGATTTAAACAACGTGCACAATGTCCTAAGTGTAGGGGAGTTTACTCCCACATGCTTAAACATTAAGGACAATGTTTATATTAAGTGTAGGGGGACTTCTATCGAAGTTAAGTGAGATTTTCCTTGTATTTGTCCTCATTTTAACCGAGAAATTGATTTTTTTCGACATTTTTCAAAATTTTTGATCTATTTTGGCCTTGTAGTTTTTCCTTTGTTATAGTTATTTTCTTTCGTTGCTAGATAAAGTTTAATAAAGTGGTTTTAAATTTTTAAACGTTGTGACTCTTTTGACTCAACCTGAGTTTACTTATGTAAGTTTACTCTAGCTAGTATCCTTAACATGTTTAAGTCAAATTTTGCTAGGCTTTTATATAGGGAACTTTAAAACGCGAAAGTCTTAACTCTTACGGGTTAAGAACAAGAACTTTTCGCAAGTTCCTATAATTGATCCTAGAAAGTCATTTATCAAGGGAACTTTAAAATGCGAATTCTAAACTTGAAAAAGTCTAAGAATTTGCAAGATCCTATAAATGACTTGAAAACCCAAAACTTTGATTTAATTGGCTAAGCATCCACGAGTCTCATTCCTTGAGATTTTAAATTGTGGAGAACGAGAGATGATAGAGTCAATTATAAGTTTGGTATTCTTTCGTAAATTTATGTGAGTTGATTATAAGCTTCTTCTCCCATCGCTTGTCAATAAATTTAATTGCAATAAATAAGGTTGTACGATTTAAAAAGTTACTTAGCTTATAGCACAAGATCGTTTAAAAGTTGCTCGGTAATAATTAGAGTTCATAGCCAAGGCATAACTTATTGAAGCGGGATGCGAAGATTGGCGAGTCCGAAAAGGTCCTAACAAGACATGAGGGCTGTTGTTGCTAGAGATCCAAAAGTGATGTGAAGAATCATTTATCGAAAATTAATATGAAGGATCGAGACACACGACGAAAAGAAAAAACTCCCCAAAAGATGATGGAGAAGTCTATCCAAAAAGGCCTTGACAAGGTATGAGGATAAATAGATCCAAGTCCTAAAAGGAGGCGGATCGTTATATATCAAAATCCCAAATAAAGATTGGAGAAAAATGAAGAAGTCGTGGTCGAAGTATGAAGAATCTCTCAAAACTTCAAGTGAAGAAATTCCTATTATGAAGAGAAGACCATAATTTCAAGAACGTCTCTCAAGATTCGAAGTATGAAGTCGCTGCCAAATATCGGTCCGAGAAAGGTCTTAAATCGTGAAGCGAGTTATGCCAAGATATGAACTTTATGAGGTCCCGAGAAGCAGTTTTAAAAGATTTTGTCCTTTAGCTAACTATTGATTAAATCGTCCCACTTTATTTTCAGCCTAAATAACTATCAAAATAAGTCAACAATGCATCCTCGTGATCATTCAAGACAATCATAAAATATAAGAGATACACCTAGGAATAAGGGAGTTTAAGTAAATAATTGGGCCACATGAGTTCGTGTTAGTTTGCTAACTTATAATAACAATGATCTCGTTTATAAGCTTGGTTTGGGGAACGTGAAACTTGAGGATGATGAACATTCATGACGGCCAAAACCCCAATGTAAGTCTTTGATTTTTTTACTTGTTTTGTATATAATTCTATCTTTTTAGTTTCCTTTATCTTTAGTATTTAATAAAGGCCAAGGTGGGTTAATTATGATGAGAAATGTAAAATGTGTTTTGAAATTAATGCATTGCATGAGGACATTGCAATGGTCAAGTGTAGGGGATTTAATAAGTGTGAAAACACTTATCCTTTTACCACTTATTTCCAATAATAACAAGACCAAAACGTGTATTTTATGTCGTAAAAGTCGGAATTATGCGTGGTTTGTGTTTTTATTGTGTTTCAGGATAAAAATATGAAAAAGGAAGAAAACATGGGCTATCACGGGATTTTATCAAAGAAAACTACAAAAGACGAAGTCAAAAGATCAAGAGTGCAAAAAGAACGGAAGTCCAAGGCCTATTCTGAAGATTTATCAAAGAAAAAGTCTAAAGACGGAAGTTTAATGAAGTCGAAGAACTCAAGTCTAATAGAAGAAGAAAATTATAAGACAAGTTCAATTTATATCGACAAATCCCGAGACAACGTCGAGAAAGACAAAGAACTTAAATCGAGTCGAGACGAGAAGAAAGAAAGAAGGAAGCAACACATGCACTCCCCACCTCCTATATATACCCTCCTAATGACACATTAGGAGGGTGTTAGTTAATTTAGCTAGTTCATTTTTCTTTCTTTAATTTTCATTTTAGAGAGAGAAAGTGTTTAACTTTCTCTCACTAAAACTTCATCTTTTCTTTCTTTCGTGTTTAAGTTTTAATTCAATCTTGTATTTTTAAATCATTAATCTACAAGTTCAAGTTAAGTTTTTCATCTTCAATCTCTTTCTACATTTCTTAATTTTTATTTGTTTGATCCGAAAATTATCTTTGATTTTGTTTATCTTGATGTTTATGTGATTAAAAAGTTTATCTTTTTAATCCTATATAAGTCTTTATACGATTAAGCTTGAAGCTTGTTATGCTTTTTGGCTTATTTAGTATCTAGCTTATTGTCTTTTAAGTTTTCTTAAAGTTTAGTGTTTTTAAAAGTTTGATTCATAAAGTTTGTTTATTCCGTATTTTAAAAGTTTTCAAATTTGTGCTTATTGAGTTGGTTAAGTTTTTGTTAATTGTTCTCTTTAGAAGTGCTTATTGGTTTATTAGCTTATGCTCTTCCATCTGAATACCTTTTGTTTTTTCCATCTTAATATCATTAGGGTTTACATATTGCGACGGTACATTCAGACGGTTACATTGCGATGCAATAACCCTTAGGGTTTACATTGCGATGGGTTATTGTGATACTTCCCCCTTATTCAGATCGTTATTGCGATCGTACGTTGCGACGGGTCTTAAAGCTCTAGTAAGACGAAACGCTGCCTAATTTTTGTTAGCTATATTCCGATAGAATTGTATTCCGATAGAAGTAACATTCCAACAGAATTCCTTATATTCCGATACCTTGGATTCCGATACTTGACATTCAGATAGAATTATTCCGACGGGTGTGGTTTGGATTCCGATCAAGATTATTCCGATAGAATCTACTTTCACTTATTCCGATGGCTTCAGTTTTGATACATTCCGACAGTAACATTCCGATGGGTTAAGTTTTTAGTTTTGCAAACTTTTAAGTTTTAAATTCACTACGTTTTAATTTCCAAAAATTGCACGCTTCCCGAAATCTCTGTTTTTACCAAGTGTTTTTCTATTTTTAATCATTTACTTTTAACTCATAATTTTTAGTTTAATTTTTTAAAGCTTTATTTTTACACAACGATATTTTCATAATTGCTATTAGTTTAAAATAGATAATCAAACCATTTTATTTTTCACCAAGAACGACTGAGTCGCACTCTTAACCGGTATTCAATTCGAAAAGACTAGATAAACGAATCTTTTTCATACTTGGTTAAAAACCTTGTATTAATCCCCTTTCATGTCTTGATAACATGCTTAATCAACTATCGGGTGCTAAGCACTTTTCCAATATCGATTTACGATCAGAATTCAAACAGTTGCGAGTGAAGAGCAGGACATTTCAGTGACTGCTCTTCGCACACGTTATGGTCATTATGAATTCGTGATTATGCCTTTTGGGCCCATAATAAGTGTGAAAACACTTATCCTTTCACCACTTAATTATAATAATAACTAAGCCAAAACGTGTATTTTATGTCGTAAATGTCGGAATTATGCGTGGTTTGTGTTTTTATTGTGATTTAGTACCAAAATGTGAAAAGGGAAGAAAACACGGGCTTTCACGGGCTTTTATCGAAGAAAAAGACAAAAGACGAAGTCAAAAGATCAAGAGTGCAAAAAGAACGAAAGTCCAAGGCCTATTCTGAAGATTTATCGAAGAAGAAGTCTAAAGACGGAAGTTTAATAGAGCCGAAGAACTCAAGTCTAATTAATGAAGAAATTACAAGACGAGTTTAAATTAATCCCGAGACAAAGTCGAAAAAGTCGAAGAATTTAGAAGACGAAAAGACGAGAAAGAAAGAAAGAAAGAAAGAAGGAGCAACACATGCTAACCTCCCTTCTCCCTATAAATAGAGGCTTCCTACCTCATTTCATTCTTGTTGGCTATTTTGACAAACTAGTTTTCCACCATTTTCATTACTTGCACCTTTAATTTCATGTCATTTACTTAATTGTCATTTAATTACTTGTCTTGCACCTTAAATTTCTTGCCTTTAATTTCAAGTAAGTGTTTTAATTTTGTTATTGAATCTTTTCTTTTTAATCAAGTTCTTATTTTGAATCATCTTCTTCTACTTTTCTTGTCTTTGATTTCATTAATTCGGATTAAGCAAGCTGTTGCTTAATCTTATTGCTTATTTGATTAAAAAGTTTATCTTTTTATTTCTATCTAGGCTTTTATACGAATTAAGCTATAAGTTTGACAAACTTATTGGCTTATTTTGTATTTAGCTTATTTGATTTAAAGTTTTCTTAAGAGTTTTATCTTTTTAAAGTTTGCTTATTTCGTTTGTTTATTTTGTGTTTTGAAAAAGTCTTTAAATTTGTAGCTTATTTTGTTCGTCTTATTGTTGCTTTGATTTAGTTTTTGTTATTTGCTTATTGTCTAAGTGCTTATTTGTTTTGCTTATTTTGTATCACATACCATCAGAAAGGGATTTGGATTCCGATAGCTTGTTACGATCGCAAAAACCACAAGGGTTTCTACATTGCGATCGGTATTGCGATACCCCCCTCATTCCGATCAAGATTCCGATCGCTCATTGCGATCGTGGATTGCGACGGGGCTGAAGGCTGTATTGCGACGGAATGCTGCCAAATTTTTGACAGCCATATTCCGACAGCTTGCACATTCAGATTGGATATTCCGATGGTTTGTTTTTAAGTATTCCTATGCTTTAGTTTTTATTACATTCCGATAGAAGTGTTTTTACTATATTCCGATAGGCTCATTCCGACAGAAGATTTCAATCACATTCCGATAGGTGAGTTGTTATTCCGACGGCTTTGTCGTAACAACATTCCGATGGTAAGCAACATTCCGATTGTTATTCCGATCGGAGGATTCCGATAGAGTTGGTTTTGTTTTAAGATTTTGTCTTAGTTTTATTTTATTTTTAAGTTTGCATTATTTTAAGTTTTCGAATTTTTCACGCTTCCCGAAATCTCTGTTTTTACCAAGTGTTTTTCTAGTAATTTTTAAAGCTTTTATTTTTATTAAAATGTCAATTTTACTTTCATTTTAATTAACTTTTCAAATTTACGTTTCGTCACGCTTTAATTTTACGTCATTTAATTACCCGTCATTTAATTTTAAAGTCTTAATTTTGCACCATTTACATTTTGATTTAGTTTTAATTACCCGTCATTTGCTTTAACGTCTTGCACATTTAACTTTACTACAACGACAAAACTATTGTTTCCCACCAAAAGACGACTGAGTCGCACGTTAACAGTAATCAATTCGAAGAGACTGGTTCAAAGATATTTTTATACTTGGCAAAAACCTTCTATTAAATGGCGCCGCTGCCGGCTCTTTTCGTGTGGATTAACGGTTTTCTGTGAGAGACGCGTTGAATTTTGGGATTCTTTCACTCGTGAACGTTATTTTTCTTGCTCAAAAATTTTCAAAAAACCTATAAAAATTAAAAATTGTTAAAAATCCATAAAAATTAAAAAAATTCAAATATCCAAAAAGCTTTTTATTTTTATTTTTACACGTACATATATATTCTCTATTTCTTTGGTATCTTTTTCTTTTGCTTTTGCAGGTGTATGCGTACTAGATCTTCAACTTATTCTGAGCCCGAGACTCGTGACGATTTAGATATGGCTGGTGTGAACAACAACAATAATCCACCCCACCCCAACATGAATAACAACAACAATGTTCCCCCACCCGATCTTAGAATGATGGAGGAGCTTTGTCAACCTACAATGAATGGACGAGGAGGACCGATTGCGCCGATGCAAATCACAGCTCCGGAGTTTTCGTTGAAGCATCACATGATCCAACAAGTGCAGAACAATTGTCCATTTCGCGGATTGCCGGATGATGATGCCAACAAACACCTCGACAAATTCATTACCGTTACTCAAAGCATGAAGTTGCCCGGGGTTACTATGGATTTTCTTCGCCTTCACCTATTTCTACACACCTTATCCCACCATGCCAAAAAAATGGCTTGATCGTCTTCCGAAGAATTCAATTCATACTTGGGATGAGATGACTCAACGCTTTTTGTCGCGCTACTTTCCACCATCCATGGTCACGAGCCTTCGAAATCAAATTAGTGGATTTACACAAGAGCCTGATTAATCACTTTTTGATGCTTGGGAACGATATAATGTTTTGATCGATCGATGTCCAAACCACAACATGCTCCCCGTCACCTTAATTGATACTTTCTACAACGGTTTAACTTTTCGTGATCGGGATACGGATGCAGCCGCCGGTGGCACATTTATGAAAAGAAGACCTGAGGAGTGTAGAGAGCTTATAGAGAACATGACTACTCATCACAAAAATTGGGATTCATCAGCATCTTCAAGGAATAACCCGAGAGTCAATGTGTCTTCTACTTCTTCAAACCCTGATATCACTGAATTGACTCGCGCAATGGTCGAAATGAGCAAAAACATGCAACTTTTGGCTACAAATCAACAACAAGTTAAAGATGTTGCAACTTCTTGTGAGATCTGTGGCGGTCCTCATTCATACACTGATTGTCCTTCTACTCATGACAATCCGGAAAACTTGTATGCGGCTTATGGTAACTACTCAACGGAAAACTACCAAGCCCGACCTCAAGGTGATCGTAACTTGCTAAGTTACCGTTCTAACAACTTTCTTGCACCCGGTTTGTCTCCTCAAAACCACAACCCCAACAACTACAATAGAAGCAACCCAAATCCACCTCGAGCTTCTAATCCTTATCACCCACCCGCTCAACAAGCACCACCTATTAATCATGATGTTGAAGCTTTTATGAGAACCCAAGGAGAGCAAATCAAGAATCTACAAAGCCAAATCATCAACTTGAAAGGAGATATCACTAAGCAAGGTAATGATATTAGAATCGAGCTTCGACATGATATACAAACCTCTTTTAGCACTCAAACAAATGATATGAAGAATATGCTGGCTAGTTTCTTACCAAGTACTCAACCCTCTACTTCGGGCTCTCTTCCTTCAAATACCGTCACCAACCCGAGAGCGAATGTGAGTGCTATTACTACACGCAGTGGAGCAACCTTAATAGGACCATATATCCCTCCCCCAATTAGTCCATCTACACCTCCTCCACCACCATTTATCCCTCCTACTCCCACGCCTAGTATTAGTTCTCCATTACCGTCTCCACCTATGCATGAAGAACTACCCAAGAAACACCCTTCACCAACCGCACCTTCTACCTATAAACCTAACATTCCTTATCCTTCTCGCTTAGACAAAGGCAGATTGCTCACCAAGGATGACATTCAAGTGTCAAACTTTTTGAAGAAGATTTCGGGAGTGACCATCACCCTTAGCCTTGTTGAAGCTCTTGCCCAAATGTCGACATTCGTTAAGATGTTTAAGGAATTGCTTAATAAGAAGGAGAAGATGGCCGAGTTTGTTAATACTCGATTGAATGAAAATTGTTCTGCAATCCTTCTTAAAGAACTTCCGGAAAAACTTGGAGATCCCGGTCGTTTTGTGCTACCATGTACTTTTCACCAAACCGAATAATTTACTGCCTTAGCCGATCTCGGGGCAAGTATAAATTTGATGCCTTTAAGTGTTTGGAAAAAGTTATCATTACCCGATCTTACACCAACGAAGATGACTCTTGAGCTTGCAAATCGCACTCTCGCTTATCCCGTTGGTATTTCCGAAGATGTGTTTACTAAAGTTGGCACCTTCACTTTTTCGGTCGATTTTGTTGTTGTTGATTATGAAATGGACCCTCGTATTCTGTTAATACTTGGTCGACCATTCTTGAGAACCGGAAAAGCCTTAGTCGATGTTGCCGAAGGTGAGTTAATCTTAAGGGTCGGGAATGATGCACAAGTTTTTAAAATGGGGAAGATCACAACCAAATCAAATGGAAGAGAATAAGCGAATATGATTAATGTGCTTGATGATTTTGTCATCTACAACAATCCTCTTTTCGATTCTTGCTATGATAATCCACTGTTCAAAGATGATGTGGCTGATTCTCTCTCCAATTCTGATCCTCCACCAATTTATGATTCTCCACCGATCTATGATGACTACTATGGTGATTCTAGTTCCGATGGGGATGATTATAATAATTTTGTTTCCGAGTATCCAGACATGCCAACATATGATGACTTTGAGGATGTCGATACTCTCTCGAGTGATTCTTCTCATGATGACCTTGCACCTACTTTTGATGAAGATCCTCCACCAACCATGCTTGATCCTACTTTGGATGACTACTCATTTGAGGAAGACTTTGCTACTTTTCTCAACACTTACTTCCCAAATGAGAGTGATTCTCCTCCTTTGGACTTTGATAATTATGGTCGTTATCCCCCTTTGGATATGAAGAAACCCGTCTCAAAGGAGAAGAAGCCGGACAACACCGATATCCGCAGTACTTATGTCTTGACACCTCTCTATCCCCCTTCTGAGGATGAGATTGTGCGATTTATGAGCGGATCATTTTCAAGGTCTATTGAGCCCGAGTGTTATTTTCCCCTAAAGGAAAAGGTGTTCGATCCCGGTATCGCAATTTTTAAGCCATCTCAGTATCCATCTGATGAAATAAAAGGAAAGATTTTCGGAAATTATGGAGATATGCTTGCACCTCATCACCCTTGCTACCACCGTGCTCAACAACTGCTTAAGGGAACCTTGCCTACTCTTCTTTGGCTTGCCTTGTTCGCCTTAAGCTTGTGTTACTTGCTGGATGAAAACCATGTATTTGATCTCGGTGGATATGTTTCAAGCTTCTTCCTATGCTAATCAAGGTCGAGCCAGGCTCACGACTCGGTGAACAAAAACAAGCGCTTCTCGGGAGGCAACCCGCATTATCTATCCTTTTTCTTTGTTTTTATAATAAGTGTAGGGGGATACCCTAGTATGTGTTTGTTGTTTTCTTTCTTATGATGTGCAGGGATTCGAGCTTTCAAAGATCCATTCTTGATGACTTTTGACGACCCGTGATTCCGTGTACCCGTCTTCCCGGTTCTATCCTAAACTATTTTGATTCTCTATTTTATATTCTTCAATATTAAAATAGGAATCACTTTAGTTGTCTCTTTCCTTAGCAAGATTTAAACAAAGTGCACGATGTCCTAAGTGTAGGGGAGTTTACTCCCACATGCTTAAACATTGAGGACAATGTTTATATTAAGTGTAGGGGGACTTCTATCGAAGTTAAGTGGGTTTTTCCTTGTATTTGTCCTCATTTTAACTGGAAAATTGATTTTTCGACATTTTTCAAATTTTTTGATCTATTTTGGCCTTGTAGTTTTTCCTTTGTTATAGTTATTTTATTTCGTTGCTAGAATAAATTTTATTAAAGTGGTTTTGATTTTTAAACGTTGTGAATCTTTTGACTCAACCCGAGTTTACTTATCTAAGTTTACTCTAGCTAGTATCCTTAACGTGTTTAAGTCAAGTTTTGCTAGGCTTTTATATAGGGAACTTTGAAACGCGAAAGTCTTAACTCTTACGGGTTAAGAACAAGAACTTTTTGCAAGTTCCTATGATTGATCCTAGAAAGTCGTTTATCAAGGGAACTTTAAAATGCGAATTCTAAACTTGAAAAAGTCTAAGAATTTGCAAGATCCTATAGATGACTTTAAAACCCGAAACTTTGATTTAATTGGCTAAGCATCCACTAATCTCATTCCTTGAGATTTTAAATTATGGAGAACGAGATATGATAGAGTCAATTATAAGTTTGGTATTCTTTCGTGAATTTATGTGAGTTGATTATAAGCTTTTTCTCCTATCGCTTGCTAATAAATATATTTGCAATAAGTAAGGTTGTACGATTTGAAAAGTTACTTAGCTTCTAGCACAAGATCGTTTAAAAGTTGCTTAGTATTAATTAGAGTTCATAGCCAAGGCATAACTTATTGAAGCGGGATGCGAAGATTGGCTAGTCCGAAAAGGCCCTAACAAGGCATGAGGGCTACATTTTGTTGCTAAAGATCCCAAGTGATGTGAAGAATCATTTATCAAAAATCAATATGAAGGATGGAGACATACGACGAAAAGCAAATACTCCCCTAAAGATCATGGAGAAGTCTATCCAAAAAGGCCCTAGCAAGGTATGAGGATAAATAGATCCAAGTCCTAAAAGGAGGCGGATCGTTGTATATCAAAATCCCAAATAAAGATTGGAGAAAAATGAAGAAGTCGTGGTCCAAATATGAAGAATCTCTCAAAAGTTCAAGTGAAGAAATTCCTATTATGAAGAGAAGACCATTATTCATGAACGTCTCTCAAGATTTGAAGTATGAAGTCGCTGCCAAATATCGGTCCGAGAAAGGTCTCAAATCGTGAAGCGAGTTATGCCAAGATATGAACTTTATGAGGTCCCGAGAAGCAGTTTTAAAAGATTTTGTCCTTTAGCTAACTATTGATTAAATCGTCCTACTATATTTTCAGCCTAAATAACTATCGAAATAAGTCAACAGTGCATCCTCGTGATCATTCAAGACAACAATAAAATATAAGAGATATACCTAGGAATAAGGGAGTATAAGTAAATAATTGGCTCACATGAATTTGTGTTAGTTTGCTAACTTATAATAACAATGATCTAATTTTTAAGCTTGGTATGGGGAACGTGAAACTTGAGGATGATAATCATTCATGACATTCCAAAACCCCCAGGTAAGTTTTTGATCTTTTTACTTGTTTTCTTCCTTTGAATATTTTATAATTTTCTATCTCTTGAATAAAGGCCAATGTGGATTGATTGTGATGGAAAATGTAAAATTTGCTTTGTAATTAATGCATTGCATGAGGACATTGCAATGGTCAAGTGTAGGAGATTTAATAAGTGTGAAAACACTTATCCTTTTACCACTTAATTATAATAATAATCAAGCCAAAACGTGTATTTTATGTCGTAAATGTCGGAATTATGCGTGGTTTGTGTTTTTGTTGTGATTTAGGACCAAAATGTGAAAAGGAAAGAAAACACGGGCTTTTATCGAAGAAAAAGACAAAAGACGAAGTCAAAAGATCAAGAGTGCAAAAAGAACGAAAGTCCAAGGCCTATTCTGGAGATTTATCGAAGAAGAAGTCTAAAGACGGAAGTTTAATAGAGCCGAAGAACTCAAGTATAATTAATGAAGAAATTACAAGACGAGTTTAAATTAATCCCGAGACAAAGTCGAAAAGGTCGAAGAATCTAGAAGACGAAAAGACGAGAAAGAAAGAAAGAAAGAAGGAGCAACACATGCTAACCTCCCTTCTCCCTATAAATAGAGGCTTCCTACCTCATTTCATTCTTGTTGGCTATTTTGACAAACTAGTCTTCCACCATTTTTATTACTTACACCTTTAATTTCATGTCATTTACTTAATTGTCATTTAATTACTTGTCTTGCACCTTAAAATTCTTGCCTTTAATTTCAAGTAAGTGTTTTAATTTTGTTATTGAATCTTTTCTTTTTAATCAAGTTCTTATTTTTAATCATCTTCTTCTACTTTTCTTGTCTTTGATTTTATTAATTCGGATTAAGCAAGCTTTTGCTTAATCGTATTGCTTATTTGATTAAAAAGTTTATCTTTTTATTTCTATCTAGGATTTTATACGAATTAAGCTATAAGTTTGACAAACTTATTGGCTTATTTTGTATTTAGCTTATTTGATTTAAAGTTTTCTTAAGAGTTTTATCTTTTTAAAGTTTGCTTATTTCGTTTGTTTATTTTGTGTTTTGAAAAAGTCTTTAAATTTGTAGCTTATTTTGTTCGTCTTATTATTGCTTTGATTTAGTTTTTGTTATTTGCTTATTGTCTAAGTGCTTATTTGTTTTTCTTATTTTGTATCACATACCATCGGAAAGGGATTTGGATTCCGATAGCTTGTTACGATCTCAAAAACTACAAGGGTTTCTACATTGCGATCGGTATTGCGATACCCCCCTTATTCTGATCAAGATTTCGATCGCTCATTGCGATCGTGGATTGCGATGGGGCTTAAGGCTGTATTACGACGGAATGATGCCAAATTTTTGACAGCCATATTCCGACAGCTTGCACATTCAGATTGGATATTCCGATGGTTTGTTTTTAAGTATTCCTATGCTTTAGTTTTTATTACATTCCGATAGAAGTGTTTTTACTATATTCCGATAGGCTCATTCCGACAGAAGATTCCGATCACATTCCGATAGGTGAGTTGTTATTCCGACGGCTTTGTCGTGACAACATTCCGATGGTAAGCAACATTCCGATTGTTATTCCGATCGGAGGATTCCGATAGAGTTGGTTTTGTTTTAAGATTTTGTCTTAGTTTTATTTTATTTTTAAGTTTGCATTATTTTAAGTTTTCGAATTTTTCACGCTTCCCGAAATCTCTGTTTTTACCAAGTGTTTCTCTAGTAATTTTTAGTTTAATTTTTAAAGCTTTTATTTTTATTAAATTGTCAATTTTACTTTCATTTTAATTAACTTGTCAAATTTACTTTTCGTCACGCTTTAATTTTACGTCATTTAATTTCTCGTTAATTACTTTTAAAGTTTTTAATATTGCACCATTTACGTTTTAATTAGTTTTAGATTTATTTACCCATAATTTACTTTAACGTCTTGCAATTTAATTATACTACAACGACAAATCTATTGTTTCCACCAAAAGACGACTGAGTCGCACTGTTAACCAGTAATCAATTCGATTAGACCGATTTCAACGAACAATTTTTCTAACTAAAATCCAGTTATTAGCCCACGAATGCCCCAGCTGTAATTGTAGACTTGATAAATCGAATTTTCATGAATTCTGGACAAGTTCGTCATTATGTTCCTTGATAACATTCCGATCTTCTCCAAGTCTAGAGAAGAGCACGAAGATCATCTTCGCACTATGTTACAAATCCTACGACAGAAGAAATAGTACACTAAATTTTTCAAGTATGAATTTTGGTTGATTACAGTGACATTCTGAATCACATTGTTTCTCACGGTTAGTTTTACCATGACTAACCTTACGTGTAAAGGAGGGAATCTTACACTAAATTATGTGTTCCAGAGGATCCTACGCTAAGAGAGGTATAATTTACCGAGACTCACTTCCAACGTCTATGCACCCAGGTTCTACAATGATGTACCATGATCTCAAACCATATTTTGGTGGAGAGGTGAAGCAAGATGCAGTTATGTTCATATCTAAACTCCTGACATACCAACAGGTTAAGATAGAACGCCAACATGCTAGTAGTTTATTTCAATCCTTAGAATTTTCCGAATGGAAGTAGACAAGATCTCCATGAATTTTATTACCATGTTGCCACAGACTCAGGGGAGGCATGATGCTATCGGAGTTGCTACCGATCGTTGACAAGTCCCCACATTTCCTCCTTATCCGTAAGAATTATGCAGTCAACCAATTGACAAAGATGGTTCAACCTGAGATCGTATGATTTCATAGTATTCCATCAACCATCTTATCAGATAGAAATTTCGCTCACGTTTACGTTAACGTTCACGTTACGTTGATGCTCACAATTTCGTTTCACGTTCGTAATCACGACCTTGTACGCATTAACGTCCTTGTTCCATTTCACGATTTGCTTTCCGCTTTCACGTTCATGACATTGTTCACGATCATGATCGTATTCTATCTCACGATTTACATTTCACATTCCATCCGGGAAAGGGTTGCGGAAGACTTGGGAAACCAGACTCAAGTTTAGCACAACTTTTCATACTCAGACAGACGTTTCACGTCAGATTTCACGTCTCGTCTCGTATCATTTGGAGTTACCTCCTCCGTTATCACACGTTCATGATATGTTTCACGTATCACATTCACGATATGTTTTCCCAGATCACGCTCATGATATGTTTCACGTATCACGATCATGATATGTTTCACGTATCACGTTCACCATATGTTTCATTTATCAGTCACCATATGTTCACGTATCACGTTCACTATTGCTCACGTATCACATTCACAATTGTTCACGTACTATGTTTCCAATATGTCTCGCGTATCATTGCTCAGAGGTTGATAATACCATTATGTTCAGGTTATTTCGTATCCTATCGTTTCATGTATCTTTGCATGTTATTTCTTATCCGCTCGATCAGATTCACAAGGTCCCATCGTAAGTTGAAGAAACAGAAAATTTTTCCCGTATCGTCAAGACAGGGTCATGAAGACCAAGTTTATTTCTTCTCATCAAGATCCTTTAGAGGAACCATCCCGAGCAGGAAGCCACTTGGGAAGCAGTGGAGTCATTCCGGACTTCGTATCCTCATTTCCTTCCATGGTTCAAATATATTCTTTCCAGCCACGTCACGTTCCATGTTCTCTTCAGCCACGTCACGTCCATGTTCTTTTCAGCCATATCATGTCACTAATTCGAGGACGAATTATTATTTTTAAAGGGGAAGATTTGTAAAACCCGCATAAAATACAAGAAGCATTAATTCCACAAAACACGGATTACTAAAAACTTTTTAATTAATTAATACACGACACGTACCAAGAACATTTAATGAATGAACACAAGCATTACGTATATTATTATTTACCATTCACAAGTATTTACGTATATTAGTTAAAGCACGACAAGAATGAACACGATTAAAACACGAACACACGTCACAATATTAATACACGAGAAATTTTAAAACTCGAAAATGAAATAAATACACTAAGGGTGTTAGTTTGGCCGGCCATAAAAGAGAAACAAACCAGAATGGGCCAGCCTGGCCCATTAACCTTTTTACTACTAGCAAAAGCATTCCAGGAAAACACATTTGTCAAGTTTAACAACATATTAAAAACCCTAGTTGGTGTGTCTTTGTGGCCGCCGACAGAAACAAGAAAAAGGGGGAGAGAAAAGCCTTTTGATCTTCAATAAATTGTAAGTGTGTGTTCGGGTCTTTCATTCTAAATCGTATCACGTTTCGGTATCACCATCTAATCCTTTTTCTTTTATTATTATCATTATTTCATGAATCAAATTAATTTAATGACAAGAACACATGATGTTGAATGTTAAAAACATGTATAGATCAAGATTAAAACGGGTTTTGGGTTTGTTCGATCACGGAAACCGCAACACCAGTGGCAACCCTTTTGGGTTTTTTAGCCAAAGGCTCTCGGTCGGTTTTTCAGCCGGCCAGTCGAACCCTTTTGGGTCTCGGTGGCTACTTCCTGTGGGCAGCCGCAACAGCAAGATCCCCACAGGTGGGGCGTTGTTTCAAGCAGTGGCAACCAAGGCTCATGCCTCGGTGGGATTCTTGTGCAGTCAGTGGGAAACCGGTTGTAGCCTGTGGGTAAATGTTCTCGGCCAGGGGGTAAGACAGGTGGACAGTGGCTAAAAGCCACTATCGGTGGCAGGGAACCACAACCGGGGGGAGGCTGTGTTACTTGGTTGGTTTTGATTTCGTGCAACCGAGATCATTTAGGGTCTCTGTGGGCTTAGTCTTTTGGGGCTCGGGTACACGAAGCACACACAGGGTGTTTTTGGTTTCAAACTTTGATTATTTAATTTTGACTAAGTAATATTAATTTAATTAGTTATTTTAAAATAAATCATGTTATAATTAATTAAATTAATCGTGGGCTTATTATAATTATGTTATGTAATTAATCAGGGAGTTAAACATGGTACATATAATAAATTAATATTAGACTTATAATAATTATTTTATATGATTATTTATGATATAAATAACATGACTCATGTTAGTTTAATTAAATTTAGACTTAGCTTATTTAATTAAATATATTTTAACCATGATATAATTAAATTGATATTAACCTTTAATTTAATTATTTAATTATGAAGTTTAAGGTAAAGTTTAATATCATGCTTTATTAATTAATAATCACTTAAACCATGTTATAATATTAATTAATAATTACTATAAGATTATGGCATGTTATATTATTTATTAATTTAAACTTTACTTTATGACATTTAATCAATCATGACTTATAATATATGCTCATTAATCTTTAGCTTGTTTCACATGCCTATTAAACAAGCTTATTATTATTTATGAAAACATACTAATAATGAAAACATGCTATTTTTAGAAACATACTAATTATGGAAACTTTCTATTTTTGGAACTTACTATTTATGGAAACTTTCTGTTTTTTGGAAAGTTGCTATATATGGAAACCTGCTATTTTTGGAAAGTTACTATATATAGAAACCTGCTATTTTTAGAAAGTTACTCATTATGAAAGATCAAGTATAATAACACATGAAACATAAAATACACTAATCAAGAACACATGAAACACTAAGAAACTACATGATAAAATATGAAACAGTAAAACAAGACATGAACAAGTAAAACAAGACATGAACAAGTAAAACAAGTCAAGAACAAGTAAAACAAGTCAAGAACAAGTAAAGTAAACTAAGAACCAGTCAGTTATACATGAACACGCAACTCATGCACGTCCTTTATTATGTAGCACTCGTGAAGTCGGGGTAGATTACTTTTCGCCTTTCATTGTTCATTGTTACTGGACATAAGGTACGGATATTCCGTCCTTCGGTAAGGATATTCTCTTTCTATGCATGATTAGACTTCCCCGTTTGCTACCATTTGTTTTCCCCAGTAGTTACATGTTATAAAACTTTTCAGTAATTACCTTGCTATTATTTAAATTGCCTGAGCTATATACACGCATGCCATGTTCACCTAGTTATGGAGGTACCATAACCATAACACTTGAGGCACCGGTGTTATGACTCTTTCGCGACGAGAGTGAATTCTCGTGGCGTCCCTTTCAGTTATTTTACCATTGTTGTTATTATCATGTGGGGCGTATGGGTGCATCCTTGTACATGTTTTGCAAATTTACACGGTGACTATAGTGTGTACTCTACATCCGTCACATGGAGTTGATCCCTCCACCCAGACTTACATAATTAGAGGCAACCCCTCTAATTGTATGACGAAGTCACCCCTCTATGTATTCATGTACGTTGATACCTTTTATGACCTATATGGGCTCTTGGCATCTAAATTACATTTTCATGAATAAACATATGACTTTTCAGATATAAACCAGTTTATAAAACATGTTCCAGGTTTCCAGGACTTACGCTTATTCCGCTGCATTTCATGCGTTACTTATGTTTAAGTTATTCTAATCATGTCATTATATCCGTTCACTGAGCGTATTGTTGAGCCGTATTTTCTTTCCATGTCCCATACGGCAGGTACCCAAGGTCAGACATAAGATATTGAGAGTACGTGCATAGGATGTGAGTTACCTTAGATTTCTCTTCCTTTTGCACTTCATATATTTATGCTTGCTTGGACACTCATTTAGTCCTTCTACTTCATTTACTTTACGCATGTTTTGAGCTTATGTTTGAGAGTCGATGTTTGATTCCGGTTTTCCTTTTTGCTCATGTATGTTTTAAGACATATTACCTTGCATGCTTTGATGACACGCCATAATTATCATGTAACGGTCTACTTATCAAAGTGGGGTGTTACAACAATACATCGCTAAACTGTAATCTCTGATGTATTTAAACATTTGATGTAATATTGATGTATTTTATAGTCATGTATATAAATATGGATATTCTAATCCACGGCTATGTGTATCTATTTTATTTTATCTAATAAATCATACTCCTTTTTAACGTAATTTTTTGCAAAAATTCATGTTTCTTTTATAATAAAGAGTTAACTACATTTTTTGTCCTTATGATTTGCTGGGTATAACGGTTTTGGTACAAAGGTTTGAAAAGGAACGGGTTTAGTCCTATTTCGCTTGACCCGTAACACTTTTGGTCCCAAACGTTAGTTGACTAACATTTGACTGTTAAATGAAAGGGTATTTTTGTCTTTTCACGTCTATAACACATTAACAAATACACACTTTGATTTCATATAATCAAAATCTCAATTCTATCATTATCCCACCAAAACTCATCACATATTCATATCTTCTCATCTTCATCTCTACCAAAATTTATCTTTTATCTTTTTAATCTCATCTCTTAATCCATCTTTTAATCCATCTTCATACCGATTTCTATTTTCTACCACATTGACACATTCACCAATCTCATCTTATCTTCGTAACAACACTTAGACACATTCACCAATCTATCTTATCTTCATAACGACACATTCAACAATCCATTTTTTAATCCATATTCATTCCAATTTTTATATTTTACCACATACATACATTCACCAATCCATCTTTTAATCTAACCGAGAAAATATATACACCAAACTGCTCGAAAAAAAATAATACACCAAAATCATAGAAGAGAAAAAAAGATTACGGACAACTTAAATATATATAACAAGTAATGGGTCCATTTTTTGACCAATTCCCACTACATTTCATTACCAGTTCTCATTCTACTTGTAAAGCTATATCTGTTAAGTTCTTGTCATTCAACAAAACGTAGACCCAAAAAATAGAAAAGGATCAATGGAACCAGGGTACCACCGTACAAGCATTTCAGTTATTTGATTAATCACCCGTGTTACCTATGATAGAGTATGCATATTCATTGAAAGCAACAACAAAGTGTGACGTCTACAGTTTTGGGGTAGTTCTAATCAACTGATAACCAAAAAGAATCCAGTAGAGGCAGAGTTTAGCATACGTGAATGCGCTCTGATACCCAACATAAGTGAATGGCATTTTTGCGCATCGCTTCATACACAAAAACACCTTGGAGACGCATATTTAGGTTCTAATTGCTACTTCGCAGTATAAACCTATAATCCTACATAGGTCAACATTTTCCGCGAAGAAAGCATTGTACAATTCAATACAATCATACTATGGGAGAAAACACTATACGGTTCGATACAAATATACTAAGGGGGTGTCTACAATTGCTTATCCGCTATCAAAACAATATAACCCAAATCTTAAGCATACGAAATTCACAAAATCTCAATTTAAACAAAAAAAAACAAATAAAAGAGAACTCACATAAAACATACAGAGCATCCATCCCTTGAAGCTCACCAAACTCATGCTTCTCGAACCCCGACTCAAACCCATCTTCGAAAACCAGACACTTACCACAACACATCTCCAATTACAAAATCCCTTTGACATCATAAAAAAAATACCCAACATCCTTATCCTTCAAACAATCCTTAATAATTTGCTCAAACCCTCCAGACCCTAACACCACGTCTGCACCCCCAGAACCAAATACATTGGCATTTATAACACGATTTACCAACTGATTCAGATACCCTTGTCGACGACATACAAAACCCACAACTATGATTCCCTGATGTTGGTGGTGAAGGATGGGATGCAATGATGGTTGGAGGTGAGTGGTGATAGGGGTTGTGGTAGGAGGTAAGTGAGAAGAAGGGATTGAGAAGAGGTAAGAAGTGATTGAAATGATCTGCAGGTTTGAAGAGGAGATTAGAGCTTTTTAACTCTTTTGTCTGTAAAAAAACAAACAAGACATCACTTCCCGCTTCAGACAAAAGTGGTGAGAATAGGCAATTAGAGATTTTTAGAGAAAAACAAACGAGGCCTAAGAATGAGATATTTAGTAAAATATGTGTGACCCCTTAATTTAACCAAACATGTTGAATTACTAAATCAACGTAATTGGATGAAATGAACGGCGCCACAAATCAGATCTTGGACACAATTAGATGAAACCCACACACCTTTTTTATGATGATTATGAATGATGATTGGACGAATGATGATGAATCGTGAAGTTGTTATCATCTCCATCGCCACACACTATTATTATTATTATTATTATTATTATTTCATTAATTATAAACTTCACTTTATTATTATTATTATTATAAAAGTAAGGGAATTTTAGTCATTTCATGTAAATGTCACAGTCAAATGTTAGTAAACTAACGTTTGGGACCAAAAGTGTTACGGGTCAAGAGAAATAGGACTAGACCCGTTAATTTTCAAATCTTTAGACTAAAACCGTTATACCCGGCAAACCATAAGGACCAAAAATGTAGTTTACTATATAACAAACCTAGTCCCAAAATTTTGTGTCACTAAATATTGTACTGAAATCGAAATTTTAGATGTTCGGATATATAAAACTTTTATCAGAATTATCGGATAACTTAATTTAAATTTTCGTGTGTCACGTAAATGTTACTTGTTTCAAAATTTTGGGCATTCGGATATATACATTTCTTATATGAAATATCAGATATCCGAGTTAAGAAGTAAAGCGTCATTATGTTTAAATTTATATACTTAATATATTTAGGATTAACTTTTTAATATTCGTAGGTTTAAAAATGATACGTCGAAACTAAAAAGCCCAATCCTTTACTTATTTAACATTTATCGACTAATACGGGCATATCTTTATAGATGGGGGGAACATGTGACTAACGTTATTATATATATACTAGGGGTCAGTATAGAACCGAAAAACCGAACCAAACATCGAAAAACCAAAAAAAATCCGCACTAATAAAACCGCCCCAATTGAAAACCAGAAGGGATGGTTTGTACATTTTTGAAAATCAAATGTTTGGGGCTGGTTTTGGTTGCATGTATAAAACCGAATTGCAAAAACCACCCCACCCCACTTATGTCTACAAAATTACTTCCTTTATCCCGAATTTATAGTCGAGATTACTATTTTTGAACTTCTCAAATTAATAGTCCACTTCAAAAATAGATAAAAATTGTAGATCGAGTTTATCATATCACTCACCCACTTTTTGTTTGAACGACAAATTTTATTAGAAGAGGAAAAACACTAGCAAGAAGCTAGAATTACATGGAAATCAAAAAGGGTGCTGAATCCAACTATCCCAAGTAACAACATTTTTACCCCTAACTATACACCAAGAAAAAGCACGTCTCACTATATCGGAAAAGATGCAGTCAAGTCTGGGGGGAGATGTAGCAAAAAGAAGTTGATTCCTCAAAAACTATAAACTCCACCAAGCAGTAAAAAAGACTCCTTCAAGGACCATCTTCGTGTGAGACTTCATACGGATAGACAAGAACCAAGCTAGCCAAGAATGATAAGAGTCGAAAGTAAAGTGATCCAAGTTCCACCACTTATAGATGGCATGGTTGATCTCGAACGCCAAATTACAATTAAAAACAGATGATCTGAATCTTCAGGAGCTGCTCGGCAAATCGGACAGCATGTGGGAGACAACATCACACCTCTCTTAACCGTGTTTCCAGCAGTAGGTAAACGATCCAACGGAACTCTCCAAGCAAAAATGTTAACTTTAAGAGGAACGACTTTAATCCAATGAGTAGGGACATCAACTTTAGGAAGAACAAAGTCACCAATCAAAGAACGGACGTCATTAACACAAAAAGAGCCATCTTCACTAAGGTCATAAACCCAACGGTCTTCCGCATTAGATAAGACCACTGTTTCGATGGTATTAAGAATCTGAGCAAGTTGGAGAGCCTCAACGCCTCCATGCACGTCCCTTCGAAAAGAAAGCGTAAATACACCATTTAACTTGGACGCCACCAAACAATATTTATCGTTTTAAAGAGCAAAAAGACGAGGAAACTCCAAACTTAGACTAGAACTACCTATCCAAACATCTTTCCAAAAGCTGGTAGAACTCCCATTACCTACTCGAATTTTACAGTAGGAAAAGAAATCGATACCTTTGTGTTTTAAGCTGGTAACTTCAGTGCAGATAGTCTTCCACGGTGACGAATAAGAAACTGAGTGATCTTCTACAAAAGGTCCATGTATAGCATGTATGACACGGTACCACAAAGAATTATCTCTTGAACGAAAACTCCATAACCATTTGACAAGTAAACCTTTATTAAGAGCATAATAACTAGAAACTCCTAGGCCACCATTAGTTTTAGACGCTAGAATCTGAGACCACTTGACCCAAGTAATTTTTCGCTCACCTTCACGCATTCCATTGAAGAAGTTCCTGCGAATAGATTCCAAACTTTTAAGCACAGTCTTGGGAACCTTTTATAAGGACATATAATATGTGGGAAGAGCACCAAGGACCGATTTGAGGAGGGTGAGGCGACCTCTAATTGAAAGGGTTTTGAGCTTCCAATTTGATAGCCTTGTCTTAACCTTGTGAACTATAACGTCCCAAGACTTAGTTAGGGACATATTGCTCCCTACCGGAACACCTAAATACTTAAAAGAAGTATGCATTATCGAACAACCAATAGACTCAGCTGCCTCAGACACAATAGAATCATATATCCCCACTCCAAGCAACTGACTTTTTTATAAGTTAATGGACAAGCCAAACATCAAAGAAAAACAACGAAGCACATTCAAAATGCATATCAATTTATTACCAGTCCACTCGCCAATAAAAATGGCGTCATCTGCGTAGAACAAATGTGTAAGCGATGTCGAAGAATCGAGTTTCATACCATCAAACATACCCGCTGCAATAACTCTTGAAAACGATAAGTGGAGGGTCTCCATTAATAAAATGAAAAGGAAAAGGGCCAATGGATCCCCTTGTTTCAGACACCTATAAAATTGAAACTCTGACGTGGGGCTCCCATTAACCAACACTGACGCCATACTAGAGGATAAAGACCCCTGAATCCAGGAGCACCACTTGTTCCCAAAACCAAAAGATTTATTACGAACAATAAAAATGTTGTAAATTAATTGGTTAAAGATGAAATTCTCTTTGTGTAAAAAGTAAGAGCATCCACAATGCAAGCTTGGCAAAAGACTTTTTGTTATTTGAAAAAGTCATGTAAATGACTTGATGCATTGCAACAATAGGTGTATCAAAAGTTTTTTGATGAATGACTTGGTATATGTCAAGTGTTTGACAGCAATATTACAAGCTATTCACATTAAATGTTAGAAGCTTATTTGATGAAGACTTGGTATAGAAAAGCTTTTGAAAAGCTTTTTGCCATTGAAGAAAGTTTCTGGAAATGAATTTTTGTTAAGATGAAATTAATAAAAAGTTAATGCTCATGAATGAAAAAAAGTCTTAATAGGTAGAAGCATTATGGATGCTCTAAGAGAGATGTAGAAACTAGAAGGGGGGGTTGAATAGTTTCTCTTCGATTGGTGACCAAATTAAAATTACTTTCAATTTGGTTTGTATCAAAACTATCTTTTACTTGAGGCTAAGTTGCATAATGATTAGGTTCAATTCAAATGCACTAGCAAAGATAATAGGTAAGTATAATGATAATGAAATAAGTAAAGAGTAAGGAAGGAGACAACCTAGTGGGAAGACACCAAGATTTATAGTGGTTCAACAACGAGGCTCTATCCTCGTTTCTACTCCACTCCTCGAGTACACCTACTCGAGATTTCCACTATATCCACAAGCTCCCTTCTCGGCGGAGAAAACCTTACATCGTTGCTTACATTATTTTCTGACACTAAGCTAAATGTCGAGACCTAATCTTTAGCTAGGACCAATCTACACGATGTTGCCTACTTCACAATTTAACGACACAAGGCTAGATGTCGGGTTCTAATCTTAAGGTAGAACCAATCTTCACGACGTTGCCTACTTCACCATTTTACGACACAAGGCTAGATGTCGAGCTCTAATCGAAAGCTAGAACCAATCTTCACGACTCTTCACTTTGAAGCTAAGTGAGAACTTCACACAACACAACTACTAATCACTTTTAAGTTTAGTGAGAACTCACAAGACACAACCACATAACTTTATAGTTTAGTGAGAACTCCTAATCAAATCTATTACAACTCAACTAGACTTATCCAAGTACACACATGTAGCTTGGATTTACACAACACAAATCCAAGCAAAAACATATGCAATGGATGTACACAACAAATCCAAGTATCCACAAATAACTTGGATGAACACAACTAGTCCAAGTATTCATAAATACATTGGATTGACCTAAAACAAAAAAGGGGATCATGATGAATATGACTAGCTCATAGATTCATCATTATCACAACACTAGTGAGTGAGTGATCTTCTCATTGGACAAGGTAAAGAAGGGGATCAAGAGGATAATCATATGTAAACATCCTTAACAATTTAAGTGATCATTTACTAATGATTATGCTATAGAAAATAGAAAGATGGCTGAGAAAAACGTCCAAGAGGCTTGCTGGAAAATGAGATTTGACCCACTATTTAAAGGAGACAAAGTATAACGGATCTATAATGGCTAGCTGTGCGCGGTACCTTATCTCACCCCGCGGTACCATATCGCTAAGGTACCGCGTAGGTACTTAAGGTACCGCCACTAGACTCCGCTCCGTTTTTTGTCTTTTAGTGGGGTGGAAATATCTGAGGTATTTGAAACCTTCAAAGGATATTCTAACAGCATTTGGAATATGCTATTTTCAAATTTTCATTTTCCATTTTAATAAAATATTTTCTAAAAAATAAAGTTTATTAAAAAGTCTTTTGTCATATTAACAAAAGTGAGTTTTAAGGATAATCATTTTGATGATCACTAAGTATGATTAATAAAGGTTAGTGATATGATTATTACCTTGATGATAGTGTTAGTTAAATAATTCATTTTGTGTTTTACACTAAATGTGTTGTATGGTTTGTTGTGATCAAAACTAAGAAAGATTAGTTAATACTAATAATGTTTTTAGGCATCACTTGCATTAACAATCTCCCCCTTTTTGATTACGACAAACGATAAACTCATTTTCGTAGAAACACAAAATATGGAATTATTAACTAGTTTATCACTATCATTTCTCCCCCTTTGTCGTAGCAAAAAGGTTAGCACAAGTCTTTGAAGAACATCGAACTTTGCTAGTAGCTCCCCCTTGGTGGTTGCTCCTCCTTGCTTGGGGCACCAAGTTTGTGAGCTAAGGTGACATGCTACACAAAGGTTAGTAGAAAGGAAAGAAACACCAATGTATATATGATCACTACCTACTAAGTAACTTGAGAGGGAGAAAGAGAAGAAATCTCAAATTAGAAGTAAGTATTTTGTTAAGTATGTCCAAAGAGGTAATTGACAAAATCAAACTTCAATCCAATGAAGATGATAAGCTTGTCAATGGGTTAAAGCTTAGAATTGATGGAATCACCCATAAGCAATTGTAAAAATTAACCATGATCAACTCAAAATAGAACTAATGAAATAGCACACAAATAACACAAAGGTTACATAAAAGGAAAATATACACAACAAAGAAGATAGTCATACACACAATATGAGTATCTAAAAGCAATAATTATGGAAAATAAACCACTAAGCATAAGCTAGTCTAATAGTGATATTTTCCAAGATTGCTAAAAAAACTAAAAAGACGACGATGCATCATTCGAAGTTTTGTCCACCCGGAATGAAAACTTGAATAGGAGGTCGAGTGAGGAGGAATTCAAGAAAATTTAACTTCTCATACACATGAGTAAGTTCAATTTGTTGAAATCGACAACAAGCACACGAGGATCCATGATGCAACACAAAATCGTTTGATGGGGGTATGGCATCAAACTTAGGGTTTGGTGGTGGTGGGGTAATGGGTTTGGGAATGTTTTCACAATGCCTTGTGAGGTTTGGGAAGGTTGAAAGGTCATTGAGTTAAGGGGTATTGAAGGATTGTGGTGGTGGGGGAACATTTTCTTTTGCTCCGGTGATGGGGTTTATGGTATAAGTCTCATTCCAATACTTGATTGGAGAGAAGGTAGGGTTTTTGGGTGGTTTGGACGAAGATGGTTCATTCTTTTTAACCCAAATAGGTCGAACCGAGATTTTCGGTTTCTTTGAAAGCTTGGATGAGGAAGCTTTGGGTGAGTGGGGTTGTGACAAAGAAATGTCAAGGTTAGGAATGTAGGAGTTAGGCATTGTGAGAGTGTGAGAATGATATCTCAAGGTTATGTGAGAATAAATTCTCAAGGTTGGGAAGGTGTGAGAATGAAATCTCAAGGTTGGGGTATAAGTAAAATGTAAACAAGGTAAGAGTTTGAATACAAAATGTGTAGTGTCAAGGAATGTTTAGTCAATTTGAGTAAACAAGGAATCTTGACAGGGTATAGGGTTTTAAAAGTTTTGACCAAAAATTCGTCAAAAGCCACTTACTGTCCGCGGTACCTTATAGGGACCGGCGGTTCCATATCGCTAAGGAACCACGGGACTTTAAGGAACCGCGTCCAGTGGTCTTGAAACCATGTTTTTCCTAGGTTTTGGGAAAAACTAAGACTTTTTCAAAAAGTTGCAAATCTTGGAATTTTACCTCTATTAGCACCAAAATATGCTAGGGTTGCATAAAGCAACACATTCACAAAGAATGTCTTGACAAAGGGTGACAAAATAATTTAGATATCATTTTGAACCAATTTTAGTCAAGTTTAGGGGTTGTGATAGATTTAGGTTCAATTTTAATTTCAAATTAAAGTTGATTAGTGTGTACAAAAGGATAGAAACACACAAAGCTAAATCCAAAGATCAACAACATGAAACATTCATTAAGGAAGCAAGTACAAAGACAAATAAAAAACTAACTAATACATAGCTAGCTTAACATTAAATCTAGATAAGTAGTTTTCTTTGGCTTGGTTTTGTTGAAAACTCTTATTAGGAGAACTCCATCATTCATCTCCTAGGAGGAGGCATGGAGAACAAGGCAAGCAAGACCTCTTGCAACCTCCTATGTATCCCATACATGTCCATCCTAAGGTTATGGATGATGTAGTGGTTGTAAAGACAACATGGACAACTAGGACCATGAGTGTGTTGAAACCCATAGTATGGATCACCCAAAAGGAGGGAAAGTGGAACACCCAAAATTGGAATGTTTGAGTTGGGTGGAGGTGGAGGAGGCATGTTCTCCAAGGGTGATGTTGGTGAGAGTGGAGGCATGTTCCCTAAAGGGGAAATGGGTGAATGTGGAGGTAAATTCTCCATGGTTGGTGAAATGGGTGAGTTGTGAGGGGTAAATGGTGAAGTCACCAAAGTGTCATCAAAGTCATTCATAAAAGGAATGCTTTGGATTGGTTGAGGTTGTGTGGTCACATCCAAGGGTGCATTTGGAGTGAAGGGTGAAGAGAGCTCATTCATTCTTGAGTTGAATGAAGAGGAGGTAGAACCAATGGAGTGGTTAGTACCATGGGTGGATGATGTCTTGCATGGTGCAAGAGGTGGGGAAGGGGATGAAGAAATGAGGATAGGAGCCATCTCATTCTTAGGTTTGTGGAAAGGTGAGGAGTTAGGCTTGGCTACCTTAATCCTTATTTTGAGTGTTTTCCTTGGGGTGGAGGTCTTAGAAGCGTTTGAGGTTTTGGTACACACCATGGTTGATTAGGGTGGTTTAAGGTTTAGGGAAGTATGTTTGATGTGTGAAGAACATGGCAAACAAGGTGGGTTTAAATGGGTGAGGGGGTGATCCAAACTAGTAATGGGTTAAAATCATTTTAGTTGAATAATGAATTTAGGTAAGCTAGTTTAGGAAATGTGCAGTTTATTACTGAAAATCATGCAAGGTTTACACAGATTTAAGAAAACAGTGTAAAGCAAAGATGCTGTCGTGCACAGTGACCGGCGGTTCCTTATCTAGGACCGGCGGTACCTTATCGATAAGGAACCGCGGGTCGATATGGAACCGCGACCAGAGGGTTTTCAAAAATTTCTCATCCCAAATTTTGATAAACCCAGATTTTTCCCAAAAGATTCACAAGCCAAAGTTAACTACATATCATAATCTAATAAGCTAACTATCATAAGGCATGCACAAAGCTATGTAAATCACAAACATGATGGCATAAGCAACATTTAGGATCAAAATAGATAATAATTCAAGCATGCAACCAAAGTTAATAAACAACTAAACCAAAGTGTTAATAACCAAATGTTTAAACATCAAATCCAAACTTTGACACAACTTCAAAGTCTTCACCTCCTTTTTCTTTCCTAAACCCTTGATCATCTTTCCCAAATACTTGAATCCTTTTCTTGACTCCACTCGGTGTTCATGTAATTCTCCCCGAGTTCTAAGATTCTCACGATAAAGATGCTCCATATTGAGATCTTCCGGAACATCACTAGAAGGGTGAGGAGGAGGAGCCAAGTCTTCAAAATCATCCTCGAATTGATTTGAGGATGGATGGGAGTTACTCGAAGAGTCAAAATGAGAACTAGGACCGATGCCATCACCATCACTTGGTGGCATATCGGTGTCCTCCTCATCCGGCTCTTGATGGTCAGATTTTCTCGAACCACGGTCACTTCTTGGCTTTCGTTCATACGCCTCTTGAATAGGCATCATAACCCGTTGAACCGGGTGAAAGCGAGAAAGATCGAGTTGAGGAAAATCTTGACCAACCCTTCTAAAGAGGCGAGTAAGAAGCATAGCATAAGGGAGGTTTGTTTTGGATTTGGAAAGAGCATAATTTATACGTCGAGCGATGTAATATGCAAGATTGTACTTGGTGGAAGTAAACAGGAAAAACAACATATGCCCCATGCAAGCCGGGATATGATCTCGATTCGCACCAAGACAAAACACATTTTCCCTATGGATATTTGCCCATTGGAGCATGTAATCCTTAAGGTCGCTTGAGAGCACTTCATACCTATTCACATTTCGCACATTTGTATGAAGGCTTCTCACAACGTTTCCATCACGCTCTTTCGAGATGATGTCAAGGATGAACTCTAGATCAATTTCGGTGAGGTCATTTGGAGGTTTATCGAAGGATTCCGAGAGAGCATCAAGTCTCCATTTATCCGTAAAACGACAAGTGCCTTCATATGGCACACCGAGAATTTGACCAAAGTTTTCGAGGGAGTATTGAATCAATTGATCATTCAACACGAAACGAATGAAGATTTCTCCATTGTATTCAAGCATGGAGTAGGTGCTAAAGAATTCAAGAAGGAATAAGGGATAAATATCTTCTTCTATGTTGAGCAAGCAATCAAACCCCGAAAGCTCAAACATAGATTGGATATAGTCATAACCCGTTATTTCCTTGTCAACGACTCTACCCTCATGGAAACAACGAGTGGAAAGGGATGGAAAAGCGTTTTGAAGTTGGGGGGAAGCATAGGTTTGGGAGAGGTTTGGCATGTATTGTCTAGTGTATTGATGATCTTTTTGATATTGAGAAGGCATGATTAAGTACCTAAATACAAACAAAATATTTCCAATCACTCATATGAAAATCAAAAAAGAAAACGAAAAATGAAAATGTGTTATATCAATTTCTTGACAAACATAGAATTAAATCCATATCATTTTCATGTTCACAATGTGTCTATTCCATCATTAACCAAGAACACATGATCTATGTTAGATCAACAATGGATTAGAACATTGGTTTTTTCAAAACAAGGTTTTTAGGTAAGCATTAACAATGTCATTACCTACTTGTTCATGGGTTAATCTCAAATCCATCATTCAACCAAAATCATTTAGCCTAAATTCGGATTTGTTCTACAAGTGGGTTTTAGTGAAATCTTAATGAATATCAACCTAAGGAATCATAGTAAAATAACCATGTCAACCCACATTCCTATCAAGGTTTTAATTCAATTTCAATTTTAAAAATCCCCAATTATGAAAGGATGAACCCTAGAACAAAATAGATGAAATTGAAAGAAAATGCTTACAATTAATTGATGTTAGATGAAGGATGAGTGAAACCACAACTTGGAATCAATTAATTTGAGTGATTGAAGGTTTTGGAAGCTTCAAAAATGGTGGAAAAGCAAGAAAACCGTCACTGTGTGTTTTTGGGAGAGAGCGATAGTGGTTTGAAAATGAATAAAATATTCAAACTGGCGCTCTGACAAAACTTACTGCCCGCGGTACCTTATCGATAAGGTACCGCGCCTTTGAGCCGCCTAGATAAGGAACCGCCTACAGAGGCAGGTTTTTATCTATGAAAAACGCTAAATTTTGAAAATCAAGTTTTTCTAAAATACTTAAGATTAAATCATGAGCCTTTTAGAATATCATTGGATCATCATAACACTGAGCAATATGCCTTAACGAAGGATTACGAGTTAAATCAAGATCGAAAAGAACCGAAACGGACAAACGACTACTCGTAGCAAAACGACTAAGTGGAGAGAAGTCAAGGGAAGTGAATCAAGACTAGGACCAATGCTCAAAGGATTAATGACAATCTTCAAATAGTTGTAACGAAGAGCTTGTGTCATATATAGTGGTTTAAGACGTGCCTTTCCGGCGGAACGTTAAACGGCTTTGGTAATGAATAAGCACAAAGCAATTATTCAAGTATAGACTAAGATCACTTTCAATAATAGTCTTAGTCTAAACCAAAATATGAGCAAGGTATTAATTCACTTTCTCTCCCACAAAGGGCCTACTAACCGTATGGGTGCAAACCATGGAAATCATGCTTGATACTTTAAGATTCTACTAACTCACTCTACATCACCATAGTGAGTCAAGTATCCAAGCAATGAAGGTTTGAGAGGATAAAGGAAAAGAAGCACAAACCACAAATAAATGTCAAGGCAAGGATGCCGAGAATAAGCACATAGTCAAGTAATGATCAAAAGAATGATCAAAGGGCGTGTGGAAGAACGAAAGCGTACCTTGGCCACAAAGAGCAATCCATGAAGGAATAAGTGCTATGCCCAATCAATGACTATGATGAGTACTAAGTCTTCAAGGACTAGTATCATTCCCAATCATCTTGGTATCATCATTCAAAGATGTTAAAGATCAATGAAGATGAGTCTTCTACAAGTGCAAGTAACTCAATCCACAACCAATTAAGTGATTGATCTTCATGAGTACCTACACAAAGCAAGATGCAAACTAGTAGATACATTTCAAGAGTATATCTAAAATGCATAAAGGCTACTAATCTTAAGTGGGATGCAATATTATCAATTAAAAGACCTATTTTCAAAGAAAACATAGTTTTGACCAAAGAGAAACTTTAGTACAACTAGACCTTCTAATTTGAGGAGACAATGGATCGATCCAAGTTTCAAAGTACAATATACTTCAAAGATCTTGAGTGACCATCGCTCTGATACCAATTGTAGAAACTAGAAGGGGGGGGTTGAATAGTTTCTCTTCGATTGGTGACCAAATTAAAATTACTTTAAATTTGGTTTGTATCAAAACTATCTTTTACTTGAGGCTAAGTTGCATAATGATTAGGTTCAATTCAAATGCACTAGCAAAGATAATAGGTAAGTATAATGATAATGAAATAAGTAAAGAGTAAGGAAGAGACAACCTAGTGGGAAGACACCAAGATTTATAGTGGTTCGACAACGAGGCTCTATCCTCGTTTCTACTCCACTCCTCGAGTACACCTACTCGAGATTTCCACTATATCCACAAGCTCCCTTCTCGGCGGAGAAAACCTTACATCGTTGCTTACATTATTTTCCGACACTAAGCTAAATGTCGAGACCTAATCTTTAGCTAGGACCAATCTACACGACGTTGCCTACTTCACAATTTAACGACACAAGGCTAGATGCCGGGTTCTAATCTTAAGGTAGAACTAATCTTCACGACGTTGCCTACTTCACCATTTTACGACACAAGGCTAGATGTCGAGTTCTAATCGAAAGCTAGAACCAATCTTCACGACTCTTCACTTTGAAGCTAAGTGAGAACTTCACACAACACAACTACTAATCACTTTTAAGTTTAGTGAGAACTCACAAGACACAACCACATCACTTTATAGTTTAGTGAGAACTCCTAATCAAATCTATTACAACTCAACTAGACTTATCCAAGTACACACATGTAGCTTGGATTTACACAACACAAATCCAAGCAAACACATATGCAATGGATGTACACAACAAATCCAAGTATCCACAAATAACTTGGATGAACACAACTAGTCCAAGTATTCATAAATACATTGGATTGACCTAAAACAAAAAGGGGATCATGATGAATATGACTAGCTCATAGATTCATCTTTATCACAACACTAGTGAGTGAGTGATCTTCTCATTGGACAAGGTAAAGAAGGGGATCAAGAGGATAATCATATGTAAACATCCTTAACAATTTAAGTGATCATTTACTAATGATTATGCTATAGAAAATAGAAAGATGACTGAGAAAAACGTCCAAGAGGCTTGCTGGAAAATGAGATTTGACCCACTATTTAAAGGAGACAAAGTATAACGGATCTATAACGGCTAGCTGTGTGCGGTACCTTATCTCACCCCGCGGTACCATATCGCTAAGGTACCGCGTAGGTACTTAAGGTACCGCCACTAGACTCCGCTCCGTTTTTTGTCTTTTAGTGGGGTGAGAATATCTGAGGTATTTGAAACCTTCAAAGGATATTCTAACAGCATTTGGAATATGCTATTTTCAAATTTTCATTTTCCATTTTAATAAAATATTTTCTAAAAAAGAAAGTTTATTAATAAGTCTTTTGTCATATTAACAAAAGTGAGTTTTAAGGATAATCATTTTGATGATCACTAAGTATGATTAAGAAGGGTTAGTGATATGATTATTACCTTGATGATAGTGTTAGTTAAATAATTCATTTTGTGTTTTACACTAAATGTGTTGTATGGTTTGTTGTGATCAAAACTAAGAAAGATTAGTTAATACTAATAATGTTTTTAGGCATCACTTGCATTAACAAGAGAGAAAGCTGAAAAATGATGTTTTTATTAAACTGCGTGTATTTATTAGTTGATTATATTTATGGAACGGATGGAGTAATATATGTTTGTATCTTTAAATAATCATATATGTGATATTCTAATATGTTTTTTTTGTTTAAATATACATATTTGTAAAAGATATTAAAATAAATTGATTATGATTTTTTTTCACATAAACTTTGTTAAATTTGTGATTGCTATATAAGAAATTTTATTATCATTTTTAGTTTTATATAATTCGATGGTAGCTAATGTTGCTATTATTGTAGTGTATTGTAACATTTTAATTGATTGAAACTATTATTGTTGGTTGCAACTTGCGATTATTATGAGTTTAATTTGTGTCGAAAGTGATCGACTATTGATGCGAATTTTTGTAAATAGAAAATCTAATGCGTAAAATGAAAGAGAAAAAAAATCAAAATAAAAACAGAAACCGATCCGCTACAATGAAAAAAAAAAAACCCGAAAACAAATGATTTGCGATATGCAAAAACCGAAGTTTACGGTTTAATTTTTGGTTTTAACATAAAACCGCCCCAAACCAACCTATGCCTACTCTTAGGATGTAATATGTCTAAGTATTGACGAAAAATGTAATTCACATTTTTGACAAAACACAAAGATGCATTTTTACATTACTCTATAATAAATTAGTCCAATCTAATTAAAAAGGAAAAAGAAAAAGCTAGTTATCCGTTTGGTCGGTCAAAACCACACGTTTACAACTTAAAAAAAACAATAAAATAACGTCAAAAAGCCAACTTTTAAAATAAAAAAAGTAACTTTACAAACGAAAAAAATATATAAAAAAACAAAAAAAACTAGAGGTTGGTGGTGTGCGTTTTTGTTTCCTCTCCTTCTCCTAAAACAACATAATACACACACCTTTCTCAGCCTCCAGTCCAGTCCAGTCCAGTCCAGTGTGACCGACGAAACGGATAACATTATTATTACTATAACTACTACCAATATCAATTTATCTTCTTATCCCCCTTTTTATTTTTATTAAACTTAATTAATATATATATATTTACACCTTAAATAAATAATCAACCAAAACGCACCATTTATTATTTCTTCACCACATAATATTATTCTTCACAACATAAATCCCTCTTTTCACTTTTTAGGGTTTTATAAATTTATTCACCAATGAGGTTGTTGAAGCTTCATGCTTTTCATTATTATTATTATTATTATTAGGTAATTTTATCATCACTTTTTTTTTTATAATTTTATATATACATTAATCCTATTGTTGTTAATTGACGTTACTTTGATGTTTTATTTTTTTATCCTCATTGTTGTTGTTGTTGTGCTGATTTTAATAAACCACTTATTATATACATTTTTTGGTTACGCGGTTATAAAGTGTAAAATAAATAAGAGCGTTTAAACAAAATCCAAAAGCTAATGTTATTTGCCAAACAAGCATAATTAAGGGTATGTTTGGCGTGGACCATTTAGGAGCTTTCAGCGTTGTGATTTAAGTAGCTTTTATCTATTTTTCGGAATTCATTAAGTAGGATTTAGGAGCGATGAGCATTTATGGGCTGTTTTACACATTATGAATACACTTAGAGTTACTGCGCACTGCTAGTGCAGTTTTTGCCAAACACACTCTAAGTGACGGTGAAGAAAGTTACATACTGTTTTTCAATTGATAGATTGTATTTCCTTTTATAAGTAACGTAGGATCTAACGATACATACTGATCTTCAATTTAAATTTATGCAATGTATGAGTAGTAACTGATGATGTGATTAGTATATGTGAAGTGTTGAATAAATGGATGTTTTATGTTCATTGTTTAGAAGCAACGTTCCTTGAATCGAAAATGTGGTTGTTATGTAGTGTTAACCCATGTATGATTTGTTTTTAAACAACGCGGGTGTTTTTTTCTGTGGTCACATTATAAGTCACACTAAGGAGCCCTTTGGAATCTTATTTGTAGTTAACCGCGTTGTTGCTATTTCTAAGACAAGACTCAGTTCTGGTCATAATAAAAGTGTTGTTATTTTAGATGCATATCTGATGTATGTATGTGCTGATGACGGTTTATGGTGCACAGTTTGGTAAGGAAAACACTAAGGAGGTATCATGATTTGACAGTAAGTAGATCCACTAGGTGTTTGAGAACATGTGTTTATTTATGCTGCAGCGAAAAGGATAGTTCATGGGAGGAAACCCGCTACAGTATAAGAGATTGATTAAGTTCTAAATCATAACTCTAGAAAACCTTTAACTTAGGATTGACGTTTTGTCAGGGGTCACAGAATAATAGAAGTATGCGTACACACACACAACATACATTTGCTAATTTCAGTGAGCTGAATGTTGGAAGGGTTTTGACTCCCATCAATTAAAGCTAGATTGGAAACTAATGCAAATGGTACGTTTTGACAATAACTGTGTGCACATGAAGGGGCATTAGGTTTTAGCTTCATATTAGCTGGCTATCCATCTGGGCATCCACCTCTTCCTAACATATATAATTAAGATAATTATTACTACTCATAGTCCTATTTTCCGTAAATGCACACCAACTACAGGATTTGTAAACCTATTGAAGCCACTCTTTTATGTTGTTAGAACGTTCATCTTCGATAACATGTCTTGTTTTATAAATAGCTTTACCTACAAGATAATCTTTTGTCTTTGTTGCTTTGAAGCTGATACCCTTCATCAAACGTCTCACACAAACGTCTTATCATTGATATTTGACTCATAACCCTCGTGTGATGTACATTCACGGTCTTATTACTAGTGACTCCTCTCAGGCATAGAACTATAGAACATTAGGACATCTCATTCTGTGAAGCAGTTTATAAGCTTATACGACCCTTATGATTCTTATAAAGTTGTATTTTTGGATTGTGAAGCGTATTCTTTGGCTGCATAACAAACTCTTATATTTCTAGGGGTACATCACATTAGTCTTTTTTGGACGAACTTCTAACATTCTGAACTTTGTTTTTTTCAGTGTTCTTATGGAAGAAACATACACGTGGCCAACTGATACTAAAATTATCCATAAAATTATTCTCTTTTCTCCGAGTTTGTATCTTTAAATGGCGGCGGATCAGCTGAATAAGCGTAAAGTAAGCAACGTGACCCATCAAACTTCTTTAGAGCCGCAGAAAACGAAGAAGACGAAATTATCTCATTATGATTTAAATACAGCATCGAATATTTCTCTCGAGTGGGATGACAAGAAGAAACATGTTGTTTCTAAGAAGGAGCAGATAAGTATTGCACGTAGAGAGTTGACACCGTTTCTTCCTTGTGTTCCACATCGCCAGAATGTCTTGGGTGATGTCGTTGCAGCTCCTTCTGAGTTATTTGAACTGGATGACTTGACTGATTTGCTGTCATTTGAGGTAAGTTAAATAAAGAGAGCAGATGTGGCAAAACAGACATGTTTGGTTACTGGTCAAAACTGGGTTGGGTTAAAATGAGTAGTGTAGGATTGACCCGAACACATTACAATTCTTCTCTTAATAATGGTCTGTATTTCAAACATGTTCGATAAAGTTATCTGATTTTAGTAATGATATATGGATTCTGTAATAAAATCATTTACAAGGTTTTTTGGTTTTAGTTATTTAAAATACACTGTACACAAATTTTGACCCGCTGTTTAGTATTCTTTTGTTTACCCTTTGCCTATTATAGAAAAATGATAAGCCGTTGGCCCATTCATAAGTAGTAAATGGTGGCTCTATGCACTGCATATACTTTTTTTTTCTTGTGGATGTCGTTTATATTTTTAAAGCTTGTTGTAGGTTTGGCAAACTCAATTGTCTGTACAAGAAAGAGAGTTTCTGACCCAGTTTCTTCCGGAAGGAGCTGACTCGCATACTGTTGTGGATGACTTGTTATCTGGGAGGAATTTTTTCTTCGGAAGTCCATTCCAAAAATGGTAAATTCACTCATTTAACTATAGGAGTTATAAAAGCATCCTTTCTTTCATCATTCTAATGTCGGGTCTCTGTATTTAATATTATGGTGAAGTTTTGCACCAAGCAATTTTCATCGGATAATTTACTTCTATTTTACTTTTTTATAATTAAAGAATTGAGTTTACAACTCGATGTGTACTACAATCTTAAATAGTGGGATTCATGGTATAGAAAACGTCGTTCTATATGCATGTGTTGGAAGCCACCGTAATGGAATTAGTTCCTGACTGTAATGGTTCAGCTGATTAAATTATCTGTAATATGCCTGTGTAGGGGTACTTCAGTTTGTTCCGGTGATTGTCACCCTGATGCTGTTCTTCGTCAAGAAGAGTGTAACAAGGCTAACAAAATAGCATATTATAAGGAATTGCAAGAGTACCATACCAAGTATGTTGTCATCGTATATCCCGTCTTTCTATTTGTATATGTATATTTTCTTTTCCAACAAGTTTTCTGTTTTGTCGTGTTGGTATTGATATTTGTCGTTTGACAGAATGATAGGGAGTCTGCAATTGTGGAAGGAAACATGGGCATGCTGTCTGAATCCGGAAAATGACTTTAGCCAACAGATAAGGTTAATTGCTCTTCTTTTCAGTAATTTTACTTTTTAAGCCTTTTTTCCCTGCAAACTGTTAGAAAGCTAGACAAATGGTTACATGCAAGAAGAATTCATTGTTGACTTTAGCCAACATTACACCACTTGTGTAGCAACTCTGATATTTGCAACATCTCTCTGTTTATTTCTTTTTGTTTATTGTTGTCTACAATCCATGAAGCAGGCCCCTGAATAAATATGACAAAAATGGCTCCTCACAACAGAAACACGTACATGGTAGTCCTGAAGATGGTGTGGGTGCAACATCTGATTCTGGCTATTTCGATGCTGAAGATAAGCCATATAGTAGCAATAGCCCGGATGTAGCAATCATGAATGGAGAAACTTCAACAAGGTAAACTCACACTCTCTTCAGTCCCAACTGCATGTGGTACAACTTATAGAAATATATTTTATCATTATTTTTCTTGTCAGGGTCACGAAAATGGAACCAGGGAATTATTATTTTGACTCTTCAGTTAGATCGAAATCGGTAGCAATCATGAATGGAGAAACTTCAACAAGGTAAACTCACACTCTCTTCAGTCTCAACTGTATGTGGTACAACTTATAGAAATATATTTTATCATTACTTTTCTTGTTAGGGTCACGAAAATGGAACCAGGGAACTATTATTTTGACTCTTCAGTTGGATCGAAATCGGTAGCAAGATCTAGAAAAGGAGATAATTTACGCAGGCCCAGTGTAGAGTGTGGTGATGGTGCCAAATATATGTCATGTATCAAGGTTCTCATTTGAATCTGAATCATATACGAACTTTTCTATATAGCGTGATAAATCTCTTTATAGTTGAATTTTAGCACATTGATATTCATTATAAGAAACAAGAAAATTTCTATTGCTTTTGTCAGGTTAGCAAAGTTCAGCATGAACGAGTTAAAAGCAGTATGAAACACTCTAACACCAGCATCCAATGGAAGTCTCTCAATCATGTTTTTGGCAATCATGATAGTATCTGTGTTGTACCATATGAAGTGTTTGAAGAAGAAGAGAGACTGAAGCTGCACGAACACTGGTCTCAGTTGGCAAAGAAAGATCTCCCTGCAGGCTTTGCAAATTGGAATAGTTGGCGATCTGCCAGGTGGCAGTTAGGAATATCGTTAAGGAAAGAAATGGAAGATAAAGTGAAGTCAAATGATCAATCAGTTTCAAATTTTTGTAATCAGGACGAGGAGTCAAAATATGGTGATGTTCAGGACATGGAACAAGAACAAAACGCCGATTCAGTGCTCCATTCTGAGGCGGATGTAAATGCAGAAAACCATGAAACAGCAATGGAAATTGAACCAAATGATCAGCTTAATCAATGCTCGCGTCGGAATCAGCATCTACCACAGATTAATGTAATACATAATGATAGCCAAAACTTCTGCTCCATGCCCATGGTGGCTGCCAATGATGATGTATTGATCCACTCAAGTGCTTTTCCTTCTAGTACAACAACAGCATACCCAATCCAGACGGAGAGAGGTACGGGTGCTTTTCCTTCTAGTCTAGGTGAATATCCCGTCAGTATTAACAGTGCAGATGCATCAGTTGGTGAAGATATATGGCCTGAAGTTAGCTTACCACAAAGTGTGTACTATCACCATCCGACATCTGTAAGTTTAAGTGATGGATACGCTTCTGTTGGTGATTTGCCACTAGGCCATTCGAGCCAACCGATTGTTCTAGAATCCGAGATACTACAAAAGGATCCTCTTAGAAGTTTTATGCACAAAGGACCTGATGGTGGTGATTTTTTCTGTAATCCATATGCTAATCAAGACCGTAACGAATTACTACTCCAATCACTTTATAAAGATCCTGGAAATTCTGATTATCTTCATGCACAGAAGCTTTCTGGTTTATCTTTCCACTCAACTGTGAGTGACCCGATGCTTGGAACCAATCAGTTTTCTAGAAATTTGTGCCCATCGATGCCAATGGATCCTGCGCTTCTGAGTATTCAAGAAAACTTATATTCAATTCCAAGGCAAGAACACTTGTTGCCAATGAATAACCTTCACGATTGGCCTGGAAATGGCGGTATTAACCTTCCCGTGACATCGTCATCCCATCCTCGGTTAAATCAAAATTGGTATCATGCTGATGAGGTGGTGCACAATGGGTGGTCTGGCGGTGTATTACCGAAACAGGACCTTCTGAATGGTGTTCAGGTAATTGATGAGAGCCTATTTAGCGTTTTAGCTCAGCATAATGGGGCCCATATTGGTTCAACCGGTGCAATGCAACAGTTTATTCCATCTGGGAACTATGTCGGGGTTGGAGCTGGGCTTGGTGCAGTTGCACCTACATTTCCTGCTGTACCTCCTCGTACCATTACAGGGTCAGGTTTTAACTACATGAGTGGCAATGAAGCTCAGTTAGGATGGATGAACTTGCCACATGCATTGCAGGGGATGGGTAAATCGTTTCCAAGACTTTGGTATGATAAAGATATAGGACGGTGACGATGGTTATAAAGTCATCGGTTTTAGACGGTCAGGATTAGAAGTTAGCAGATAGACTGATAGGATATACATGGATATATGGAAAGGATATAGTCAGGTTAATCTGATTATGATAAAATCTTTTGCAGGATTAATAATGTTAGATTTGCGTTGTTTTTGGTTTTTTAGATGTTTTATGCTTCAGTTTTGTTTAAGGCAACAGGCTCTGTAAAAAATAGGTGCATAACTGCATACTATTTGAAATTGCAGGTGCACAAGAGAAATGCAACATTTGTAAATTAAATGTTACTCTGTTAACTTACGTCCTGCAGATTTTTCTTGTTGATATTATACTGTATGTGATACTCACAGATGCCGTTTTAGTAAATATCTGTGCAACCCGTATGTCTAATTACGGGTCAAAAGGGTAAAACTTACTATACTTTGTTGTCATCAAAATCCTATCGCTGCTGCTGTTACTCTTATTCTGGTTATGCCAAATTTTGTGAGATTATGCAAAATGTGCAATTATATGGTCTGTGTTTTCCTAAGATTTGTTTTGGTGAACCTCGCAATGGATACTTGATGTTAATCTATGTGTCGTTTACTTTTGCAAGTCGATCGATTTATGTCTTGAGTGTATAATAAAAAAAACTATCATGACATATTTTTACCACTAGATAAGTAAATAAATTTTCTTGTTGATGATACCTTCCCTTTAAGGTTAGAAATATACTTGTCTTTGTTAGTGGTTATTCCTTAAAAACTTTTTTATATTTTATTCTAATGTAGTGATGATTTCATGGAAGTTATTACTTTGATTTAACATTTGAGGGATTAAATCACATTTTTAACCTCACAGTATTGAACCAACGGCGAAATCATTTCAAGGATTCAACCAGGTTATGATACTCAGGCGATTGGTTATCGTTGTTGTCATGTTGTCATCTAAGTAAACATAATAATAACCCAGATTAGGATTGGTAAATAGATTTCTGAAAAGCTATGGGGCTGTTTAGTTGTGGAAAAATTTTCATAATTTTCTATTTCTAATTTTCTAGAAAAGAAAAGACTCTTCTTTTCTAGAAAATAGTTGAGAATTTTGAAAACTTGTTTAGATAATATTTTTCATTTTCTAAAAAACTAAACAATGTTTAAACGAAACTATTTTCAACCATTTTTTTCATCAACTTTTTTTCACGTTTTTGCTAGTTTTTTTTTTACATTTTCGTCTGTTTTTCCCGTCTTCTTTTTTTCATATTTTCGTAATTTTTTTTACGTTTTAATTAGTTTTTTACTTTTTATCAGTATTATTACGTTTTAGTGTATGAATTTACCTTTTTCGTCAGTATATTTACGTTTTCGTCAGTAAATTTACGTTTTCGTCATTAATTTTACGTTTTTTTCTATAAATTTAGGTTTTCGCCAGTAAATTTACGTTTTCGTCAGAAATTTTACGTTTTCGTCAGTAAATTTACGTTTTTGTCAGAAAATTTACGTTTTCGTCAGTAAATTTACGTTTTCGTCAAAAAATTTATGTACTCGTCTGTAAATTTAGGTTTTCGTCAGAAAATTTACGTTTTCGTAAAAAATTTACGTTTCCGTCCGTGAATTTACGTTTTCGTCAGTAATTTTACGTTCTCGTCTGTAAATTTAGCTTTTCGTCAGTAAATTTACGTTTTCGTCAAAAATTTACTTTTTTGTCAGAAAATTAACGTTTTCGCCAGTAAATTTACGTTTTCGTCTGTAAATTTAAATTTCCGTCAGTAAATTTACGTTTTCGTCAAAAATTTACGTTTCCGTCAGTAATTTTACGTTCTCGTCTGTAAATTTACGTTTTCGTAAGTAAATTTACGTTTTCGTCTAAAATTTACTTTTTCGTCAGTAAATTTACGTTTTCGTCAGTAAATTTACGTTTTCGTATGTAAATATACGTTTTCGTCAAAAATTTACTTTTTCGTCTGTAAATTTACTTTTTCGTCGGTAAATTTACTTTTTCGTCGGTAAATTTACGTTTTCGACAGAAAATTTACGTTTTCGTAAAAAATTTACGTTTCCGTCAGTACATTTACGTTTTCGTCAGTAAATTTACGTTTTCGTCAGTAAGTATACGTTTTCGTCTGTAAATTCACATTTTCGTCAGTAAATTTACTTTTTTGTCAGAAAAATTAAATTTACGTTTTCGTCTGTAAAATTACGTTTTCGTCATAAAATTTTAAATTTAAATTTACTGAGGAAAACGTAAATTTAAAGACGAAAACGTAAATTTACTGACGAAAACGTTAATTTACTGACGAAAACATAAATTTACAGACGAAAACGTAAATTTACTGCCGAAAACGTAAATGTACTGATGGAAACGTAAATTTACAGACGAAAACGTAAATTTACAGATGAAAACGTAAATTTTTTGACGAAAACGCAAATTTTTTGACGAAAACGTAAACTTTTTGACGAAAACCTAAATTTACTGGCGAAAACGTAAATTTTCTGACGAAAACGTAAATTTTCTGACGAAAAAGTAAATTTTCTGACGAAAACGTAAAATTACTGTTGAAAACGTAAAATTACTGACGAAAACGTAAATTTACAGACGAAAACGTAAATTTCTGACGAAAACGTAAATTTTCTGACAAAAACGTAAATTTTCTGACGAAAACGTAAAATTACTGACGAAAACATAAAATTACCGACGAAAACGTAAATTTTCTAACAAAAACGTAAATTTACAGACGAAAACGTAAATTTCCAGATGAATAAACGTAAATTTTCTGACGAAAACCTAAATTTATTGGCGCAAACGTAAATTTCTGACGAAAACGTAAATTTTCTGACAAAGACGTAAAATTACTGACGAAAACGTAAAATTTCTTACGAAAACGTAAATTTTCTGACGAAAATGTAAATTTCTGACGAAAACGTAAATTTTCTGACGAAAACGTAAATTTACTGACGAAAACGTAAATTTTTACAGATGAAATCGTAAATTTACTGACGAGAACGTAAATTTACAGACGAAAACGTAAATTTTCTGACGAAAACGTAAATTTCTGACGAAAACGTAAATTTTCTGGCGAAAACCTAAATTTACTGGCGAAAACGTAAATTTTCTGACGAAAACGTAAATTTTCTGACAAAAACGTAAATTTTCTAACGAAAACGTAAAATTACTAACGAAAACGTAGAATTACTGACAAAAACGTTAATTTTCTGACGAAAACGTAAATTTACAGACGGAAACGTAAATTTACAGACGAAAACGTAAATATTCTGACGAAAACCTAAATTTACTGGCGAAAACGTAAATTTCTGACGAAAACGTAAAATTACTGACGAAAACGAAAAATTACTGACGAAAACGTAAATTTTCTGACGAAAATGTAAATATCTGACGAAAACGTAAATTTTCTGACGAAAACGTAAATTTTCTGACGAATGGTACTAAACAGGGGCAATTACCTCCGAATGGTACTAAACAGGGGCAATTTCCTCCGAGTAAACGCGTTCTATCTGGTATGACACAGTTGATTACAATACAATCACATAAATAAACTTCGAAAGTATTTGCTAACATTGTTAACTTTTAAAAAAATATTATTAGGACTATTAACAAACAAATGAATGCTAAACATAAAACAACTAAAGTTTTATTAAAAAGCATTAATATTTTACTACAAAAATAATACGTTGCATGTCCAATACAAACGCCATTGCATTTAACACACAAAGTTCGCCATTAAATAAGCTTGGCAAAACACAAACAGATCATAGTTTCATTTGACATCTTCCTATGTGTTTCACGTATTGATTTCTTTGTTTAATGTGATCAAGAACGAAGGATTTGAATCCGATCAAACGCACAAAAAATGGCTACTGGTATAAAATATAATCACGACAGGGAAATCATTCGATTAGAACGTGAAGCCGTTATTCCAATTTTGAAGCCTAGGCTAATCATGACATTGGCCAACCTCATTGGTATAAATCTCGTTTTTTATGATATTGTTGCTCGATTTATTGTTCGATGAATGATTATTTATGTTATTCTAGCTGCCAACCTTGCCAAAAGTCAAGGATATGTTTTAATGATGTATCAGCACATTTGGGAATTGCATACGTGTTTGCCGGATTTTGTTTATCATGACATTAGTTTTCTGTAAATACTTTGATTTTGAATCATTTTCGTTAATTAGTACTATATGTTCATCTTTAATTTTGCTAGTTTAGTATATGTTCATCTTTGTTGAAATTTAAATAATATTGCAGAGCACACTGCTGACCGCGGAGAGTTCTTGAAACTATGCAAAAGAGTCGAGTACACGATTCGAGCATGGTATCTTCTTCAGTTTGAAGATCTTATGGTATTATCTTGTTTTAACTACTGCATACATTTGTAATTTTTTTGCAATGTGTTGTATTTTAACTTCTTTTATTTGCTTGCAGCAACTATATGCACTTTTTGACCCTGTCTATGGTGCTCAAAAATTGGCGCAGCAGAAGTTATCGCCACAAGAAGTCGATGTTCTTGAACAGAATTTCCTTAACTACATGTTTAAGGTATCATCGTACATAAATATCATATGCATATGCATCATGTCTACTGCAAATTGTTAGTATATCACAAATATTATTCATATTAATGTGCGCAGGTACTTGAAAAGAGTAATTTTAAGATTGCAACAAATGAGGAAATCGCCGTTGCACAATCAGGACAATATCTTCTAAATCTTCCTATCTCCGTGGATGAATCAAAACTTGATAAAAGTTTATTAACAAGATACTTTAAGGAACATCCTCAAGAAAACCTTCCTGACTTTGCAGATAAGGTATTGCATAACAACATAAGAAACGAGTATAGTATTTTAAGTATTTTTCTTTACTTTTTGGTTATTGTATTCACATACTGGTTTGCAGTATATAATTTTTAGACGTGGCATTGGAATTGATCGGACTACTGATTACTTTATCATGGAGAAGATCGACATGATCATTGCACGTATATGGTCATGGATCATGAGAGTAACTAGGTAAGCTTTTTATTTTTCCACAGATCATACTTCCTCAATAATGATTCTTATTTCTTCATTGTAATTTGCAGGATAGAAAAGTTTTTTCCAAAAACTTCAAGCCCCCTAATCAAGAAAGATACAACGAAAAAAGATGAAATCACGGATGAAGAGTTAGAAGATGAGCTGTATGTTGAGCGGATCCGAATAGAAAACTTAGATCTGAGGTTTGACGTCTATTGAATTTTTTTGTTATTGCTGATTACTACTTCACTAGCTGATAATAATTGCTGATCCATGAATACATTCATTTTATCAGTATAGAGAAGTTGGCAAATAAAATAACAATACAAGAACCTACGTTCGACAGGATAATTGTCGTTTACAGGTATGATTCAGAGCGAGTATATATAGTTATCAATTTTATAGTTTGATAATTTTTATAAATTTATATGAAGGCTAGCAGGCACCAAGACGAAAAAGGAAAGGGGAATCTATGTGAAGCACCTAAAACAAATTCCTATGGCGGACATGGAAATAGTTCTCGTGAGTCTTTCTTCATTCGCGAATCGATGTCTCTCTTATGACTCTTTTTGGATTTTTAGTTTGACTTGGTATGATTCTCAATGTATGGTATAGCCAGAGAAGAAAAGTCCAAGTTTAACCCCTATGGATTGGTTGAAATTCCTTTCTACTGCTATTTTCGGGCTGGTAAGTCGCTTATAATTGTGGTGTTACTTAGTTCACTGTTTTTTTTCCTAGTGTTATTTGGGTACACATTCTTTTACAGGCAGCTGTGACTGGTTCAATTGAAACGCCTAAAGCTGACTTTTGGGTCATTGTTGCCATTGTCTCAACGGTAGTTGGTTACTTCGCCAAAGTATACTTTACGTAAGTCTTCAATTTATTTCTGAATATGAATTTGCCGCAAGTCTTCAATCTGTTTTTTAGTATTCTAATCACTAGTCCTCATTCAACTGAATGTAGGTTTCAGGCAAACATGGAAACTTATCAGAACTTAATTACACAATTCATGTATGATAAACAGCTCGATAGTGGAAAAGGAACTCTTCTTCACTTGTGTGATGATGTCATTCAACAAGAAGTAAGCGCATAGAAGTATATTCTATTTAAAATAAGAGTGGTAACGGATACTTGATATACTTAATCAATTGATCGATTTCAGGTAAAAGAGGTGATCATTTCTTTTTTCATATTGATGGAACAAGGAAAAGCAACTTTAAAGGTATTGCTCATTGTGTATAATATGAATATAAAGTACCAAAATTTGACTCCTGAACACTAAGTATGATCCTTTGTGATACCTTGTAGGAACTAGACCAAAAATGTGAAGAACTGCTAAGAGAAGAGTTTGGCGAAAGATGCAACTTTGATGTGGATGATGCGGTCAACAAATTGGAAAAACTGGGGATTATCGCAAAGGTACACTACCCACGTTTATATATTACACAAGACAATAAGTATAGTTGCTGAATATAAGACGATATTTTTGTTTAACAAGACTAAAAGTTATAGGAAGCAAGTAATATGTGATCATATTTATCTTTTCTTTGTGGTTTCTCCCTTTGAGCAGAACTGCATTACATTATGTTAGTGGTCGGTATTCAAGATTTCAAGAGTAAATTTGTTATAATATATGTTTTTATATACAGGATCAAATAGGAAGGTATTACACTACCGGTCTTAAACGTGCAAATGAGATTATTGGCACCACTACAGAAGAGCTGGTACTTAAGGCAAGACAGGAGGGCGGTCCTTAAAAGTGTCGCAATGTGAGCAGGGTAGAGGCAGCCACATCACTATTTTCTGCAGAGCATGACATTTTCTGTGTTTAATTTTCATTTTCTAATTTCAATCAATATAGACTTTGGGGGTTCATATGAAGTGATAGTTATCTGCGGTATTTATAAGTTCATATACAAGTTTCCGACTATTAAGGGAATCATACTATATACATGTAGTTATTTGAAAAACAGTTACCTTGGATAGTGGTATCCTTACCGCCAAAGCTAAGCATTATCACCTTGTGGCGTGCAATGAAACCATCTTCCATTTCCAGGTATGTTGTCTAATTTTACTTGCAGAGTATGAAACACATTTGATGCTATCACTCACTCGAGTCACTTGTTTGAATTCAAATGCCTGCTTATTGATAAAGGTTAAAGCCAGTAGTAGTTACTACTTACTACTCTTCTAAGAAATTTGTATCTGCCTTGTGTCAACAGTTTTATAAACCATTACAAATACTGGATGACTTAAATGAAAAATATACAAATGTCAAAGATATATTGATAAATTTGCATCAAAGACATTACAATGAATTCAATGATTAAAGAAAAAAAATGAATAAAAAAAAGTCACAAGTGAAGATGATACAACCAACCATGTTGCCTCTATAGAATGATAAAACCATCCATTACACAAATAGTCCATGGCAGATTTATGCGATTCACTCGCCAATTATTAATACACATTTTCTGGCAAAAAACACATTTGACACAAACTTCTATAATTGCTGGTTTATAAATTGAACATATAAATCAAACCAATAAACCCCCACATTAGGAATCAGCAAGAGCAATAAGCTGATCAACAACACTTGGATCTGCTAGTGTGCTTATATCACCCAGCTCGTCTAGTTGTCTAGAGGCAATTTTCCTCAGAATTCTTCTCATTATCTTTCCACTTCTCGTCTTTGGAAGACTGGGTGCCCAATGAATTCTGTCAGGGGCTGCAAACGCTCCAATCTGATGTACAAATAATGCAGATTAAGAATGAAGTTCTAGAATCAAATACAGAAATAATAAGTAACACGTAAAGTTGTTGCCTTAGTAAGGTCACTGTAAATCGAATTCTGCCATTTCTAGTAGGATAAAGTCAACCAGCAATGCATCCAGAAGAATAATCGGTCACAATATTCTTACCAACTTTACTATTTTTCTAGTAGTCACTTAACACTTGCAAGAAAGTTAGGCACTTCAAAAGGTGAAATAAATTTCAGCTTACTTGGTTTCGAACCACAAGCACAAGACTTTTGCGGAGATCTTCGCTGTATGGAATACCCTCCACAAGGGTAACAAATGCATATATGCCCTGTCCTTTTACCTAAATAAAACAGGTGATGGATTGTTAAAGCAATTACCCACAACACATGCTGACAAAATACATAACATGCATATCATAGGTGGCAAGATGAGCAGTTCGGCAAGTTGGTAATGGGTCAAAACGGGTGATTCTTCAGTACGAGTCAAAACGGCTTTAGGTCGAGTTGACTTGCAACATCTTTCGTCCACTTTTGGATTTCTCTATCAATGATCAATGTGCTAGATTAGATATGATTACAACTTTACAAGTCTATATCATCATTTTGATGATTAAATTTTGGAAGCGATTTAGGAGGTTGCATGCCTTAAAAACACACTTTGAGCAAATTCTAACCCAACTGACCCACTTTTATATTTAACATATATTTTGACCCATTTGAGATAATACATTATTCAAATCGCACCATTCTTAGACAAAGTGGTCAAACTTTCCATCTAGAATGTAAGTATAAAGCTACCTCATGCTCAACACCGACGACGGCTGCTTCAGCACATTGGGGATGTGAAACTAGTGCTGATTCAACTTCTGCTGTACCAATACGGTGTCCACTGTTCATATTAAAAGTGTAAACTAATCAAATACACAATATTGAGTATATACAAAATTGACGATTAAGAGGAATGTCTCTTTGAGGGTCACATATTAACCTTATACGTGACAAGTTGTGCATGTTTAATATATGTATTCTCGAATTCAAGGAATCCAATAGAGCTTAATACAGCTAACAAAAGGATTGGTATAAGTACACGTATGGTCAAGTTAACGAAGATACCTGACATTAATTACATCATCAACTCTCCCTGTGAGCCAGTGATATCCATCGTTGTCCCTATAAAAATTCCACATTAGCTAACTAGATCTTTGAAGATATTAGAGAACAAAACGTAAAACAGATAACATAAACTCATCTTATATGATCGCTTATATACCAAGAGGAATTTTTTTGAAAAGCATCAACCTCACTTTAGTGACACTTTGGTATGTGGTTTAAGTTTTAGTAGAAATGTGTCAGTGTGTGCACGTGGGCTTGTTTAGGATATTATAAATAGCAAACAAACGAAACTTTAAGGTACCAGCCACATTATTACCTACTACAGCCATCCCCGCTAAAATAATAACCAGGGAACGCACTGAAATAAGTTGTTTCATATCTCTCATGGTCACCGTATAGAGTCCTGAATGCCCCGGGCCATGAGTTTTTAACACATAAATACCCGCTGCACTCGCCGTCAATTTCGATTCCCTTCTCATCCACTATGACAGGCTGCATTAAAATTTTCAAAGTAAGATCATTAGATCAATAAGAATGCCAACAATATGCAGTTTTAGTATGGTCTGCAGGATACCTGAACCCCAAAAAATGGAAGAGTTGCAGAACCAGGTTTCTGAGGCCATGCGCCGGGGATGGGAGTAATCTGAAAGAAATATCAATGAAAATCAAGTCATTAGCAATAGTAACCATTGTTGATATAGGGTGAATTTAAAATAAGTAAATAATATGAGTATGTACCATGAAGCCACCAGTCTCGGTTTGCCACCAGGTATCTGATATGGGACACCTTGAATCTCCAACTACATTGAAAAACCACCTGTCAAGTCAATAAAGGAATTCTTCATATAAAATATATAATACTCGGTTCCTTTGATAAGAAATAGGAAGTTGACTTTTGGTAAGGACCTCCATGCACTTGGGTTGATCGGCTCGCCGACACTACCAAGGACCCGCAAGGATTTACGAGAATAACGAGTAACATACTGCAAGGCAAAAACACACAAAATTAATATGATATGGAAAAATCCCGTCCCCCATTTTCGCCTGAACGTAATAATTTAAGCATACTATTTAATCTCAAAAGCAATCGTAAGCACTTTAAGCAAGGAGTGATGATGCAAAGAAAATGTTTTTCTTATATAGTATCTACATATGTTGATGCTAATTGTTAATAACAAAGATCTTAGGGTTGTTTTGTATTGATGTCGAGACTTGAGCTAAGCAGGGTGCAAGAAGTAACTTATTGAACAAGAGATATTTCAAATCAGATGTAAACCGCTAAAAGGTATAACATATAAGAAAATACATAGTTGAAGAGACTCCTTACCGCATCTCCGTCACGCATAAGAGACCGCACCAGCGTCGGAGCAGTGTAGAATATTGTCACCTTATACTTGTCAACAATGTCCCAGCAGCGTCCAGCGTCTGGGTAGTTAGGCACCTGCAGGTACAATTATACGCCAAAAACTTTATAAAAAGGGTCATCATAAAAAGCTTTGAGGTTATCTAGAATATCAGATGCAAATTGTTATAAACACATAGATGTATAGATTAGTTATTTCCAAAAATGACATGAAAGGAATGGAGAGAAAGGAATGATCGCTTATTTGCTGCTACGTGTTATTACGTATGGAGAGAAAGGAATGATCGCTTATTCAAGCGATCGTTGAGATCCCCAGAGGAAGTTCGTGACATTATTATGATCACGGTTCGCTTAAAGCTCAGCACTTATCGTTTTAAAAACACGCCTAGGGTTCAAGCTATTCTAAGCAAATGGAATATGCCTTACAATTTTCGTATGTATACTACTTAATTCTGTAGGCTTTTGATGTAATCAATCGCGTGGCATGTCATGGATTGTAGAATTTTTTGGTCTTCCAAGTGTTTTTTCTTGGGGTCATGATGGTTAGCTACCATCTTTCATTGTATTGTTTTTGTGTGATTAATACCATTTACCGGGGTATCCCCTTACCCAAAAAAAAAATGACATGAAGATATTAACTATTTAACAGTTTATAAGAATCATTTACTACTTAACCTTCATAGCCAAATTATGGTGATTTTAGTGTACTGAGAACTGAGAAGCCCTAGACATTTGACCTCAAACGTGAAAGCAGTAAATAAACAAAAAGTGAATTGGTTTACCCCTTCATATAGTACAACTGTCGCCCCATTAAGCAGAGGTCCATAAGTAACGTAACTGTGTCCAGTAATCCAACCACAGTCAGCTGTACACCTAGAATTAAAAAAAAAAAAACAAGTGTCAACTCTTGTTCTTCATTTCTTAGACGCATATAATTGTGCAAGCTGGTAGCAGAGAAAACTGCTTAACAATCATTTTTCCAAAAAAAACAGAACACACTAAATTTGCAAATAATTTAGGACATACCAGTATATATCAGAATCTTTATAGTCGAACGCATATTTGAATGTTGTTGCAGTGTATATCATGTATCCTCCTGTAGTATGCAGAACACCCTATCAAATGCACCAGCATGATTATAATATTCAACCACAAATCAAAAAGGGAAAATACTTCAGGCTTTTACATGACTTATACACCTTAGGCTTTCCGGTGCTTCCACTAGTATAAAGAAGAAAAAGAGGGTCCTCAGCATCAACCCACTCCACATCACATGTAGTAGAGCATTTAGGAACAGCATCCTGAAAAGAAAAACCAAAAAACGTAAGCCAATCGAGCTACTTGAGGTACAATTAGAAAGATAGTCCAACATAAAGCATGTTTAGGACCATCAAAACCACTACCAAAAAAGCCTAATAGTTTGATACAAACCATCATATGCTAATAACTTAGGAAGTAAACCACGTTGTATTATTACCTGCCACCAAATATCTCTACCCTTTTGCCATTTAGTATCTTCCTTCTTCATGGCTGATTCGTTTTCAAATGTCAAGCACGTAGCTGTGTGTAACAGAGATAAAGCACGGTCATGCAAAAATTAACACATGTATTCTGAAAACATCAACTGTTAAGACACGAAAAAAAGAGATCCATCCAATACTGGTCCTAGAACAAAATTACACAAAATTTTTAATTTATACTTATTAGTATCTAGTTAATAATTAGTATCCACAGCTGTTGTTATGTTATTTGAGCAAATTATTTGAAATTAATATTCACCATGCTAAAAGCAAATGGTCTACGGAATCAAAAACATAATAAGGTCAGTAGGTCACTATACTTAACTGAACCAAGTTCCTTGCTCTTCTAAGTTTTCCTATGCCCTAACCATGTCCATTACAAGAACTAACAAATTTTTTAACTTCTGACGGTTTTATATCTCAAATTTAAACATGTACTTATTCTGCCAATAAAACCTCATATATAAATAGCTCATGCACATCATAATTGTATGAAAGAAGTTCCCACCTACAGAGACTCCATCTTGAGATGATTCTGAAAGTGCAGCGTCAACAATTTCTTTAAGATTGATCATTTTCTTCCCTCTCATAACCGCATTACAAGTTATTACAATCTTTGGTTTGCAGTCTATAACTCTTTGATGAAGCGATTCTGCAGAGTATCCAGCAAAAACAACCTGAAAGTCCAAACACAGTTCAGTGTTAGTCATTTCTGGCTATTCGTGAACCATAAAAATAATCATAGCAACTATAGGATGCAAAATATATATTTGAGTGGTACCGAGTGAACGGCACCAATTCGAGCGCATGCCAGCATTGTGATCGGCAGTTCCATGATCATGGGTAAGTAAACGATTACAGTATCACCCTTTTTAACACCATTGTCTTTCAGAAAATTTGCAAGCTGTCAGAAGACAGAAGAATGTAAGATAAAATCACAAAGAAAAATTACTAAAACACGAGATCATATAAAAGACGTAGTGAGAGCATGAAACCTGACAAACTCTCTCGAGCAACTGTTTGTAAGTCAAAGAGCCATCAACATTCAGCTCATTTCCTTCCCAATGAAGTGCAATTTTGTCGCCATTCCCAGACTCTACGTTTTTATCCAGGCAATTATAGCAGATGTTGGTTAAACCGCCCTTGAACCACTGATTAAATGCATAGGAATTGCAAACGACTCGTTTATATGTGATTATGTATGATATAAACTAACAGAACCGGAATCTGTAAGACTGTACAATTACTTACCTCAATGTTGATACGCCCTTTTGTGACATCGAGATTCTCTGAGCAAACTTGTTGACCCCATTTCTTTTTCCAACAGAATTCCGATGCTATATCAGACCAAAAGCCAGCAGGATCTTCAATTGACCTTGTGTACATCTCCAAGTACTGAAAAAAAAAAACCCAGATGATTGATAATGTGTTGGGAATTGGGATTGTATATTAAAATGATCATAATGCCACGTTACCAAAATGTATCATAGAGAATAAAGAACAGGTCTTTATAGTTTCTCAGTTATATATATGATATCAGTCAGGTTAATGTACCCATCATTCATTTCTGAAAACATAAAGAATATTTAAAATGAATACACGTAAATCTGTTCAAATTGAAATTTAACTTGTAATAGGCAACTCTCACACACAGCCATAGGGACAAGGCAATGTTGCGCTTAGGCTGTTATAGTTATACTTATAAAAACAAACACGACCGAAAAGGAATACTCTATACATATTTTAAAGGGATAATTATATGAGAATGTATATAACTAGACACTTTTTCGAGTATTGTGTAGCCAACTACAGTTATTTTTTTGCTTCTGTATACCCGAACTTGGAAATTTCGACTTTCTTGTGTATTTTTTAACAAACTGTTACGATCCCACATCGGCCAAGTATGGGATTGGTTGATTGTTTATAATGTTTAGGTGTCCCCTCCTCCTTCAAGCTAGCTTTTTGGAGTGAGTTCTACACTTAGCTTATAAACTAGTGATATCAAACTACTTTCGTGAATCGTTCTTCCTCCTATCTCGATTCGCCTAACTGTTTGGTTAACCGTATTTCATTTCTTAAGTGATTTCTAATACGGAGTATATCATTAATTGATACGAACCTATCCCATACTAGGCTCGTAATCGGTTTATAAGTCCCAAGCGTAGAACTCACTCAAAAAGCTAGCCTGTTTGAGGAGGGGACACCTGGACATTATAAACCATCAACCATTCCCATACATGGCCGATGTGGGATCATAACACAAACCTATTAATAGTGGAGGGTAAAATGGTAACTGTGCATGACTGAAAATACATAGAAAGGTCAAAATTTTAAAGTTTAGGTATACTATAGCAAAAAAAAATGTTAACATTCGGAAAGTGTCAAGTTATATACATTTTCATGTAATTATCCCTATCTTCTAACTACTTATAAAGAGTGAAATCTTGAAACTTAAATTAATGTAGTTTGCATAAATCACTCTGAAATACCCCTTCCTTAATACACCTAAAGCTTGATCAATTTCTAAACTTGACAACTTTATAAAAACACACACTTTGCATTTCAAAAAAACAAACGCTTTGCATCAAGGGTCTAACCAAAATCAAGATTTCGCAAGTACAATTATTATTTGCCACTATACACTGTCGCTTTGCGTGGGCGGTCGTCTAGTTTTAAATGGTTTACTTATTGCCGGAACAAAATCGAAGACATAATAAATTAGTTAAACTTAAATGAACAAACATAAACAATAGAGGTGGCAGGCTGGGCACGGGCGCGGCTAAACTGGCGAAGGCTAAAATGAAAAAAAAAACATATAAAAACGTAAAAAAGAAAAAAAAAACTTTTTTAAAAGTCGAGAAAAAAATATACCATCGAGCCGATCTAATATCTTACGTGTGTGCCACCTTACTTTATAGAAAATGGTGAAAAGTTACCCATAACAACATAAAACAAATTCATCTTATTTTCACATACCAAATGAAATGATCTATGGAATAAATAATAATTTGAATACCTTCTGAGGGGAGGAAACAAGCGCCTGTTGGGAAAACTTAGGATTCGGAAAGACAAGATCATGCTCTTCGGAAGCAAGAGATTCACCGAGAATAACAGCATTAAGCTTCGGTATATTCCCGGCACCAGACGGCAGAATCTTCATTGATTCAATGTGTCGGAGATGATTCCTAGTCGCCATCCTTAACCAACTAAGTCAAACCTCTCTTGATGTTTTCAACAATTAATTCGTCAAATGTGTTTTTTTTTTTTTAATTTTATTATTAGCAGGCTGACGTGGTGGATCTTGGAGGGAGGGGTTGGGGGTTGAATTATTTAATATGTGTCACGTTCTTTTTTCTAATAAGATCAATACAAATTCATTTTCATCATATTGCCTTTTTTTTTTTACATTTACACTTTTTCTTTTTTTAGATTTTCTTTCATTATTTTGTCAAAAACATACTACGAGTTTAATACTACTTTAGAATTGTAAAATGCATTCACTTTATTTTATTTGATGGGATTTGCTAACTGATGTCCATTAGCCGGTTAATGTGTCATTAATGAATATAAACTTTTTTTATTAACAATAAAATGCATTAAATACATATTAATTTTAGAGCAATGATTAGGATGACTAAATTATGTGCTTAAACTTATGCCTAAAATACATGTCATTTATTTATTGGTGATAGGACCCGATCTTTCATTAACCAATGAATTAATAGCATGCACTTTAGGCATAAGTTTAGTCACATAATTTAGTCATCCTAATCATTTTTCTTAATTTTATTGAAAACATGTTTAAATATGATAACTATTGAGTTTTTGTTTTTGTTGTATATTTAATGCATTTTAATACAAATTAAAAAAAAATTGTGTTCATTCATTGCATTTAACCTCCGCTCAATAAGCATTGGTTAGTAAAATTTTTATTTGATAAATAAAATTTTATCTGTTTGTTTTCCCTTTAGTATTTTTGATCAAATTCTACATTACATTCAAATAGTCCAAATCCTATATATAAGAGTGTTGGGAGCGATTGGCACCAGAATATGGTGCCAAAGCCGTCACGTAGGATTTTGGGGTTTTGGCATCACATTTCAGGGGTAACAGTTGGCACCAGAAAATCTGGTGCCAACGAAATTAATTAATTTTTTTTTTACACAAAATAACTTAAATAAAAATTTCATTAAATTAAAAAAACATTACAATAAAAAAAACATAACAACTTAATGATTACGGCTCAAATGCTCCACAAGATCGGCTCGAAACTCGTTGTGCACTCTTCGGTCTAAAATTTCTTTTGTTTTCCTCTCATGTATTTCACACCTTTCGACCCAACTTTGAACAATATTCGGTTGAGTATCGACATAAACATCTCTAGGATTCAATGCGAATCATTCGTCTTCCAATATCATGTTATGTAACATGATACAACAATACATGATTCGTTTCAAGTGGTTAATTTCATAAGCACGAGCGGGTTGTCGTATAATTCCCCAACGACCTTGTAAGACACTGAAAGCGCGTTCGATATCTTTTCTAGCACCTTCTTGAACTCTTTTAAAGCGCAATGTTTTTTCATCCCTCGAAACCGAAAATGTTTTCACAAATGTAGACCATTCTGGATAAATACCGTCATCCAAATAATAACCTTTTTGTATGTTTTTTCGTTTACCTCAAACGGAGAATCTGGAACCCTATCGGCTAACTCATCTTCAAATAAAGGTGAAACATATAAGACATTTAGATCATTGTTTTCCCCATGAACATCAAAGTATGCATGGCAGAATGTCAACTATTGATCCGCCACTGCTTCTAACATAAGAGTTGGATATTTATGATCGTGTCTTTTAAATTGAGCATGTAAAGCCTTGGGACAATTTCTCCAATCCCAGTGCATGCAATCAATACTTTCGAGCATTCCCAGGAGTCCATGTTTCTGATTGTGCAATGCATATGTTTTTTATATATCCGCGGGAGTATGTTTTCTTAAATACGATTCAACATATGAATCATATATGCATTTAGAATAATGAAGCAAACATTCTCTAGTAGTGCGTTCGGCAATTTGCAAATACTCGTCAAATGCGTCGAGTGATGACCTATACGCCAATTGACGAAATGTCGAAATTATCTTTAGAATGGGTTGAATACTATCTCGACCGGTAACATCCATCCCGGGGCAAAAATAAGCAAAGTATTCGGGTAGAGGGTCGGCATTATGATTTAAAATAGCATTAAAAAGTTTTCTAAAAAGCCTTGAACTCATACGATACATTCGCCGGAATTTATCTTCTGTATATTTTGCTGGAGTTTCAGCATCGCCAAAGTAGTCATCTAGCAATATTTGACTCGCGTCTTCTCGTTCACGAGGTATATATGTCCTCCTATGCCCCGAACCCGATCCACCGGCTCCTTGATTACACATAGCCACAAATGTCTCATACTCCGCTAAGCCTCGCGTATAATGTTCATGAGTGTTACCGATATATTTTCCGTATTCGTCGACAATGTTTTGGTAAGAATCCATGTGATGAAAAAATTAAGAGTAGTAGATATATATGAGATGTAAAATGTGAAGGTTTGAGGTTTAATTTATAGAATGATTTTGGGTTTTTTTTTAAAAAAAAAAAACCTAACGGCTAGTTTTTCAAACCAAACGGCTACTTTTAATATATTTTTAGAAAAAATTGCCATTTAGCTCCTTCCAACGGCTATATTTGATTAAGTTTTTTTTTTAAAATAGCAAAAAAAAAACCCTCCAAAGGCTATGTATTTGAGTTTTCAAAACAAAAAAAAGGTGAACAGTAACTGCGCCGGCTGGTGGGGTTGACGCAAGGGTGGGAGTGGTGCGCCAAAGACAGGGTGGCGCCAAAGGCTACCAGCCTAGCCTCCAGCCAACCGTTCCCCCCGTTCTAAACCATCAACAAAACAAATACACATACCATCACTGTTGGAATCAGGAAAACAGGTTGCGGACGAAAGAAAAAACAGATAATAACAACAAAATGCGGAAAAAAACTAGTATTTTTTTAAGAAGAAATATACCTATATATATCTAGAACAATATATTTAATTACATAGTTGTAAAAGGCAAACGAGCAATAAGTTGCACCGCAAGTCTTTTTAAAATTGCAAAGCTAATTCTATGAAAAACCACATATATGGATTTAGGTGTCATAACGTTACTATTCGATGTTGAGTATTTTTTACTTAGAGATAAAATATTTATAAGGTATGTGCGTATTCAATGTTGAGATTTAATATATTGGTGGGGCAATATGAGTTATTTGTGAAGGGCGATTTTGCAAAAAGCTCAAACTAAAAAAAAAAATACTAAAATTTAATTTTATCGGGTTAACCATGAAACTCATCGGTCCCCATGTATACAAAAAATATGTTTATTTATGTTATAGCATACTTGATAAAAATTATATATATTAATAAAAGTAAATTTAAAACTCTATTCATTCATATATTTTGCATCAAGTATTATATAGCACACCCAAAGATAATTAAGATCAAAATTGAACACACAAAATTCAAAAGTCAAACGTGAACATTTATTTTATGACATAAGTAGTAATATTTTGTATTTTTCTTTATTCGTTACTTTTTTACATCAAAACTATCAATTCTAATAGGTACCGGTGTATAAATAGTTATATAAGTAAGAAAAACTAAAAAATGATAATCATTCTCTTATTGAAATTAACTAATATTAGGATGTGTTTGGTATGTTAACTAGAATCACTATAGGTATCACTTTGATATAAAGAATCGATATCTTCGGTATGATAGTTTCATTAATTGTGTTTGGTTTTCTTTTTATGAATTGGTATCAAGTATTAGTGTAAATAAATATTTAAAATGAATAAATTATATAATAGTGGAGCTTATTTTAAATTAAATTTATATTGTGTGTGTATAAGAGAGAAAAGATAAAATTAATAATTATTTATTTTAATTAAAAATAGATAAAATCTATGATAAAATAGTAAAATGATAGATAGACATATGCCCTACTATCATATGCTAAATACTATGGGTATAAAACAATGATTACATCATAACAAACAACATATATCACTTTCACACCCATATCCTCATTCCCATTTACTTTAACCAAACGCACCCTTAGTCTTTTTATTTTAACAAAACTGGTGAGATATTTAGTTAAAGTTCAAAAACTAATCATTTAGAACAACTTAAATAAAAACAACATTAATATTTGGGAAGAGTCATGTTATTAATACCTCTAGCCTCAAAAAGTAAAAAAAAAAATACTTTTAAGTTCTAATATCCCCCCTTTTGTCCCCCTATCACAGTACAACACAGTTTTTTGTCAGTTTTTGTTCCGTATTTTTTGGATAGTTTACTGTTTTTGACATGTTAAACTTTATATTTTTTATTCCGCACTTTCCGTTCCACGGTTTTATAAGAAAAACAAAATTATAAAAATAAAAAAATAAATAAAAAGTTAAGGGATGTATTGGAATCCATTTAAGGGGTACCAATAACTAGGAGTGGGAATCGGGTCGGGTTAATTCGGATCGGGTTAATTCGGATCGGGTTAATTTGGGTCGAGACTCAAAAAAATCATACCCGAACCCGAGCCTAATTAGAACTGGGGTCACTCGGATTCGGGTCAATTCGGGTTCGGGTCAACCCGAGTATAAGAAAAAAGTACGAAAATTGGCTTATTTAAGTAATAATAATGTAAAATGTGTTATTCGAGTCGGGTTGGTCGAGTTCGGGTCAAGGCTAATAAATATAAACCCGAACCCGAGCCTAATTAGAACTTGGGTCAATTCGGGTCAACCCGAATACGTTCTTGGACACAAGTGACCCGACCCGAATAGGCTTATTCGGGTTCGGGTTCGAGTCGGGTCGACTTTTTCGACACCCCTACCAATAACCAGCCCCTACGGGAATAACATCGGTGCTGCAAGCCGCAGCTATGTTACCTGCTTCTATGTAAAAAACGAACTTTTACTTTTTCATAATTTTTCCTAAACTTTAGTAATATTACATATTTGATCCCTTAGTCATACCTTACATTCCAAAAAGTTCATTTCTTATAAATTTATGTGTGAAAATATAACTCATATTAACATCTCGAGCTCTTATAAGCTTTAATAAGTTAGCTTTAATATAATTTATTTTTATTCATTAATTTTATCATTCACAAACAAAGTCAAACGAAACTGTCGATATTTTCAACAATTCATCAAAATGTTAATTCATTTTGTGGTTTTTTTCTTTTTTATTAGCAAATTAACATGATGAATCTTGAAAAGGATCGAATAGTAAAATATATGTCACATCAATCAAAATTATAAGACAAGTCAATATTCGTTTTCATCATATTGCTTTGTATATTTTTTAACTAGCTTTGTATAGTCATATTTATTATATGAGTACTCGCGCATAACAGCGGAAACTGTTTAACGCCAAATAATTAATGATATGCGATATTGTGCTAAATGTGTCGTGTAACGTTCAAAATAGAAGATAAAAAAGATCAAACTGAATTGCACACGCTCGTAACATAGGATAAATTCTTAAGATATATTAAACTTTTTTGTAAACATTTTAGTAAAAGTCTTGATTACATAACCCACGTCATGAGGCCATATTCTCCGTTTTTACCCATCCAAAGTCATGTCCATTGCAAGTTAACACATTAGTTATTCTGAACAAATATAGTACACAAAACATACACATTCAGTGACGGAGCCAGGATTGTCTAACCGGGTAGGCCAAAAAGAACGATATCAAAAATTAAGATAAAAATTTAAAAGTCATGCAATTTTTCATTTCAACCGCACACAATGTTTTTTAGCACAAAAATCATCTAGAACGCTATCTAAACTAAAGGATTATGCAATGTCCTTTTCAATATAAATTACTAAATTATTCGAAACAAATTCATCACCCATTTAATTACGTAATACGTTCTTCACGATTTTCATAGCTGAGAACGCACGTTCAACACTAGACACTAGAAAAGTCAGCACTAGTCGTTTCAAATTCACACAATAAATAACAACTAATAATTTACCTGAATAAGTGAATAGAGCACCTAAATCATATTGATACTCGCTGGTCTCATTACTTTAACCAATAACCGTTAAAAGCTAAACATAATGATTAAAAATTTAACCATTAAAACTTCAATTTTAACTGAGTGTTTTGGGACATAACCAATTTAGTCAAGACTCCAATTAAGTTTCATTAGAAAAAAATATAAAAGATACGACACCAAATGCATAAATTAGCCCCAATTAGTAATACATATTTAATAACAATGAATTAATAAAGAAATATCAAAGAATTTAAAGCTACATAACATGATTATTTGTTAAAATCAATATGATATTAAGTCTTGTCTAGAATCGATGAATGGTTGATGGTGGAATGTGGAGATAAAATTATGATCAACCTTTTGGTATTCTCTGTTTTTTAAGCGGTTAACTTTTGTTTGTGTAATTGACTATTATAATCATATTTTGTATTTTGATCGGGCTATATTACCTTGGGTACGCCATTTAAACATTTTATGCACGAATTGTATAACAACATTTCCTTGTCGCTAGTACTTGTAGAAAAATTGGGGTTGGCCTTGGCCCACCCACATCCCAACGTGCCTCCGTCCCTATACATATTTGTGTCACCATCTGCTCATTAAATGTAGTAGAATATATGAGTTACTTCCTATACTTTATAGTATCATATAATCTCACTAAAAGATGACAAATTGTATATATTCAAAAAAAATTCTTGCTGCCATACATTTGTTGTGGCATGTCTAGAAAATTTATGTGTTCTTATGTTAACCTATTATTCCCGGTTTCTCAACTACGTTGACACACCCATTATGTCACACATACAAATAAATATAATGCACGTGTGTTAAAGAAAGGACATGCAACTTTGGGTGTAAGTGTATATAACGACAACAGTTATATCATTAAGCTTGTCACCTAGAAAGGGTCTACTTGTCCTTATCTTGCGACCTTTGCCTTTCTAAAGCTGTTATATTTTGAACCTTATTGAACATCGCGTTTCCATAGTTTCAGCAGCACGTGCTACAATAGGGAACTGTTGTCAAAGTATAATCTAATTAGTCGCTAACGTGACGGTTCCACAAAATAATCAAAGAAAATTTACCTTCAATGATTGAGTTTAACGATCGATATTCCCATGAGAAATGGAACTACTTTGTTGATGGTTCCTACGAATACCTATTACAAAAATACAACAACAAAGTGAACATTGTTGATGCAAATATTACGATATTTAATCTACACATCCTTGGTTGTTTTGTTGATGACAATCATGTAACTTGTAATACATAACGTAAAATGTATAAGTTACTTGAAAATTATATTTTGTCTCAACATAATATTACAAGTATTTTTCTAATCTCAAACACTTTTGTATAATGTTATAAACAAATAAAAAGTACTTGTACACTCTCCTAAAATATTATATTAAAAGTCAACTACAAGGTAGTAATTACTTTGAGTGTAAGCTTGGACAAGAGATTGAGTATTTATGGCAAAACAAAAGTCAGACCCCACGGACCCCTGGGCAAAGGGCCCGACAGGTACCGTGACTATCTGGTCTCTTGCCTATAAATACCAAGCTAGTCCAAGCTTCACACTCACCCCTTCGGGTAACATTCTCTCTATCTTGCTCTCTATCAGAACTTCTATCACAAATATCTTATCTCTAACATATAGATCTTAGATCTATACTTATTTATCTATTTGTCTAGTGTCTTTCTTTGTAGATATGAAAATCACTTGGGTCGTATGATATACTTCCAAAATAAAGCTTTATCTCAACACCATGTCTAAGATTTATCTTCTCATATCTCTCTCTCAAGAAACCTCTCCAAGCTTTGATCCTTCAAGGCTTCACTTTGCATGAATGTGTTAAGTGTTACCTACACAATCACCATTGTTGTGTCTATACTTCTACTTTTGTGTAATAATATGGTTGGTGTTGTAAACCACAAAGTACATAGTGTGAAGGAAGTTGTTGTACCCATGTGAAAGAACACGACATCCTAGCTTAGGTGTCGGAAAATATTGTAGCGGTGTAAAAGGGTGTTGGTCCTATGCTTTGTGCAAGGACCCGGTGTGTAGCTTAGTACCGGATAGGTGTAAGCGATGTAGAAGGGACTTGTTGTACCCATGTGAAAGAACAAGACATCCTAGCTTAGGTGTTGGTAAAGATTGTAAGCTAAGTCGAACTCTCGAGTAGGTGATTCGGGGAGTAAATGTAGGGCAAGGAAGGAGTCCTTGTAGCCGAACCACTATAAATCATTGTGTCGGTTTGCATTTATTTTTCATTATTACCTTATCCTTATACTTACATTACTTGTGTGTGTTGTGATCTCTCAATGTGCTACTAGACTCATATAGTCTTTGACTATAAACAAACGCCTCTTATACTATGTCCCCATTAATGGACATTTGATACAAAAAGTTTTAAAGAAAATTATTTAACCCCCTTTCTAGTTTTCTACAACAATTGGTATCAGAGAGGGTAGCTCTAATTTCTATTTAAAAACAAATGGTTTTTGAAATAGGGCACGGTCCATGTATCAAATTACTATTGAAGCATGATAAATATGAGAAGCGTTTCTTTGTTTATTGATTGAAAATTTTATTGTTTAGTATACTTTGCTATATTAGCTTGAAGATTTCCATGTAACATAAATCATGATGTTTTAAAAAGGATTGGTGATTGTCGTTGTATGTCCATAAAGAAAACTTACAAAATACGGTTATTAAATGAGTGTTTGTTATCAAGTCTAGTAAGTCCTATGCATTTCCGCTATGTCAAAACATAATTTTTAGGGAAAATTATTTGTCTCACAGACTCACGGACCCCTTGTTAAAGGGTCCGACGGGTTCCGTGATCGTATGTGTTGCAGTTTTTCAGCCAACTTTCAAAAGGTCATAACTTTTTAACCGTAAGTCCGTAGAAGTCGTGCCACCTATCGTTTTGAAGGTAATTGGGTCTACTTTCATAAGATAGTGAAACAAGCCAAAAAGCAATAAAGTGTCTACAATTATGAACTTACTTTAGTATTTCATTTTATTTCTCTTGAGTCGGACACATCAATTTAGTTTGTATTTGAATGAGGTTGTGTTTACATTCTAAAACAAATAGTTTTTTCATACAAAGGAAACTAATCAAGTTTGCTATACATTATCATAGTTAAACACAAAACGAAGAAAAATATTTGTATGTTAAACGTTATCTGCTTTAGTTTATGAGTTTTCATATATCTTGTTTGATCATTGCAAGTTAAGACCTATATTTGTGATACATATGTATCAAACTTGCCATGTTACCCACTTGCTTGCTTGTCAATTACATGATTATGCACAATAGGATATTTGCTTGATTTTGTGCAATAAGATGAGAAATTGTCTTTCAACTTGCTTATAGACTTAACTCACTCTATTGGCATATGTTATACTCTTACTTGAACCTAATAAGTCACTTAGAAACATGAACTAAGTAAACTTGTCAAGTACACCACCGTCGGTTATTCTCTAAATATATAGTGTTCTTGAAAAGGGGTGTTTGGTATAAGATAAAACAATTATGTTAAAAAGATTTCGAAGGATTTTCATTGTGTTGAGTGCTAATGGATATTTGTGCATATGAACATCTTGCTTGTGTCAAACCTTTATATGAGTACTTCTTCTACTTGCATATCACTATATTCTCATTCTTAGATAACCATTGCATTACACCTATATGCTTATGTGTTTTCTATTTGTCTCCCATTCTATATGAATATGTGCTTTCGTGTTGACATTTATGTGCATATGTTGAAATAAGTTTTTATGACAACCCATAAAATTTGCAAGTGTAATATATGTTATGTTTGAATAAGAGTGGAAAAGTGTAACACCCCATTTTAGTAAATGAAATGTCACGCGTGATTATGGCGTGTCTTCAAAGCATACAAGATAAATGTCTTAAAAACATTAAATGACAATGAAAGGAAATACTGGAAGCAAACATCGGTACCCCAAGTATAAGCTCATCACACATAAACATATGTACTGTAAAGGAAAAGGACTAAACAATGTCCAAAGAAACAAGTAGCAAAATGTATGATGAAACGCATAAAGTAGAGAATGTTAGATAGCTTCCAATCCATATGCACGTACGCTTAAAGTCTACGAGCGTCCTTGAGTACCTGCCGTTTGGGAACATGAAAAGAAAACGGCTGAGCATAACGCTCAGTGCACGGATATACAAGTATGACATAGAATAGCATAAGCATATAAGACTAATAGCAGCGGAATAATATAAGTTCTAAGCAATCTGGAATCATGTTCATAAAACTGGTTTTATAGTTTGAAAAGACTCATGTTTCTATGAAAATCTGTATTTATTAGCCAAATGGCCCATATAGGTCATGAGGTTCCATCATGCATGAATACTTGTAGGGGAGACGTCGTCATGCAATTAGAGGGGTTGCCTCTAATTAAATAGTATGGGTAGGAGAGATCAACTATGCAAGACACACATCGCATTCACTCTGATAATACTGGTAAACATGTAACTAGGATACGCCCCACCAGATAATATAATAATATGGCCAAAACTGAAAAGGGACGTCACGAGCAATCACTTCGCCGTGGGGAAGTCATAACACTGGTGCCTCAAAATCTGACATGGAACAACTAGGCAATGAGGGGGTAACACGTCATGGTACAAGAAATAATGAATTACAGTTGACACAAACCTGACGTAATAAAAACATGTACATTACATCATAAAATAATCAGAGTTTTAAACATAGGTCCCAGAGTTTTATATGCGGAAAGATTTATTGTTTCATCATGATTTATAACACTTATTTAACAAAAATACAGAAAAATCTTCTGACGGTTTTTAGATAAAACTAAGGTTGAAATCTACACAGAAACCTCCAAGCTGCGATAATATCCTGCAGGCTCCCATCCAAGCAAAGCTAAGTAATTATACCTGAGATTAAACATGTAAAATCGTCAACATAAAGTTGAGTGATATTCATAGGTTTAGCCAAGGTTCTAAAAGGCTCGCAAAGGTCACGCAAAGGCGTGAGGCTTGAACTCCACGCCACGCTATAGACCAAGGCTTGAGCTTAAGGCTTGACGTGAGACGATAAGTGAAAAATTTGACAAGTCGCGATAAAAATCATATTTTTATATAAAAATAAAAGAAAATTACATTAAAAATAGTTTATTAGCTTTATTCCTTATGTATAACACTTTTTGTGCCTTCAACGTGTTTATAGTATGATATAAACATATAAATTTATACATACATTCATATTTTGTGACGCTTTGATTCACACCTTAAAAACGCCATAACTCGCCATGGCTCGCAAAGGCGTGAGGCTTGGCTATGCCGCCACGCCACGTCTCACGCTATCTAGAACCTTGGTTTAGCAGTAAAGGTGTGGAACACAATAAAATTTGTAAAACAAGTAATGGGGGGATAACTATGTACATTGTCCATAGTCACGATGTATATTATTGCTGTTTAGTCTCATGAATCGAAGCTTAACTCAAATGTAAGTTCCTCTAGGGATTATTCAACCTAAATACTCAAGTATAAATAAATGTATGTGCGTCAAGGTAATCAGGACGGGGATTGTCAATCCCGATGGATCCACCCACAACATTCGCGCTTAGCGCAAAGCATACGGGACAATTAATGGTTCATGACCAGGAGAGGAAACTCAAGGCTAACATCTAAAAAGCAATAATACCATTGAATTCATCTGTAAAGCATACACGCTCTGGATAGCATACAAGTTCTGGATAGCATACAGTTTTTAATTGGTTGTGTTCCACCATGTAAAATCTCACCCCGTGTTTAGAAACCATGTACAAGTAAAAAGGGGCTATGAACTCACCTTAGACACGAGGTAAGTGAATCACGATACTCAGAATCTGAGTAGAAACGGTAGTGGTAAGACGATCACCGACGATATGGATGCCCGGGGAAACACGAAAGCCGCAACCTATCAAAATAAGGCGCGCGTTAAGACTCGGACTCAAGTATCGGTATGTACCAAGTATAACATCACTTTAATTTTTTTTCAAAGTATTCATGTTTTGAAACCATTGACACGAACCAAACGAATCCATACTAACCCAATTATCCAACACTACCCGTTTAAACACTTGTACACTTGAAATTGACCCGTCATAAGACGCCAAGTCTACGCAAGTCAAACTATCCCTTTACCTTACTCAAACCAGTAGTTAAGTCATTTATATAATGACTAAGCACTTGAGTAAGTCACCATGTCCAATAGTGAATACTCATACTCACGCAACACATGCATTGAACTACGTGTCCAACATACAAATCAACAAGTACACTTCGAATGTACACACCGATCTACCCTATCTAGACTTGTCCGATTTAGATGAAAATTGGTGTCAAGGTCACTTATAACCTGTATAAGACCTCACCAAAGTCTGAGCCAAAGTTTACACTTTAAAACCCATCAGCTCGACCCTAAAATTTGGGACAGAATTGTATACTTGTTTTATGAAACCGTTTAGATCACTTTAAAAGTACTATTTTGACAATACGCCTTTTAAACCCACTAATAGAATCATCATATTAGGTTTATAAACTTTGGAAACCAGTAGTAGAATTTATCTAACCAAGCCTAAATTCCCCGAGAGTCGACCCAAAATCAGCCACAATTTCGGATTGTGCTGACTTGCGTCTCCCTATACACGAATACTAAAACTAGCATAACGTTTGACTCGTAATGAGTTAGAAGCTCTATCTTATACCAAAACGAGCGTCTCAGAAAGATCTACAACAAATTCAAATAATCTTAGCCTATCTCCAAACTTAAAGCCACGAAAAATCAGCCTAAACCCACTGATGTAATATATACTTTAGAAAATCAAGTCAAATCAATTTTCCTACCAATTCTAACCATTCCCACACCTTTATAATCATCCTACTATCATACCCATCAACCAAACAAACCTCTAAACACATGTATGTATTTTTTTACCAAAATCAAAGATAAAAAATAACCTTTTTAAGATCAAATCATGATGATCTTACCAAGATCATCACATGCATGATGATTTAAACATATCCAACCATAAAATCATAAGTTCATGAAAACATGATGTATGTATGAGATTTTAGTGTCAAAACAATCACAATAAGATTTTAGTGGTGGGACATCAATTGGTTTTGTTAAAAACAAGTAGAAGTTGATGATCAATGGTGGTTTATGGTGTTAGGGGTGGCGGCAAAATGGAGGAGATGGGAGACAGTTGTTGTAAAATTTTGAGTGTGTGTGTGTTTTTATGAATTTTTAGTTAAGAAAATCAATATATATGGTAGGTAGTGGAGGGGATAGTATTGCCAACTTCGAAACTTGTGGACTTAAAAACAATTAATAGTTTAAAGGGTAGAAAATGACTATTGGTAAATATTGAAAATATTTACGGGGCTCGGGTTTCGTAAAATACTTTTCAAAAGTTACAATGCATCATAAATATGATTTTAGGATTTTCTGACACGACTTAACACGTAATTAAAATGACATCATCGAAAATATTAATTATCGAAACAATCGATAATAAAATGTAAAATTTTGGGCATCCGTCGTATCGCGATCACTATGAATTCTCGTTGTACATTGATTTTGAGTAAACTCGTTGTAAAACGCACGCGGGTGATTTTAAATCAAAATCTTTGATTTAAATAAATATGGAAAAATAAAATAAAAATTTTATAATTCCCGATAAAGTTTTATCAATGATCATAAAATACTTGAAAAGTGTAATTTATTAAAATTATCATGATCTCAGGATTTACATATAAGAATACAAGGAAACGTAACACGTTGGGAAATTCAAGAAACACGAAGAAAAGAATAAAATAATACAGGGAAAATTACGAATTCTTACAGTCTTCCCCCCTAAAGGAACTCTGGTCCCTCAGAGTTCTTCTGGAAACGGTAGAAGATGCAAACAAGATGAGGTACAAAGTGTAGAACAAATTCGTTGCTTCCCAGGTAATTTCTGTACCACGGCGTACCTTCACAATTAGAATTCACTACGCTTCAGTTTCTGAATTCCTGTTCGAATAGATTCTTCAACTTGGATTAGAATAATGACCTTTCAGTACGAAGAAATATTCAAAAGATAGAATGAACACAAGAATCGCTTAAACGGACAAAGTGTAATAAAATGAACCAAGATTGTTAATCACCAAGGAGTCGCAAATCGTTCAACTATAAAACGTGACAATCTGAAAATGTAAGAATCTAGTTACAAGCGAAACAGAAGGGAAAAATGAATTACATATGACCATTTAGAATACAAGTTGTCACAATCAGTTGACTAGGATTTCGGTATTATTTTAAAACTCAGTTTTAAATATTTTCTTGATTAATAGATAATTTTACAAAGTGTAGTGATTTAAAATCAAACTATCTTTATTTAGTGAGTAAGTTGTTGCTATGTCTTTTTCTTGATCAGAATTTTCAAATCAAAAGTAGAACAGTTCAAAATAGTTATCCTGATCAGCTTAGAACTTTTGGATGACTGTATGAAATTATCGTTAAAACTCAAGTTTATCGTTACCATTAGAGAAAATTTAGATTTTCCAAGTTATTTGGAATCATTGTTAGAATTTATAATTTATTTAATAATTTCATTATTTTGAAGGTAAGGTATGATAAAATCAATTACTTTAAAAGATATAGCTTGACATATTCTAGTTTTCAAAAGGTGACAAGACAGCAATGAATATGAGACATATAAAGGTCAACAATTTGTATGCGAGCAATAACACAAGGGAAATAAAACGAGAGTCATATCAATTCTTAACAAATATGGTAGAGTAGACGCGTCGATGGTAAAAAAAATAATAAGAAACAAAGGATTATAGCAAGTCATCACTTCTTGAGTGCAGTTGGTGTCACCAACAACTACTTATTAAGTTCTCGGTGGTCGATACACGATCGCAAGAGAAAAGCCACACAACGAATTTTTCGAATCAAATAAAATTCTTAAGAAGTCACTTGAGAGTAATTCCAGCAAAATGAATATCATTAACAATGAGAGATGAAGTCATACGTGGTTCACACGAATGAGTTTCAAGGCGATGAAGTCTAACACACATAATGATGGTTACACGAAATCATTGTTCACGTCCGGTCATAACTCACTAATCGCGTTCAGAGACATTTCAAAGGTCTACCAAAAGAGATAGAGAAGGTCGATCGATGAACGTCGAAACTTTCAAGTCTGATATCAATGGTAATAATTTAGGCAAATGGTAACGAAAATTGTATCATGAGGATGATGAGGTAAACAAGTAAAGCAAAGATCGTTGAGTAAAGAAATATGTGTTTAAGGCATGTACTTTGTTCAAGAAAAGATAAGGGTTCATATGTGTATGTCGTGAATTGTTGCTACTCGCATAAGATGTAAAAGTTTTCAAAATTTACATTTATCTAACTTTTTAAGAAACATAATTAAAAAGGTGTTATTGGTTAAATATTTAAGGTGACTACTATTTGGCTTTGCATGGCTCCTTCTAAATTAAGCATAGGTGATCAGGCCATGCATAATTTAGGACTAGCAATGTGATGCTCAGTTTCGTCAAATCAGTATTACATATCATATGATTTAAAATATGTATATAATGTCATTTGTAAAAACAGAAATCATAATAAATTGTGAAACTTTTCGCCACTAAGTTACTGGCTATATATTTAATTCAACAATTTGTATTGTTACAAGGGTTCTTCATAAGACCTAAATAGAATAAATTGTGAAAATACATTGTAAAATCAATATAAATTAATTCTATAAGATAACCTTCAAGTATTTGGTAAAGTCCAAGTAGAACATTTTTTTGTAAAAATGATTTGCAAACATATCAGTTTGAACTTATATGGTAACTTGTAAAATAGCGAGTGGGTTACATGAGGGTAATAAAGAGTGGTTCAAGACAGTCAATGAAATGGTTACAAGGTGATAAGGTTTCAAGAGGTTTAGCAGGAATCTTTAGGAGACACATGTCAAGATGATAACGAACGATATGAAAGCAAGATCTTCAAACCTCGGCCCAAATCAGTGGTACGATAGAAGCAAAAAAAGAAAAATAGAATGACAAATAAGTCATAAATAAAAGAAAGGAATAAGGAATCCGTATGTGCTCACATTGTAATTTATTTGACATAAATATACTTTTAAAGAAGTAGGGTACCAGTTCCCAAATAGTTCAATTACTCCGAAGAGTTTCGATTTTTAAACGTTTTAAATGCAATCAATATTTTTAGTTTGCAAAATATCATTAGTTAAAGTTTTACGAGCTCAAAAATGCTTCAATCCATGTTTTTAAAGTCTATCAGTTTTGAATTTTGGGTTTGACTATACCAATTGACTCACTAAACGATATTCTAAGACTCGAAGTCTAATGCAATTGGGTGTAAAACGATTTTTTGAACAACTTTCTAATTTTACTTGAGACTTGAAATGGATTAAAAATGGACGAAAATGCCCTTGCATTAAATATGTCAACCAAATGACATTTTAGAACTACGCATAAATAAGTTCTTAAATTTTACAATCCCAAATGAGCGTAACTTGCTCGTTTTTAATATTTTCTGGTCAAATTTTATGTCCTAAACGGACGTCTCAACAAGTTGAAATATATATTTTTATGTCTAAAGTTTATAAAAATATTTTCTCGACACAACTTGAAATTAAATCTACATTTAATAATAACTCATAATTGTTTATTGTTGTACACACAAGACTTGTGGATTCCATAAAGACGAAAGAGAATAAACTGTATAATTAATCATGTAAAGAAAACACAGTATAGAAATGGTTCAAGAATACCAACGAAAATCTAAGAAATCAAAAACGACGCATGACATTCATGCCTTCGATTTCAAGATGCAATGCAGGAAGGTCTCTTGGCAACGTGATTTAATAAAATCACAAGACACGCCGAGAAAGAAATGGAGCAGTAACGGGTTGCATTCCCGGAGCAAGGAGGGTTAATGAAAAGGGAGGATACAAGTTTATAGAAGTACAATCGTGTTCAAACAATCGTCACATAATAGAGGAGGGATTACAAGATGACAATGAGGTTTTCAAGGTACAACGGACGTTGTAATTCGAAATCGAAACGTAGATTGGTCAATGAAATAAAATGTAGTTCATGTACAATTATCGTGTAAAACGGTGACGTAAAGGTCAATCAAGATTACGAAAACCCACGATATTATTCAACACGGATTCAAGGAATGCTTCAAGATGTGTGACTCACACGATGTCCTTTAGTCTTTTCGGAGACACATTGAACTACACAATTGTCTTTAGACTATTTTTAAAGACATCCAATCACAAATGGTCGGAAGCAATTTGCATATCTAAATAGATATTTTAAAAGGTAAACAATGAAAGTAACACATACGGTAGTAAAATGAAAATCAGAAGTTTCATCGAAAGCAACATTTATTCAATCACGAACAATGGTATCACGAGAGTATACACGGCATGTAACAGTGAGTTGAGAAAAACAGACGGTTCAAAACGAACAAGTATACAAGATCAGTCGTATCACGCATAAAAAAGATAGCAGTAGTACTCAGAAAATTGAGTATGAAAGGTCGGCAACATACGCGCTCTCAATACAGTATGTAATGTCATAACGATATAATATCATTGCAATAAGATTAATTCACATGAACAAGAATTCAATAAATACAGTAAGAGCAGTTGTAATCACGGTAATATCCAATGATAATTCATGAAGTACAAAGGCTTTGAAAAGACATATTAATTATCGTCATTAGGGTAATGTAGTATTTCAACATGTAATAAAAAGAAGAAATACTACAACCATAATTAAAATTAAATAATAAGGATTAGAGAGTTACCCGCATAGATATCGAACAACATTGGCAGATTCTGTGATTGACACTTAGGAACGTAAAATATTTGAACTTTCGGTTATTGACTATGTTAATGCAATAATGCCTAAAAACGTTACTTGCATTTTTCGATCTCGCTTAGTTTTGATTACGACAATATGTAAAAACAAGCATTTACGAAAACAACGAAAAACGAATTCTTGAGTTCAAGTATTTTTTATTTTACTCATTTTCACTTAAGGTATGGATAAACAAGTACTAACCTTAATCAAGTGATCAAGTGATTTAATCTTTTCTTAAATCTCACTTTTTATTAAGTGTGACAAGTTTTTATTAAACTTTCTTTTTAAGAAAATGTTTTATTAAATTAATTTATTTGAAAATTTGAAAATGGCATATTCTTATTTGGTTAGGAATATTCTATCAGGATATTTTTTAAACCAGATATGACCTCCACCACTAAAGGACAAAAAGGGAGCGGAGTCTAGTCCAGCGGTACCTTAGCTCCTAGGCGGTTCCTTATCGATAAGGTACCGCGGGCTAAGATAAGGAACCGCGGGCAGATATAGCCGTTGGCCCTTTGTCCTATAAATAGTGGACCATTCTCAGCTTTTCAATTCACCTCTTTTGCACATCTATTTCCATATTCAAACACTCTTCTTTAATCACTCAAATCTTTGATCATTTGTTTGATTACTACTTGTTTAAGAAGTGAATCTTGTTCTTCCATCCCTTCCTCTCCAAGTACAAAGAGAAGAACACTATCCTTGTGAAGTGTTGAGTCCACCACCAAAGATCCATTGAAGATCTAATTTTATACATTTGTAGTTGTGTCATAGTTGTGAAGATCCAAGTAGTTGTGTCTATTTGGAAGTTGTGTATGTACTAAGTATTGTGTAGATCGGTCCTAGCTACGATTAGGGCTCGACTTTTAGCTTAGAGTCGGAAATTGGTTAAGCGACGTGTACGGTTTTCTCCACCATAAGGAGCTTGTTGTGTAGTGAACTCTCGAGTATGGAGTACTCGAGGAGTGGAGTAGAAACGAGGAGTGAGCTTCATTGCCGAACCACTATAAATCCTTGGTGTTCGGTTTGATCTTTCTTTACCCTTAACTCTTTACATTCTTTATTCTTTGTGCATATATATTTGTTAGTATTAGCTTAGTTACACTATCATTGTTCATATTGTGCATAAGAAGATTCCACACATTTCCTCAAGTCTAAGTTTTTGAAAAAGGACTTTTTGAAAACCACATTTTAACAAGTAAATATAAGAAACTATTCAACCCCCCTCCCCCCTTCTAGTTTCTACAATTGGTATCAGAGCGGGTTGCTCAATAATTTTTAAAGTATATTGTATTTTAAAACTTGAATCGATATATGGATTCCAACAAATACCTAGAAGGGCAATCTATGCAAAGACCACCACTTTTTGAAACCGGTAGTTTTATTTATTGGAAAAATAGATTTGAAACTTATGTGAAATCAAAAGATTTAGATCTTTGACATGTTATTACCAATGGTGATTTTTTACCTTATCAATTTAATGAAGTTTCTAAAACAAAAGAATTGGTCACTTTTGACAAAGCTAATGACGATACTAAAAAGAAACTTTCAAAAAATAATGAGGCTAAAATGGTGATTTATAATGCTTTACCTAAGAAAGAGTATGAAAGGATTTTTATGTGTGAAACCGCTAAAGATATTTGGAACACTCTTTTAGTAACCCACCAAGGTAATAGCCAAGTCAAAGAAATCAAAATCGATCTTCTTGTCCAACAATATGAACAATTTGTCATCTTAGAAGATGAAACTATTGATAGTGCATTTGCTAGGTTTAACACCATTATTACTAGTCTAAAAGCACTTGATGAAGGTTTTTCTAGCAAGATCAATGTTAGGAAGTTTCTAAGGGCTTTACATCCAAAGTGGAGAGCAAAAGTCACGGCGATTGAAGAATCGAAAGATCTCTCAACTTTATCACTCGATGAACTCATAGGCAACTTGAAGGTTCATGAGATGATAATTTTGAAGGACTGGGAATTAGTGAAAACCAAGAGTGAAAGGAAATCTCTTGCACTTAAAGCCAAGAAGGCACAAAGTGACCACGATAGTTCCTCGGAAAGCGATGACGAGGAGTATGCATTGACGGTGAGAGATTTCAAGAAGTTCTTCAAGAGACGAGGTCAACACATTAGGCAACCCAACAATGACAAGAAACCATTCTCAAAGAATTGGTTTGCCAAGAACGAAAAAGGTGATAGGAATTGCTTTAGATGTGGTGATCCAAATCACTTCATTAGTGATTGTCCAAAGCCCGCTCGCGATAAGAACCACACGGCGTTCGTTAGTGGCGCTTGGAGCGATAGCGGTGAAGATGATGATGACAACCCCAAAGAGGAGAAATGTCTTATGGCACACACTTCTAAAGTGGTACATTCCGAAACCGAATATTATAGTTATGATAGCTCCACTTTTGATGATATTGAATTTGAAGGCAAATATGATAGTTTACACAAACTTAGTCTTAAATTCATAGAAAAGAATAAAACCTTAAAATCAACCAAAACTAAGCTTGAAAATGAGATCAATGAACTTAGGGAGAAATTGGCAATACTTGAGAAAAATAAAGAAGTGGATTTAGGTTGCTTAAGTTGTGAGAAACTTAGAATAGAAAATGAAGATCTCAAGAGCACCTCCATTAAATTGGAAAAGTTCATGAAAGGTACTAGTGCTCTTGATGATATGTTAAACAAACAAGTTCATTCTAAGGAAAGACTTGGTCTAGGTTTTAACTCAAATGAAGCCTCAACTAGTGAACCTAAACAAGTCAGATTTTCACAAAAATACCCACTATACGCGGTCCCAGATTATATGGGGCGGTTCCTTATCACTATGGAACCGCCGCCATAGATAAGGTACCGCGGCCAGAAGATGAGTTTTGTGAAAATCATGAACTTTTTGAAAAATCTAAGTTAGATGAAAAACCAAAGCATCTTATTGTTAATAAAGTAAAATTACCCATACTTGACAACAATATCGTTGATAAGTTCTACAAGCCATTAAGTAAACCTCTCATGGGAAATAGAAGTTTATCAAGAACATCTTCTACTCCACCTAGAGTACGAAATGTGTCTAAGCCTAGAAGTAGAACAACAACTCCTAGAAAAGATAATCAAAACAATTCACGACCTAGAAGTAAAAATCCAACATCTAGAAGGAATAATCATAACTCTAAACCTAGATCAAATACACCTAGGATAAATAATAAACAACAAAATGGTTACATGAATTACTACCCTCCTCCATTTTGTTCTCCATGGGGAACCCCTCCTTCATTCATGCATCCCAACCAAATGCAAGGGATGTTTGGAACTAACAATTTTGGACCCATGAGATATTGGGGACCAAATGTTTGATCTTGTGTGTTGTTACCTAGATATGCTTAGGAATTGATTTGGATCCCGATGAGTGGATTAAGGATAGTGGTTGTTCTAAACACATGACGGGTAATCGAAGTTTGTTCTCGCACTACAAAGCATATGATGGAGGTAACGTCACATTTGCAAGTAGTCTACGTGGTAATATCATTGGCAAAGGTACGGTTTCTCTTGACTCTATGACCATTTAAAATGTTGAGCACGTAGATAACTTAGGGTTTAACCTTTTAAGTATAGGTCAAATTTATGATAATAAGTGTAAGGTCATCTTTTCAGAACATGACAGTGAAATCGTAAAAGATGGAAAAGTCATTGGAAAAGGTATTGGAAATCATGGGCTTTATGTCATGAAGGTTAATAAGAAGTCAAACGACAACATATGTCTTGCGACTATAGATGATAGTTCTACTATTTGGCATAGGAGATTAGGTCACGCTAATATGCGTTTAATTCAATCTTTAGTCTCTAAGGAGTTGGTAAGACACCTCCCCAAGATGAAGTTTGATAGTCACTTTTGTGATGCTTGCAAAGTTGGAAAGCAAGTTCACTCAAGTCACAAAGCCAAGAATTTGGTTTCGACCTCTCGGTGCTTAGAGCTCCTACATATGGATCTTTTTGGACCTTCCGCCATACGGAGTTATGGAGGTAACCTTTATACCCTAGTTATAGTTGATGACTATTCTAGATTCACTTGGACTAGATTTTTGGCATCTAAGAATGAAGCTTTCGATCATTTCGAAATCTTTAGTCGAAGAATTCAAAATCAACTAGGATGTCCAATTGTCTCTATTAGGACGGATCATGGTAGGGAATTTGATAATGAAGTGCAATTTGGTGCCTTTTGTGAAGCTCATGGTATTACCCATAACTTTTCGGCTCCTCGCACTCCACAATCAAATGGGGTAGTTGAAAGGAAGAATAGGACTCTCCAAGAGATGAGTAGGACGATGCTAAATGATCAATATTTGCCTCAAAAGTTTTGGTGCAATGTCGTGGACACATCGACTTATATTCTCAACCGAATTCTTATTCGACCTTTCATAGGAAAGACCCCCTTATGAGATTCTTAAAGGTAAGAAACCCTCATTGGAATACTTTAGGGTGTTTGGAAGCAAGTGCTTTATCTTCAACACCAAAGACTACCTTACCAAGTTTGACCCAAAGTCTTACGAAGGTATCCTTTTAGGTTATTCCCAAACTAGCAAAGCCTACATAGTCCTAAATAGAACCTCGGGGTTATTGAAGAATCACTCAACGTAACCTTTGATGAAACCCCTCCTTCACCCAAGACACCACCATTGGTTGATGATGACTTGGATGAATTAGAAGTAGTTAAAGCTAAAGAGGTTAGAAAAATAGGAGTTGAAGACCTTAGTGTTGAAAAGAAAGTAAACATTAAGGAATCTAGGGATTATACTCTCAATAATGTCATTGGTGACTTAAATCAAAGGACCCTAAGATCTCAAGTCCAAAACCAAAGCAACTTCTTTTGTTTTGTCTCCTTGATTGAACCAAAGAATGTTAAAGAAGCTTTGACGGATGAGAGTTGGGTCATTGTGATGCAAGAAGAATTGAATCAATTCGTTGCCAATGATGTTTGGGAACTTGTTCCTCCACCTAGAAGTTCTAGCATTATAGGAACCAAATGGGTATTTAGGAATAAGTTAGATGAGAATGGCGTTGTGTCTCGTAACAAGGCTAGACTTGTAGTTCAAGGCTATAATCAACAAGAAGGGATTGATTATGACGAGACATATGCACCGGTAGCTAGATTAGAATCCATTAGAATACTCTTAGCATACACTTGTGCCTTAGATTTTAAGCTTCAACAAATGGATGTAAAGAGTGCATTTCTTAATGGTTTGATCAATGAGGAGGTATATGTGGCTCAACCTCCCGGCTTCATTGATTTTGAGAAACCGGATCATGTTTACAAGCTTAAGAAAGCACTTTATGGACTCAAACAAGCACCCCAAAGCTTGGTATGATAGACTTAAATCGTTTCTTGTTAAACATGAGTATACCATGGGGATGGTAGACAATACTCACCTCATAATCGTACAAATATATGTTGATGACATTATATTTGTCTCAACTTGTCAAGAATTGTGTGATGACTTTGCCAAAATCATGCATGATGAGTTTGAAATGAGTATGATGGGAGAACTTAACTTCTTTTTAGGACTCCAAATTAAACAAATGGACGATGTTATTTTATTTAGTCAATCTAAGTACGCTAACGAAATGCTAAAGAAATTTGGATTAGAAGAATCTAGACCAATGAAGACCCCTATGGCCTCGGATACTAAACTCACCGTAGATGATGATTGTGAGTCGGTAGACAACACCAAATATAGAGGTATGATTGGTAGTTTGTTGTACCTAACGGCAAGTCGACCGGATATCATGTTTAGTGTTTGTCTTTGTGCTCGCTTCCAAGAGGCTCCCAAAACCTCTCACCTTGAAGCGGTTAAGCGTATCTTCCGATACATTAAAGGCACTATACATTTAGGATTATGGTATCCTAAAGGGACCGGCGTAGAAACCATTGTCTACGCGAACTCGGATCATGCGGGAGACTATGTGGACCGGAAAAGCACTAGTGGAGTTTGTACCTTCATGGGTTATTGTTTAACTTCTTGGTTCTCCAAGAAACAAACCGCTCTTGCAATATCCACCACAGAAGCCGAGTATGTGAGTGTCGGAAAAGCATGTCAACAAGCTCTATGGATGAAGCAAGCGCTTGTTGATTACGGGATTTCTCTTGATGATGTTCCCATCATGTGCGATAATAAAGGCACTATATACCTTAGCAAGAATCCCGTGCAACATTCGCGAACCAAACACATAGAAATTCGACACCATTTCCTTAGGGATAATGTTCAAAAGGGGAACATTTCAATTAAGAAGGTACCCTCCAAGGACAACTTAGCCGACATCTTCACTAAGCCACTTAAGAGGGAACCTTTTAATTACTTGCGTCTAGGTCTAGGATTAATGGAACATCTTCCTTAATTTCCTTTCTTTTTGTGTGTTTTCTTTTACCACTTTGAGTCATTGAGTCTTCCAAACTCTTTTTAAAAAACCCTCTCTTCTCCTTTTCAAAATTCTCAAAGTCTCTTTCGAAAATGGTTGAGAAATTCGTTTGACATTGTTAATTCAATCTAAAAACGATTTTTCATAGATTCTCGCTATTAATCTAGAGCTTACATAATTCATATGTATGATTCTCTCAAACATAGCAAGAACAAGATAGAATCATGGAGGATCATTGTGTCATGACTTAAGGTCTTGTCTTACACACCTCCTACATCGATTTTTTTAATCCATGTATTTTGGTCAAATCTCTATTTGGTAAGTTTGCATATGTTTTCTTTGTCTATCTTTGCTTTTAAGCATATACCTATGATAAGTTAGACTAGAAAAATAAGATTTGCTGAAAAATCTTCCTCCAAACACCAAACACTGCCTCTGCAGGCGGTTCCATATGTGAACCGCGGTGCCTTATTGATAAGGTACCGCCAGCCTTGCTAAGGAACCGCCTACAGTGCCTTCCTTTTTCGGGTTTTTGTCTGAAACTCCAGATTTGCTCCAACATTTTTTAGAATCTTTGTTTCAAACCCTTTGACCACCCCAAAAATACCCTAAGCCTTCCCTATTTAAACCATAAGCATTTTGCCATACTTCACACCTCAAAATGTCTTACTCTCCCCATGAAACCCTTGAATCTCCTCCATTTTCTCCAATTGCTTTCAATCCCAACTCACCCAAAAACCATTACAATCCAAACCCACCCAAGAACACTCTTAATCACATCTCTCCTACCAAGAATGTTGATTGTGGAACATCTTTTCTTCCACCACCACCCTTTAGTGTTCTTCCTCCTTCTCATGATAATGTCATGCACCATGGAACATATTGTCATTGTTGTCAATATCAACATCTTGCTATGGCACACATCTATGAGGAGTTGAGCTACATCAAGAGTCTCTTAATCAAGACTCCTCTTCACTATGATTATGAGATCTCCAACAAGCCACCACCACCACCCTCCGCCATTACCTTGTCTTTCATATAAGCATTGGTTGCTTATCCACAAGACACCAAATTCAAGAAAATCTTAGAATTCTAGAATAACTAGGATTAGATTTATGCTTTTGGCTTGTTTCTTTTTCCATACTTCTTTGTATGATGTTCTTTTAGTAACCTATCTTGGATCTTTGTCTTTGTGTTTTCTTCTCTTTTATTTTTTTTGTGACCTATTGCTATATATTGTTGGTTGTTTCTTTTGTTCAACTAACCCTTCTATGTAGCTTGTCACCATATCTCGATTCCTCGGTGCCCCAAGCTAGGGGGAGTAAGCACCAAGGGGGAGTCTTTGCAAAAGTCCGTCTCTTCAACACCGACTTGTGCAACCTTTTTGCTTCGACAAAGGGGGAGAAATGAATAAACTCGTCTTCGAAAATCTTGTTTTTTGTGTGATTGAGTTTATGTATTGTCGAAATCAAAAAGGGGAGATTGTTAATGCAATAATGCCTAAAAACGTTACTTGCATTTTTCGGTCTCGCTTAGTTTTGATTACGACAATATGTAAAAACAAGCATTTACGAAAACAACGAAAAACGAATTCTTGAGTTCAAGTATTTTTCATTTTACCCATTTTCACTTAAGGTATGGATAAACAAGTACTAACCTTAATCAAGTGATCAAGTGATTTAATCTTTTCTTAAAACTCACTTTTTATTAAGTGTGACAAGTTTTTATTAAACTTTCTTTTTAAGAAAATGTTTTATTAAATTAATTATTTGAAAATTTGAAAATGGCATATTCTTATTTGGTTAGGAATATTCTATCAGGATATTTTTTAAACCAGATATGACCTCCACCACTAAAGGACAAAAAGGGAGCGGAGTCTAGTCCAGCGGTACCTTAGCTCCTAGGCGGTTCCTTATCGATAAGGTACCGCGGGCTAAGATAAGGAACCGCGGGCAGATATAGCCGTTGGCCCTTTGTCCTATAAATAGTGGACCATTCTCAGCTTTTCAATTCACCTCTTTTGCACATCTATTTCCAGATTCAAGCACTCTTCTTTAATCACTCAAATCTTTGATCATTTGTTTTATTACTACTTGTTTAAGAATTGAATCTTGTTCTTCTATTCCTTCCTCTCCAAGTGCAAAGAGAAGAACACTATCCTTGTGAACTATTGAGTCCACCACCAAAGATCCATTGAAGATCTAATTTTATACATTTGTAGTTGTGTCATAGTTGTGAAGATCCAAGTAGTTGTGTCTATTTGGAAGTTGTGTATGTACTAAGTATAGTTGTGTAGATTGGTCCTAGCTACGATTAGGGCTCGACTTTTAGCTTAGAGTCGGAAATTGGTTAGCGACGTGTACGGTTTTCTTCATCATAAGGAGCTTGTTGTGTAGTGAACTCTCGAGTAAGGAGTACTCGAGGAGTGGAGTAGGAACGATGAGTGAGCTTCGTTGCCGAACCACTATAAATCCTTGGTGTTCGGTTTGATCTTTCTTTACCCTTAACTCTTTACATTCTTTATTCTTTGTGCATATATATATATTTGTTAGTATTAGCTTAGTTACACTATCATTGTTCATATTGTGCATAAGAAGATTTCACACATTTCCTCAAGTCTAAGTTTTTGAAAAAGGACTTTTTGAAACCACATTTTAACAAGTAAATATAAGAAACTATTCAACCCCCCCTTCTAGTTTCTACAGACTAAGTTTTAAAAAACGACCTAGTTCCCTATAACCATCGCTCTAATACCAATCTGTGAGACCCCCGAAATCTGACATGGAACAACTAGGCAACGAGGGGGTAACTCGTCATGGTACCAGAAATAATGAATTACAGTTGACACAAACCTGACGTAATAAAAAATGTACATTACATCATAAAATAATCAGAGTTTTAAACATACGTCCAAGAGTTTTATATGCGGAAAGATTTATGTTTCATCATGATTTATAACACTTATTTAACAAAAATACAGAAAAATCTTTTGACAGTTTTTAGATAAAACCAAGGTTGAAATCTACACATAAACCTCCAAGTTGCGATAATATCCTGCGGGCTCCCATCCAAGCAAAGCTAAGTAATTATACATGAGATTAAACATGTAAAATCGTCAACATAAAGTTGAGTGATATTCATAGGTTTAGCAGTAAAGGTGTGGAACACAATAAAGTTTGTAAAACAAGTGATGGGGGGATAATTATGTACATTGTCCATAGTCACGATGTATATTATTGTTGTTTAGTCTCATGAACCGAAGGTTAACTCAAATGTAAGTTCCTCTAGGGATTATTCAGCCTAAATACTTAAGTATAAACAAATGTATGTGCGTTAAGGTAATCGGGACGGGGATTGTCAATCCCGATGGATTCACCCACAACATTCGCGTTTAGCGCAAAGCATACAGGACAATTAACGGTTCATGATCAGGAGAGGAAACTCAAGGCTAACGTCTAAAAAGAAATAATACCATTGAATTCATCTGTAAAGCATACACGTTCTGGATAGCATACAAGTTCTGGATAGCATACAGTTTTTAATTGGTTGTGTTCCACCATGTAAAATCTCACCCCGTGTTTAGAAACCATGTACAAGTAAAAAGGGGCCATGAACTCACCTTAGCCACGAGGTAAGTGAATCACGGTACTTAGAAGCTGAGTAGAAACGGTAGTGGTAAGACGGTCACCGACGATATGGATGCCCGGAAAACACGAAAGCCGCAACCTATCAAAATAAGGGGCGTTTTAAGACTCGAACTCAAGTATCGGTATGTACCAAGTATAACATGACTTTAAATATTTTCAAAGTATGCATGTTTCAAAACCATTGACACGAACCAAACGAATCCATACTAACCCAATTATCCAACACTACCCATTTAAACACTTGTACACTTGAAATTGACCCGTCATAAGACGCCAAGTCAACGCAAGTCAAACTATCCCTTTACCTTACTCGGACCAGTAGTTAAGTCATTTATATAATGACTAAGCACTTGAGTAAGTCACCATGTCCAATAGTGAATACTCCTACTCACGCAACACAAGCATTGAACTACGTGTCCAACATACAAATCAGCAAGTACACTCTGAATGTACATACCGATCTACCCTATCTATACTTGTCCGATTTAGATGAAAATTGGTGTCAAGGTCACTTATAACCTGTATAAGACCTCACCAAAGTCTGAGCCAAAGTTTACACTTTAAAACCCATCAGCTCGACACTATACTCGACCCTAAAATTTGGGACAGAATTGTATACTTGTTTTATAAAACCGTTTAGATCACTTTAAAAGTACTATTTTGACAATACATCTTTTAAACCCACTAATAGTAGTAGAATTTATAAGCTTTATAAGCTTTGAAAACTAGTAGTAGAATTTATAAGCTTTGAAAACTAGTAGTAGAATTTATCTAACCAAGCCTAAAGTCCCCGAGAGTCAACCCAAAATCAGCCACAATTTCGCATTGTGCCGACTTGCGTCTCTCGGTACACGAATACTAAAACTAGCATAACTTTTGACTCGTAATGAGTTAGAAGCTCTATCTTATACCAAAACGAGCATCTCGGAAAGCTCTACAACAAAATCAAATAATCTCAGCCTATCCCCAAACTTAAACTCACGAAAAATCAGCCTAAACCCACTAATGTAATATATACTTTAGAAAATAAAGTCAAATCAATTTTCCCACCAATTCTAAGAGATGAGGGTGTAACTACGAGGGGTGCCTCGTCGTGCTCAGGTGGCCCCTCGTCGAGCCTATTCGCCACACCGACCCCCCCTCTTCGCCGAGAGGATTTCGCATTTATGAAATGTTGACGACGAAGCCGCATCATCAATCTTTGTTTTCTTCTTCTTTTCTGCAATCTTTTTTTCTTCTTTTTCTTTTTTCTTCGTTTATTTTTTTTGATTTCTTTCTGGATCTACATAGTGTGTGTACATAGTGTGTGTGTTTGGTGTATGTGTTTTTTACTAAAGGTAGGAGGAAGAGAAGGAATCAAAGTGTATTTTTTTAATATTTTATTTATAACTTTTACCCTAAATGTTTGGGTGGTTATCAATTTTTGGCTTAAATTTTTAAATTTTTGTAATTTTTGTAAAGTGTGTTTAGTTTAAGATTATATTTTTATTTCTATAGTGTATTTTTATTTAACAATTTTTTATTTTTATGTAACAATTTGTAATTTTTATTTAACAATTTGTAATTTTTATTTAATAATTTGTTATTTTTATTTAAGTATTTTTGTAATTTTAATTTGAATAAAATAGATTTTAGTTTGTGTAAAAATGAAAAAAAGAAAAATAAAAGATAGTGGTGAGGCCCAAATGAAGAGGAGTTGGGTGTGTTGTGAGTGAAGGGGTATTTTGGTTAGTTGTGTTGGTGTGACGTGCCGCTGAGTTAGTAGGTGACTAGGCAAAATTTAGAGGGGTTGGTGTGTCATGACACCTTCCTCTCTAACCATTCCCACACCTTTATAATCATCCTACTATCATACCATCAACCAAACAAACCTCTAACACATGTATGTAAATTTTTTTTACCAAAATCAAAGATCAAAAATAACCTTTTTAGGATCAAATCATGATGATCTTACCAAGATCATCACATGCATGATGATTTAAACATAACCCAATCATAAAATCATAAGTTCATGAAAACATGCTGCATGTATGAGATTTGGTGTCAAAACAATCACAATAAGATTTTAGAGGTGGGACATCAATTAGTTTTTGTTAAAAACAAGTAGAAGTTGATGATCAATGATGGTTTATGGTGTTAGGGGTGGCGGCAAAATGGAGGAGATGGGAGAGAGTTGTTGTAAAATTTTGAGTGTGTGTGTTTTTATGAATTTTTAGTTAAGAAAATCAATATATATGGTAGGTAGTGGAGGGGTTAGTATTGCCAACTTTGAAACTTTTGGACTTAAAAATAATTAATAGTTTAAAGGGTAGAAAATGACTATTGGTAAATATTAAAAATATTTACGGGGCTCGGGTTTCGTAAAAATACTTTTCAAAAGTTACAATGCATCATAAATATGATTTTAGGATTTCCCGACACGACTTAACACGTAATAAAGATGACATCATCGAAAATATTAATTATCGAAACAATCGATAATAAAATGTAAAATTTTGGGCATCCGTCTGTAACACCCCATTTTGATAATGGAATGTCACCCGTAATTATGGCGTGTCATCAAAGCATACAAGGATAAATGTATAAAACATTACATGACCATAGGGATAACCGGAATCAAACATCGGTTCCCAAACATAAGCCCAAAACATAATAAAGCAAAAGAAATGAATAGCAGACTACACAAGCATAAATATATGAAGGCAAAAGGAAAAGAAGTCTCTAGCAGCTTCCATCCTTTGCACGTCCTCCAAATGCTCGAGTCTTTCCTAGGGTACCTGCCGTTTTGGGACATGGAAAGGAAAGTAACGGCTGAGCAAAACGCTCAGTGCACGGATATAGACATAGTATGAATGACTAAGCATAATAAAGACTTAATAGCAGCGGAAATGTATAAGTCCTGGAAAACCTGGAACATGTTCATAAAACTGGTTTTATAGTTTGAAAAGCCTTATGTTTATCATATGAAAACTGTTAACATATTTTACCATTAGCCAATATAGGTCATGAAAATCCACCGTGCATGAATACTTAGAGGGGTGACCTCATCATGCAAATTAGAGGGGCTGCCTCTAATTTAATATACTGGTTCTGGGTAGGAGGGATCAGCTCCTTGTGAAGGATGCAAGGCACACACCACATTCACCATGAATCCTGAATAAAAACATGTAAATAGGATGCACCCATACGCCCCACATGATAAATATAAATAAATGGCCAAAAGTTGAAGGGACGCCACGAGCAATCACTCCGCCGTGGTGAAGTCATAACATCAGTGCCTCTAATGCTATGGTTATGGTACCTCCATAACTAGGTGAAACTGGTCATGCATGTATATGGCTATAGGTAATCTTAATTAAACATAAGCAATCAAACACATAACTTATACTATGGGAAAACAGTTGGATGCATACGGGGAATCCTAATAAAGAAAGAATGTCCATACTGAAAGGACGGGAATCCGCACCTTATGTCCAGTGAACGGGAAAGACGAACTGAGAGGAATCCTACTTCCAAATCACTAGTGCTACATAAATACATACATGAATAAGTATATGCTTACTAAATACATAGCTGGTTTTACGTCATGTCTTAGCTTATTTTATGTGTTACTACCATGTTTTACTGTTTTAAAGCCTTAAACTGTGTTTAATCTTATATTCTATCTAATCTGATTAAGTATTTCTGGTATTTCATGTGTTATTATACTTACTGTGTAATAATAAGTAACTTTCCAAAAATAGCAGGTTTCCTTAAATAGAAAGTTTCCAAAAATAGAAAGTTTCCAAAAATAGAAAGTTACCAAAAATAGAAAGTTTCCAAAAATAGAAAGTTTCCAAAAATAGAAAGTTTCCAAAAATAGAAGGTTTCCAAAAATAGAATTACTGCTTAAAATAGATAAGTTTCTAAAAATAGAAAGTTTCCATAAATAGATTAGCTGCCTTAATTAAATAAGTTTCCATAAATAGATTAGCTGCCTGAAATAAATAAGTTTCTAAAAATAGAAGGTTTCTATAAATAGATTAGCTGCCTTATTTAATTAAGTTTCTAAAAATAGAAAGTTTCCATAATTAGAAATAAGCTGGTTAAATAAGCTAAGTATATAAGCCTAAGTGTTTACATGATTATTTTCTAAGTCATATGATATAATGTATAGTTTAATAATTATTTCATGTAATTAAATTAAACTATAGGTTAAAATATTTAATTAAAGTATAACATGTTTTTAATTAAATAAGTTAAATACTTAGGTTAAAATTGTATTATTATTTATTAATAATATAACCTAAGTCATGTTAATTAATTAATTATAATCATGGTTTTTAAATAATTAATTAATTATAAGTCTAAAATATAAAAATACTAAGGTTAATTAATTTCATGATTATTAATAATTAAAATAACCTAAGTCATGTTATTAAATTAATCATGTCATTTAATTAATTTAATTTTTAACATAAGATCATAAAAAAAAAACTAAACATACACCATGAACCGGATCCACACTAAAAACAATGAACCGGACATGAAATCGACACCGTACCCCGAACCAACTCGGGGTACCCCGTGTTTTACTGCTGCCGTGGGACCCACACGCACCAACCAAGACCATAAGGTCTTGGTGGTGGTCGGCTTGGCAAACCGACACCCATTCGGGTTCGGTGTAGCCTGCGACCAAAACAAACACCCCTTAAAACATACTTTTGATTTTAATAAACCCCAAATCATGTTAGATCCATGTTTAATTATTAGGTTTTTGTAAAAACATAACATGTTCTTGATTTATAAAAAGATTAAATCAAAAGAAAAGATTTAAAAAGGATTTACCGAATTCGTGGATCAAAAGGATGAAGAACAAACACGATCACCAAGCAAAATTCCAAGATCCAAGATCACAAACCACCTCCTTGTGGTGTTTTAGGGTGGCGGCACAAATAAGAAAGGGAAGGAGGGTTTTAGGGTTTTTTTCTAAAATCTTATGTGAATTAAAAATGAGTAGTGAAAAATTATTTAACCCCTTTTAGTGAAAATTTGATGGGCTAAGCCCATCCTCCCTCCCATATTTCGTGGTAATGGGCCCACAAAGGGGTAACCCGATCATTTTCCGTGTCTAATTAATAAGTGTGTTCTCGTGTTCGTGTTTTACGTGTTTGTTCGTGTTTATTTGTGTTCGCGTTTTGTGTGTTCTCGTTAAATAGTTACCGTGACCTAATATATATAATTACGCTCGTAATAAATATATATACATAATTAATAATAGTTCGTGTTTTAATTACGTTCATGATTTCATGATCGCATGTTCGTGATTAATTATTGTCAAATAATTATTACGTGCTCGTGCGTAGTAAATACTTATCGTGTTCTACCATGTACGTAATACGTAAAATCCTAACACGTAATCGTAATCATGCTATATTAGAAAAGTTTAAATCTAGTACGTACGATCTTAAGGGTACTATTCATGGTAAAAGCATGCGGGTTTTACAACTCTTCCCCCCTAAAAAGAATAATTCGTCCCCGAATTATAGTTAACGTAACTGAAAGAGAAACATACCCGAATCAAACTGAGAGGGTATGTAAGATAAATTAACGTGCAGGTGACCTGGCAGAAAGAACGCGGAACATGACATGTCTTAAAAGGACATGGAACGCGACGTGGCTGAAAGGACATATCTAATTGATAAGAGAAAACGGATAAGAAGTCCGGATGAACTTGTCCGTTTCCAAGTGGCTTCCCTCTTGGAACGGTTCCTTTATAAGATCTTGACACGAATGATAAGTCTTGGTCCTCCTGACCTTGACTTGGAATACGAAGAAGTTCTTGGTTATCAACGTAAGGTAGATCCCCTAAATTCGATCGAGGGAATAAGAATTAACGTGTAAGAGTAACTGAAACATTATGGTGCAAAACAATCCAACGTAACCGATAACTAGCAACGATGCGCGAGACATATAGAAACGTAGTACGTGAAAATTTTTGAACGTGATACGTGATAATTTTTGAACGTGCTACGTGGAGATATGGCGAGTGTAGTATGAGTAAACATATCGTGATCCCTGATACGTGTAACATATCTTGATCATGATATGAGGAACGTGGAATGAACATGACGTGTGAAACATATCATGATCATAGAATATAATGGCGGTAACGACAAACGCTAGAAGGTGAGACATAGATTATGACGAGAAACGTCTATCTGAGGATAGGGAGTTATACTAAACTTGGGTCTGGTCTCTCAAGTTCTTGCCAAAACTTCCCAGAACGAAATGAACGTAAAATTGTAAGCCCATATACGATCATGAACGCGAGCGCGAAAGAAACTCGTGGAATTAGAATGAAGACGTGAAATTAATAAGGAGCACAATTGCGAATATTTGTCTGACCCGATAACTGAGGGATTGCCAAGTGATCGGATGAGCCTTGGTTGGAACATGTCCGATCAATCTGTTGGTTCTGAAATCCTTGCGGATGTAACGATTCTGCAGACTTGATTAAACTGTTCGCAATAACCCAGATAGCATCATGCTTCTTCTGAGTTTGCGTTAATCTGGTAACCAAAATCCGTGGAGATCTTGTCCCATTTCAATTCACAATTTCAGATGATGAAAACATCCCAGTCTGTTGGTGTCCTATCTTAACCTGTTGGTATGTCAGGTACTTAGATATGAACGTAACTGTATCTTGCTTCGTAGAACTTGATACATAGGAGTTTGCGAAACTCTGAGTCTCTGAATCTAGACTTATCCTAGCGTAGGATTTTCTAGAACACCTAATGTAGTGTAGGGTTCTCTCCTTTACGCATAAGATGAGTCATGGTAAGATTAACCATGCAAATCCATGTGATCCAGCGTGTCACTGTAATCAAACAGAATTGATATTGGAAAAATTTCCAGGGTGAAATTTCTCTTGTCATAGAATTTGCAACATAGTGCAGATATGGTCTTCCTGTTCTTCTTCTAGGCTTAAAGGAAATCAGGTTATCCTCAATGAAAACACTGATGAATTTGCTTATGAGTTCATGGAAACTCAATTTATTAAGTCTATAATGCTGTTGGAGCATTGATGAGACTAAATCAAAATCATAAATCTAGCATGACCGAGTCGTGCACGAATAGCAGTCACGGACATGTCCTGCTTTTTCACTCGTCACTGTTGGCAGCATGATCATGAGTTCGATCTTGGGAAAGTGATTAACACTATACGGTTGATTGGACATGTCGTCAATACGTGGAGGAGAATAACGGTCATGAATGGTGATTTGTTTAAGTCAACGGTAGTCGACACATAATCTCATGGTACCATACTTCTCCTTGTAGATTCTTCTGGAATGTATAGGAAGACTTTGGAATAATCAACTGGCTATGCGTAAAAGAATTAAGTGGTCGTGTCTTACTGACAGCTAGAAAGTTTTAGCGACCATCGCTAACAACGCACATGCTTGTAAGCATAGATAAGTTGTACAGATTTTCCCGATGGAAAATCAAGCTGAATGTATTCAGGAGCCTGAACATTACAATACATAATTATGAATCGTAGCATGGTGTGCTGTTCATAGTACATAATTAGGATAAAAATTCATCTCGTGTCTGTCCGAGGAAATGCGTTAGCAGCTTGGATCTCATCATTAAGCTGAACGAAAACCTTCGTATACGTGGGAATACGAAAGGCGTCCTTCATGGTCATGAATATATGAACTATGGTGAAAGAAATGAAAGTGACATCGGCAACGTGACAGTTCTCACTGATGCGCTGATAATGGTATTGAAATTCTTGTGGCCTGATTAATACATGGCACAACAAAATAGATATACCCTTGGAGGGTACCCTGAATTTCTTAGAAATGTTCCATAGTTTGACGTGAGTCATGTGTCTTGACTCGTTTCTTGGAACTATAAGCATGACATATGTCTTGACTGGTGTCTTGACATGTGTCTTCAAGAGGTATACGTGAGACATGTGTCTTGACTGATGTCTTGACATGTGTCTTCAGAAAGTATACGCGAGACATGTGTCTTGACTAATGTCTTGACATGTGTCTTCAGAAAGCGTACGTGAGACATGTGTCTTGACTGATGTCTTGACATGTGTCTCGAGATGTGAAAAAAATAAAAAAAATATAACCACAATATAAGGTTATTATGCCAGAAATGGCGGATCGGTTGGACTACTAATCCTTGTATTTCTGATCACGTCCATGGCCAGAGCTTTGGTTGCGATTTCTAGGATAGTTCTGTCATAGTAGTGGTTACCATCGTCCTGTCTGTCAATTCCATGACGGTCATTCTCATGACCGTGATTCATGTAACTATTCAGCTGAGACTTAGGGATGGCAACGGGTCGGGTTCGGGTCGGGTTTTACTGAACCCGTACCCGCACCCGCTTATAATATCCAAACCCGCATCCGCCCCAATACCCGACGGGTACCCGATTACTATTACCCAATGGGTTTTCGGTTTTTACCCGCGGTATCGAGTATCCATAACTAAATTTCGTTGGACATAATTGTTCGTATAAAGTTAAAAAAAACCCAATGAAAAACAATCAAAATACCATAATATAAATTTTTAAGTTTTTAGAGGATGAAGAATACTAATTGAATATCATATCATGCGATTTAATGTATCGAATAAATCATTGTTTTATTTAAAGTTACAAAATCGAAATATGCTTGATCACAAACATTTTAATGCATACAAAATGTAACTAATATAAGCATTTCATTTGTTTAATAATCTTTGTCTATTATTAAAAATTATATAAAATAGCAATAAACGATATGTATTTTGGTAAACGGGTACGTATACGGGTAAACGGGGCGGGTATTACTAAAACCCGAACCCGTACCCGCGAAAATTAAAATATCCCAACCAGAACCCGCATCCAAACCCGTCAACCGAATCCGAACCCGACCCAATCGGTTCGGGTTTCGGTTTTCTCCATCGGTTTCGGGTGCTTTTGCCATCCCTAAGCTGAGTGGTCGGCTTGTACCGGTTTGCACTCATATGGCTGAAATGACAGCCGAATGACGTGTGACATGTAACTAAGAATTAGGGACAATGATTGATGGGAATCGTCTGATGGTGAAGCATCTTCTCGTCCAATTGCTTTGATCCGACGCCTTGGAACGGTTCCTTTATAAGATCTTGACACGAATGATAAGTCTTGGTCCTCCTGACCTTGACTTGGAATACGAAGAAGTTCTTGGTTATCAACGTAAGGTAGATCCCCTAAATTCGATCGAGGGAATAAGAATTAACGTGTAAGAGTAACTGAAACATTATGGTGCAAAACAATCCAACGTAACCGATAACTAGCAACGATGCGCGAGACATATAGAAACGTAGTACGTGAAAATTTTTGAACGTGATACGTGAAAATTTTTAAACGTGCTACGTGGAGATATGGCGAGTGTAGTATGAGTAAACATATCGTGATCCCTGATACGTGTAACATATCTTGATCATGATATGAGGAACGTAGAATGAACATGACGTGTGAAACATATCATGATCATAGAATATAATGGCGGTAACGACAAACGCTAGAAGGTGAGACATAGATTATGACGAGAAACGTCTATCTGAGGATAGGGAGTTATACTAAACTTGGGTCTGGTCTCTCAAGTTCTTGCCAAAACTACCCAGAACGAAATGAACGTAAAATTGTAAGCCCATATACGATCATGAACATGAATAGTGTCATGAACGCGAGCGCGAAAGAAACTCGTGGAATTAGAATGAAGACGTGAAATTAATAAGGAGCACAATTGCGAATCTTTGTCTGGCCCGATAACTGAGGGATTGCCAAGTGATTGGATGAGCCTTGGTTGGAACATGTCCGATCAATATGTTGGTTCTGAAATCCTTGCGGATGTAACGATTCTGCAGACTTGATCAAACTGTTCGCAATAACCCAGATAGCATCATGCTTCTTCTGAGTTTGCGTTAATCTGGTATCCAAAATCCGTGGAGATCTTGTCCCATTTCAATTCACAATTTCAGATGATGAAAACATCCCAGTCTGTTGGTGTCCTATCTTAACCTGTTGGTATGTCAGGTACTTAGATATGAACGTAACTGTATCTTGCTTCGTAGAACTTGATACATAGGAGTTTGCGAAACTCTGAGTCTCTGAATCTAGACTTATCCTAGCGTAGGATTTTCTAGAACACCTAATGTAGTGTAGGGTTCTCTCCTTTACGCATAAGATGAGTCATGGTAAGATTAACCATGCAAATCCATGTGATCCAGCGTGTCACTGTAATCAAACAGAATTGATATTGGAAAAATTTCCAGGGTGAAATTTCTCTTGTCATAGAATTTGCAACATAGTGCAGATATGGTCTTCCTGTTCTTCTTCTAGGCTTAAAGGAAATCAGGTTATCCTCAATGAAAACACTGATGAATTTGCTTATGAGTTCATGGAAACTCAATTTATTAAGTCCATAATGCTGTTGGAGCATTGATGAGACTAAATCAAAATCATAAATCTAGCATGACCGAGTCGTGCACGAATAGCAGTCACGGACATGTCCTGCTTTTTCACTCGTCACTGTTGGCAGCATGATCATGAGTTCGATCTTGGGAAAGTGATTAAAACTATACGGTTGATTGGACATGTCGTCAATACGTGGAGGAGAATAACGGTCATGAATGGTGATTTGTTTAAGTCAACGGTAGTCGACACATAATCTCATGGTACCATACTTCTCCTTGTAGATTCTTCTGGAATGTATAGGAAGACTTTGGAATAATCAACTGGCTATGCGTAAAAGAATTAAGTGGTCGTGTCTTACTGACAACTAGAAAGTTTTAGCGACCATGGCTAACAACGCACATGCTTGTAAGCATAGATAAGTTGTACAGATTTTCCCGATGGAAAATCAAGCTGAACGTATTCAGGAGCCTGAACATTACAATACATAATTATGAATCGTAGCATGGTGTGCTGTTCATAGTACATAATTAGGATAAAAATTCATCTCGTGTCTGTCCGAGGAAATGCGTTAGCAGCTTGGATCTCATCATTAAGCTGAACGAAAACCTTCGTATACGTGGGAATACGAAAGGCGTCCTTCATGGTCATGAATATATGAACTATGGTGAAAGAAATGAAAGTGACATCGGCAACGTGACAGTTCTCACTGATGCGCCGATAATGGTATTGAAATTCTTGTGGCCTGATTAATACATGGCACAACAAAATAGATATACCCTTGGAGGGTACCCTGAATTTCTTAGAAATGTTCCATAGTTGGACGTGAGTCATGTGTCTTGACTCGTTTCTTGGAACTATAAGCATGACATATGTCTTGACTGGTGTCTTGACATGTGTCTTCAAGAGGTATACGTGAGACATGTGTCTTGACTGATGTCTTGACATGTGTCTTCAGAAAGTATACGCGAGACATGTGTCTTGACTGATGTCTTGACATGTGTCTTCAGAAAGCGTACGTGAGACATGTGTCTTGACTGATGTCTTGACATGTGTCTCGAGATGTGAAAAAAATAAAAAAAATATAACCACAATATAAGGTTATTATGCCAGAAATGGCGGATCGGTTGGACTACTAATCCTTGTATTTCTGATCACGTCCATGGCCAGAGCTTTGGTTGCGATTTCTAGGATAGTTCTGTCATAGTAGTGGTTACCATCGTCATGTCTGTCAATTCCATGACGGTCATTCTCATGACCGTGATTCATGTAACTATTCAGTTGAGACAGCTGAGTGGTCGGCTTGTACCGGTTTGCACTCATATGGCTGAAATGACAGCCGAATGACGTGTGACATGTAACTAAGAATTAGGGACAATGATTGATGGGAATCGTCTGATGGTGAAGCATCTTCTCGTCCAATTGCTTTGATCCGACGCCTTGGAACGGTTCCTTTATAAGATCTTGACACGAATGATAAGTCTTGGTCCTCCTGACCTTGACTTGGAATACGAAGAAGTTCTTGGTTATCAACGTAAGGTAGATCCCCTAAATTCGATCGAGGGAATAAGAATTAACGTGTAAGAGTAACTGAAACATTATGGTGCAAAACAATCCAACGTAACCGATAACTAGCAACGATGCACGAGACATATAGAAACGTAGTACGTGAAAATTTTTGAACGTGATACGTGAAAATTTTTGAACGTGCTACGTGGAGATATGGCGAGTGTAGTATGAGTAAACATATCGTGATCCCTGATACGTGTAACATATCTTGATCATGATATGAGGAACGTGGAATGAACATGACGTGTGAAACATATCATGATCATAGAATATAATGGCGGTAACGACAAACGCTAGAAGGTGAGACATAGATTATGACGAGAAACGTCTATCTGAGGATAGGGAGTTATACTAAACTTGGGTCTGGTCTCTCAAGTTCTTGCCAAAACTTCCCAGAACGAAATGAACGTAAAATTGTAAGCCCATATACGATCATGAACGTGAATAGTGTCATGAACGCGAGCGCGAAAGAAACTCGTGGAATTAGAATGAAGACGTGAAATTAATAAGGAGCACAATTGCGAATCTTTGTCTGACCCGATAACTGAAGGATTGCCAAGTGATCGGATGAGCCTTGGTTGGAACATGTCCGATCAATCTGTTGGTTCTGAAATCCTTGCGGATGTAACGATTCTGCAGACTTGATCAAACTGTTCGCAATAACCCAGATAGCATCATGCTTCTTCTGAGTTTGCGTTAATCTGGTAACCAAAATCCGTGGAGATCTTGTCCCATTTCAATTCACAATTTCAGATGATGAAAACATCTCAGTCTGTTGGTGTCCTATCTTAACCTGTTGGTATGTCAGGTACTTAGATATGAACGTAACTGTATCTTGCTTCGTAGAACTTGATACATAGGAGTTTGCGAAACTCTGAGTCTCTGAATCTAGACTTATCCTAGCGTAGGATTTTCTAGAACACCTAATGTAGTGTAGGGTTCTCTCCTTTACGCATAAGATGAGTCATGGTAAGATTAACCATGCAAATCCATGTGATCCAGCGTGTCACTGTAATCAAACAGAATTGATATTGGAAAAATTTCCAGGGTGAAATTTCTCTTGTCATAGAATTTGCAACATAGTGCAGATATGGTCTTCCTGTTCTTCTTCTAGGCTTAAAGGAAATCAGGTTATCCTCAATGAAAACACTGATGAATTTGCTTATGAGTTCATGGAAACTCAATTTATTAAGTCCATAATGTTGTTGGAGCATTGATGAGACTAAATCAAAATCATAAATCTAGCATGACCGAGTCGTGCACGAATAGCAGTCACGGACATGTCCTGTTTTTTCACTCGTCACTGTTGGCAGCATGATCATGAGTTCGATCTTGGGAAAGTGATTAACACTATACGGTTGATTGGACATGTCGTCAATACGTGGAGGAGAATAACGGTCATGAATGGTGTACCCACGAAATGTGATTAACATGTCGCCACACATACAAAAGCTTGGGCAACAATATGTATGTGCCCCATTCGTTGGTGTACCCACGAAATGTGTGGTTATTGATCTTTGCCTTCTATTGAACATGGAATTAAAATGGTGAAATAAGGTTTAGAAGCCCTAAAAATCGAGGTAAAAACCTGACCCAATGTATCCCAAATTTTCTACACGAATGAGTGAAAATACGATGTTAGTATGTATATAATTGTAACCCAAACAACGTCAGGTTTTGGCTTCGAAGGTGGCTGGCCTTCATAATTGATTATGGTTTCTTCCATTGTCATACGTCAAATGACGTCGCACATTCTTACAACGTTGTTGCTTGAAAACTTTAGATTGCGTCTAATACTCTAGAGATGGTTTCTCTGGAGCCTGGAATTCTTGGTTTTGTGCTTGATCCTCGAATTTCTTGTACTTGTCCCGATTCTTCCCAATTGCCTCCAAAACGTCCAAATTAACTCCAAATCATCCAAGTGATTCGGGATCACTAAAATAAAAAAAATAAAAGGTCTAGGGTATTTTTAAGGCACATTTAGACAAATATGAGGTTAAATAATAACCTCGAAAAGCGTATAAAATGACGCCTCATTAGGTATTATTATCGTTCTCTAGGGGAATAATGTGGGATATTCGTATCGATGTTACAAATGTCCAGAGGTTGATGGAAGATTCATTTTGTATATTTACATTTTATGAAAGTAATTAAAATCAATGGTTTGAGAGAGATGGTTCCAGCTAATTATCTAAGTGTTGATGCAAAAGTTGGGTGATCCTTGCTAGACCCGAATTAGGCTTAATTCGGGTTGGCTGGGCTCCAGCTCCTGCACCAAGTGAATTGTTTGGTTGGAATCCTGCACACTAAACAGCACACATTAGGCTTACCGTGGGAGTGTTTCCCACGATTAGACTCCGGCGTGAGAGTAAGTAATCGATTTAGGGTTTATGTGAGTTAAGAGTATAAGACGTAATACCTTTGTGGAACCCTTGGGGGTTCCTTTTATAGGCAGTGGAACCCTAGTGGGCTACCACTTGATCCTTCGGCCCCAAGGAAAGGATAACTATCAGAATTAGAATGATTGTTATCTTCTAATTTTGGTAGTGAATATCCTCCTCCATTGGGATAAATATATTCCTAGACAGAATATGATTCTGTCTAACCCTATGTCGGCCGCACCGGGTCGTGGGCCGCACACATGTGTGCGGTCACTGTTCATCCAAGCCTATAAGCCTAAATGACATTATTCCACCCATCTATGATGGGCCGGATGCGGGTAGTACCCATGGGCCGGGTTCATGACCCGGCTAGGGACTATACGTCATCATGTCCCCCCAGTCTAGTTGTTACATCCATAGGCGTAACCTCTAGACTACCAAGATGCTCCCTGAACGTACCAAGGAAAAAATAGGGAATGACAAGTTGTCCAAGAATTTGTATTGGCCGCACGTGGCAACCTGACTTGGGAGTTTATTCCATCAGTATCTCAGCCGCATATGGCGACCGAAACAAATTAAATATAGCATTAAATGTCCAGTCTTACGTAAGAGCCGCATATCCCGACATTAATAACTGTTCACCTGACATGTTGACTGACAAAAGTGTAGACAGTCAGAACCTTGAGCAGTGCAAACGTTTGAGTCAGAAGTGACCTGTGGGTCCCGCCTGACGTTTCACTTGCCACTTGCCCCCTAACCACACGATCAAGAATAGTTACAGACACGTGTCACACATCCAACAGGTCGTGACCCACGAGGCAACCCTATAAATAAGCCACCCCTACGGTTGTGTGAAACACACAGTTATAACCTCCATTTCTGCCATTAAAGCTTTCCTCTTAGCTCGAACCAATTACGCACGGATCCCTTCACACGCAGGTTAGAACACCACGTTCTTACACTTTTATTTAGTAATGGCTCACAGAAACAACCCTACTATTGGATCCGTGCTGAATGTAATGACCCAAGACCAATTAAACCACTTTTGTACAAACTATTTCATCCCTACCAACCTACACCCCTCACTTCCTGGCGCCGGAGACCTCATAACTGAGGCTCCAGCGGGTAAGATTGGCCTGTACACTCGCCTCTTTGATGCGGCTAATTACCGCATTCCCTTCACCCATTTCCTTGTAGATCTGTTAGGATACTATGATGTTCATATTAGTCAGCTCCACTATATAGGTGCCTGTAAGATTAGTCAATTCGAGATCCTCTGCCGGGCTAGGAGAATCCCCCCAACCGTAGAATTATTCCGGCTCTTTTATGTTCCCAACATAGTAAACGGTTGGGTATCTTTTAAGAAACGATCCCCAATCGCACAATAAGCCAATGGATTCATTGAAAAACTGGTATGACCACTACTTTTTCATTGACGCAGTAGTATGGCCGGCCGATTACACCTTTAGAACTAGGATACCCCACGACCCCAAGCCGCACACAAGTACATACAACCCCGGACATTCCCAAGATTTAGATCTGAATAGGACCGGGTTCCATAGAAGTCTGCCCGAGTCATTTCTATGTTTGATAGGGATTAGCCGCAATTATTTTGGCCCGTCCAACATATATCATGTGTTTTGGATAAGGCAGGGTGAAGGTAGGCTACCATCCGCACACAAATAACTTCATCAATCATTTTAGAAATGGCTAACATATTTTGTTTTGTGTTGGGCAGAAATGAACTTCTTTGGACTCTTGCGCCAGGGCGACCCGAAGCTTGTACCGGAGGGTTCCCGTCCTCTCCGTGAGAATGAACAACCCCTTCTTGAGCATACCCGAAACATGACGGTTGCTCTCGAAGCCGTGCCAGATCCCCACTCAGACGAGGAAGAGCATGGAGACAATGGTGGTGGTGATAACCGGATGCATGAAGGAGGAGCCGGGCCCTCCTCACCACATAGGGAACATCAGGGAGATAATATTGACCTAACCACCTCCAGCCTTCGCCGGATGATGGGCGATGATGATGAAGAAGTACAACAAGTCAATCTGGAAGAAGAATAAGAAGAAGTGGAAGAAGAAGTCGAGGAGGAAACTGACGAAGCAACAACTCAGCCCGTCGCCAGGCGTACCCGTAAAAGAAACAAACGAGCAAGGCAAACTGCTTCAGTCGAGATTGGCGAACACAACGCCCCTTCCAAGAAACTTCGAGAAGACCACCCCTTGTACCAATCTGTTGGTAGTACTACCCAGGGTTCCGAGACTGTCCGGGCCGCACATGTCGATCCCGTCACTCAGATTGCCCCCACCGTATCAGAATTAGCGAGAAATGACATGTAAGGCTCCATCCTAACACGTAAGAATGATAACTCCTTTTTGAAGTAACACTTAATATGTATCCACATGATTGTTTTCACAGGGATGAACAAACTGGTGCCGTGCCTCCTCTTGATACTCAAATAGATAAGGGAAAAGGAAAAGAAGTGGAAAGAAACCCCATGTTTCACACAACAGCCCAAAAGTCCGACCCTGTTTTTGAAGAAGGTTCACCCACGGCTTCCCAAGACCTCCCAGCGTCCGGCCCCCCTCAATCGTTCAATCTTGTATGGAATATCACAACTGCGTCACGAATGAGGGACACCGATGAATGCCGGGAGTACCTCAACAACTGCATTCCACCAGGCTTGGTGCGAGAGGTGAACGCGCTCAGCCATGCGGATTTGGCGGATGAGTATAATGGTGCCTTGGTACACCAAATGGCGATGGGCACCTTGATGAGGGTAAGGTTTGAAGCCGCATTTGGGCATGTTGAATCCCTTAAGAGGAAGGTTGGACGAAGGGAGAAGATGATCGTGGATAATGAAGCTCAAATCGCAGACCTCCAATCCCAACTGGCCAGCGCCGAGGCGACCATAAAAAAGCAATCGGCCCGCGCGAGTGAATACGACCAACAAGTGGCCAACCTTGAGTCACAACTAGATGCTGCGACCACCAAGGTACATATCCGTGCCGCACCACCCATTTTCCAAAAGAAATATATTCTAACGTTTTATCTCTTATAGGTAGCCACAGCGGAAGCGTCTGCCCAGTCGTACTCCAGCCAGGTACTCATGCTCAACAAGAAACTAGAGGACGCGCACCTGGCCGTCCAAAGCATGGAGAAGGTACAAGGGGAGCTTGCTGATAAGAGGGCTGTCACCCAAGAGCTGAAAGAGGCGTTTGCCCAAAAAGATTTGATGATTGATGCCCTCACCGCTGAGCGTGACGACGTGCTATGCCCCCAACTGCTAGCGGTTATTGCCGGCCGCAGGTGGATGGTAGGGCGTAGAGCACGCTTGGCCGTTATGAAGGTGCTAGAGGCCCCTGAATTTGTGCAGCAATTTGCAAGCCTTGTGTCCGATGGCATTGACCACGGACGTCATGAGGGAATGGTTGAGGCCGTTGATCAAGAAAGGGGAAAACTTTACCAATCATGCCTTCTTTAATCCTGAAGCCGCTAACAAGATGACTGCTTCCATGGCCGCGATGCGGGATCTGTACTATCCATTCTTGGATGAACTGGAGGCCACCAAAGATGCATCAAATATGGAAATCATGGAAAGGCTAAGTCTTAGTGCGTCTTCCCAAGGTGAGAGTCACTCCCGTGCTTCATTCACTCCATCACCCAGCCACCTGACGCTCCCCATATATGAGGACGTAACCAGGATCGTGCTTGATGAAGAACCCTTGAGTGTGGTGCTGGAGAGGAATGCGGCTCAAGCCCAGAAGCGGAAAGAAAGTGATGAGTGGTTTTCGTGTCTGGTCAAGGAACAAGTGGAAATGGGTAAGTTTTTTCCCCCTATGTAGGATGCTCCTACTTTATGATCCCTTTCAGACACTTTGGTTTGTAACCGCTGAATGTTTGTTGTTTCTATTCGTTCGTGTATGTACACGGCTAACAACATTTGTATTTTGTATGTAAGTCCGTGATTGACCACGACAATTTTGTTATCTATTTGGAAACTGTATATTTTGACTCTGTTAAATATTGTACCTCAATACTGCATGATATATCACGTCTTACACATAAAGAGAGAAAATATATACAAGTCTATAATTTACTAGACATGCGACGTGCGTCTTTACTATGCGGAGCACTGTGTGACTACGGCATATGAAACTTACCCCAACGTCTTGCGAGTAAGGTGTCTAGTAAGGATACATGATCCGTGCGGCTGGGGTTGCATCCCTCTTACGCGGCAAGTTGAATTAGTAGGTTCACTTAATCCTCTTACCCCGCCTGGAGGCGTATAGTACATGTACAATAATTTGAAAGAATGCATATGAATGAAACATGACATATTATAATATAAGTAAAATTCATACGACTAACCAAAAAATCTAAAAAATGATTTGCACGAAACAAGCCGTGGGGCTAGCTAGGCACCACGGCATTTTATTAGAACGTTTACACTTTCGTTTGAACAATAATGATAAGTCCTAAAAAACAAGAAAGGAAACTAAACAAACATAAGAAAAACAAAACAGATAGACCACATGGTTCTTTATTAAGACCGCATATAGCGAAGTACCCATGCGGAAGCCGTAGCTTTCAAAGATAGCACCTTTTGAGATTGGAAATGTTCCATGTGCGCTCTAGGTCGCGGCCATCCATGTCACGTAACTTGTACGCGCCTCGTCCCAAGGCTTCAGTTACTTCATACGGTCCTTCCCACTTAGGGCCCAACTTTCCTGTATTATCCGCTCGACTTGCTTCGTTAGCACGATAGACGTAGTCTCCCGGTCGAAAAGAAACACCCTTGACCTTGGCGTCATAATAAGCCTTCATCTTAGCCTCATTGATGGCTGCTATTTCCCTTTTTTCTTCCAACAGATCCAGGTTGATTCGCAGCTGTTCATCATTCGTGACGACATTAACCTCCGTCGTGCGGATGGTAGGCATCCCTATTTCTGCTAGTATAACGGCTTCAGTGCCGTAAGCCAATGCAAATGGAGTATCTCCGTTGGCTGTTTTGATCATAGTTCTATGCGCCCATAGCACATGTGATAACTCATCGACCCATTTGCCACTTCGTTCATCCAGACGCGCCTTGATGCCATTCCCCAAGCTTCTATTTGCCCGTTCGACAAGGCCATTTGTCTGCGGATGCTTAACAGATGCGAAGCGCCGCTTGATGTTCAATGATGCACACCAATCTTTGAATGGGTTGTCCGTGAACTGCTTGCCGTTGTCCGAGATGATTTCTCCTGGTAGACCAAAACGGCACACAACATGTTCCCAAACAAACTTCTTAACTTGTTTGCCTGTGATAGACTTGACTGCCTTGGCCTCTATCCATCGTGTGAAATAGTCCATCGCAACAATCAAGAATTTAACTCCCCCCGCAGCTACAGGAAATGGTCCTGCAATGTCGATTCCCCACTTATAGAATGGCCATGGGGACGTGATAAGTGTAAGCTCCTGCTGCGGGTGCCGCGGTACTGGCCTATGCACTTGGCAAGCACTACACTTGCGAATCATGTCGTGTGCGTCTCTGTGCATGGTAGGCCAATAATACCCTGTTCGTAAGGCTCTAGCCACCACGGATCGTGGACCTGCATGCATGCCGCACAATCCTTCATGTATATCACTGATTACGTATGCGGCCTAACGTGGTCCAACACACCGCAGCCACGACTGCAAGAAAGAGCGCTTGTAAAGGATGCCCTCTCGAAGTTCGAAATGCTGCGACTTCCTCCTGATGCGCCGTCCTGCTTTGTCCTCGTCTGGAAGGGTCTCACTAGTCAAATAGTTGATAATCGGGGTCATCCATGTAGGTCCATCCTCCTCAACTATAGCAGCGACCTCCCCTTCCGTTATAGATTTCTCCTTGAGTATTTCCACCAAGACTTGTTTAGACAAGTGAGCAAAGCTTGTGGATGCGATCTTACTAAGAGCGTCCGCCTTCTTGTTCTCGCCCCTTGGCACCTGCTTGATGGAAAACTTACTGAAAACTGTGATTAGCGATTTGACTTTTTCCAAGTACCTGACCATGTTGTCCTCCTTAGCCACATATCCACCTAGAATATGGTTCGCGACAAGCCGTGAGTCCACGTAGGCCTCAAGGTTGCGGATTCCTATTCTAGCGGCGATTTTAAAACCCGCAATTAATGCTTCATATTCCGCTTCGTTGTTAGTGGCCGTGAACTCAAAACGGAGGGCGTACGTGAATTCCATTCCTTCCGGATTTGTGAGAATGAGACCAGCTCCGGACCCGTCCGTACACGAGGATCCGTCCGTGAACAACACCCATGGTTCTGTTGGAGTCTCGTCTTGCTTAACGACTGGTCCTTCCTCATCCGGCTTTTCAATTAGGAAATCTGCCAAGATCTGGCCCTTCACAACCGTCCTTGGCCTATAGGATATATTGTGTTCCCCCAATAAGATGCTCCTTTTTTGTAGCCTCCCCGTCACGTCCGGTCTAGAAATAACCTGCTTGATTGGCTGATCCGTAATGACTACAATTGGGTGCGCCTGAAAGTATCGGCGCAGCCGCTTTGTAGCAAACACTAGTGCTAACACCAATTTTTCCATAGAGGAGTAATTTAGCTCCGGCCCTTGCAGCGTTCTACTTATAAAGTAGACCGGAGTTTGCACTGTATCCCTATCCGTCATAAGTACCGCGCTTATTGCGCCATGAGTGGCTGAGAGATACATAATGAGTTCCTCCTTTGGCCGGGGAGCTACTAGCATAGGGAGGGATGCAAGATGCTGCTTGAGTTGGCCGAAAGCTTCCTCGGCTTCCTTCGTCCACCGAAAGTCTCCCTTCCTAATGCACTTCTTGAGTGTCTTAAATAGGGGTAATGACTTCTCTGCGGATTTAGATAAAAACCTATTCAGCCCAGCTAGTTTCCCATTTAAGGATTGCACCTCCTTCCGTGTCTGGGGGGATGGCAGTTCTATCACTGCGTCCGTCTTCTCTGGGCAGGGTTTGATGCCGTTTGGATCAATTAAATACCCAAGGAACATTCCCTCTGTTGCCCCAAACGTACATTTGTTTGGATTTAACTTCATGTTAATCCTTCTCAGTGTGTCGAATGTCTCTTGGACATCCCGGAGAAGTGCCTCCTCCGTGTGACTTTTTATGACCAAGTCATCCACATAGACTTCCAAGTTACGACCTATCTGTGATTCAAAAGCTTTGTCCACCAGCCGTTGATATGTAGCACCGGCGTTCTTCAGTCCAAACGGCATTTTCGTATAGCAATATACGCCCTGGCTCGTATGGAACGCCGTTTTTTCTGCATCCTCCTCCGCCATATGGATCTGGTGATACCCTTTATATGCGTCCAAGAAGCATTTAAAAGGATACCCACATAGGGATTCCACCTTCCAGTCGATTTCCGGTAACAGGTAACAATCCTGTGGGCAGGCCTTGTTCAGATCTGTAAAATCCACACACATGCGCCAACTTCCGTCATGTTTTTTAACCATGACCGGATTGGATAACCACTCGTGGTAGTATACCTCGTGCATGATACCTGCGTCCACTAGTTTCCGTACTTCCTCCAATATCACTTGGCTGCGCTCAGGCGCCTGGCCGTGCTTCTTTTGCTTGACGGGTTGGTATCCTTGGCGGATCTGTAGCTTATGCTCTGCTATCGCCCGTGGCACTCCTGTCATATGCTTTGGCTCCCATGCGAATATATCTAAGTTTGCACTTAATAGAGAGCACATGGCCCTTTTGCCGCTATCCGAGAGCGCCCCTCCTATGGATACCTCCTGTTCCGGATAGTCAAGGTGAATGGTTACCTTCCAATTGGGAGGTGGTGATCCATCCTTGGGTGGAACAGGTGGAGTCGGTGTTGTCACGGTGTGACACTCGGATGCCGGTACGATTGTGTTGTAAATGGTAACAATCCCCCCTTCAACGAGGAATTTGATCATTCCGTGTGCCGTGGAGGGTACCGCCCGTATAGCCAAAATACCTGGTCTGCCTATGATCCCATTGTACGGAGAATGTGAGCGTATCACCATGAAGTTCATCCACACCGTAGTGGAGTGTTCCTCATTCCCAATGGTTACATGCAGCCGTAGTTGCCCTATCGGCCATATAGTGTCTCCACTAAAGCCGGTGAGCGGCGCCGTGGCCGGTACTAATTGGCTTCTTATTTCTGGACATAACTGCACAAAACAATGTTCATACAGTACCTCTGCTGACGACCCTCCATCCACATACATGCGACGAACATCGTGTGTTCCAATACTTATCTCAATAGTGAGAGGCGCATCGGTCACATCGCTTGCTGTGATGGGAGGGAACGAGATTTCCCTGCCGCGTGAAAATTTTTGGCCAACTTTCTGCCTCGTGCGGCGCTGTCTGGATTGGATCATGTATATGGTCGAAGGTTTGTCCTTTTGGGGATCCTTCTTATCGTACTTTTTGTTGTTGTCTTTTCCATCCTTCCAATCCTTAACTAGGTGCTTGAGTTTACCTGATTTGATCAGCGACTCAATATGCTTCTTGAACTGGATGCATTCCTCCGTACCGTGGCCTTTGTCATTATGGAACTCGCAGAAGCGATTTCCTTGCCGTCGTTCCGGCGGAGTGGTCATTGGGGGAGGCCTTGGAAAGTTCGCCCCTTCCGTCAGCAAGATCTCCCGGTAGGACATCTTTAGGGGGGTGAACTTATCGTCCGGCCGTCCTCCTTTGTTTTGGCTCTTATAGTCTGAGCCCTTGCTATTGTTCTGATTGCCTTGACCGCCCGACTGTCTCCGGGACTGGTCATTTGACCGGTACCCATTTCATCAGGATGGGTAGGCCGCGGCAACAGCTGTTTCCCCTTCTATGAAATTTCTGACCCTTTCCATGAGGTCGTCATATCTCTCTGGACGCTTGTCATTGAGGCGCCTGATCAACTCTCTGTCTGTTATGGCGTGCATGTAGTCAGAGATTTTTAGGAGCTCCGGCATTGTTCTTGTGCGCGTGTACTCATCATTGAAGCGTTCAGTGAAGGCTTCTGTGGACTCCCCCGGCCGTTGTTTGACAGTTGCCAATGAGACCGGATCCCTATTATACTTTTTCCTCTGAGTATAATTATTCTCGAACGCAGTGCGTAGTTCCGTGAAACTATCAATGCTCCGTGGAGGGAGTGCCTCAAACCAGTCACGGGCATTTCCGATCAAAGTTGAATTGAACATTTGGCACCATATAGGCATGGGCCATCGCTCAATTTTAGCATGCGTATCAAATATTTTAAGGTGATCAACCGGATCACTAGACCTATCATAAGTCTTGATACACGCCGGCATGCGACGTTTGGTGTCCTTAGAATAGTTCTGTATGCGGAGGGTGAACGGGTCTTCCCTGGGATCCGCCCATGGCCGGGTGAGCCTAGGGTCATCCCATGGTTCACACCATGGACGCGAAAGATCCTCCGCTTCTGCATCTCGATAATAAGGACCACCATAATACTCATCATTGTTTGGTGGTGGTGGAGGGGTGCGCCTAGGTCGGCGACGCTTAGGCGGATGGTCATCTGAGTCCTCTCCGGACGGGTCCGGAGACGGTGGTGGTGCCCCATCCTTTGGGTAGGGACCACTTTTTTGGGATGAACCGGAAGCTTTCTTCCCAGTGTTCATCCTGTCCCACACGCTCGGGCGACGAGCGGTTCTGGCCAACTCTCGATCTGGCCGCTCGGGTGAGCCATCAGACCTATCTCCTCCTTCCTGAGACTGCATTAGTTCCTGTATGAGGCGATCTCCTATGCGCTCAAACACATTCCTGGGTTGAGGGGTTTCCTCAAAGATGCTCTGCTCCTGAGGCCGAGCTCTCCTTTTCCTCTGATTTTGGGAGGAGGTGATTGGTCCGGCGTCACCAAAGTTGAGTCTGGATTGGAGGTTCCTCCCCAGATTCAACCTTGACGCGATCCCCGGGACGATCCTATCGAAGTTCTGTGTGAGAACTCGAGTAAGATCCTCCTCGCTGAGTGGTAGGACCTCTACCTCTTCCTCTACCGATGGTCTGCGCGGCTCCTTGTTAGGAGGGTTGGGCGCACTCCCTGGGTCTGGATTGTCCAGGGTTGAAGTAGGTGGGGGTGTCGTGGAGATCGTGCTCGTCACCCCCAAGGGCTGGAAGCCGCCACGGTTACCAAATCCGCCTGCAAGGCGGCTAGGTGATTGATTGGGGATGAGTATCCCTTCCCCTTGGGACTTCCGATTTCCAGGATTCGTATTCCTGGGATTGGCTGGCTGATGCCCCTTCGTCATTGGAGATTCAGAATGAGGTTTTGTTCTAACTTAGTGTAATGGGTCCCACGGATGGCGCCAACTTGTTGATGCAAAAGTTCGGTGATCCTTGCTAGACCCGAATTAGGCTTAATTCGGGTTGGCTGGGCTCTGGCTCCTGCACCAAGTGAATTGTTTGGTTGGAATCCTGCACACTAAACAGCACGCGTTAGGCTTACCATGGGAGTGTTTCCCACGATTAGACTCCGGCGTGAGAGTAAGTAATCGATTTAGGGTTTATGTGAGTTAAGAGTATAAGACGTAATACCTTTGTGGAACCCTTGGGGGTTCCTTTTATAGGCAGTGGAACCCTAGTGGGCTACCACTTGATCCTTCGGCCCCAAGGAAAGGATAACTATCAGAATTAGAATGATTGTTATCTTCTAATTTTGGTAGTGAATATCCTCCTCCATTGGGATAAAGATATTACTAGACAGAATATGATTCTGTCTAACCCTATGTCGGCCGCACCGGGCCGTGGGCCGCACACATGTGTGCGGTCACTGTTCATCCAAGCCCATAAGCCTAAATGACATTATTCCACCCATCTATGATGGGCCGGATGCGGGTAGTACCCATGGGCCGGGTTCATGACCCGGCTGGGGACTATACATCATCACTAAGCTACTTGTGTGAAAACTCTTATGGTAAACAAACGTGTTTACTATCATGCATTACTCCCTAGGTGCTCTTCCTAATCCTATTGTCCATTACACCTTGTACTGAAATGTGTAAGTATTTTCCTAATCTATTGGCAAATTACATGAATCCGCCGTCTATGTGGCCGATCGAAGATATGACACACAAGTAAGGTATTGTGAAGAATATTACAAGGGTTCCAAGGATCAATCACACACAATAAAAACACTTAAAAGGGAGATCAACCCCACAAAAGCTATGTAGTATTAAGACTATAGAAAACGTATCCTTTCAACACAATCACGTTTCCCTATACGTCTTTGGTAAAATATGAAGATCGAAGCTAGTTTTGGAGAGCCCAACGTGCACACCACTTCAAGAATCAATGGTAAAGGAATTAGAAACTAAGTTTCATGTAATCACAAGCAAATAATAATTAATTTAGCCAAGTATGTTAATTGAAAGTCATGTAATCAAACAACACATAGACAGGTGGAAGGTCCTACTCCACTACTGCTGCTGGTTAGATTGGTTCATTATGTTATTTTTCTAGGTGCATTTTATGTTTATAAAATTGTAAGTGGTTATGGCATGTCATAAGCACTAGCTTAGGCGGTTATCAAGCTTGTGAGCTTGAGGTTAATGTGATACCTCAGCCACATTCCATTTGCACTTCATTGTTTTTTAGATAATATATTTATCGGGAAAACCCATTACCAAAAAAAAATAACACATAGACATACTGAATGATTAAATGGGTTAGATACTCCACTTCATTTGAACATGAAGTTACAATAGTGAATGTATGGTTTGAAAGCCTAAAAAGCGACTATATAAGTTGCTCTAAACTTATCCCTAAAGCTTCACATATTTATGTAAAAATAAAAGGTTTGGACAATGGTTAGAAAAGCCTAAAAACCTGAACTCGTTTCCATTTCTACTCTTGCTCACCCCAAATCCTTTATACTCGTAAAAAAATCATATGCACATGACAACTTATTGTTTTGGGTCCGCACCTAACACCGAGCAAATTAAAATGAAGTCGTTTGGACTATCCTACTCACACAGACACAACCTAGTACCAAAAGACACTGTTTTTTTGAACAATTAACTATCATCGTTTGATTTACTAAATTTGCATCTTAAATTTTATACTATTCCATTGTTCATACAGTTAACTCAATTAACATTTAAAATAGTTAATATAACTCAAACCACGAATAACCATTTCCTTCGCACACTAACGAAATACAGTTTAATTTTGAATAATAAAATAAGTCAGATCTAGGGGTGTCTTTCGGTTCGGTTCTCGGGTTGTTCGGTTTATTTGGTTAAATTTTTTTCCTGGGTCAACCCGAAAACCAAACTGAACCGAACCAGATTTTAACCGAGCCGAAACGAAAACCAAATTTGAATTCGGTTCGATTCTCGGGTTGATCCGAATAACCCGAATTATATGAATTTTCTAAAAAAAATACATAATTATTTAAATATTTAGAAAAAAAATTATTTTAAGTATAAAAATTGTATTTTTAAATTAAAATTAAATTATATATATATAAATATATATAAAAACATATATATTTGTACAATTTTGGTTTTCGGTTCGGTTTTCGGGTCTGATTACCAAACCCATACCAACCCGAAAACCATATTAGTAGTTCGGTTCGATTTGGTTATGACCCATAACCCGAATTTTATTTTCGGTTCGGTTCTAATTCAGGTTTGATACGGTTCGGTTATCGGTTTTCGTAGGTCAAACCCAAACAACGGACACCTAGTCAGATCCACATCATAATCTAAAATCTTTTAACTAACCGAACGTACTAGTATAGTTTAAGGACCAAAACTAAAAATCCTCGAAACACAAATTAAAGATTTCCATTTCGTCCTCCATAGCTAGGGTCACATAATTAAACACTGATAAACCAGTGACACAAACACTAAATCCATCATCTCCAATAATTGATCATAAAATCCGAAACCCTAATAAGAAATGAGATAATTGTAAAAAATGGAGTTATCAAAGAAGCAAGTAGCAGAAGCAGTGCACGTGCTGAACCACGATACGCAATCGTGCAACCGAGTATCAGCTAATCAGTGGTTAGTTCAGTTTCAACAAACTAATGCTGCTTGGGAGATTGCTACTTCCATTTTGACCTCATCGTCTTCTGACGATAACCCATTTGTTTCGGGTTTCGAAGTCGAATTCTTCGCTGCTCAGCTTCTTAAACGAAAGGTAGTTGCATTCGATATCGCCGAATTAATTGTCCACTACTAAAAATAGATAGCCGTAGTTTAAATTTTTATTGGATACTTTAATGATTATGTTTTTCTTAAACTGTGTGTTTTTTTGTCACGTGGAGAATTATATTGTGGCGTATTTATGTTTGTATGTCCTTATTCTTTAGGATTTTAGGGTGGTTTTAGGGGGTGTTTGTTTCAGCGTATATTCGGGCTATCGAGCTTATTTGATTTTGGCTTATGTAACATAAGCCTCAATTTTCTGGCTTATTTTGAGACTTGTGGGCTTATATAAGTTTATAACGATATGAAAAATTTATATTAGCTCGTAAGTCTCGGTATAAGACAGAAAATTGGGGCTTGTGTTATATAAGCCAAAAGCAAATAAGCTCATAAGCCCACATATAAGCCGAAACTAACACTCCCTTAGCTTGTATGCTTGCCTTTTCTCTTATACAACAACAACAGCAGCATACCAATCTTGCGAGAGCGGTGTATGAGGGAGGTGAAATGAAGATTGCTTCGAGGTGGACCTCCGCCAAGTGTAACTGTGCATATGGGAGTAGCTCAAGAAAAATGAGCATTTTGAAGTGCAAAAACAACGACAAGGAAATTACGCTTGCTTTTCGTCTTATGTTTGTGTAATTTCCTTGTCGTTGTTATTGCACTCTTTCTCACTCACATTTTTCTTAAGCAATTCATACCTGCGCGCTTACACGGGACGGAGATCCCCTGGAAGCAGTCTTAGTCTCCTTACTTTCGGGTTTATCATGGGGGTAGCGGTAGGATCTATCTACATTCCACCTCCATGGCCTGCTCTGTCGGGATCGGGTGTGTTGTTGTTACTATAATTGGCAAAAGATGTGAAGTACACTGCTGTGATTGGTAATTAGATGGAAATATGCTTGTGGGGTTACTATTAATGATCATTAGGTACAAGCGATTGAACATCGGCATAAGTTTTACTGAGTTGGAACTAAGTATTAGGTTTAACTCAACAAGACGTACATTGTATATTATGCGGAGTGAATACATTTAGAAATCTGTTGATTGTTGGTTACTAAATAGCTCATTAGTTTTTCTAATGAGTAGTGAACGCAAGGTTCAGAAAAAATATAGCTGAAACTGTATGCATGTCTCGGTGTAGACTTTGAAATATTTGTAGGCTTCTTGTCACATTAGTTGTGCCAGGCGTTGCGTGTCAACTTGATGATCGAATTCCCAAGCAACTGGATTAACATTGGTCTTTGTATGTTCGTCAGTAACTTCGAAGTAGTTAGTACCATTTTAGGCACAAATATTTGTCACATTATATAACTAAGCGGGGTTCACAAGATTCAGATGCGTAGTTATGTTCTTCAGTGAAATGATCCCTTAAATCAGGCCTCATATATTGTGTTTATCAAGGTCTTACTAAGTATAAATGTATAATTGCTTGCTGTACAACTTATGTCTTTACCTTCACTGCTTTGGCTCTTAGAAATATAGACAAAATGTTGATTCAAACGCATATAATACTTGATAAAAATGAAATTGAAAGAGTGGATGCAAACACTTAAAATATCGCTTCTTGTTACACACATGCCTTTAGGTACCCAAATTTATGTAAAACTGATATCACGACGCTAATAGGCATCATCAGCAACACACATAGTTATATCAAATACAACTAAAAATACATTTGTTATCAATAGACAACTAAAATTCTGCTGTGGAATGTTGTATTGTCAATCTCCAATGTATTTTGTCACTCCTCAGATCCAAAATGAAGGACATTGTCTTCAGCTGGAAGCAAAGGAGTCTCTTGTTAATGCTCTCCTTCTGGCTGCTAAAAAATTTAGTTTAGGCCCATCCCAGGTACCTTTTTCTGAAACGAACTTCTGCTACTCGTTCACCCCCATTTTTATATTTTTTTCTGATTTTCAAACGAGAAAAAAAAACGATATCTTTTATTTTGTAACAAAATCGGATTTACTAACACACCCTTCATGTGTGTGTAGCTCTTAACGCAAATTTGTCTGGCTCTATCCATGCTCATACTTCATGCCGTGGAGTATTACAAACCAATAGAGAAGCTCTTTTACAGTCTTCAGACCCTGCAAGGTCAAGAGGATGGGAATATTGTTGTTTTGGAAATGCTCACGGTCTTACCAGAAGTTGTGGAAGATGAATGTGCTAATTATAGAACCAAGTCCGGTCAAAGAATTGACTATGGGCCAGAGGTGACATTTTGAATTGTTTGCGTTCATTAAGAATTTAGTACTCTAGCAAACTAACATACTCCCATGCATTAACAGCTACTCTCACATACATCCTCAGTCCTAGAGTTCCTAAAGCAGCAATCTGAAGAAAGCTTTAATGGTGTCATTCAACAGCATGACAGAAGCAGAAAGATACTTCGCTGTTTGTTAAGTTGGGTAGGATAAATTTCTGACATTTGAATGTATCTTAGTTTAATAAATATGTAAACAGAGGAACATATATGATATGTGCTCTTTATTTTGTTTTACTTACGCTTAGGAGTTTGCTGTTTGATCATTTTTTCAGGTTCGAGCAGGATGTTTCTCGGAAATTTTACCAGTTTCGTTATTAGCCCATCCGCTTCTTAATTTTGTTTTCAATTCTTTGCAGGTGAGTATCTTTTCTCGTTATCTCTTTGGTTAATTATTGATCCACTGTAAATGATTTTGCTGTTGCACTTACATCTATCTGTGCCGAGATTGCAGGTTTCATCCTCATTTGATCTAGCAATTGAGGTTTTGATTGAGCTCGTTGGCCGACATGAGGTATTCCTATGCCACAAATCATAAAAATATGGGACGCGGTCTTGTTTTTTACGTAGCCTATAATGTTACACTGGGCGGATTCTGAAATGATATCAAAAGTAGCAAAGTTTAAATTTTGCAAGTCTCTTTTTAGTCATTCTAATTAACAATTTTTTCCTGCAAAAGAGTGTTAATTTAATTAAGCGCCGGACACCTGTTTTTTCAAGATTTTGTCACATGGCTATATTTCACGCATGCTTCATCTCTGGAATCTTATTTATGGATGAAATTTATGGTCTGTGAAATTTGGGCATGATAGTAGTTTGTGGCTATCACATTTCTGTAGATTAGTTAACATGAATTATTATTATTCAAATAGAGCAACAATCTTGACATACATGTTGGAGATAACGAATAGCAAATATTAACCACATTAATCATGTTTTGCAATGTTCATATGTTTTTTTTACGTAGTGAACTATAAAAGATGAAAGAACAAGCTATTTTCAATTGTTTTATTTACATATCTTTTACATTTCTTCACACAATGATAATCATTCTCACGAGAAAATATTTCCTACAGGGTTTACCACAAGTTCTTCTTAGCAAAGTAGGATTTCTTAAAGACGTTCTTCTTCGAGCATTCAATGGTGGAAATGAGAAAGCTATTAGTGGTCTTGCATGCTTAATGTCTGAGATTGGTCAGGCTGTAAGTAATTAACTTTGCTTGTTGCTTTCCATACCATGTTTGTTATATTTCATACAAAAAAATGTAGTAGTTGTGATGGCGTGAATAATTTTGAATAACCTATAAGCTAGTTTCTGTGCAACAAAGACTTACAATTATTGGTATCTAGGCTCCATATTTGATCATAGAAGCCCATTCGGAAGCACTTATACTTGTGGATGCACTTCTGAGGTGAGAACTTAACGAACAGCTTTTTATAACAATATGTCACTAGCGTACATGACTATGAACATAAACTATACCATCAGGTGTTTGTTTGTGATTTCTACAGTTGTGTATCGTTTCCAAGTCAAGATTGTGAGATTGCAGACTCAACTTTGCAGTTCTGGTAATTTTCTATGTCAGTTTAGTCGACATTAAAAATGGCAGTTACTGAAATTCTGTTTGATATTTTTGAATTTTAGGTGTAGTCTTGCAAGCAATATAGTTCGAATGGATGATGAGAATACAGAGAATAGCAGACATGTCAAAGACGTTTTTTCTCCAGTATTTTTAGCATTACTTGATGCTCTTTTGATGCGTTCTCAGGTACTTCCGGTTTACTGTGTACTGGTGGGTTATATATATAATGTGTAATTACCATTATATGCTTCTTCCTTTTTAATTTGTCAGTTAGATGCTTTTTTAATGACGAAATTGTTCCATATCTTCGTGTATTAAAAAGCATTCCATTATCAATAACATTAAAATAGACATTGTTTGTGGTAGGTTGATGATTCAACATATGCGAATGAGACTGCACCTAGGGACTTGCCAGATGGCCTTGCTCAGTTTAGGCTAAATCTAGTGGAGCTTTTAGTGGACATTTGCCAGCTTTTGAAGCCTGCTTTGTTTTTGCAAAAGGTATGCCTATAGAGTAATGTAGCACCTCCCAGAGTATAGGTCTCCAATATGACGTTTCTTCTTCTCATCTATTATATGATAATACCCGTATACAATTGTGAACCAGATTTTTTTTGGTGGTTGGTTGTCTTCAAACGTACAAATTCCTTGGAAGGAGGTGGAAACCAGGATGTCTGCTCTTAATGTGGTCAGATACTTTCCTTCAATGATATCTTAAAAAAGGAAAATTGAGGGACAATAATAAATACAATAAGTCTGCATTTAAATACCAGTTGAACCAATGGTCTTGTTTCTATGACTCATTTTGCTTTTCCAGGTTGCTGATGTAGTACTACACGAAGATCAAACATTTGATCTCTCAATGGTCTTGCATTTGGTCACAGTTTTGTGTGATCAGGCATCATATGAACCCAAAGGCTTTATGTGCATTGTATGTATTTCCAAGCACTTTCTTACCTTGTATAATATGTTAAGAACCTCTACAATCCAGCACTGAAATATTCTATACTTGCATCTGAAATGCTTGTGTTAATTTTAGGTACACAAATCACTTGCCGATGTTATTGGTTCGTATTCGAAGTGGATGTCTTCTTACGTAACTAATGCGAGGCCATTGCTGTAAGGGTGATCTTATTTTATAAGTTTGATATAATGGAGTCCAAATTTGTCTCTTGGAAGTCGAGAAATATCTATGTTCCCTAATCTCTTGTTTTCAGTTTATTTTTTGCAGCTGGTATGTCAGAGCCTTTATGCTCACATGCATGTGCAACTGCCTTCAGGAAGATCTGTGAAGATGCTACCACAGTTATGCACGAACCTTCAAGTTTAGAAATGCTAATGTGGATTGGAGAGGTTCGTTACCTTTATTTCTTATTGCTGTTAAATTCTTTATCTGGCAGCTTTTGTATGCCGTATGTTTATTTGTTGTAAAACATTTTCAGGGATTGGAAAAGAGGCATTTACCTCTGGAAGACGAGGAAGATATTATTGGTGCTATTACTTTGATACTTGGAAGCCTTCCTAACTTGGAATTAAGAAACAATCTGTTGCTTAAGTTACTTTCTCCTAGTTGTGGATCTATTGGGAAACTTGTAAGATACATTCAGGTCGCTCTAAAAGAAAGTAGAATTAGAGAACTTTGTTTTAAAGCACCTAAATAAACAGTACTATCTGCAATGCATGCTGCAATGTTTGCTTACCCATCTGCAATAGGATTGGCAGTTTCAACCCACTGACTTATGAAAAAAAATAGAGTATTATTGAAATGATAAACTTGTGTAACCATATTCGACTTACTGATAATTTATAAACGTTTGTATAAACTTTTGGGCACAATGTGTCGGTTAAGCCACTCCGGCTGTATTAATTGATCTTTTTAACCCGGACCTTCTTTAGCCATCACTAGACATGCCCTCGTGTCTGTTTCCCACATCTAATCTGAAAGAATGTCTGGTAAAAGGTGTTTATAAATGAGAATAAAGACGAAGCAATAATGTAGCGGATATACTCTGTATATGTTATGTGATTGCTTTTCTGATCCATTGCTTAAAATGATCCAGCTTGATGGAGATCATGTCCAGTCTTTGAGGCAACTACCAAGTGCTTATACTCATCTTGTTAACTCTGCAACGAGGGGTTTCTTCAGGTATTTTTTTGAACTGGGTGAGGCTGCTTTTTGATACTTTTAACCTATCAGGTGCGGGCATATGTGGTTTTAGTTCCCTAAACAATGGCTAGCCCAAGATGATATTTCTTTTCTTAGGGAAAAACTTTATACATTACCATCATTACAGTGACAAATTGACTGAGTCAAGGCGGAAAGTCTTAGAGAACTAGTTGTAGTTATCTCGTATAGTTATGTGCTAATTGAATGAACATGAATTGGTCCACAACTCCACAGTCGTTCTATCATCTTCATACCTTTTCATTAATATTGATATTTATTCGTAAGTAACACATACCAGATACATATGTTAAACGTCTCTAGGACCAAATGTATTTTGGTGCATTGATAAAGTTCTTAATTGGCAAGGCCTATTTGAACTGGTGGCAAGACCTTTTATCACTTGCCAGTAATCATTAAGATTGTGTTGATCTGGGAAGGTTTTCATTAAGTTTGATATTCTATGGGGCGTCGCATGATATGTCTGGATGGGTCCAATTGGTATAAATTTGAAACCTAGATTAAACACGACTGGTGATGGGGTCATTTGCGTCTTTTGTGTACACTTTTTAAAGCCTGGAGCATCTCACAGAAATATAATCGAACAATCTAAGATGGTAGTTAATAAATACGTTTTAATATATTGGCTATTATATGTACATGTATTGAAAGAAAAGCTTTAGCAGGAAAACCTGACTGACCAGAGCCTATTATTAAAATAGCCTGTATCTACCCCGTATCTAACTCGCTAAATTTGCCACCTCTAACTAATATGAACTTTTGTGATTAAACTTTTAATGCTTAATTTCAGGATAGGAGCTGTCTTCAGTCATCTTGTAATGTCACCCTCTACATGTAACGATATAGACAATTCTATGATTGTCGTTCTTGAAAGTTTTTGGCCTCTGCTTGAGAAATTCTTTCAATCAGAGCACATTGAGAATGCAAGTTTATCCGTGGCTGCATGCAGGGCTCTTTCACAAGCAATTAAGTCTGCAGGTAAACTCGCCTACTAATTTCAAATATAATCTTGGAAGATTAAAAATATTATTTTTCGTCAAGAGTTTGTTGATTTGCAGGTCATCATTTTGTTACACTGTTGCCAAAAGTTTTGGATTACCTATCAACAAGTTTTGTTTCATTTCAAACTCACGAGTGCTACATTAAAACAGGTAAGCCATATTGATTATCATGATGAATGTATGTTGCATTGTAGCCAGATTCTTATTATCAATCTCTTTGCAGCTTCTGTTGTCGTTGAAGAATTTGGTAATAAGGAGGAATATGGACCTTTGTTTATCAGTACGCTTGAAAGATTTACAAATGCATCATCAGTGATGTCTCTAAATTCTTCATATGTGTGTGATCAAGAGCCCGATCTTGTTGAGGCATATTGCAGTTTTACATCAATTTTTCTTCACAGTTTATCAAAGGTTTAATCAGTTCTCTCACCATGCACTTACAGATGGTTAGTTTGTAGGTTATTTTAAAAGAGTGCATACTTATTTAGGGTTTTCATTCATCACAGGAAGTAGTGGCTTCTTCTGGTCCTCTTCTAGAAGTTTCATTTCAGAAAGCAGCTATATGTTGTACAGCTATGCATCGTGGGGCAGCACTTGCTGCAATGTCGTATATGTCCTGTGAGTACCATTTGCATACAGCAAAAATAATTATTCTACGTTTATCTAAACTTCTGAAGTATACAGAGCTTAACTTTAGGATATAAAAGTTACACATGTGTCTTTATAATTTGTGTGATCCGTTTTATATCCGTTTTAGTACTTTTTTTCTCGTTGTCATTTCAAGGATGATATTGTATCACAGAACTGATGAGTATGAAGTTTTTAACTATTTCTTGTGCTTTAGGTTTTCTAGAGTTCTGCATGACTTCATTGCTGGAATCAGCCGCTTGTAACTCTGAATTAAATGTTACATCAATGGTGGTTCATGTAATATCTCGTAGTGGTGAGGGACTTGTATCAAATGTGGTCTATGCTTTACTTGGTGTTTCGGCAATGTCAAGGGTAAACATGCAATCCTTAACTTTATATAAGGTCTGCATAGTTCTTTATGTGTATGTTTGTGTGACAGCTAGATGAGCCACCCAGTTATTTGTATTTCAACTTATCATAGTTACAGAAGTCATGTTATCGTGGTTAGATATATGTTAATTATTTTCTGTCTATCTGCAGGTTCATAAATCTGCAACGATATTGCAACAGTTGGCAGCATTATGCAGTTTTAGTGAGAAAACGACGTGGAAGTCTATTCTTTGTTGGGATTCTTTAAATGGATGGCTACATGCTGCGGTCAGATTGCATTTTTTCGCTCTTACATTTGTTTGTTGAATAGGTGGTAGGTTCGACCCATTTAATTTATGAAATGGGCCGATTTGGGTCATGTTCTATCTCTAATGGGTAAATTATAGCTAGAATGGAAATGTTTCAACTGAATTGAGTGGGTAAATAGTCAACCAACCAAAGTGTATTTAAATTTTATCTTGGAAGGCAAAATATTTTCTCAAGACAAGAGCCGCACATGAGACCTCTCCTGATGTGTATTTTAATGCATAAAACACCCTAAATCAGTTTGTCCAGAAAGGCAAATATAAATAAGTTGATATAATTTTTGCAATCGGATTTGACACTACATAATCTGAAAAACCTTGAAATTTTAGACGAAACGTGTATTTGGTGAAATCCGGCACCAGTAACCCACCCCTCCCACTGTAAATCTGCCTTTAGTTTACTAAAATACTAGTACTGCCTTGTTCACTGAATTAAATTCTTGGAGTGCACTAAAACATCTATGTGAAACTGATGAGAACTACTGTTCCCACGATTAGACATTAACAAATATCTATATAGAGCAGAACGATGGGACTATTAAATCTAAAGCATAACGAAATCCATATGAAATTTATTTTTCAGGTACGGAGTCTACCTGGTGAGTACTTAAGACAGGGGGAAGCAGACTCCTTAGCACCGGTGTGGCTAAAAGCCTTGGGTGATGCAGCAATTGATTACGTTGAAAGCAGAACGAGTCATGGAGAGAAGAATCACAGACATATGCGGGGAAAAGGTGGCAGGGTGCTTAAGTATCTATTTCGTGAATTTGTTGATAGTCATCGTAACATTGTTACATGAGAGCTGCTGGGCTGCTGCTGCTGCGACTTATTAGAAATTCATTCTTGCCCGTGCATCTGATTGTTGTATAAAGGGTAATTCCCAACAAGATCAAAAGATTCCAATTCTACCATCATTTTTGGACTTATCGTTCTGAAATTTTGTATCACAAATTCATCATTAGAGGGGACGGGGACCGGGAAGTTGGAACTTTAGCGGTACAAAAATTGTTTTTAAGATGCGGCAATAGCGTGCTCAATCTTTGCTTGGGTTAGAGGAATGAAATGGAATAAGTAGTTGAGGGAGCGGAGACTGTATAATTGGTAGTTAGATTGGAATGAATACTTCCTGAGATTTTTGGGTATGTGATATAAAGAAAACTTCATTCCTGCTTTTCTAATGAACTGTTTCTAAAAACGCTATTTTAGTGAGATCTGACGTGTTGATAAGGCGTTGAGGTGATAATTTTGAGTAATTTACTATTGTTCAGGCTTCTGGCAATAACAGAAGTTTATATATAGTGTTGGTCCTTTTTACTTGGTCACAAATAGTGTGCAAATCAAAACCGGTACACAAAACCGAAACTGGTTTTTAGAAAAACCGTTTTTTTTAACTGAACCTGTTAAAAATAACCAGACCGGTAGAGGTGGCAAATGGGTTGGTTTGGTTGGGTTTGGTTCATGGGTCAAATGGGTTGTGGGTCAAATGGGTTATGGGTCAAATGGGTCATCATTTAATAATAGGTCAAATGGGTTATGGGTCAAATGGTTTGGGTCGGGTCAACCCATTAACTTACAATATTTTCCTATCTTTTAACATGTTCAAACGTTTTTATGTGTATTCGTTCGATTTTTACGTTCTGGTTAGTTTTTTTAAGTTTTTCGTCGATTTTTTTACGTTTTCAACTTTTCATCAGTATTTATACGTTTTCGTCAGTAAATATACGTTTTTGTCAGTAAATTTACGTTTTCGTCTGTAAATATACGTTTTCGTCTGTAAATTTACGTTTTCCTCAGAAAATTTTACGTTTTCGTCAGTAAATTTACGTTTTCGTAAAAAAAATTACGTTTTCGTCAGTAAATTTACGTTTTCGTCAGAAATTTATGTTTTCGTCAGAAAATTTATGTTTTCCTCAGTAAATTCACGTATTCGACTAGAAAACTAACGTTTTCGTCAGAAAATTTACGTATTCGTCAGAAAATTTACGTTATTGTCAGTAAATTTACGTTTTCGTCAGTAAATTTAAGTTTTCGCCAGAAACTTTACGCTTTCGTCAGTAAATTTACGTATTCGTCAGAAAATTTACGTTTTCGTCAGAAAATTTACGTTTTCGTCAGTAAATATACGTATTCGTCAGTAAATTTTCATTTTCGTCAGTAAATTTACGTTTTCGTCAGTAGATTTTCGTTTTCGTCAGTAAATTTACGTTTTCGTCAGTAAATTTAAGTTTTCGTCAGAAAATTTACGTTTTCGTCAGTAAATTCACGTATTCGTCAGAAAATTCACGTTTTCGTCAGAAAATTTACGTTTTCGTCAGTAAATTTACGTTTTCGTCAGAAACTTTACGTTTTCGTCAGTAAATTTACGTTTTCGTCAGTAAATTTACGTATTCGTCAGAAAATTTACGTTTTCGTCAGAAAATTTAAGTTTTCGTTAGAAAATTTACGTTTTCGTCAGTAAATTTACGTTTTCGTCAGTAAATTTACGTTTTCGTCAGAAAATTAACGTTTTCGTCAGAAAATTAACGTTTTCGTCAGAAAATTTACGTTTTCGTCAGTAAATTCACGTATTCGTTAGAAAATTAACGTATTCGTCAGAAAATTTACGTTTTCGTCAGTAAATTTACGTTTTCGTCAAAAACTTTACGTTTTCGTCAGTAAATTTACGTTTTCGTAAGTAAATTTACGTATTCGTCAGAAAATTTACGTTTTCGTCAGTAAATTTAAGTTTTCGTCAGAAAATTTACGTTTTCGTCAGAAAATTTACGTTTTACTCAGTAAATTTACGTTTTCGTCAGAAAATTTTCGTTTTCGTCAGTAAATTTACGTTTTCGTCAAAACGTGAATTTTCTGACGAATACGTGAATTTACTGACGAAAACGTGAATTTTCTGACGAAAACATAAATTTACTGACGAAAACGTAAATTTGCTGACGAAAATGAAAATTTACTGACGAATACGTATTTATACTGACGAAAACGTAAATTTTCTGACGAATACGGAAATTTACTGAAGAAACGTAAAGTTTCTGGCGAAAACTTAAATTTACTGACGAAAAAGTAAATTTACTGACGAATACGTAAATTTTATGACGAAAACGTGAATTTTTAACGAATACGTGAATTTACTGAGGAAAACATAAATTTTCTGATGAAAACGTAAATTTTCTGACGAAAACGTAAATTTACTTACGAAAACGTAAATTTACTGAAGAAAACGTAAATTTTCTGACGAATACGTAAAATTTCTGACGAAAACGTAAATTTACTGACGAAAACGTAATTTACTGACGAAAACGTAAATTTTCTGACGAATACGTAAATTTACTGACGAAAACGTAAATTTACTGACGAAAACGTAAATTTTCTGACGAATATGTAAATTTACTGACAAAAACGTAAAATTTCTGACGAAAACGTAAATTTACTGACGAAAACGTAAATTTACTGACGAAAACATAAATTTTGGACGAAAACGTAAATTTATTGAAGAAAACATAAATTTACTAACGAAAACGTAAATTTACTGACGAAAACGTAAATTTACTGACGAAAACGTAAATTTACTGACGAACACGTAAATTTACTGTCAAAAACTTTAAATTACTGACGAAAACGTAAATATACTGACGAAAACGTAAATTTATTGACGAAAACGTAAATTTACTGACGAAAACGTAAATTTTCGGACGAATCCGTAAATTTACTAATGAAAACGTAAATTTTCTGACGAAAACATTAATTTATTGACGAAACGTAAATTTACTGACGAAAACTTAAATTTACTGACGAAAACGTAAATTTTCTGACGAATACGTAAATTTACTGACGAAAACGTAAATTTACTGAAGAAAACGTAAATTTTCTGACGAATACGTAAAATTTCTGACGAAAACGTAAATTTACTGACGAAAACGTAAATTTACTGACGAAAACGTAAATTTTCTGACGAAAACGTAAATTTTCTGACGAATACGTGAATTTACTGACGAAAACGTAAATTTTCTGACGAAAACGTAAATTTACTGACGAAAACGTAAATTTACTGACGAATACGTAAATTTACTGACAAAAACGTAAATTTAGTGACTTAATAATAAAAACTAACTTTTTACACTATTGGGTTTTTTGTACAATAATAGGAACCATTTGACCCATTCTCAAACCCATTTGACCCAAACTTCATTTTACACAAAGAAAGGGGTTGACCCATTTGACCCATCACTCTATTTTTTGCTCAACCCATTTCAACCAATAAGGTTTGAAATTGAACCCAAATGACCTACTTTTAGTGGAATGGGTTGAAATTGCCACCTCTACAGACCGGTTAAACCGTTTTACCGATTTACACTAAATCGATTTTTTACCGGATAAGTAACCAGTTTTAAAAAAACCCCGGCTTTAACCGGTTTTTAAAAATTTAAATTATTAATTTTTTTAATAATATTCGAAATAAAGACCCATTATAACCGGTGTCTATAAATAGGCCGGGCTATATTAGTATTATGGATGGCTTTATGGGTTTTTTATAATATAGTATATACTAGTATTATCAATTATGTCTATAAATGGGCTTTGTGGTTGTATTTTTCTTTAGTATGTTTGTATTAATAACAGGTTTATTAAATAAATGACGGAATTTTAAATTTCGAAAAAACCAATAAGGTAAAAACCGACAACCAAAATTTATAACAGGAAAAAATCTGATTCCGAACATTTATAACCGGAAAAAACCGAGCCGGTAAAAAACCGATATCGAAAATATATAACCGAAAAAAGGGATCTAAACATTTATAACAAAAGTAAACTGATTTAAAAAAAAAACCATTATTAGAAAAACCATTTTTTTTAAACCGGTTTTCTAATAACCGAAAACCGGTTTTAACCGATTTATTCGTACCACTAGTCACAAAGGTACACCTTGATTACTCGATAGGGTTTTTGTCCCTTTATAATTTTTTTTACAGTTTTTTTACAGTTTCTGTTCCGTATTTTTATCAGTTTAACAGTTTTGACCTGTTAAACTTTATTTTTTTGATTCCTATTTTCCGTTTCACAATTTTATAACAAAACCAAAATAAAAAAAAATAAAAAAATAAAAAAAATGCAAAAATCAGAGAATATAGATGGGGTTTTAGAGGGTATATATAACCTTGCCCTACTCGATAATACAGTGGGCAGTAGCTAATGTCAAGAGTCGTAAAGACTGCAATATTTAAATGCCTGATGTTAAATATGGAAAACATGATAAATTTTGATATCCTTTCTATTGAATGATATCGTGACGTAAAAGATTACAACAATACAGAAACAGGACTGCCAAGCTTAGCAGAAATCGGAGAATATCTAATTCAGAGATAGTACTAATGCATTGGAATCAATTAAAAAAACATATGAATACACATTATTATACACATTATCTGCTTGTGACAGTTGCTAATATATTGGCAAGTGGTTGTTGGGTTTATCCCACATCGCTTGAGTAGTGGAAGTTGAGAGTGAAGAACGTTCTATATAAACAACAAGCTGCAGAAGTAGAAGCTCACGCAGCCAAGCAATGAGCACAAACCGAACTATTCTTTCGCCTTTTACTAAAGAATACCGTGTGCTCGTTGTATAAATTGGCATATGCTTATTTTTGGAGAGTTTCTTCCGAATAGGAAGAACTCCGACCAATGTTCAGTTCAAAAATTTCTAAGCTATGCTATATTTAGATGAGATTGTTGAGTTATTTGTGTTGTAATTGGAGCAATTTAGATGTTTATTCCCAGAATAGTAAGTTTAACCTAACCTTTGTAAATATATATGAAATAATCAGAGATTGGGTTCAAAAATGGTTACAAGAATATTTCGATTAAGCAGGATATGTATCCTCAGCTAGCATGAACAAAGAATACTAGTTATCTGCTTCTGAATGGGATTTATCAAGATTTGAAAAGAACATTCAAGTTTGCAACTCACCGATTTAACCAGCATTAGGCTTGGGTCACATGTTCAAAAATGGTTCATGTGGCTTGAGCGAAGGCTTGGGTCACATGGACCCTGGAGTAGGGGGCAATGCGTTAGGCTGGTTTCACAGAGCTGTGACAACCATCGCTCTCGACTGTGGAAGGATAACGAGCTTGGGCACTTCAGACTCGCTTGCCAACTGGTCCAAATCAAATGAACATCCACTTGTTAACTTTTTGTGTCAATATGGAAATTGCTTAACTCGTTTAGTTTAAGTCTTTTATAAAACATAATACTATTTCATTTGAGCTCAACTGCTCAAGGCTGGTCTTCCGAATCAAATGAACATCCAGTTTTTAACTTTTTTTGTCAATATCCAAATTTGACATTACAAATAAGTCTTTTTCAAATGGTAAGCATCAGTTATGGGAGTCGAGATCAATTTTTCTGGACGGTTGGATACATTTTATAGTTTCTGTGATATATCTTGGGCCAACCGTCCAGAAAAATTGTGTTGCAGATTGGATTTCATACTTGGAAGTTGGCTACATTGCGAGTTACCAACACGAGGAGCCTTGAACATCATAACCAGTCCACATCAATGGTTCTAATTCTTGATTTACCTCCACGAACGGATCTTCCTGATTAAGTGTGGTATCTGTTCTTATCAGTTTTTTTTTGAACGACAACTTTTATTAAAAACTAGCAAGGTGCTTGAACCATTACAAAGAAATTAAATAAGGATTCTTAAACCAAAACTCCTTAGAAATTACTCTAGAACATCGATTGGCACACCAAATATAAGAAAAAGAAACCACGTCATCAAAGATCCGTGAACGCCTTGGGGGAGAAGCGTAAAAAATGAGCCTATTCCGAAATGACCATAGTAACCACCACGCTGTGATGAACACGCCCTCCAATAAAGATTTAAGTTTGGACGAAAACCTGAGCGAAAGAAACCAAGTATCCCATTCTGAGAAAGAAACGACCTCAGACCAAGGAATATTCCACCAACGACAAATTAAAACCGAAAGATCTTTTGCCAAAGAGCAGCCAAAAAATAAATGTTGTGCATCTTCTATAACCAGATCACACACTGGACAAGCAATGGAATTCACAGGCATACCTCTATTAATAAGGTTAAGCCTAGTTGGGAGACGATCACGACGAGCCCTCCAAGCGAACACGTTAACTTTAATAGGGACGCATTTCACCCAATGAGTAGCCTCAATCGACGCAGGATGATGCAGCTCATCTAGGACCACTCGGATATCTTTAACACGAAATAAACCTTCACCACTTATCAGTTTAATATTTGATATGTGAGTCATCTGCTCAGTTATTAATCTTATTTTTTATGGGGAAAGAATCACCACAATATCTTGCTATTGGGGTCTTTGCCTGTTGCCTTGGTGTTGCGCTATTGCCTTGGCTTGGCTCACCCCTCCAATATAGTCTAACATTGTTTCGTTTGCTCCTTTGTCATTCTATTCAACATAATAATGGCTTATGTATCAAAACCAAGAAGCTTTAAAAGAATAGCTAGTAGGATGGGTAAGAAATGCAATAATTTTCATACTAATTTTCCGAGTTAAAATCCAATTGATCTGCACTTCAATTAGTGGTACAGGTGGAAGAAAATATATAAGGGGCTTTTCTTAAAGTTATATATCTCGAGTTTTCAGTAGCAGCCACACGACATTAAAGAAAGATCAGATTCTAGTAATATAGAAAAGCAGTCAAATAGTACAAAAAGGGTCATAATGGTCACGTTTTATATACTTTAGTAATCTTATCATCCTAATCGTCTAGTGCCACTGGCCGTTTCTTTCGTATAGTATGGTTACTTGGTTAGAAATCCTATCTTCCCAATTGTCCAAGTTTCATAGTCCGTCTCTTTCATATGTTCTAGTTCACCCTTCCAAATTAACGTCTATAAACAGCTTGCTACCCCTGCACAACATTTGTTAAATGCACAGAGTTATTATCATTGTGAAATTCGACTTTACGAATGAGTCTTTTTCAAATAAGCATCTAATTGAGGTTTCAAAACATGGACGCTCAGTGCCTTATGTTTCAGTGATATTTTATATGAACCAAATTTCTATGTAGAGACCACACAGAGCTATATGTGATTTCACCAAGCGTTCTAAGGCTAGACACTAAAACAAATATGTGATATTTACACACTTTTTGATATGCGACTAAGCAAAATATTTAGTTGTTTTTCACATTTATTAGCTCTGTCTGGTATTCATAAAATGTTTTGCTCTTGTGGTTGCAGTATAACATGGTCACACATTTAAGCGTGTAAAGTATTGATTTTATTAATAGTTATAGGTGTCAACTGTCGAGAACAAATTCTCCTGACGGTTGGATGCATTTGATAGGTTCTATGACATATCTTGGCAAACATGTACGTATAAAAGTTCATGACTGAATTGATGAGTTGCAGATTGATTTCACATGGAAGTTGGCTACATTGAGAGTTATCGAGAAGCTACTTGCAAGACTTGATTAATAATGGAGCCTTTTAGTTCAAACAAGTCAGGATGGCCGAGTGGTCTAAGGCGCCAGACTCAAGTTCTGGTCTTCGAGAGAGGGCGTGGGTTCAAATCCCACTTCTGACAAATATTGTCTTTTTGACATTATTTTTTTCCTACATATGTTTTTCCAATCATGGTCAACTTCCAAGTTAGGAGCATATCTTGGCAAAATGTGTTTCTGTTCTTCCAAATCGCGACATGATCTGAAAGAAAAGTTGTTACTGAATACTATGTTAAAATAATTTGATTCAGTCACCTAAATCATCATTAACAATGATTAGGAACCAAGTTTGATGTTGCCATTACAACAATTAGGAAGACTTCCATCATTTTGCCACATTATAGCAATGAAACATGTAAAGAAACAAACGGTTGGATCAAAATCTTGGTTAAAACGATTCAGATACAATCACACACAATAATACTTACATTATACTTATAAGACTGAGGTAGATAGGGCGCTAATGACGTAGATCCAAAAATTCGGAAAGATAAGTGTCAAATATAAAATAAGCCATATGTATGTTTATCTTTTCCCTCTTCAAGTAGGCCTTGTGCTTATCAGTTATGGAATGGTCACAATCAGGCTGCATAAAACAGAATTCTCATGTTGAGACTAAGAAATTGACATTGGCTTTTTTGCTGTTATACTTTGAAGACCTTAAATTGACAATGTCAATTCAAGTCAATTTACAGTCTTCAAACTAAACGAGATTACTTAGGCCACAACGAAGTAAACTATAACAGCAAAAAAGCCAATGTCAAGCTAACAATGAAACATGTAAAGAAACAAACGGTTAAATAAGTGAGACTTAGGTTGTAACCATGAACGTTACCAACGAGAATTTCTGGAAGGATTCCCTTATATTAGGGTAAAGTCCTACAATTATAAGTCTAATTTTTTTAGTTGTTTTTCAGCTGATGAAATCATTGAGAATAAATTTTGGACAGATTTTTTTAACCTTGTACTTGTTTTCACTTTGCTAATAAGCAAGGATTAAGTTAATCCATGATATATAATAGTCCTACTTGAGTTTTTCTTATCACACATCTTCTACATTGTACTTATGACTCCGTGAGAGGATTTGTTTGATATACACGGCTGTGGAGAGTTTCTTTGTAACCGCCTTTTACCAAGTCTTCGTTCTTGTAACACTAAGCATAGAGTGTCAGAATGCATAAAGTGCAAGCAAATAGAAAGCCCTTGTATAAATGAACAAGGAGGGTTGAGTATAAAAACAAGGGCGAATAATCTTGCCTTTCTTGGCCTTTTGGTTAAGAAAAAGTACAGTTACCATCATAAATCCGCTTGATGCATACTATGTTAGCGTGTTAAGTGTTGAATTTAAGCACTTATCGAACATGATAATAATAGGCATCATGTGGATTTATGATAGCATAGACTGATATGTGAGCCATTGGTTTACTTGATATCAATTTTTTTTTTTGTGGGGGAATAACGCAACTACTTGATATTAATCTTTTTTTGTGTGTAGCTTGCTGCTAGGTTCTTCACATGTCTGCCTTAGTGTTGCACCCCTCCAATCGTTTAATGATATTGATATCTTCATTTGTTTGGGTTGTTAACTATCAATTCTTAACTTGTTTCGGCTAGTTGATACCTTTTCCTAACTGGATTATTCTTACGGTTTGGGGTGCTTCTGTTTTTTTTGGATGGCCAATACACACTGCTCTAGTGGGTGAAACTTTGAACCTTCAAGTTTGCCGACGGACCATCTATCAGGTGTGTGAATTCTCACCCATTGTCCTCCCTTGGTCGTTTGAATATTTTTTATCTGATGAATAATTGTAAAACAAGGTCTAGAAAACCTTTTCTAAAGTGAAATGAAAACAGAATAAATATACCTTTCAAATACTAAATTTGCATCTAACTCACCTGTATCTTCCAAGAGGCAAGCACTTTTTTCCTCCAAGCCATTTTACTGCAAGTTTCACCTTTCAATCGATTTTTCTAGCGAATCTTTTACCCCATTTGTACATCTTTTTTGAAGCAGTTCTTTAAGTTCAAGAAACACCATTTGTAATTTCAGTTTAGTTAGTGTTTGTTAATGTCTTAACTTTACAAAAACTACCTTAAATTTAAAATCAAGGGAACTCTAAGGAAGGCCTTGACTTCTGCTTAAAGTTCCATAATCAATCTCTTTTTCATGTCTTCATTCTTGAAAACCTAACTATCTGAATCGATTGTTCATTTACGATGCTTTAAAGAAGGCATAACTCAACACCTTCTCAGTATATTCACCTCATTTTCTCCAATTTCTGTTTTACTCTTTTCATAGAGGGGATGATCTCCGATGTACACGTCAAAGAAATCTCTTGTCTACATGAAATCATCAAATTTAATAAAGCAACTACTAAGAACATGTTTGTTTGTTATAAAAAATTAAAGCAAGAACCAGGTTTGTTGAGACTTCCTGGCCCTTTCCAGAGAATGTGACTCTTTCTATCATGTCTAACTCCACACATGCAAATGAGAACTCGTCGCCTTAACAATTCTACTTGAGCTTCTTGGATCATGTTACTTACAACTTTCTCAAAGCCTCAATAACTCCGCGAGATGGTGTGTTTGATCTACCGGAGTAATGATACGATTCTGGCAGAGACAAGACAAAGACAACTATTATTATCTATTTTATTAGCTTATTTACTTTCCTTTTATTATTTCTTAATGAATAAGTTTATCGTCTATTATAAATAGAGATTAGGTCTGTAATATAATTGGGGAGTCGGTTTATCTCATTAATATAAGCCATCGGGGTCGGGTTATCCCATTATTATAGCCTATGTATCCTTTTATCTCTATAATCGATCCGGTTCATATCATTGAGCCATTGATTTTGCTTTCAAAATATACATTTGGGAGTTTATCAAATGAGTTTGAGGTGTGTCACCGGAAGCAATATTTTTTCTTTAGAGAACTCACACGTTGAACGGTAATATGCATTCTAGTAACGTGAAGCATCGTGTGTATGATTTGACCATAGTTATCACATAACGCAAATAATTATATACTTGTATCATTGCTTAAGATCATCTAGTGTCCAAAGAATGCATAATAAGTGCAGGAAAAGTAGTTCAAAGAAATGCCCTTGTATCAATCCCACATCGCTTCGGTGAAGTAAACAGACATGTGGGAGTTGAGTATAAAAACAAAGACCTGTGAATGAAATAGGTATACCTTTCTCGGCCTTTTGGCTAAGATCAAGTGTACTATCTGTTCTTATCAGTTTAATATCTGATATGTGAGTCATCGGCTCACTCGATATTAATCTTATTTTTTAACGGGGAAGAGCCCACCACAGTAGCTTGCTGCTGGGGTTCTTCACGTGTTGCCTTGGTGTTGCACTACTGCCTTGGCTGGCGCACCCCTCCAATCTACAGTTTAAACTCTTTTGTTGATGCACTACTGCCTAGGTTTGGTGCACCCCTCTAATTACTAGTTTCAAGTTTATTTGCTGCAATAGTTAGCCCTGTACATGTCATCTCTACAGTTTCCAGTTTCCAGTTTCATTTGTACTGTATATGAATATAAGTATGAGGAAAACACAAATGTCTATAGTTTTAGTCTATTTACAGTTGGCTTGTAATAGCATATTTTAGTACTTATATATTCTGTAAAGATGTTGGTAATTCTTATTGTTCTCGATATATGCTGATTCTCAAATTTGTTGGTTGGTTTGTCAACTAGTCATTTATTGTTATCGATAGGTCATTGCTCTTTAGTTTCTTATTTCGAAGATATTGACGTTTTAGATGAACACATAAGTTAGCAAAAACGATATGACTCCTTGCTTATGCTCAAGGAATTGCAGCCATTTTATGGACATTTTGTAGCGGCGTAAAAATCTGACATAAGTGATCGCATAGGTACCTTAGTTATAAAGCCCAACTTTCGCGGTTTGCTTCAAGTGTGGCCTATGATCATATCATTTCCTAGTTGTATATTTAAAAGAATTGGGCTGTGGTCAGATTTCCGAGTTTTTGATGCAATATTTCGGTATTTTACAGTGTATCTTTATGACTGTTGTCACTTTGGGTCATTTGACTTTGATCCGTTTTTACTTTGAGTAATGAATCATTGCCGATGATTCACCAAAACCATATGCAGCGGCTTCAATGCTGTGAGCGTGTGAGCGAGGGTGGTCGCTATGAACACCCCAAACAGCCTAAGCCCGCTTCAGCTAAAATTCTGAGCAAAAACATACCTATTGCTGCCCCTAAATAACATATCAGGCATGGTTAAAAAATAAAAACAGATCTTGGCTCATGTGATGGGACCGACCTACTGAGCTAAAAGAGCATGAATAGATGGAAAATAAACCCATCCTTTTTCGAGATTAAAGCTGATGTTTAGTTTCATACGCTCATATTTCTAATTTCTTGTAGTGTTCTCCCTACTAGGATTACAGTTTCTTGTTTACGTGTAAGTGGCTATTTTATGCCTTTTACCTACATCTTAGTAAATGGGTTCTCTATTTCTTCACAGCTGGGTCGTACTTGGATGCATTCTCGTTACTGCTACAGTTATATTATGTGGCATATTTTTCGCACTCCACAGGTATGTGATTGTTGGATAATTCAAACAAACAAAACAAAGTCGAACAAACTAAGCGGAAGCTTTTATTCAAACACCAATACTAAACCAAATAACAAAACTTGTAGGACAAGACAAACAAATTTACTAAACAAACCCTAAAGTTTAACTCACTTTCTAACAATCTCCACCGTGATTTCAACTTCATACGAAACTTCACAACAACCGAATACCAAATTCCAAACGCCCCTTGAGAGTTTAAGTCACTTTTCTAAGAATCTCCACCGTGACTTCAACTCTATTCGAAACTTCAAATCAAACGAACATTCCGTCTTAATTCGGAATTCCAGACGAACAAACGAATAACTCTTGATATGTTATTCCACAAACGAACGAATAACTCTTAATATGTTATTCAATCAAACGAACGAACGAATAACTCTTAATATGTTATTCAACAAACGTTCGAACCTGAAAACGATCCAAACAAGCAAACAAATGATCGAACCTGAAAACTGTTATGTTTAGTCTTTATTTTACCTAATTCGTATCTAGGGGTCAAGAGTCGAGTAAGCCTATACTAGCTAAGAATAAAGGTCGGTTGGCATTGTCTAAGCCCAACCCGACCGGGAGTCATTGTATGTGTCGGTTTCCCCCCATCTCTATAAAAGGAGGTGAGGGGGAACAAACCAATTACGTCATTCTTTCAATAAACTAATCAGAAACGATTAGGAATTTACCTTGTGGGCGTCGCCTTATTTTCTGTCGATTCTGCTTGTGGGTTTGTGACTTCGAGATCGTGTATTACGCATCTAGATAACCAGGATTGTAGGGATTAAACCCTACAAGTGGTATCAGAGCTTTGGTCTTCGAGTCGCTGGTTACTAGGGTCGATCGAAGAAGGTTTTGGTGTTCGGGTTTCGTGGACATCATCGAAGGAGCAACAACAAAGATCGAAGAGTGTTTTTTTTTTGTGGTTGTTTTTCCTGTTCTTGTTTCTGTCGCAGGAAGGAAGAAGGAGTGGTGACTTTTGTTTATTAAAAGTCAAACCATCATAAAATCGTAGGTTTACAAGGGCCTAAGGTTGTGTTTTTTTATATACTGGGCTTTTCTAAAAAGTCTTTTATCTTAACACATATTGGGCCATAAACTTCAAATTATAATTCTTACATTTTGTTTTTTTTTAAAAACAAAAGGTATTATATAGTTTGAAGGGTATTACACAAGGGGACTTCGTAACTCGTGATTGTGAGGTTTAACGTATCACAAGGTTTAGCGAGTTATCGGAGGGATTTTGTCGGTTTGTGATTGTGAGGTTTTCACAAGGTTTAGCAAATCAACAAAAGGATAAAGAATGACGGGAGCCAAGTTTGACATCGAGAAATTCGATGGAACTGGTGATTTCGGGTTATGGAGAATCAAGATGCGTGCTTTATTAATCCAGAACGGATGTGAAGCAGCTCTGGAGGTTTTCCTCGCGAATATAGAAGCTGAAGAGAAATCTAAGCTTGACAAGAATGCTCACAGTGCCATGATTTTGTGTTTAGGTAACAAGGTCCTGAGAGAGGTTACCGGGGAGACGACTGCAGCGGGGGTTTGGTCAAAGCTCGAGTCTTTGTACATGACAAAGTCATTGGCCAACAAGTTGTACCTGAAGAAGAAGTTGTATACATTCTACATGCCGTCTGGACGAAAGATTTCCGAGCATATAGATGAGTTCAACAAAATCGTTCTTGATTTAGCAAATATTGAGGTAAAATTCGAGGATGAAGATCTTGCTTTATTGTTACTCACTTCTTTACCAGCATCATACGAACACTTTGTGGATACCTTGCTTTATGGACGGGAAGCTTTGACTTTGGAGGACGTGATGGCCACACTAAATTCAAAGGAAATCAAAGAAAGGTCCAAGGCGAAGGGGGATGATGGTGAAGGGTTATACGTGAGGGGAAGAACTGATCGCAGGAATTCGCATCAGTCAAAAGGAAAGTCAAGATCGAGTCTCGAGGTGGAAGACTCAAATGCTTTATTTTCCAATCTGAGGAGCACTTGAGAAGAGACTGTCCGAAGAATAATCGCAAGAAGTCAAAAGGTTACGTCAAGAAAGATGATCAACCAATCTCCAGTGGTTCGATTTACGACGATTCTGAGGTGATGATGGTGATGAGTGCAGAAAGACTGCAAGATTGGATCATGGATTCAGGAGGTTCATATCACATGTCACCCAGGTTAGATGTATTTTTTGATTTTCTAGAATGCGATGGGGGCAGCGTACTGTTGGGCGACAACAGGGAGTGCAAGATCAGGGGTATTGGCAAGGTAAAGGTACAACTGAAAGATGGGTCAAGTTTTGTGTTACACAATGTCAGGTACATTCCTGAATTGAAAAGAAACTTGATATCGCTGGGAACTCTTGAAAAAGAGAGATATACCGTAAAATTGCAGTCGGGCAAAATCAAGGTGATTAATGGTTCTAGGGCTATTATATCTGGAACCAGAAGGGAGAACTGCGTGTACTCTTTGGATGGCCATGCATTGGCCGGTGAGCTTAATGCTAGTGTTGAAGAAAAAGACAGTCTTGAGCAGGTTTGGCATAAAAGACTGGGACATATCAGTGAGGCGGGACTACACGTGCTGGAAAAGCAAGGTTTGTTTGGCAAGAAGAGTCTAGGTAAGCTCGATTTTTGTGAGAATTGTGTTCTGGGAAAGTCACATCGAGTCCGTTTCGGTGTAGGAAGGCACACTACTCAGGGAGTGATAGACTATGTTCATTCAGACTTATGGGGTCCGTCTCAGGTGGAATCATTAGGAGGTAAGAGGTATTTCTTATCTATAGTTGATGATTATTCCAGGAGGGTATGGGTTTATGTTCTCAGGTTCAAGCACGAAGCATTTGGGAAGTTCAAAGAGTGGAAGCAGTTAGTAGAAAATCAGACTGGGAGGACGGTTAAGAAGCTTAGGACGGATAATGGTCTTGAGTTCTTTAACCGGGAGTTTAATCAGCTATGCACTGAGAGTGGGATTGCTAGACATTTGACAGTTGTCGGGACGCCGCAGCAGAATGGGTTAGCAGAACGGATGAATAGAACTCTCATGGACAAGGTACGCTGTTTATTAATACAGTCTGGATTGCCCAAGACCTTCTGGGCGGAAGCGACATGTACGGCCGCATATCTTATAAATAGGTCACCATCGACAGCGATTGAGAAGAAGACACCTATGGAGATGTGGTCGGGACATCCTAGTGATTATGGGATGTTGAGAGTTTTCGGCTGTGTCACGTATTCACACGTTAAACAAGGTAAGCTCGAGCTGAGAGCTATAAAATGCGTTCTTTTGGGGTATCCTGAAGGTGTGAAGGGGTACAGACTATATAGGCTTGATAAAGAATCGCCTAAAATAGTCACAAGCAGGAACGTAGTCTTCAATGAAAGTGTCATGTACAAAGACACGTTGAAGGATACTGGTGCAGGTAAAGATAAGTCTGTTGAGGAATTACAGGTTGAGGTGGAACTGCAGAGGTTAAATAATCATACGCCTGAGGAAGACCAGACATGTCAAGAAGATCAAACAGGTCAAGAAGATCCGTCAGATCAGGAAGACCAGACAGATCAGGAAGATGGCTATGATGAAGATGCAGGGGTTCAAGAAATTGATCAACCACCAGATCTCACAGATTATCAATTGGTTCAGGATAGAGAGCCAAGGACAAGAACGAAACCGGCGAGGTCTCGGGATGAGAGTAATATGGTTGCTTACGCGTTTGCTGCAGCAGAGGAAGAAGATACTCATGAACCATTGACATACCAGGAAGCAGTTGCTTGTGAAGACAATTCTAAGTGGAAAGCTGCTATGAAAGAAGAGATGGATTCTCTGAAGAAGAACAAGACCTGGGTGTTAGTAGATCATCCAGTTGGGCAAAAGCTGGTGAGCTGCAAATGGCTGTACAAAATAAAGGAAGGGATTGAAGGTGTTCAAAAGCCTAGGTACAAGGCAAGGCTGGTGGCTCGTGGATTCACACAAAGAGCAGGTATTGATTACAATGAAGTATTTTCGCCGGTAGTTCGACACACATCTATTCGGGTTATACTTGCATTGACTGCGTGTAAAGATTATGAGCTCGAGCAGCTTGATGTAAAGACGGCGTTTTTACATGGAAATCTTGAAGAAGTGATCTATATGAGGCAGCCACCGGGATTTGAACAAGGTAACAAGGTATGTTTGTTAAAGAAATCTCTTTATGGTTTGAAGCAGTCACCTAGGAAATGGTACAAGAGGTCGATGAGTATATGCTGAGCAACGGGTTTAAGCGTAGCAGTTACGACAGCTGCGTATATTACAGGAGTTATGCACCAGGGGAGTATATCTATCTACTGTTATATGTAGACGATATGCTGATTGCTTGTAAAAGCAAGGCCGAGATCGCGGCTACCAGGTCTTTGCTTAAAAGGGAGTTCGACATGAAAGAGCTCGGGGAAGCAAAGAAGATTCTTGGTATGGAGATCGTCAGGGATCGGAGTCGCAAGATTCTGAGGGTGTCACAATCCGGGTACGTTTCTAAAGTTTTAAACAGGTTTAGAATGAAGAATGGGGAGTCGGTTCTGACACCATTGGACGGGCAATTCAAGTTGTCGTTTAAAGATTGCCCAGTTAGGGATTGTGATGTTGAAAGAATGAGTAGGGTGCCGTATGCAAATGCGGTTGGGAGCTTAATGTACTTGATGGTGTGCACGAGGCCAGACATAGCGTATGCAGTACGTGTAGTTAGCAGATATTTGGCGAATCCGGGTAAACTCCATTGGAAAGCAGTGAAGTGGATTATGAAATATTTGCAGGGAACTGTAAACGTGGGTTTGGTGTATGGGAAAAATCGTGCAACCATGTGGACGTAACAGGTTTTGTTGATTCAGACTACGCTAAGGATCCGGATAAAGGTAGGTCTCTCACTGGTTACACATTTTTAGTACAGGGATGTGTTGTAAGCTGGAAAGCAACGCTACAACACGTGGTGGCTCTTTCAACTACAGAGGCAGAGTATATGGCCCTTACGGAGGCTGTGAAGGAAGCTATTTGGCTAAGGGGACTCTTGGAAGAGTTGGGCGTGAAGCTCAACACTGTTGCAGTTAATTGTGATAATCAGGGCGCGATTCACTTATCGCGGAATCATGTTTTTCATGAAAGGACTAAGCACATCAATGTGTGCTATCACTTTATCATAGAAGTCTTGGAAGCAAAGATGGTTGAAGTTCTGAAGGTGGGCACTGAACACAATGCTGCGGATGCCTTGACGAAGGTGGTACCTGGACGCAAGTTACAACACTGCTTGAAGTTGCTGAGTGTTGGGATAGGCTAATATAAAGTCTAAGGTGGAAATTGTTATGTTTAGTCTTTATTTTACCTAATTCGTATCTAGGGGTCAAGAGTCGAGTAAGCCTATACTAGCTAAGAATAAAGGTCGGTTGGCATTGTCTAAGCCCAACCCGACCGGGAGTCATTGTATGTGTCGGTTCCCCCTCATCTCTATAAAAGGAGGTGAGGGGGAACAAACCAATTACGTCATTCTTTCAATAAACTAATCAGAAACGATTAGGGATTTACCTTGTGGGCGTCGCCTTATTTTCTGTCGATTCTGCTTGTGGGTTTGTGACTTCGAGATCGTGTATTCCGCATCTAGATAACCAGGATTGTAGGGATTAAACCCTAACCTGAAAACAATCCAAACAAACAAACAAATGATCGAACCTGAAAACGATCCAAACAAACAAACAAATGATCGAACCTCAAATCGATCCAAACAAACAAACAAATGATCGAACCTGAAAACGATCCAACATTGATGTTAGTTTATATCTTTGTACAAGTTCATGCACCGGTTAGAATGTTAGATGCTAAAAGCCTTTGGGTGATGCAACAATTGATTATGTTGAAAGCAGAACGAGTCATGGAGAGAAGAATCATAAACATATACGGGGAAAAGGTGGCAGGGTGCGTAAGTATCTATTTCGTGAATTTTTTGATAGCCATTGTAACATTGTTACACGAGAGCTGCTGCTGCTGCTGTGACTTATTAGAAATTCATTCTTGCCTGTGCACCGGATTGTTGTATCAAGGGTACTTCCCAACAAGATCAAAAGTTTCCAATTCTACAATCATTTTTGGACTTTCCGTTCTGAAATTTTGTATCACAAATTCATCATTAGAGGGGATGGAGACCGGGAAGTTTTAAGAAAATTGTAATTTAAGATGCGTCAATAATGTGCTCTAGTCTTTGCTTGGTCAAGAGGAATGAAATGGAATAAGTAGTTGAGGAGGCGGAGACTGTATAATTGGTAGTTGGATAGGAATGAATACATCCTGAGATTTTTGGGTATGTAACATAAAGAAAACTTCATTCCTCCTTTTCTAATGAACTGTTTCTGAAAACGCTATTTTAGTGAGATCTGACGTGTTAATAAGGCGTTGAGGTGATAATTTTGAGTCATTTTTACGTACTATCATTCTGGGCTTCTGGCAATAACAAAATTTTATATATAGTCTTGGTCCTTTTTAGTTGGTCACGAAGGTACACCTTGATTACTCAATAATACAGTGGGCAGTAGCTAATGTCAGAGTCGTAAAAAACTGCATGTTAATAATACTCCATTATTCATGAGTCGTGACATTTTTTTACTGTCAGAGTCGTAAAGACTGCATGTTAATTGGATAAATGATGCACTCTCTGCAAAACTGAATACATCAAGACACTTAACAAAGAAAGTCACAATAGAAACAGCGGACGTCACATGGACAATACTTTTTACATTATTGATCAACGATTTTACAAGGGTAACGGTTGCCGATGGCCCGCTTGGAGGACTTAAGATACTTAGCATAGTGAGTTTATTTTCACTCAACTGCTTTGAGTTTCCAAAAACAAACGTAGAACTAGCAGTTATGTTACTCGAGCCAAATTTTTATCGAGTGAGTTCAAAACTAAAATTAGTAACATTTGTATACAATCTTTGTGGGGTTAACTCGAAAGTTAATACTCAGTCATACTAAAGTTGCACTAAGATTACAAACAAATACACCCGACCAACTATGTATTTAGCTTAACGGTTCATTTTGTTTACAATTGTCATATTTTTCCTTTGATCTTTTAAGCTTATTTTAAAATTTGAACATGAAAAATAAAAAGGATTTTCAACTTTCTGAATATAAAAATTGTGAAACTATCGTTGTTAAAATAAAAAGAGCGAACACATAGTATCAAACAAATTGTTTGATACTATGTGCGCAACCCGTGATTCAATGATGACATTTTGGCATTATAAAGATCTCATTGTTGTTACTTTCTACCTATGTGGGATAGGTTATTGAATTAAAATTAAATTGATCAAACAACGGTATTAAAAATAAAAAACATTAGATGACTAACATATATGACTTATCAAACTCAAATCATTAATAACAAAAACATTTTTAGGTTAATGTAGTATGAATGAAAAACTGAACACAAAAGCTCAGGCCAATTCATATACCGGAGTCATATGTAAAAAATACATTAGTAGAGCTTTTGGATGTTATTGGTTCATTTTAGGTACACAAGTCACTTGCATATGTTATTGGTTCGTATTCGAAGTGGATGTCTTCTAAAAGACGAGGAAGATATTATGGGTGCTATTACTTTGATACTTCGAAGCCTTCCTAACTTGGAACTAAGAAACAATCTGTTGCTTAAGTTGATTTCTCCTAGTTGTTGATCTATTCGGATACTTGTAAGATATCTTCTGGTCGTCCCGTTAAAAGAAAGTAGGCTTATAAAACTTTGTTTTGAGGCACCTAAATCAACAGTACTATCTGTAATGCATCTGTTATAGGATTGGCAGTTTCAACCATAGGCGGAGCCATGTGTGGACTAAAGGGCCATGGCCTCCCTAGCATTTGTGATGTTTACACTGTATATCTTTGTACTAATAGATAGTTCATAGTTTATATGATAAACCTTAAACTTTCTTAATAATCTATGGGTTAAATTTCATGGATTAGACTTCGGCCTTCCTAGATATTTTTCCCTCCGCTAACCCACTAACTTATGAATGGATATATTTGGATCATGTTTCACTTTTAATGAGTCAGATGAATAAGGAACCCCACTGGGCCAGATTTGTTGGAGTTTACTTCGTCCCAACCAGGGTATAGATAATCAATCCTAGCTACGTACCATAACAATGGTTACCGGATATCACTTGGAATCGTGTAATCACTTTCCAAAGTAAATTATTCGACCCTAATGCCTGGGTATCACAATACCTACTTGGGATAAGACCAAATGCTGTTAGTGATTTAGGCACAAATCTCTAACCCTTTTTGCTGTTATGTATTTATGTTTTTGTCTATCCTTCATGCAAGTCATGATCACCTATTTATAGGTGTAGCACTCAAACCCTAGTCAATGGAATTAAGAGGAATTAACGGCTAATTAATCTCCTCTTAATGTGCTCCATAATACCAGGAAAGTGGTTACAAGACCAGTTAAACGTGGTCATTAACTCCTCTTGAATGGGTCAAAGACCGTTTACAAGTGTACAAGTTCAGCTCCAACATTTGTCTATTCTTCAGTCTCACTGAAGCATCAGCTACCCCTGAAGGGTGTTCCCGCTGAAGCTTTCAGTACTGAAGAAGACATGCTGATTAGTAAACACTGAAGACAAGTCTTGAGTGAAGTTACTCCCTGATGAATACCTTCAGTCCAGAGTTACACTCTCTGAAGATCATCAGTGATGCTGAACAAACTTTAACCACAATTGAGTCAGGCTATTCAGGGACTTATGGGTGTACACTCCGTACCTCCTTACCCATTCACCAGTATGAATGACCCACAGTTGAACTATATTTCCAACAAGATTGTCAAATTGTATTTTTAATGCATAATCCCTTATAAATCATTTTATTGGGACAACTACACTATTATTGAAATGATAAAACTTTTGTAATCGTATTCGACTTACTAATTATTTGTAAACTTTTATGTAAAACTTTTGGGCACAATGTGTTTGTAACAATTATTTGTTTTAACCAGAACTGCTTTAGGCATTAATCGACCCACCCTCTTGTGTGTTTTGCCACCTCTAATCTGTTGGAATGTCAGGTAGCTAAAGGTGTATATAGATCACAAAAAGGATGATGCAATAATGTAGCAAGTTTACTTTATATAATGATTATGTCCAGTCTTTGAAGCAACTACCAAGTGCTTATACTCATCTTGTCAACTCTGCAACGTTGGGGTTTCTTCAGGTATTTTCTTGAACTGGGAGAGGCTGTTTTTTGGACTTTAATCTCTATGAGGTGCAGGCATATCTGGTTTTAGTTCCTTAAACTATGACTAGCCCAAGACGTTATATTGACAGACTAGACTTGAAAAGTCCAAGAGAACTAGATAAAGTTATTTGATAGAGTTACGTGCTAATTGAATAACATGAAATTGGTCCACATTTCGTTCAATTGTCCTCATACGCTTTCGTTAATAATGATATTTATATACAAGTATCACATACCAGATACATATGTCAGTAGTCATTACAAGTGGCAGTTTTTGTAGAGATACACAAGATTGTGCTGATGTGAGCATGTTTTCATTGAGTTTGGGATTGTTTGGGTCGACGCAGGATATGTCTGTATGGGTCCAATTAGTAGAAATTTGAAACCTAAATTAAACACGACAGTAGATAGGTCATGGGGCCATTTGCGTCTTTTATATCAAAGTCTGGATGTTGGAAATACGTTTTTACGTATTTAGAAAGGATCGGTCACTCCAATGATATTGGGCTCGTGATCCAATATAGCCCATATAGCCCACATGTAGGGTGGGCTATATAAACCCCCCTCCTAGCATGTTAGGAGGGGTTGTTGGTTCACTTCCATTTCACATAATCACATTTTCCATCTTCCTTTCATCCTCTCCCTTCTCTCTCTTCTTTCTCTCTCTAAGTTCTTCCATTTATCATCATTCAATAGATTAATCCATACAATGCTAAATCCTTAGAAAAACACGATCCTACAATTGGTATCAAGAGCATGGTTGATTCTTCGGATTAACGCGTTTTTAATCTATTGTCTTGGTAAAGTTTAATTTTATTTTCTTTCTATCTTTTAAATTTCATCTTATTTTATCAACTTTTTTTTATTTCATCTTATTTTAACAATTTTTTTTTAAAAAAAGAATATCATTTTTTTTATTTCATCTTATTTCGTCAATTTTTTGTTTCTGTTAAAAATATCAGCTATCTTATTTTATCACCCTATTTTATTTTACTGTCTTTATCATCTTTTAAAGTATCAGTTTTTTTTTCTCCTTTTTATCAAAAATATCAGTTTTTATCCAAAGTATCAGTTTTTTATCCTAATATTTTTGTTTTTTAGCATTTTTTTTAACTCGATCTGTATCTAAGAAACTTCACCCGTCGGAAAAGGGTTTAAAGTTTGACAGTTATTCCTATTTGTTGCATCGGAAAAGGGTTTTTAATTATTCCGATTGGTCATTCCGATCGGACATTCAGATTGGACATTCCGATTGGACTTTTTAATTAGATCATTCCGATCGTTCATTCCGATCGGACATTCAGATTGGACATTCCGATTGACTGTCCAATACTCGTATCTTACACACAGACTGACACCAAAAAGAACCAAATAGACTTGACTCTCGACACACACCCTCTCGTCTAAACAAACACAACAGCTTTAAATTCACCTCGTCACAAACACACCCCTCACACCCTCGACTCGCACCCAACTTTGACCCACTTACTTAAAAAACAGACTCTCGAACAAAAACACACCCACACCCTCGAACAAAAACACACCCACCACCCCCGTTTCCAAAACTGACTCGTTAAGACCCTCAACTAGACTCGACACAAAAACAGCCCAAAACCAAAACATCAAACAGACTCACATTCACCAACCCTCACGACACACCCTCACGACACCCTCTTTGGACTTTCAACCCAGACTCGTCTCAACAAACCAAAGACTCAAACAACACTCAACACACAAACCTTACTCGATCCACATACACTTGACTCCAACAGACCCTCACCCTCGACTCGACTAAAACAATCCAACAAAGACTCGACTCGCAACCCGAACAGGCTCGACTAAAACACTCGACTCGACTCGACTAAAACACTCGACTCAACAACATCTAGATCTCAGATTTACTTTGTGAAAAACATGCATGCCATGATCTATGCAGATCCTTCACGTTATCATCATCACTGATCTATGTTGGATAAACCCATTTTAATATTCGAAATCAAATATTGATTTATGACACTCATGTTATAATCGTTTTATTTGTTTCGATTGGGACTCAAAACGAAAATAAAAATCAATCAAACACCTACCTGAGACCCTATTAAGGATCCTAAAGTCGTAGTTCTTCCGATTCGGAGCACGGTTTAGATGCGATTTTTTTATTAAGATGATATTATCAAAAAGATCAGAGGGTTTGTGGTTATGATTGGTGTTGGATTATAAGTTAAGTCTGATATGAAACAAAAGGTTTTCGGTTTGCATGTTTGAGTTTGACAAGTATGATGTGGCTGGTGATTTAAAGTGAGACGGAGGTTACAAGAGATTTGTGAGATCTGAGATTTGAGAGGATTTGAGAGGATTTAAGAGTGTGTGTTTAATTTTAACAAAGATTTCAAGATATTTGTTATAGGTGAGTGGGACGGAGAAAACAAAGAAATTGACTGCCACCTTTCTTTTGGTTCATCTAGCCACGTCTTGTACCCACCAAAGACCACATGATCCATATTTGTGATACACGTGTCCCACACGTTTAGATGTGCTCATAATTTATTTGAGACTTAATTGCTACAGAATTTCCACTTGACGTTTGGGTTGAGAATTTTATTTGTGTTTATTTGTGACGTTTGGGTTTTATTTTAAAAAAAAAATAAAGTTGAGACAAAATTTTGGTTTTATATCGAGACTAAACAATTAAACTCTCGTTGAGACTAAAGTTGGAAAAATCAAGTTTGGGCCGAGTATACATTTTGGGCAATATATTTATTTTAGATCGGGTATTGTGTTTTTGGGCTTTAGATTAAGTTTTTGGACCGGGTTTACTCAAGATAGTGGAGATTTGGTGGTATTTTCATTATTAAATTTACATTTCAAGTACATTTTAGTAAGTGCAAAAAGACTTGGGCAACTAAAGCAATTCCATCAACTAACAAGGTTTTGTTTACGGTCTTACGGTTTTTCCTTCTCGTCATTTCTCATCGACCTTCCATGGACTCGTTGAATTTCAAGTCACTCGAGGGAGATTCGCATCAAATGAAAATTAAAGCTATAGAAAGTAGAATGAATTTATTTCGACCACTTCGGTGCCATCTGTCGAACATTTCTCTACTTAAAGAAGGAAGCGGTTTTGTGACACTCTTCGGTCAAAATCGTACCATTTTCGTCCACCAAATGCTCCTCAAAGTTAACCAACTACTAGAGTAGATCAACAAAGAAGACATTAATCAAATTGAATCCTCACATTCACTTCAAGTTCTAGTGCAACATTTTTCGAGGTTCTTTCAATTTGATCCTGCCAAGGTTGAAGCTTCAATGATATGCCAGTCATTCCTTGAAGACACACAAATCGAAGTTAAAGACTTTAGGGATAGATTGCTCGAGTTCATGAAATCTATTGCACTTTCGATTTATGCAAATTCACAACTTCAACCAGAGCATACTAGTGGAATACAAGAATCTACGATGCAGATGACACAGCAGAAAAATGGTCTTACGGATGACTCAATGGAGACCGCATTGGTTAACGATGATAGCAGCGTCATTGCATCACGACAACGTGACTCAAGCATGCATGACGAAGAGCCAATAGTTGAGGTACAATTGAATAATGAATCTCACAATGATCTACAGCATGTTGAGAACTCAGAACCCACCTATGACCAACATGGGATGGAAAAGGGTGATTCCACTTCTGATTCATCCGATGTGCGTCATAATGGGGGAGAGAATGATCAAAATGCTAAAAATCATGATATATGCCTTATGACTGCTTCATTAACCAACTCTGCTTCTAGGATTGAAGAGCTTGAAATGATTTTAGCTCAGCAATCAAAAGAGCTTGAGGATGCCAAACTAGAATTTTCCAAGAAAACGGATAAATTTGAAACATACTTTGAAAAACTTGAAAAGGCAAACGTTGTTCTTGAAAGAAAATTGGATCAAAAAGTTTTAGATTCTAAAGCTGAAAAGGATAATTTTTTGAAACAAATTCAGTTACTAGAGTCTAAATTGGCATCCCAAGATAGATTGCTCAAAGAAAATGAGACGTTAAAAGCTCAAGTTCAGGAAAAGGTTTTTGCTATAGCTGCGTTGAAAAACGAGTTAAGGAAAACTAGAGGACCTAGTGTGGACACTAAGCTTGAAAAACCATCAATCTTGGGGAAACCGCCTACAAATCAGTTCGTCAGACAACCGACTGTCAGACAACCTACTGCATTTAGATCCGAGCGACCACAATCCTCGAGACCGCGGTTTGCCTCCCAAGTTGATATGGTTCATCTTTCTAGAACAGTCAATCTACCATCTAGGCCCAATGTGACTAAAACAGCTTTTGCAAGACCTAATCACATGATTGCCTCTAATTTCTCTAGACATAGTCCAAAGAATACGTCTCGAACTAGTTCAAATGACGTTCGTCATACATTTGGTCTAAGGGAAGCTAAGCAAAAGACACAAGTAAGAGATAGGAATTTCAAACCTAGTCAGATGCCTTCTAGTTTACCCAACACGGCTAACCGTAGCATGTCACATCCTAGGAGCACCAATCAATCATCTAGGAATTCTAGATCTTACTCGGACATTAAATATGCTACTTGTAAAACATGTAGAAAATGTGTCTTTACGGCAAATCATGATTCTTGTATCAAGAAACTACTTAATGAGGTGAACTCCCGTGCTAGACTTAAATCCCAATGGGTAGCTAAAATCAAAACCGTTGGCAAAATGTGGCGCCCCACTGGTAGAACTTTCACTCTTGTAGGAAACGAGTGCCCTTTAACTAGGATAGTCTCCGATTCTATTAAGACTACTAGGGAGGAAATTGAAAAGGAGGATGCATCACCTAAGCATGAACTTAAGGTTTTCTATAAAAGGAAACGTTTACCAGCTAAGACAAGTGAATCATCTCCTCAGAACACCTCTAACACAAGAAAAGATGTTGGGAATCTAAACTTGTTAGATTCCCTTATCATTGATTTAAACATAATTAGGCTGATAGATAGTCCCTTGCCTGTGCCTAGGAGGCAGGCAAGTTTCGCAAGACTCACAGAGATCCAAGTCTCTGTGAGCAACCTCAGAGGAGTCCATGTCAGAGACATTGTTAGGGAAGTCAAAGATTACCTGAAGACATACTCATTGGCTGTGATGGATAACAGCCAAGATGTATCAGGGACTCTGAGGGGTTGAGAGTTAACAGGGGTGGCAATACCCTGATAACTCTCAGTACACTTTGGACATGCCATTTGTGTGTTCGAGACTATGAAGAATAAGGAAACTGTTTTTGACAACTGTTCCTTAAAGCATAATGGAAGACTACCAAGAATAGAAGGACATCATGTGACTGATGTGGGAACTTGTAAAAGCTTGTGTAGTCGACATCAAGTACTGTTTAAGTCAAACTCGAACACTATAAATAGGATGTGTATCCATGTATTAATGTTTAACACTTTGAGATATTAAGAACATTAGTGCATATAACTTAGTGAATCAAACAACTACGACTGTATTCATAAGTTAGGGTTTATTGTTGTTCAAAGTGTGCACAACACATTGTCGTCAAACTGTGTTATCCATAACACTTGTAATTCTTTATTATACAATAATAAGATTACGTTTGAAAAGTAATACCTTGTGTTTATTAAGTTAAGATTAGGGTTTCTTGCATTGATTAGGGACTTTCAATTGGTATCAGAGCGGTGTTTGATATTAAAACCTTCAAGGAACATCGTTCTCAGTTTTATAATCAAGATCCATCATGCCGGAAACTTCTAGCCCACAATCACCTTCCACAAACCCATCTTCACCAAGACTTAACCCTCCAGCCAATGACGATGATCTACCCCAACTTCTTGACTCAAGAGGTGGATCACACGTAACCAGTGTACCAGTCTTTGATGAAGACGACTTTGCCAGTTGGAAGAGTCAATTTCTTGTATACCTTGATGGACTTGAACCTTTTCTCTTAGAAATTTTAGAAAATGGTCCATATATTCCCATGGCACTTACATCCACTGAAGAAAACCCTCTTCCAAAACCTCTCAAACAATGGACTCCAGCTGATAGGAAATTATCAAACCAAGATAAACGTCTCAAAAGCATCATAATTTCCTGTCTTCCCAAGCATATCATGAAGTCTGTCATTCAGTGTCCCACAGCTAAACAAATGTGGATAGACCTCATTCTTGGCCATGAAGGACCCTCTGAAACAAGAGAGACAAAGATTTAGGCACTCAGACTTCAGTTTAATGCCTTTAAGTCACTTGAAGGTGAAAAGGTTCAGCAAACCTATACTAGGCTGAAGATTCTTCTAAATGACCTGGCTATGAATGATGTCACTATTGGTCAAGCTGAGATTAATGCTACTTTTGTCAACAGCCTTCTAAGAAAGTGGCTGAGCATGAATCAGACTCAGAGAGCTAACAACTCAATCAAAAATGATACCCTTGCTCAGCTCTATGGTAAGTACAATTATGAAGAAGGGCTGATCGATACTATCTACAAATCAGAGACTAAAAGATTTGTAGTCCAAGGAGCATCTTCCAAAGCTTTGATCTCTGCAACACATCCTCATGACAACGATTCTGATATTGAAGAAGATACCCGTAGCAGCCAAGAGTTCTTGTCAGACCTCAATGCAGAATTCCATGAAAGAGCGTTGCTAGCCAACCAAAGAAGATACTACAAAAGATCTGGAAGAGTAGGATCAGCTAGTAAACCAACTGACAGGTCAAAAGAAACATGTTTTGCCTGTGGAAAGCTTGGACATTATCAAAAAGATTGTCCTTCTACCAAGACATCCTCACCCTCTTATCCATCATCTTCATCCAAACCCTACAAGTTCAAACAACATAACAACTCATCTCAATCCAATTCTTCAGACACTGAGAAGAAAGATTACAAAAATAAGTACAAGGCACTTAAAGCTGAGTTAGAACAAATGAACTTGAAGATTGAAGCTCTGTGCAAAAAGAAAGGTGGTGAGAAAAAGACAGAGAAAGGGTTGGTTGCTGATACTTATGATTGGAATGATGAACCACTGACTTCAGATGAAGAAGACACCACAAGAGTCAGGGCTTTTATGGCAATAGCTGAGGATGAACCAGCTGTTGGAAAAGGTGATGCTAGATCAGGACAATGGGTTGACATCACAATGAAAAAGGTACACAGGCTTTAATCTATGTCTGATAGTGATGAACGTAAACATGTCCTTGATTACACCATTGTTGATTTGCACTTTGTTGAGGAACAAAGAAAGAACCTACTTGATAAGTTTCACTCTGTTAAATCTGAAATGATAAATGCTAAGGCTGAATGTGAAACCCTCAGGCGGGTTAATTTAGAGAAAATATCCCTGCAAAATGAAGTAGCTAGATTAACCTTGAAAAACATAGCTTTAAATGATCAAGTCACTGAATTGAACAAGATTATTGAAAAATGGCTGTGTGCTAGGTTTACTATTGATGAATTGCTTAGGGATGAAGTGCCTGCTGACTTAAAAAGGGATATATCTGCTAAGAAAAATAAGCTGAGGATTCTCACCAAACCCAAAGACATTGTCTTTAAATCTACAGAGACTATTCATATGTCAGATACCTCTTTGACAAATGACCCTGTCTCTGAAGATGTGGCTGAGCTACCACCGTTGCCCAAACTCTCTGGAGTTGAACCTAGCAGTTCTTCTAGATCTGCTAAGGATGAACTTAGGACAGATATTGAGAATCCTCCAGCTAAAGTTTTTCATGTGCCTGCTAAACAAACTGGTAAACAAGTAGCTTTTAAGCCTGTTACTACTAAAGCTGTGAATAAGGTTGACCCTACCACTGAAGATCGCCTGTTGTCTCTTATGAAAGAAGTAGAACTCTTGAAACAACACATTAAGCCTTCCGCTGAATGCTCTACTTCTCATGAACCTAAGTCAGTCCTAGGTGAACCCAAAGGGGAAAGGTTAATCAAACCTTATTGCAATATATGTAAAAATTCTCACCATTCGACCTTAGATCATGACAGACACATGACAGCTAAAAGAGCTCAGACACCCTCTAGGGACAGACCACAGAGTTCCAAAAGGCAACAGGGAAATTACAAACCTTATCCTCCCTGTAAATTCTGTGGGTTCACAGACCATCACTCAAACGAGTGTGGTGACTTCCCTGGGTGTGATATCTGTGGGAGTTATAACCATGAAACAATGAATTGTCCATCCCAACGCCAAAAGTTTTTCAGGAACACAAGAGTTGCTAATAAGCAATTCAGGGAACCCACTGGAAAGTGGGTTCACCATAGGAACTAATCTGTTTCTATGTATCTGTGCAGAAATATCTCAAGGAATCGGTATGGTATCTAGATAGTGGCTGTTCTAGACACATGACAGGGATTCAACAATACCTGCACAGATACTCAAAGGAGCCAGGTCCTAAAGTGGTATTTAGAGATAACTCTTCAGGTGACACAGAAGGATATGGCTCAGTGAACTGCAATGGGATTACATTTACCAGGGTTGCATATGTGAATGGTCTTAAACACAATCTTATTAGCATCAGCCAATTGTGTGATGCTGACTATAAGGTTTTGTTTACTAAGACTTAGGGAACCATATTCAACAAAAACAATGATGTTGTGCTGATTGCACCTAGAAGGAGAGATGTTTATGTCATCAACATGGCTGTGTGCTCTGAAGACAGCTCAAATTGTTTTCTTGCCAAAGCCTCTGAAAGTGTCAACTGGCTGTGACACAAAAGACTGTCTCATCTCAACTTCAAGAACATCAATAAGATAGCCACTCAAAACTTGGTTGCTGGTCTACCTTCAGTAATGTTTTCCAAAGACAAAACCTGTTCTGCCTGTGTCAAAGGAAAACATCACAGGTCTTCATTCAAGACTAGGCAATCATTCTCTATTGACAAGTGCTTACATCTCCTTCACATGGATTTGTTTGGGCCTGTCAAACCTCAAACCATTAATCACAACAAATACACCTTGGTCATATTTGATGAATTTTCAAGATATACATGGGTGTTCTTCCTCAGAAGGAAATGTGATGCAGCTGAAACCATCATGTCCTTCATCAGACAGGTTGAAAATTTGAATGATGTTAGAGTCAAAGCTCTAAGAAGTGATAATGGTACAGAATTCAAGAATCATCAACTTGAATCATTTTGTGATGAAAAAGGGATTTCTCAGAACTTCTCTTCAGCTGGCACTCCTGAACAAAATGGTGTGGCTAAAAGAAGAAACAGGACCTTGATTGAAGCAGCAAGAACTATGTTAAATGGTGCAGCCTTACCAAAGCGATTTTGGGGAGAAGCTGTTCACACTGCCTGCTACACTCAAAACAGATCAATCATTGTCAAAAGACATGGTAAAACCTCCTATGAAGTTTTCAGAAAAAGATCTCCAAACGTCAGCTATTTTCATGTGTTTGGATGCCCTGTGTTTATTTATAACTACAGGGATAAACTTGGAAAGTTTGATGAAAAAGCTGATGATGGTTTCTTTTTGGGATACTCTCCAACAACCAAAGCCTTCAGAGTATTCAACATCAGAAGACAAGAAGTAGAAGAAACATTCCATGTCAGATTCAATGAAGATGATGAAGTCATACAGAGAATAGGAACAGAGGGTGATGAAACAGATTTTAATGAAAATATTTCTTTCCCAAGTGATGAGTTCACATAACCCAGACCTACCAGTCATCATCACTCCAACACTCTCACTCCTTATGTCCCTGCTTTTGATCCTCTGTCTACTCACAACATAGAAGTTCCTACCTCTCAGGAACTTGATGAAGAAGAACCTCAAATCTCTGATGGTCCTTCTCATGATATTGATGACTCACCAATTCTTCAAATCCCTGAAGATTCTCCTGCTGATAATGAAATAGCTTCCCTTGAAATGGCTGAAGAAGACTCTGACACTGAAGTAGTCTTTGAAGAAAGCCCTCCTAGCCAGCAGGATGAGACTCAACTTGCATCAGCTGTGCCCTCAAGTACCCCTGTCCTTGAATCCCCAGCTCCTCAAAATAAGTGGTCAAGAGATCAACACATACTTCTTGTCAATATTATTGGGGAACCAAATGCAGGGGTCACAACCAGACAACGAATCCAAGACTCAGAGTCAGCCTCAGCCAATGAATGTCTCTTTGCTGAATTTCTCTCACAAATTGAACCTAAAAGAGTTGTTGAGGCACTAATAGAAGAAGGATGGGTAGCTGCTATGCAAGAAGAAATCAATCAGTTCAAAAGGAACAAAGTATGGACACTAGTGCCAGCTCCACCTGGAAAGAATATCACAGGCACTAGATGGATCTATAGAAATAAGATGGATGAAATTGGGAACATCATCAGGAACAAGGCAAGACTGGTAGCACAGGGGTTCTCTCAGACTGAAGGAATTGATTATGATGAAACATTTGCACCTGTTGCTAGACTTGAGGCCATCAGAATCTTCCTTGCTTATGCTGCCTATATGAACATCACTGTGTATCAGATGGATGTTAAGAGTGCCTTCCTCAATGGTGATTTGGCTGAGGAAGTGTATGTTGCTCAACCTGAAGGATTTGAGAACAGCGAGTTTCCCAACCATGTATACAGACTTCACAAGGCAATGTATGGTCTGAAACAGGCACCAAGAGCATGGTATGAAACTCTTTCAAATTTCTTAACTGAAAATAAATTTATCAGGGGTTCTATTGATAAAACACTCTTTACCTTCAAGGACAAGAGTGATTTCATAATTGTGCAGATTTATGTGGATGATATCATCTTTGGGTCAACAAATGTCAATCTTAGTAAACGTTTTGCTAAATTAATGACCAAGAAATATGAGATGAGTATGATGGGTGAATTAACTTACTTTTTAGGTTTTCAAATTAAACAATGTCCTAAGGGAATTTCAATTTGTCAAGAAAAGTATGTTAAGGATTTACTTAAAAAATATGACTTAGCTGATTGTGCATCAGTGAAATGCCCCATGCTTCCACCCAACAACTTGGGCCCTGATGAGTCAGGGGTCTCTGTCAATGAGACTTTATATAGAGGCATGATTGGGTCACTGATGTATCTAACAGCCAGTCGTCCAGATATCCAATTCTCCACATGTCTCTGTGCAAGGTACCAAGCTAACCCAAAAGAATCCCATCTAGTGGCTGTTAAGAGAATTTTCAGGTATCTCAAAGGAACACCATCCCTAGGTCTATGGTATCCAAAGGAATCAGGCTTTGATCTCAAGGCCTATTCAGATTCAGATTATGCTGGATGCTGTATTGACAGGAAAAGCACTTCAGGCAGCTGTCAAATCCTAGGAGGAAAATTGGTTGGATGGAGTGCTAAGAAGCAAAACTCTGTGGCTATGTCTTCAGCTGAATCAGAATATGTCGCTGCAGCCAGCTGTTGTGCTCAGGTGCTCTGGATGAAAAGTCAATTGGCTGACTATGAAATCTTGTATGACAAAGTACCAATCTTTTGTGACAACACCAGCGCCATTGCCATATCCAGCAACCCTGTTCTTCACTCTCGTACCAAACACATTGATATCAGGTATCATTTTATCAGGGATCATATAATGAAGGGAGATATTGAGCTGCATTTTGTTCCCACAGAGCTGCAACTAGCTGATATTTTTACAAAGCCTTTGGCTGAACCTTCGTTCAACAGACTAGTTGCTGAGCTAGGGATGCTCAATATCTCAAAGCCTGTGGCTTGATATTAAATGTGTTCATTAAATGATTGATTCTATATTAAATGTTTTTCACATGAAACTAGGTAGTTACTTTCCAAGTAAATGCAAAAAACATTCTCAAATATTTAATCATTTATTTTTCGGATAACGAGGAGACAAACTTTTTGAAAGGTCAAGGGGACCCACGTGAGCAGTCATTTTCGCACTTTGCATTTAATACGGTTGAATAACTGTTCACTTAAGTTTGAATATATATTGTCTTCTTTCTCTTCTCACCCACCACCATTCTAAAATCTACTTCTCTCTCTAAGTTCTTATCTCTCTCAACCATCCGCCATTTTCGTTCACCTTCAACCTCCAATCCATGGCGTTTTCAGTTCCAAAGGCCTCCAATGTTAACTTCGAGATCAACGAGAGCATCCTCGCCTCCAACAATGCCATTGGATGGATTAAGGCACCAAACAGAACCTATTTAGATCTAGTAAATTTCATGCAGAATTGTGACCTAAATGAAGCCTTCAGCAAATCTCCATCCACCTTTTACCAAGAATACCTTAGGGAATTCTGGTATTCTGCTGAAGTGGTAGAAGACACCATTACATTTAGCCTTTCATGCAATGAACACCCTTTTGCCTTCTCACTTAAAGACTTTTCTAGTGTGGCCGGATTAAAACATGGAGATGAGTGCCTAAAGGTAGTTGACAAAAAGGCTGTCAAGGAAGCCCTGGCCACACTCAACCCTTGCCATGACGTTAACCATGCCCTTACACCAGTTGAGGTCCTCGCCAAATCCCCTCTGAAGATTAAGTATTTCACTCCTATGTGGCGTGTCCTCTTCACCCACATTGTGAAGTCCCTGGGAGGAATGCAGGGATCACAGGATCAGATGTCGTTCAATCGTCAGGCTATTGCGTATGGATTAATCTGGGGAGCTGATGTTGACGTTGGAAGCATTCTATTCTCAAACCTGGTAGAACAACTGAAGGGAAGGAATCAGGTCAGGGAAAAGAACATCTGTTATGTGCGCTTCCTGTCCCTGATCTTTGAAAGTCTGCTGGGAGATAACTACCACAACAAGGCCTTGACTGCTCTTAAGCCCTATCGCATCACAGGCGCCATCTACAAGGAAATAGGAGCTGAGGATATCCCTGTCACCACCCATATGCTGAACGTGGCCAACCAAGTACCAAACGCTGAGAAGCCCTTGCTCCCTTCCTCTGAGAAGGTGAATACTTCTAGTGTTGTAGGCAAGTCTATGTCTTTGACCTCTGGGCAGCACACTACTAAGTCCAAGGCTTCATCTGGCCAACAGCCTAAGAAGAAGAAAATCCCCTCTTCTTCCCACTCCAAAGCTGTTATTAAGGCCAAGGGAAAGAAGACTGACACCGCCTCTGGTCCAGATACTCTTGTGGATTCAGACTCTTTGGCTGACAAACAACAGGCGTCTAGTGTCTCTAAGTCAGCTGAGACAACAGGAAACCAGCCTGATCAAGCTGATATCTCACAGGTAATCAGTGTACATTTTTAAAGGTTCACAAGCAGCCACTCTCATTTGTCTGTAGGAGAGAGTGGTGAAGTTAGGGTAATCCTCGACCCATAGAAGTCTGTCATTACACTTAGAATACTTTAAGACTTATGTACACCCTGTCTTTGCACCAGGGAATGATTCATTTGTGTTTATAAAGCACCCCGATGACCCTGCACCTTCTAGACAGTATTCAGGCTAACAACAACCTGAATACACTAATGTCTCAACCTTGATCAGCTGTACTTCACACAGCCTCTTGGTTCCTTCCTTAAAAGAGTCCCAAAGGATTTATCCTTTCAGGGGGAGCTGAATCATCACCCTAAGCTTTCCTAGGGGCAGTGTAACAGGCGACCTACAACAACATATGTTTCACTCTTAAAAGAGTCCCAAAGGTTTTAACCTTTTGGGGGGGCTGAATAATCACACTCAGCTTTCCTAGGGGCAGCGAATGGCGATCATTAACCACACTTTATTCACACTTAAAAGAATCCCAAGGATTTATCCTTTGGAGTGGCTGAGTAATCACCCTCAGCCTCTCTGGGACAGCGAAATGGCGACCATTCCCCTTCTATTTTTCCCTGTTACTAATTACAAAAAATTTGCAGGCTGAAATTGTACAGCCAGTCATCGAATCTCAGGTACAACAAGAAAAGGAGGCTGAAACTATGACTCAGGACAAACCAACTGATGAAGAGCCTGTGTTAAATGCTGATGAAGAAATGCTCTCATTAGAAGATTATGTCTCTGATATTGAGCCAATGCCTGAGGATGAATTCCCTGAGGGAATGTTCGATGAAGAAGATGAAGAAGATGAGGAAGACCAGCTGTCTGTCTCTCCTCCAAAAGGAATAGCTATGTCTACACCAGCTGGTGACAAGACTTCTCCTCTCAAGGAAGCTGTTGATACTCCAAACTCTGCTACCTCAGCAACAACAGTCTTCCAAAGACCAACTTATGATCCAACAGCAGAATTTCTCATGTTTGATCATCCTGCCCAGACCAACTTTGACTTAATACCAAGGGGGGATGACTATGCTCAACAAAGCCTCAATATCAAGAATCTTCAGCCAGTCCATCATCAATCTGATATTGAGCGCTTATCAAGGAAGCTGGATGTGATCAAGTCAGAGATGCACAACTTTACTGTGACATTTCCAGGCATCATAAAAAAGGTTGTGACTGAGGCTGTCACTGAGCCAATTCAGGATGGTGCAAGAAAAGGTGTAGCCCAGGGACTCAGTCATCTTTCAACACGTATCAAGGATGCTATTGACTCGGCTGTCCCTGCTATGTTCCATGAACATGAACTCACCCTACAAAGGCAATTTAATGTTGTTCGCAACAGACAATACAACCATGCTAACTTTATTGTCAGGCGTGTTCAGGCAAATACTAATGCAAATGCCAACCTCCTGCTGAAGATTGCCAGGGCTTCACGAAAAAGACAACGTGCTATGGCTGCCTCTGTGGAACAGATTGCAAGGCGTTTTCAAGCACGTTCATCCAAACATCTGCAAAGTAAGGATAAACGTGAGGGGGAGAAGATTACAACACTCAGCCTTGCATCTGCTGAACAAGGCTCATCATCAGCTAACCCCACCACTACACCTGTTCCTCTCCAAGTCATCACACCAGTTATAATACCTGATGATGAGGATGATACTCAGGGGGAGCAACAAACTGAAGATGGAGCTGACTCATCAAAGTCTCTAGTTTTGGTTAACACCAGCAAGCCTGAGGATGATGATGAGCCAGCTGCCAAGAAACTAAAATTCACTGTTAGCTCTCTCCCCAAAGCTATTCAAACTCAGGCTCAGACAGCGTTTCTCAAAAGAGCTGAAGTTTTGAAAAACATAAGTGTGGAGTCCTCTGTCTCGAAGAAAGTAAAGGAGATAGTTTTGGTTGACACATATACCAAACTTAAGAAGATAGCTGCGATGCTAGAGACAGGAGGATCCACCACAGACCTTTCACAATTCTCAACCTTTACACCTTCCGATGAGATTCCTTTGACCCCTGAAGAAATTGAGCAACAGGCTGAAGAATTCAAAAGATTAAGTGAACTCAAGACAGCCAAAGAATTAAATGAAGCGACTCTGAGGAAGATGACACCACCTGAAAGAGAAAAACAAAAACAAAGGTTGAGAGAAATGGAAGTAAAACGCTCTGAGGCCTTAAAGAAAGTCAAAGCTGACTATGATGCCTGCGTGAACAACAGATATGCTGCTGGCAAGATAACCAAGTTCAAATACACCATTCATAAATCCACAAACACCCCACAAATGATCTTATGGAGGGAAAACCAACAGAGAAATATGGATGTGTTTGACAACTTCAGGTTAAAGACACTTGGGTTATCAGAATGGTTCGAACTTGAAGCCTTAGCTGCCAAAAAGTCTGGACAGGCAAATTTCCTTCTGCTTAAAACTCTTAAGGCCAAGTTCAACTGGATCAAGGAAACAACAGCCAAACTCAAGATTGATCCCCCACCACAGCTTTTTGAACAAGAACCCCCAAAGACAGGCAACAAAAGGAGAAGAATTTCACAAATTGTAAATGAAACTTTTGTTACTGAAGATGTTCATGTGGATGGTATGCACAGGGACTTGATCCTCCCAAATGGTATTGTTGGCCCTGTTGATGGTCAGACATACACAGAGCCTGAAAGAGGAATGGCATTCATGAACAAGGCTTGCCAGTATGCTTTTCAGAGGGAAGATGAGCTGTGCTTAGCTTCAACTGTTCAGCTACTATGTCACAAGAAGTGTCTCAAGATCAACACAGAGTATTCCAAGAAGTTTGCAAAGACTTTGCAGGATGAAATTGATAATAGATTAGACTTGGCTGAAGCTGAAGAAAGAATAAAAAATGATGACTATTGAAGATGTTCACAGCCCTTTTACCTTCATCTTTTATTTTACTTATGTAATGAACTTGTAATTTTCTTTAAGTCTTAATAAAATCATGAGGTATGTTTGTTTAGATCTGTTATGTGTAAGAAGAAGCTGTTAAACTCACTTACCTTAACTTAGTTAGATCTAGCATTATTTATGTTTAAATAGGGGGAGATTGTTGGGAATCTAAACTTGTTAGATTCCCTGATCATTGATTTAAACATAATTAGGCTGATAGATAGTCCATTGCCTGTGCCTAGGAGGCAGGCAAGTTTCACAAGACTCACAGAGATCCAAGTCTCTGTGAGCAACCTCAGAGGAGTCCATGTCAGAGACATTGTCAGGGAAGTCAAAGATTACCTGAAGACATACTCATTGGCTGTGATGGATAACAGCCAAGATGTATCAGGGACTCTGAGGGGTTGAGAGTTAACAGGGGTGGCAATACCCTGATAACTCTCAGCACACTTTGGACATGCCATTTGTGTGTTCGAGACTATGAAGAATAAGGAAACTGTTTTTGACAACTGTTCCTTAAAGCATAATGGAAGACTACCAAGAATAGAAGGACATCATGTGACTGATGTGGGAACTTGTAAAAGCTTGTGTAGTCGACATCAAGTACTGTTTAAGTCAAACTCGTAACACTATAAATAGGATGTGTATCCATGCATTAATGTTTAACACTTTTAGATATTAAGAACATTAGTGCGTATAACTTAGTGAATCAAACAGCTACGACTGTATTCATAAGTTAGGGTTTATTGTTGTTCAAAGTGTGCACAACACATTGTCGTCAAACTGTGTTATCCATAACACTTGTAATTCTTTATTATACAATAATAAGATTACGTTTGAAAAGTAATACCTTGTGTTGATTAAGTTAAGATGAGGGTTTCTTGCATTGATTAGGGACTTTCAAAAGAAAACTGCGCACCCCCACTTGCTTCTAAGATAGATATCGCTAACCCATATCAAAGCATGCAAATTCCAAATGAGAATGCATGTACCAAAGAGGATGTTCCAAAAGAACGAAGCGGTCCAATCATTGTATACCATTCAATTAAGGACATTCTCAGAGTTTGGTTGCTGAAGAAGCTGATATCTAAGAAACAAGTGTCTCAGGGGATTTGCAGTTAAGCTTACAGTGTAACGGCTTACATTCAAATCACAGTCTGTAACCCGTTCTTCAGAGGAAGGGAAGTTTATCTACGCAACGATAACTTACCCTCAAAACGAGAAATTAAATTTTCTCGGACACGAGCTTACATTTAAACTATTCAAAGGTTTTAAGCTCGTGTAAATGGCTCCTCGTTAAATGACAGATGATGACCCGGACTTCAGAGACAGGGAAGTTTATCCACGCAACGATAACTTACCCTAAAAACAAGAAATTAAGTTTTCTTGGACACGAGCTTATCCTAAAACCATTCAAAGGTTTCTAGCTCGTGTATAAGGCTCATCATTAAATAACAGATGATGACCCGTTCTTCAAATAAAGGAAAGTTTATCGCCGATGATAAACTTATCCTTACAACGAGAAATTAATTTTTCTCGGGCATGAGCTAATAATAAAAACATTCGAAGTTTTTAAGCTCATACACAATGAATTACAGTTAAATGTCAGACTGTAACTCGAACTTAAAATAAAGGAAAGATTATCCTTTATGATAACTTATCCTCTTAACGAGAAATTCATCTTTCTCGGTCATGAGCTTGTATTAAAACATTCGAAGTTTTAAGCTCATAAAGGAAAGTGTATCTTTTAAATAAGAGAACTTTTCCTCATAACGAGAAATTAACCTTTCTCGGTCATGAGCTTTCCGTTAAAACAGTCAAAGTTTTCAAGCTCATGAAAACGACTTCTAAGTAAATGTCAGCTTAGGACTCGTCCATCAGATAAAAGGAAAGTTTATCGCCGATGGTAACTTATCCTTAACAACGGGAAGTTTACAACTTCTCGGACTTGAGCTCGTTTTGTAAGATATTCAACATCTTAAGCTCAAGTAATTGTTTTTCAAAACTTTGAACACAATTTTTCAAGAATTTTTCAAAAGGTTTTTTCTAAATCTTTCAAAATTGTGTGTTCAAAATGTTTTGATACAAAGAGCATGTCTTCTGGAATCGATAATATTTACGACACTAGAAATGTCATTCAATAATGACACGGGGTTGTAAATAAAGTTCGAGCAGAAGTTCAAATGTTTTAAAACATGCTCAAAATGGTTTTCTATTATTTCCGATAGTAACCCGCTTTTCACTTTGAAGTCAAGCATTTCACCGGAAAGCTTTGACTTCAGAATCCGAAGTTATCATCTCCACCAACCGTAGCAATTTACAATTGATATCTACATACTCGACGATGCGACTACTCAAACGGTGACTACAACTCTTTCAATAGAACACGGGTCAACAATTGAGGGGGAGCAATTGTCCAGCATTCAGAATCTTTGACGCCGTAAGTGCCAAATTCACATGTTGGTGTCAAGACAACGATATCAATCAAATGGAGTTTAAAGATAACTTCAGACGTGATGAGGCGACCAACATTCGTGAACAAGAACCATGTGCTTCTTTCATATGATGTTCTCCACCATTCAGGTCCAACCTCATAAATTGCTAATCTTATGAATTCATTATCATATATGATCTTTGCACGTGATAAATACCTTACACTTGTGTTTAAAAGGTATTTAATCTTGTGAATTCATGAAGATAATTGGATTTGCATTTTTCTTCCCAAATTTTCTTAAAATGCTATTAAATCAATTGATATTAAAAACATCGATTGGGTTAATATTTTTAATATGGGGGAGAAAATGTGATTTAATATGGGAAATGATTAATCACAAAGGGTTTGACTTAACGTGCTAGCTCATCCCGACATGTGCGAAATGTTTTCGGATATCGTGCCATATGTTAAGGGGGAGCAAAATGGATTTGCACTTCAAAATGAATTTCATGGTGACATACACTTACCCAAAACATCTCTATTCACGACGGTGAAGATTGTGGTGACATAAGGATGGTAGGATAGGTTAAAGTCCAATGATTCCTCTAGAACCGGAGGAATCTTCCCAAGGACATTCCATAGCTAGAAATAGTAGTCCTTAGGAAAGATGGAGAAAGATTGTGAACGTAGCTGAATGCCGACCAAGTACTTAAGTTAGCACTGGAACAATCACAACAAGGTGCTAGTGATGACGTATTGGTAAGCATTGAAGGGGTTGAAGAATGAAAAAGAATTGTAAAGATAAAGGGTGTAAAGAAAGAAGCCCTCCTTTCAACTTAGGCAGAAACCGGGTCAATACATATGCTATTAAGATCATTGTTTAATGATTCTTGATATTGAAGACATACATCATGGACCCAGTGATGCAAGGCACAACCCATCCCAGCTAACTCAGATATCTCTTAAAAGATATTTGTTTTAATCACACGGAGACAACACATTATCTATTGATTTATTCACTCCGAATAAATTGGTATTGAAATGGTGGCACTCCTCTCCAGCCTCCGATCACTAAAAATACAAAATGCACGATCGAGTCTAGAGCCATTTGAGATCATCAAATATCTCATTAGGACACACTTTCATATTTCCTTGCTTCTTCACACACTGTGAAAAGTAAGAAAGATCTTAAGAGTCCTACGCAAAATCTTCATGATCTTGCCTGAACATCCGAGTAATACGAAAGTATTTACAATGAAGATGGAAATCCTTCTTGAGCGAATATCAAAAAGCTCATGGTAGGTGACTTGTGCGATTCTTTATGAATCAAACTTGTGATAACTGGAAAGCAACAGCTGTTTAATTCTTAACTGAATTTAAACACGTTCCAGGCCTCTACGCAATATCTTAGTGATCTTGCCAGAACACTCAGAGTGATACCTTAGTGTTCACAGTGATGAGTGGAAATCCTTCTAGTGTTAACCTCAAACAGCACTTGGTATGTAACTTGCAAGATTCTATACGAATCAAGCTCGTGACAACTGGAAAGCAACGATGGTGCGGTTCTTAATTGAATTTCACTTGTTCCAGGAACATGAATTGACGGCTTCAAATCATGCGGATATTATTATCCAAATGATTCACTCTTTATTTTCGCAGTCAGCTTTGGACGGTCGAATAAAGAGAACGGGTTTACCCGCGAAATCCTGTCAGGAAGTTACTTAATTGAAACTATCCGTCACGGGTACGATATCTAATATCGTCCAACGGTCTTCACCGACCGGAGGTAAAATGCTACCGATTTAGAATGAAATGTTCAAAGCCATTTCGTTCGTGTCTACTTATGTTGCGGCATTTGAAGACGGTGGCATTGCGGAATCCAAGAAGAAGTCGTCCCCACATGCTTATACTTTATGCACTTAATATCTCATTTAAATTCTAGAAAGCCTAAAAGTTAAGTCTTCCGCTGTATCAAACTCTGAAGCTTTCAAGAATTATAAAGGTATAAGTATGTGGAACATGAAGTCACGAAGAGGCGAATATCACAAGTGATGAATGCACAAGATCAAGGCAAGGAAACATGCTCAAGGCTGAAGTCAAAGATCACATCAAGCATGTTCACAAGAACAAGATCAAAGACTCAAGCATAGTATGCTAGGTTTAAGATTTTGTAAAATGGTGTGACCTTCCTTTGGGGAGATTGTTGGAAATACGTTTTTCCAAGGAAAGTCTCGGTCACATCATTATTAGCATAGATCACGAGCTATAGACTATTTAGGACATTGTAACTTGGAGTGACCTCCCTTTGGGGGAGATTGTTGGAAATACGTTTTTACGTATTTAGAAAGGATCGGTCACTCCAATGATATTGGGCTCGTGATCCAATATAGCCCATATAGCCCACATGTAGGGTGGGCTATATAAACCCCCCTCCTAGCATGTTAGGAGGGGTTGTTGGTTCACTTCCATTTCACATAATCACATTTTCCATCTTCCTTTCATCCTCTCCCTTCTCTCTCTTCTTTCTCTCTCTAAGTTCTTCCATTTATCATCATTCAATAGATTAATACAATGCTAAATCCTTAGAAAAACACGATCCTACACTGGAACATCTCACAGAAAAATAATCGAACAATCTAAAATGTAACAAAACATAATTGCTTTTAACATATCGGCTATGATGTACTGTATTTAACGGAAATCTTTAGCAGGTAAACCTGACCGGTCCAAGTCTGTTATTAAAATGGCCTGTATCTACCCCTTATTCAACTCGTCTTAGTCTTTTTTAGTTTATATCTTGTCTTAGTCCTTTTTAGTGGGTCATAAAGGTACACCTTGATTCCTCGATAATACAGTAGCTAAACCTGATATGTGATAATAAACCTGCTATTAAGAGCTATGAAAAAAGGGTAATACTCGCCAAAACTGGTTTGCAGGATTTTGCTGATACTTAACAAAGAAAGTCACGACATAAGATACTTATCATAGTGATTTTTCTCATCAGAACTAGTTATGTTACTGGAGCCGAAATTTTTATCGAGTGAGTTCAAAACTAAAATTAGTAGTAACATTTTGTTGATGTTCAAACTACATCTCAACTTATTGCTTGATGAAATGAGATATTGAGCACAACTTTTTTATTTAGTCATGGATTAGTAAACTTACACATGGGCTTTGACTTTTTTTGGTCTTTCTTTATCAAAATTGACCTTAAATATATATTCTTGTATCATATAACACTTGATGATAATTATAAAAATGAAAAGAAATATAAAGCCCAATCCATCCATATATTATATAACACAGGCGAAAATAGCTAAGGTTAATGTTGAACCGGTTTGACTTTGAAAAGTCAAACTGGACACTTATTCTGGAACGGAGGCAGTATAAAACTGTAGATCAAAGTTTCTACATATATTAGCAGTGTTTTAAAATAAATATTAACATAACTGTCAGGAAGTGATGTCAAATAGCAGAAGTTTCTACTTATATATTTGCGTAACTTATAAAATATTGTAATCGTATTTGGGACATAAAGGTTAGGCTGTGTGCATAGATTTCTTGTGTTAACTAATGCAAATGAAATGTAATTGTACCTCATTGCAACTACAGTAGCTTCTTGCACGTTTCTTTAGTTCACGTACCTACCTGCAGCACCACATGAAGGACTTGACCTATAGAATATGTTGATACTGTTCTCTAGTGCCACGACGATCTATATGAAAGGGCAGTTTTTTTTATGCATTCAACAATGTTGAAGATGGCTACTACCACTAATCCACTACGAGCTTACTACATATACACGAAAGAGCATGAACTTGTAAAGGATCCAATTCTGATGCCTATGGAATGGTTTTAAGCTTGGTCATTGCAACGTGCCAATGAGTACCCTTTGATTCCTTTCCAAGTTTTTAACTATTCCTTCCATTTTCTGTGTTTTTGCTGCAAACTTCACAAACATCAACTATACGCATAAGTTCCATGTTTGACATGTATCCCACAAATCAACCACCAAGCATGAACCCAGTTGTGGAGTAATGTCCTGCCTCTTTTCAGAGAATGTGTTTCCTTCTACCATGTCAACTCCCGCGTGAAAATGAGAATTCATCGTTTTATCAGTCCTACTTGAGTTTTTTGGATCACACAACGTCTACTCTACACTGTACTTAAGACTCCATGAGAGGATTGTTTGATCTACGGTTGTGGAGACTTTCTTAGTAACTCGCCTTTTACCACATCTTCAAATGAACAATTATTTTGGCTCCCAAAACCACACGAGTCAATTCATATACCTTGGTGAGCCTGTGATAGACATCACAATTAGCGAATTAGTCATTTCTATTATTATCTAACTTAATTATGTCACTGGTTTTGCTTTCATAGTATTTGGTAGTTTTCTAGTGAGTTTAAAGTGGGTCATGGGAAGAATTGTATTTTTAGAAGGCAAACTCACACACTGAGCTATAATATATACATTCGTGTGTCGCCTTGACGTTGTACTACTGCCTAGGCTTGGCGCACCCCTCCAATTATTAGTTCCAAGTTTATTTGCTGCATTAGTGAGCCTATGTACTGTGCATCTGTCTGACTGTGTACACCCAATAAATGACAGCTTGTTGAAGTCCTGTATATGGTTCACACATTTTCTTTAAATGAGAACTCGCACATTGAACGACAATATTCATTTTGGTAATGGGAAGCGTTGTGTATATGGTTCGACCAGAGTTATCACATAACTCAAATTAGTTTATATCAGAATGCATACAAACTTAAGTTCAAAAAAAGAAAAAAGAATGCATACAAACTAGTTTGAAGAAACCCCCTTATATAAGTCCCACATCGCCTGGGTGAGATAAACAAACAAGGAAGAGTGTGTATAAAAACAAAGTCCTGGTATTGGAATAATCATACCTTTTCTCGGCCTTTTGGCTAAGATCAAGTGTAGTATCTGTTCTTATCAGTTTAATATCTGATATGTGAGCCATCGGCTCACTCGATATTAATCTTATTTTTTATGGGGGAAGAGCCCACCATGGTAGCTTGCTGCCGGGGTTCTTCACGTGTCGCCTTGGCGTTGCACTACTGCCTTGGCTGGCGCACCCCTCCTATCCATAGTTTAAACTTTTTTGGCGTTGCACTCCTGCCTTGCCATTGATTTGCTAAACAAAAGACATCTTCTATTTTGCTATCAAAATTCAAGACATGGTCAATATAAAAATTCAGGACAAGGTCAAGGCCTCAATAACTCAACGAGATGGTTTGTTTGATCTACAGTTGAGCGAATTAGCAACATTGGTAATTTCTCTCAATAATATCATTGATTTTGCTTTCAAAATATACATCTGGTAGTTTATCAAATGAGTTTGAGGGCGTAGCCAGGAATTTATTTATGGGGTGGCCAAAAGTTTTTTGAAGACGTTAGTAAGTTCTAAAAAACATCAAATCTATAACTAAATTATGTGAAAATGTTGCAACAAGTTTATTTATTTAGCGTTTTGGTTGCACACGCTGCTCACTCGTATCATTAAAATCATCCAAAAATTAATCTAAACTAAAATGTGTAGTTATATTTTTGTCAATGTAAAGATTTAAACTATCCAACCCTCAAACACTTATATAAATAAACCAGTTAAACCCTTAATATGAATTAAACTATCCAGCCCTCAAACACTTTGTGAACTATACGTACAATCAGAATGATTGGTATTGTAAACTGTAAAGAAACAAATAACAAACACTAATTAAAGGTTTAAAATTGAAAGCTTTAACTTCACGTCAGTAATATGTTGAGGATTTTTAGTTTAATATAGATCACATGCTAAACAATCGGGATTCCAATTGCAGTCTGCCAGTTTTTTTAAGATGGCCCGCTAAGTAATAGATCATAACACTTGACTACACTGGCCTTTTATTACATATAACGAGTAGAAGGTTTAAGATTTTGTGGGTGGGCCACGACCAGTGGCGGACGCAGGATATTGGGTAGTGGGAGGCAATTTTTTTTTTTGACAATAGCAAGATAAAAAAATTAAATCCGAATAAAAAATCGAGTATTTTAACTTAAAAATGGAAGATTTCACGTTTTTAGAGTGTTAAATGTCGAAATTCAATATGTGAGTGGGGGTCAATTTGCGTTTTTAGTGGGGGGCATTCAAAAAAATATCGAAAAATTACACTGTAATCTCGTCTTTTTGGTCGAGCTATGGAGGGCGACGCCACCCCATACCCAATACATGCATCCGCCCCTGGCCACGACCCACCTTTGCCTCCACATACCTACGCCATTGGTTTGAGGTGTGTCAGAACTCACACATACGTTGAACGATAATATGCATTCTCGTAACGTGAAGCGTCGTGTGTATGGTTCGACCATAGTTATTACATAACGCAAATAATTTTATACTTGTATCATTGCTTAAGATCTAGATATCTAGTGTCCAAAGAATGCATAATAAGTGAGAGTTGATATAAGGGTAAATGTAAAAAATACACAACGTATATTTTCAGATTATCTATTATGCCCATCAAACTATTTATGTTTTATTTACACACTTGCCACGTAGGATTTGGTCAAACATTTGAATATACCCTTTGACTTAATGGAACCGTTACTTATTTGTTAACTTGGAATTTAATTTTACATTATTGGTCCCTTAGGTAACTATCATCAAATCATAAATATCATCATATTCATAAACATCATCATCAACATCTAAAAATTACCAGAAAACACCTTCTCACCAAGTATCACTAAGCCTGGTAAACTACAATTCACCTTCCTCACCAAGTATCCAAGCTAAACTATCACTAAGCGTGGTAAATTACAAAGGAGTGCATTACAACCACCATCATCACCACCATACTCCTCCTCCTGGTCACCACCACCACCCTGGACACCTTCCTCTCCCAAAAGTCCCACCACGACCCCCAATCCTCCAACGACACCTTCCTCCACCTCACCCACTCCTTAAAAAAATCCCTCTCTTCTCCATCTTCATTCTCACCCCATCTTTTAACCTCCATCCACGTCACCATCCCCATCCACTCCCATCAGCCAAAACCAAAGATACAAGCTGAGAAGCAAGACCATTCAAATCCTCAGGCTTTTGGTCTTCAAAAAGGACAGAAGCTGTTCAAGGGTCTTGTCTTTGGTTCCAGATGTTATTAAGCTTAGGATGGCGTGGATTGAAAGCCGAGAGAAGACAACGTTGGTGTTTGGGGAGTGTTTGGATAGGAGATGGGTTGATAGTGTGGTTGAGACATGGGTTTGGTTGGAGATTGATTCTTGGATGTCCATTGATGTTTTTTCTTGTTGTTGAAGAGATTTTGTGTTGGATTGTGTCGGTTTTAAACTTGAAGATGATTTAGGTGACTATGTTAAGGAAAAAAGAAGCTTTGACTATTATGATTACGTGTGTCCACATGTTGTGTCTGTTTTCTTTATTGATTTTATCTACCATGTTTTCTCGATGATGATGTTTATGAAGATGATGATGTTTATGATTTGATGATAGTTAGCTAAGGGACCAATAATGTAAAATTAAATTCCAAGTTAACGAAATAAGTAACGATTCTGTTAAGTCAAAGGGTATATTCAATTGTTTGACCAAATCCTACGTGTCAAGTGTGTAAATAAAACATAAAATAGTTCGATGGGCATAATGAATAATCTGAAAAAGTACGTTGTGTATTTTTGACATTTACCCTTGATATAAAAACAAAGACCTATGGATGAAATAGGCATACCTTTCTCGGCTTTAAAGGTTATACTATCTAACTTCCAGCTTTCATTGAAACACAAGTATGATGAACCTAAGATGTCAGGGATGTGGTTGGGCACCTATCAACTATGCAGGCCAATATATCTTTGTAATCTCTAGAAATCGTGAAGAGTCATAAACTTTACCACTGCGGCTCTTCTTGTATTCAAACAAAAGGTTAGAGGGGCCAAACGACGTGAGTTTCAGAAACTCATAATCAACATCTTTCACTAGACTCCAAGTAGTGTTGATGTTGGCGAAATCCCTTGTATGCATGTTTCTCGTTACTTGTGCAGACACTCTGAATCAAAGAAATGAATTTATTATCTAAAAAGGACTTCCGAACTTCTTTTAAAAGTAACTTTTTCCAACCATGACATTTCACTTAAGAAATTTTACACAAGAATAACGGACAGGTTCTTTCATAACTGTGTGCATGACCATAAATCACTATATCAACTTTGTACTTTCGCCAGAGCTTTTGAAGGCTGTCTTTCCCCATCGATTCCCCAAAAGCTCCATCCACATCATAAAATGAAGTTGATGAGTACCCGCGTACACGATGAGCAAGGAAGATAAGCCACGGTTTTGTTTATCTACGGACAACAAACAGTACTCAATGAACTTATACTGTTCGGTTCCTCTCTCCAATCATGTTCTATATCAGCAATACAAAATCTAAACATCCCATAGTCTGTAGAGTACCTGCAACACGGATGCAGTTTTTATGAAAGGTTACATATCTATTAAAAATTAAAGATTAATAAAAGAGAGTGGGTTGATATGAATATAGCTACCAGAATTTTGCCGGGTTCTCAGCAGGAACGTAAAACATAGTTTCAGCCAAAACACCACATTCTCCTCCTGAGTAGTTGTTCTCAAAGAAAGATCAAGAGTCAGGCCATTCACGCTCATGATTATCACTGAAAAACATGGACTTATCAGATATTTGACAAAAGAAAGACATATTTAACACCAAGAATTTTGTGGTTCGTGCAAAGGTATTTATCCTATGTGCATCATCTAAGATTAGCGTTTTGGATTTGCCTTTTGGAACTAAGTATTGTCACTTGTATTTTCAATAATACGATTCTAATGTATTTGGATAAACGTAAACATAATTCGCTTAACACCTAAACATCAGACTCTCATTATTACAACTACGCAAATAGCCCGTCTCATTCTATGATCCTGAAAAAGTATACCTAGCTACCATATAAGGTACTGCTGATGCGATTGGCTCAACTAGTTCAGTAAATTGATCCCATTGTGAGAGGTATCCATTGACATAACAAATATCTCCAATGTGGAACACTATATCATAGTTATTTAAGTCTGCAGTAAGTTGTTTGGTTGTGTTAAATGAGCCATGCTGATAACTGTTATAGTCATTTGACCCATCAGCTTCATCCTACAATATTGAAACAAACCTTAAACATAAATTTTAGCACAGTCAAACCACAACATCCAAAAAAATTCCTACATTCCTACCTTCCCCATATCTCCGAAAATGATCACGCTTTGTAGTGAATCTTGTCCGGGGTAAGGATATGATTTGAACGGGGGGATTTGACTCCAAATAATTTTAGTGTTTGAAAGTTTGTGGCCAAGTTTGTAGGTGTTTAGTAACCTTGCATGTAAGTCAAATTACTCGACGAATCGTAATATGTTATGTTTTAAAGATTTTCAACCTAAATTAAGGTTTAGTGCCAGTTTTAATAATGAGCAACTACTTTATTTGATCCTATTGACTTAATGAATACGAGCTAGGTGTTGGTGTTTATTCGTCCCAACCAGGGTAAGATAATCAAACCTAGCTACGTACCAAAACAATGGTTAACGGATATTACTTGGAATCGTGTAATCACTTTCCAAAGTAAATTATTCGACCCTAATGCCTGGGTATCACGAATACCTACTTGGGATAAGACCAAATGCAGTTAGTGATTTAGGCACAAATCTCTAACCCTTTCGCAGTTATGTGTTTATGTTTCTGTATATTTATTAGGTTTCATGCAGGCGTTACGCGTGTATATTTATTAAAGGTGTAACCCATATCCACAAAACGAGTTGACTCGTGATGCCACTGTAGGGATTTAAAATCTAATTAACCAATTAACTATATGTACACAGCAGATTGGATATAGTTGAGCAAATATGGTTAACACGTAATAAATAATAAAAGGGTAACGAGAAAACGTACATTCGTCCAAAAACAAATGAAACAAATAAGTGGCTAAAGTAAAACACCTCTATGGTTGCTCACACAAACACGTCAAACGAACACGTCCGGATTGCTACCCGAAACCCACGTATACCCAAACACCCAGTGTCGTAGCCCAAAACGGATCAAAAACCAAAACAGCCTAAACTGTAGTTTAGTCCGATATACTTCTCTGTCCAATAACCCGGATCTTCTGTTGTCCCATATCGGACAACACTGTGCGAGAGAAAACACAAGTTCCGCCTGAGAACGAACGATCATACAGCAACAAAACCTTTGACAAGCTCTTACGATTAACGAGCTCGTAAACCTTCAATTATAGACTTTGTTTTAGCAACCTTAGGATTGATTCTAAGTTACTAAACCAACTTGGATTTAATATAATGCAAGTGTTTAGTTGTAAGATGATTAACCGAATGATATAAACCCTAATTAGGGTTTATAGAACCGATTTATGAAGATGGGGAAAAGGGCAGCGATTCTCTTGTTTTGTTGTGCAAATTTCATGTGCTTAGAGTCCGCGGGTAAGGGGTTTATATACCCATCAAACCTAGCTCTAGATAAAGCCTAAAATCAAACTTAAGCTTTATCTAAACACTCCTAATCACATCATAATACCTCTCTTCCAATTCTTATCAACTCACAACGAATCTAGACACTCAACCCCCCCTTCTAGAACCTTCTAAACCGGCCACAACAGGGTAAGGATCATCAGGGAGTTTGCCCAACTCATTTCTTGTCCAACTCATTTCTTGTCCAAACGGGTCAAAAAGGGTCATTTTTTAGAAGCGTATACGCAAAAATTGAAATGTATTCTAATGTTTAGTGTGTGTGCCCCCAATAGGCTCACACACCCCTAAACACATTTGGCTCATCCAACGAGCATGAACTAACAATGATTTGGAATTGGAACTCTTTGAATATAAAAAAATAATTAGGAATTTGAACTTTCTGAATATAAAGATTACAAACTTTTGTTGTTAAAATCGAAACATAACAAACACAAATGTCACAACAAGTTATTGTGATATTTGCGTCTCATGTTGACTTAATAATGTAACTTTGGGATTATAAAGAACTCATTGTTCTTACTTTATACCTATGTGGGATAAGTTATTGAGATAAAATTAAAATCATGCCATACAAAAATCAGAAACATATATGACTTAGCAGACTCAAATCATTTATAACGTGGTCAAATACTTTCCTTCAATGATATATTTATAAGGAAAATTGAGGGACAATAATAAAAGAAAATAAGTTTGCATTTAAAAATACAAAATACCAGTTTAACCAAGATCAAACATTTGATCTCTATATGGTCTTGCATTTGGTCACAGTTTTGTGTGATCTGGCGTCATATCATGAACCGAAAGGCTTTATGTGCATTGTATGTATTTCCAAGCACTTTCTGTATAATGGGTTAGTGTGTAAGACCCTCTATAATCCAGCACTGAAACATTTTATTCTTGCATCTGAATGATTGTGTTCATTTTAGGTACACAAATCACTTGCTGATTTTATTGGTTCATAATCGAAGTGGATGTCTTCTTATATACGTAACTAATGCGAGGGTATTGCTGTAAAGATGATGTTATTTTACAAGTTCCATATCTTGTCTCGGTCCTTTTTAGTGGGTCATATAGGTACACCTTGATTCCTCGATAATACACTAGCTAATACTTGATCTCTGACAAATAAAGTTGCTATTTCGAGCTATGAGAAAAGGGTAATTCTCATCAAAACTGGTTTGCAGGATTCTGTAGATAAACTTATTCTAACATTTTCGTTGATTTTACTATAAATGCTTAATTTTTAAGCTAATAGACACGACTCTCAAAATTTGTGACACCTAAACTAATTATGCAAACAAATAGCAGTATATAACATTATGTGATTATGTCAACATAATACTCCATTATTAATGAATAATGAGTCATATTTCTGATGCAAGAATAGAATATTTCTGTGAGGTTCTTAGCATATTATAAAAGGTAACAAAGTGCTTGGAAATACATACAATGCACATAAAGCCTTCCGGTTCATATGATGCCTGATCAAGGGAGCAGATAGCCACGCTTGGAGGACTTAAGATACTTATCATAGTGAGTTTCCAAAAACAAATACAGGCACGATGAGACGGAAATGTCGAAAATGGCGAGATGGATGGCTTGTAGCATCGGCTCTTTTCCTTTCACATACTTGGGATTACCTATCAGCGAAAACATGAGGCGTGTGAATGCTTGGGGACGCGTAGTGGATAAATTCAAAAATAGACTATCAGATTGGAAAGCTAAAACGATGTCGTTCGGGGGTCGTCTAACATTGGTTAAATCGGTTCTTGGTAGCTTGCCTTTGTATTATTTCTCGATGTTCCGCGTGCCTTTGAGTGTTATTAAAATTCTAGAGAAAATTATAAAAAATTTCTTTTGGGGAGGGGACGGGGAGGGTAAAAATCTTTCTTGGGTTAAATGAAATTTGGTTCTTGATTCTTTCGAGGAGGGGGGCTTAATATCAGGTCGTTAAGGGCGAAAAATCTAGCTTTACTAGGTAAGTGGTGGTGGAGGTTTAGGAGTGAGGGCGAGTCCTTATGGCTTAAGGTGATTAGAAGCATTCATGGGGATGATGGGGGTTTAGGATCTAGCTACACTTTGGGTGGAGGGTCGGGTGGGGGTGGGGTTTGGATCGATATTTTGAAGACGGGGGAAGAGATTGATCGGGTCGGAGTAGAGTTCTCGTCATCCTGGATAGGAGAGTTGGGTGATGGTAGGGATATTAGGTTTTGGCTAGATAGATGGGTAGACGACAAAAGGCTTTGTGATAGATTCTCTAGGTTATTCCATTTATATAGGAGGAAGGAGAGTAGTGTGCAGGATAAGGGGTCGTGGCGTAATGGCGTGTGGAATTGGGAATGGAATTGGGTTAGGCCTATTAGGGGTAGAGTTAGTAGCGAATTGGAGGAGCTTCTAGGGGTTGTTCAAAATATAGTTGTTAACTCTCAAATGGAGATGACGGCTCGGTAAAGATGGTGTGTTCATGGTTAAAGATCTCACTAGATTGATCGAGGACAAGACATTACATGTGGAAAGCGGAGGTCATGAGACGCTTTGGAATAATTTGGTGCCAAAGAAAGTGAACATTTTCGTTTGGAGAGCTCTAAAAGGAAGGCTTCCGGTTTGTGCGGAGTTAGATAAAAGAGGTATTGATTTAGACTCGGTTCTTTGCCAGTGTTGTAAAGATATCATCGAAACTTGCGCTCACTACTTGGTCACTTGTGACTTAGCAATGAGTGTGTGGGTCAAAATTTTTAATTGGTGGCAAGTGGGAACGGTTAACGTCTACACTATCGGCGAATTATTTTCATCTAGTGGAGGCGTTAATGTTCCCACCTCTTTATCTCACGTTTGGCAATCGGTTATTTGGTCATCCGGCTACTTCATTTGGAAAGAAAGGAATGCTCGAGTGTTCGGTAAAAAGGTCTCTAGCACTAACAAGATATTCTAAGATATTCAACTCAAGAGTTTCGAATGGATCGTGAGAAGATCAAAAAAATATAAAGTGTTAGACTGGCAACAGTGGTTACAGGATCCCTCTAAAATTCTGCTTATCTAACTATTCTATAGGTTTTTTGCGTTTTATCAGTGAGTGGGCGCATATTTCTGATGCATTTTTATTTTCAGTGCTTCAGTGTGGCTGTTTCTTCAGTGAGTGCTTTATGTGGCTTCTTTGGTCAGCTCGAGGAGTTACATGTGTTTCTCCTCCTCGGCTAGCTGTGACTTTCTTTCCTTGGGTCGTCTTTGATGAAGTTTTCTCCCTCTAGTGGTCCTTGTTTTAATATCTATAGTGAAGTGGGCTTTGGTTAGATATGTCGTTTGGTTCTGTTGGTTGGTGCGCTACAGGCTGTTTTTTTTCCGTTTGGGTGGTCTGCGTTTTGTTCCGGTCTGGTTGGTTATGTCTGTATATTGGTAAAAGCTGAGGTGACGCTGACGTGGAGGCGAGTGGGTTTGCCTCCACCCCACCAGCCTAAAGATCTCATTGTTGTTACTTTTTACGTATGTGGGATAAATTATTCAAATAAAATTAAAATAACAAATTGCTTTTGGTGATTTCTGCTCTTAACAAGCTCATCCTTCGATGCTCATTTTGCATTTTTAGGTTGCTGATGTAGTACTACACGAAGATCAAACATTTTGGCTGCATTTAGTTGGTGGGAAAACATCTTGTTTTTTACAAAATATTTTGTAAAAGATAAGAAAAACAAAAATTGCATTGAAAAAAATCACTAGTAAACACAAAATTCCTATTTCTTATGTTTTGTTTTGATCACTATTTTTATGTTTTTTTTCATTATTTTTACGATTTTGTCAGTTTTTTTTAACATTTTAGACCGTATCTTTACGCTTTTGTCAGTATTTTAACGTTCTCGCCAGTATGCGGTACTTTATTACGTGTTAATCTGTACTTTTACGTTTTCGTCAGTATTTTTACTTTTTTGTCAGTGTTTTTATGAAAACGTTAAAAGGCTTATTAAAACATAAAAATAATGTCGCCATGGGATTAGTCACCTAGCAATGTCGAGTCGAAAACCCAGGTATAAAAAAACGTAAAATAATGACGAAAACGTAAAAAAATTCGAAGAAAATGTTAAAAATTGACGAAAACATAAGAAATCGAACGAAACTTAAAAACTAACAAAAACGTAAAAATGCTGACGAAAACGTAAAAATACTGACGAAAACGTAAAAAAATTGACAAAAGATAAAAATATCGACGAAAACGTAATAAATTGAATAAAAAGGTAAAAACTGACAAAAACGTAAAAATACTAACGAAAAGTATAAAAATTGACAAAAGATAAAAATACTGAGGAAAATGTAATAAACGCGTTTTCTAAATTTTCTAGCTTTGTGAAATGGAAAACACAAACACGTTTCTCTAATTAAACACGTTTTCTAAATTATAAGTGTTTTTTGAAAATAGAAATCCATTCTATTTTTCTACACAAAAAATAAAAATTGAAAGAAAATGTTTTCCTAATAAACGCACCCTTTGCATTTGATCAGAGTTATATGTGATCAGGCACCATATATATAAACCGAAATGCTTTATGTGCATTGTATGTATTTCCTAGAACTTTCTTAGCAAACAATATGAGAACATACACATATAAGTATATGTTTTTTTAAACGCCTGATATGAGCTAAAACTCATATCCTTTTATCAACAAATAACCCTAAAACATGAAGCAAAATACCAATTTATCTTGCAAAAACAGTATTATGTGGTATGTTTGTGTTTGTGTACACTTGTGTAGGTAAAAGGATACATTTTCAAGCAAACAAGGAAAAATCAAGCTTAAATTGATGAAAAAGACAAAGAAGGATCAAAAGTGACAAGACTTTGAAGTACAAGGACCTATCTTGACAAACTGCCAAAGATGAAGGACTAAAGTGCAAATATTGTATAAAGTCAAGATCAAAGTCAAATTTGGTCAACTATCAAGTCAACAAAGTCAAAGGACCAATTCTGCTCAAGAATGAAGTTTGGAGGACTGAAAGTGCCAAAGAAATGAAGTTACAAGCCTTAAAGTGCAATCTGCCAAAGTCTAGGGGCTAAATCTGCCAATATTGGAAATTAATACAAGTTCAATCCATGTGTCACAATTCCAGCCAATAAGAAGAGAGAGAAAGGGGCACACGGATTGCCAACTCACAAGTATTAAATTCCCACTCAGCCGCCACTCATTTATGACAATATCACAACAATGTGATCCGTGTGACTCTATCTCAGCCATTCAGAACATGCCACGTGTCACTTTCAAGCAACCAAAAATTTCCCAGGGTCGTTTTTGAGCTAGACTGAATTTCATGAAGAGTTGTAAACATCAAAAGTGCTTATTTTTGAGAGACGAACACAATGGTAAACATCAATTAACAAGAAATCAACTCTAGAGGAAAGCCCCAATTCATGTTCATACTTTGAAGATCAACTTTGCAGAATTGTGCCACGTGGAGACCTGGGATTGGTCTCAACACGTTATCATCCCCAACAAACTTCCTCCTAATGTCTATAAATAGCCTGCTAGGTCCTCATTTGTAACAAGTAGTTAAATTTGTAAAAAAACACACACTTTACATTTCCTTTCATCTTTCTTCCTTTTTAGCTAAACTACTCAAGAGTTTGACACACTCTTGAGTTAGTTAGTTAGTTAGCATCATTTCAACAACTTTGTAACCAATTTCCATGAATAAAATTTGAATTCTTCATTTCCCGCCAATTCTTATCTTCACTCTACTGTTCATATCCTGCTTCTACTTGATCATTGTGTTGCTGCATTGAGTTTGTTATGATCATTCATTGATCATAACTGACTTTGAAGAAGAATTGTAGCTGTTTGATTGATTTCAGTTCAAGCTAGCATTCTTGAAGATTCCATTCCATGATGATGATTTCTAGTTGATTTGTAGATGTTATTGATAGTAGATTGGTTGATCTAGTGCTAAGATGGTGGTTAGCACTAGGATAGAGAGTTCAGCACTCCTCTACTTCCCAATGGTTACTACAAAAGGTTTTAAGAGTTTCTGATTTTGGTTCACCTCAATTTGTCAACTGCATGCTATTTTTCCTAGAGTAAAACTTGATGATTGCATGATCAAAGTTGTTTAGCTTGGCTGTTGTTTGATTGTTTACTTGTTTGAAGTTTAATTCTTGATTTGCTGCTTTTTACTTTGGATTGTGTTCTAGTGATAGTCTTATTTCAGTCACTTTTAGACCTACTTCCTATTTGAGTTCTAGTAGTGATAAATACTTGCAAGTAGCTTAAACACATATCTTTTTGATCACTGGATTCAGGTTGCTATAGCTTTTCATTCAGCTAAAACTTGTGCTTATAAAGTCTTTGAAAATTTTCATAAAGTTCAGATAAAGGAGTGTTTGGTATTAGCTTTTGAAAAGTTTTCAAGTGTTGGATTTTGGCAAGTTAATGTTCATTTCTAGTTGATAGGTCATAATAAAGTGTTTTAAGTCTATTTCAAGTCAACTTGAAGGTCAAACAGGCAATTGGCCATAAAAAGGTTTGGGTCTCATTTCAGTCATTTTTGCTTTAAAAAGTTCTCAATTTCATTTGCCTGGCATTTACTGGTTTCTTGATGAAAATTAACCAAACCAGCTCTCAGTTCTAGTTCAATATATGAAATTTAAAATTCTAATAGCATTTTATACAGTATTCAATAAGCATAGAGAAATAAGCAAAATTCTGAATGCATGAGTTAAGCAAAGTTTCTGTAAATGGAAACTGGATTTTGAGATCTTTTGATTCTATTCATTAACCAAGCAATTTTCTTTCATAAATCCAATCAGTATATGGTATTACATGATATTTGAGAGTTTCAGCTTTTTTTCAAAATTTTTGGTCAACGCTTGGTCAACGATAAGCCAATTTCAACTTAATTCAGATTCCCAGCTTATTACTTGATGAAATTTGTTCTAACTTGATTTCCCGTTCTTCATTTGAGCTTCTTAATCAGTTTGGGCACAAAAATCAAGTTGTGCTTGTTCAGATTGTTCTAGAGCTTATTTTGGGCTTATTGTGGAGTGCTTATTTTCTTATTTTACACTTTCAGTCAAAATCCTTTTAGAGACTTAGCTTATTTTGAATTAGAAGTGTTTTGCAATTGGTTTGAACCATTTTGGTTCAATAATAAGCTCAAACGAGCTTATTTGTCTTGTTAACCCGTTTTTGCTTAAATAGTTTCAAAATTTGCACTTTGGTCCTTGTTGTATTAGAAGGGTTTTAATACTGGCTAAACTTCCATCTTTTTAGGGTTTTCACATATTAGTCCTTTCAGTTTTGAGTTTGTTTAAATTCAGTTGGCAAGTTTGGTATTTTGTTACAATTTGGTTAGTTTGTTACAAGTTTTACATTTTTAATCCTTTTAGTTTACTGATTTGCATTTTCAGTCCCTATACTTGTTAGAATTTTCATTTTAAGCATTTATATTTCATAGAATTTACATTTTCAGTCCTTTTAGTTTTAAAATTTACATTTTTGAATCTTACTTGAATAAAAATTTGGTAATTGCACTATGTTTTACATATAAGTAGGTAATATTTTTCAGTTTTGCAAGGCTTTGTTGAATTAGCAAATAGAATATCCAAAAAAGATTTACAACCAAAAACAGTTAAAAACCCGATATTGGTTGGACTTTCAATTAGCAAGAACTGAGAAAAACGAACTGCATTATACACAATTTCAAATGGCGCCGCTGCCGGTTCTTTGACTTTACGAGAGACTATCGATTGACGGTTTTCATTGGCTTTTGGGATCCGTTCACCTTGTGAACGTTATTTTTACGTATCATAAATCAAAAACAAATAAAAAATCAAAAATATAAAAATATATAAAAACTAAAAAATTAACAAAACAATTCTTTTCCTAAAGAATTGATCAAAAAAATTAAAAAATCCAAAAAGCAATCTTTTTCCTAAGAGATTGCACCCAAAAATATATATTATTGGATTCTCTCGGTTTTTATGTACATATAGTATTTTCTCTTAAAAAACTCATAAATACAAAAATATTTTCCATATATTATTATAAGTAAATACGTATACGTATAAGAACAACCAATATACATATTCTCCATAAGTATTGCCAAGGCAATACACCGTGTTGAGGGGCGTTTCGGTCCTTGACACCTGTATCGATCAAACAAAATAAAGCAAGAATAGATAAATACTCTCAATAAGCAACAATTCGAAGAATACGAACATTTAAGTGAATAGAAAGGCGATGTGCTATAAAATGCCATCTAAGGGTCAATAGGTACTTAAGTGCTTCGCGCCACCTAACCCCCCGTTCACTTGTAAGTATTCTAAGAAGGAAGGCTTCATTGGGGGTCTTGCACCGAAGTAGTACATACGTATATTGTTATTTTCTTGTGGATATTTAATATTGAAACTCGAAGAGGATAATCCGTTTCTCTTCAAAGTCACACGAGAGCTTCTCTCCCATTCCTCGTATTGAGTTGCATGCTCACTCGCGGGCGTGCACAAATACCGATTGGTGTACAACCTCTTCCTCCGAAAAGGAAGAAAAAGAGAAAGAGTAAGACCATCACCGTCCACCAAGCCGATCACGAGAATCGTGCTTTGACTCCTCCACCACAAGAAGCCATGGCTATTGATAATCTCTCTTTGATGGAACGTATGCAAACCAATATTCATGGATATGCTAGTGCTATTAAGATTCCCGACTTTCCCGCAAATACATTTGAGCTACATACATCTATGATTACTATGGTTTCACAATCACCTTTCTATGGTAACAAGAATGAGGATCCTCATGATCACCTTAAGAGATTCCTTTCTCTTTGCAATACCATCAAGCACAATGGAGTTACACATGAGGTGATTAGATTGATGTTAGTGTCATTTTCACTAGAGGGACCCGCTAAGCATTGGTTAGACACTCAACCACCCGATAGTATCACCACATGGGATGGTTTCACCACTAAGTTTTTGAACAAGTTCTTTCCTCCACATAAGACCATGGCTTTGAGGACCTTAATTATAGGCTTTCAACAAAAACCTAGTCAATCCTTTAGTGATGCTTGGGAAGAGTATAGTGAGTTATTGAGGCGATGCCCTAATCATGGATTGGATGATGTTCACCAAATCAATACCTTCTATAATGGCCTTAAACCTCACCACCAAGATTCACTCAATGCTTCCGCGGGAGGAAATATTCTTCTTAAATCCATGCAAGAGGCTTTGGACATCATTGAGACTAAAGCAATGGTTCAAACAAACAATCAATTTGAAGAAAGGGTTCATGTTATCCAAAACAATTCTCAAACCACTTGTGACAACCAACTCCTCAAGTTTTAACAAGAGATGTTTTAAAGGATGGATAGAGATAGTGAGAGGAATTTGAAAGTACAACAAGAAATACTTCAAGCTTTTAAGAACATGTCCTTGAATAATTCTTCAAATGATGTGAATGCCATTGCCCTTTCTTGTGTTACTTGTGGAGGTCCCCATTCTTATGAACAATGTGATAAGGTGAATGGTTATCAAGGGGAATGTTATGCTTACCAAGAAGAACATCGTGAACACTTCAAGCCAAATATCAATCCAAATAACCTTTCTTACAAGTCCCAAAACTACCTTACTCCACCGGGATTCCCACCCCAACCACCCACCCAAATTCAACAAAATCCTCCTCAAATTTTACCAAGGAATCAAGGGCAAAGACCACCGTACCAAGGAAATAACTACAAGGCACCCAATCAATTTCAACCTCAAGCAAATACCTTTTATCCACCAAACCAAGGGTTTAATCCACCACCTCAATCTTTCCCACAACAAGGTTTTTATCAAGGAAATGTGCAACCTAACCCCATGGATTTGATGTTTCAAAAGTTTACTTCTTTTGAGAAATAATTGAGAGATAATCAAGAGGAAAATAACAAGAAATTTGCTCTTCTCCAAAACCAAATTATGTTCAATCAAAGACCACAAGGGGCTTTACCTTCCAACACACAAACTAATCCAAGGGCAAATGTCAATGCTATTACAACAAGGAGTGGAACAACAACAAAGGATCCTTCACCTCCTAAACCTACTATTGTTCAACCCACTTGTGCTCCTACTTGTGACAAGCCTTCTACCTCTACTTCACCTCCTCAAAATGCTCCTATTCACTCAAACACACCTTCTCAACCTCTTCATACTTCTCCTTTACCTTCCACACTTCCCAATGAAGAAGCTAACAAAGACATATCTTCTACTACAACACCTATTCCACCTACACCAAAACCTACTCTTCCATATCCTTCAAGGTTGAAAAAGGACAAGTTAAAGAACAAGGATGACATCCAAGTCTCCAATTTCTTAAGGATGTTCAAGCAACTCAACATCAATATATCCTTTGCCGAAGCTCTTGCTTATATGCCAAAGTTTGCTAAGATGTTCAAGGATTTGCTCTCAAACAAAGAAAAATTGGTTGATTTGCCCAACACATCCCTTAATGAAAATTGTTCCGCGGTGTTACTTAAAACCTTACCAACAAAACTTAGAGATCCGGGGCGCTTCTTGATACCTTGTAATTTTCCCGGTGTTGAAAATTGCATGGCTTTGGCGGATCTAGGGGCAAGCATAAACCTCATGCCTTTATCGGTTTGGAAAAAACTCTCTCTTCCCGAGCTCACTCCCACTAGGATGACTCTTGAACTAGCCAACCGAACCATAGCTTACCCCACAGGTATAGCGGAGGATGTGTTTGTAGGTGTGGATAAGTTTACGTTTCCGGCCGACTTTGTAGTGGTTGATTATGACATGGATCCTAGAGTGCCTTTGATTGTTGGTAGACCGTTTTTAAGAACGGGTCGTACTTTGATAGATGTGGCGGAAGGAGAACTAATTATGAGAGTAAAAGATGAGAGAGTGGTGTTAAAGTTAGGGAAAGTTTGTAATAGGAAAGAGGTTAAGGAGTCTCGACCTTGTGAGACTATTAACATTGTTGATGTGTTAGATGAAGTGTGTGATGAATACTTTCATGATGCTTGTAAGAGTACTAGTGATGAGATGCCCCATGTTGAAACCGTGGCCTCAATTGCTCCCTCTTTAACACCTTTTGGAGAGAGTGATTTCCTCTTGGAGGAATTTGAGTCAAACTTTCTTGGTGATGATGATTCTCCCATTAATTGGGAAGAAGATATTCTTACAATCCAAAAGTTGCTCAATGAGGACCCTATTCCTTCCCCTATTCCACAAGAGATTACCATTGAGGAACCTTCCATAGTAAAACCTTCCATAGAAAGTCCACCTCCTATTGAACTTAAGGACCTTCCATCCCACTTGGAGTATGCTTTCTTAGAGGGCAAAGACCAATTACCGGTGATCATTGCTAAAGAGTTAAAAGAGGATGAGAAGGAGCAACTTATTGAAGTCCTTAAGAAACACAAGAAAGCCTTAGCATGGAAAATATCCGACATAAGGGGAATTGATCCACATTTTTGTACACACAAAATCCTTATGGAGGATGACTATAAACCCACCATTCAAAACCAAAGGAGAGTTAACCCAAAAATCCATGAGGTTATTAAGAAGGAAGTGATTAAACTCTTAGATGCGGGTATGATTTACCCTATTTCCGACTCACCATGGGTTAGCCCGGTTCATTGTGTTCCAAAGAAGGGTGGAATCACCGTGGTGCCTAATGAAAACAATGAGCTTATTCCCACGAGACTTGTGACCGGTTGGAGAGTTTGCATTGATTATAGAAAACTCAATGAGGCAACTAGGAAAGACCATTTCCCGCTTCCTTTTATGGATCAAATGCTTGAACGCTTAGCGGGAAATGAGTACTATTGTTTTCTTGATGGCTTTTCGGGTTATTTCCAAATACCCATTGACCCTAAGGATCAAGAAAAGACCACATTCACTTGTCCCTACGGTACATTTGCTTACAAGAGGATGCCTTTTGGCTTATGTAATGCACCGGGGACGTTTCAAAGGTGCATGATGGCGATTTTCCATGACATGATAGAGCAAACCATGGAGGTTTTTATGGATGATTTTTCCGTCTTTGGAAATTCATTTAGCTCATGTCTCACCAATCTTGAAAGAATGCTTAAGCGTTGTGAGGAAACACGTTTAGTGCTTAATTGGGAGAAATGTCACTTTATGGTGAAAGAGGGGATTGTTTTAGGACACAAAATATCCAACAAGGGATTAGAAGTTGATCGAGCTAAAATTGATGTGATTGCTAAGCTTCCCCCACCCACCTCGGTTAAAGGTGTGAGGAGTTTCTTAGGTCATGCGGGATTTTATAGGCGCTTTATACAAGATTTTTCTAAGATAGCTAGACCGATGACTCACCTCTTGGAGAAAGAGGCACCTTTCATTTTTAACCAAGATTGTTTAGACTCTTTTGAGACTCTTAAGGAAAAATTGACTAAGGCTCCCGTTTTGGTTTCTCCAAATTGGGAATTACCTTTTGAGCTTATGTGTGACGCTAGTGATTATGCGGTGGGGGCCGTCTTAGGACAAAGAATTAATAAGCATTTTCAACCTATACACTATGCGAGTAAAACCATGACCGGTGCACAACTTCACTACACTACCACGGAAAAAGAGTTGCTTGCTATAGTATATGCTTTTGAGAAGTTTAGACCATATCTTGTGCTTTCCAAAACCATAGTGTATACGGATCATTCCGCTCTCAAGTATCTTATGACCAAACAAGATGCTATGCCTAGGCTTTTGAGATGGGTTTTGTTGCTTCAAGAGTTTAAGATAGAGATTCGTGATAAGAAAGGGGCCGAGAATTTAGCGGCGGATCACTTGAGTAGACTTGAGCATCCTTTTCAAGGAGATTTACCACACCAAGAAATCAATGAATCTTTTCCATTAGAGGAGCTCATATCTATCTCTTCCCAAGAGGATGCCACTCCTTGGTTTGCGGATATCGCAAACTATCTTGTGGACAATGTGCTTATTGAGGGTCTTACTTATCAACAAAAGAAGAAGTTTCTTAAGGAAGTTAAGTGTTGTTCCCATTTAATCCATAACACAAGATTTAGAAGAGATATTTAGAGAGAGAAAGAGAAGAAAAGTAGAGAGAGAAACAAGAGAGATTTTGGAAGGTTTATGTTTACTAGAGAGAGAAAGTAAAATGAACCAACACCCTCTTTCACATGTGAAAGAGGGTTATATACCCTTGGCCTTTTGGGCCGTGGGCTTTGTTTCCTTGGGCCGGGCTTGGCTTTGCTTTGGGCTTACGCCCCTAACTTATACAATATTAGCTTAAAGTCCAAGCCCGGTTTTCCCGACTAACCTATTACAATACAAGACCTTTTAACGACTAAGATGACCTATTACATTCTTGTTCGGCTATATAAAATATAGGGCTAACAATCTCCCCCAATGTATCGGTCATCTTAAAATGCTTAAAAAGCATAAGATGGTTGAGTGAATACATTCTTGTAGAGGAGATCTTCCAGCTTTGGTCTTGTATCTTGGTCTTGATCTTGTTTGTAACAGCTTTGTTCCTTCATGCTTTCGTGATCTTTATCTTGAGCCTTTGTCATTTGACTTTGAGTGCTTGAGATCTTCATCTATACTCCTTGTGACTAAGATGACCTATTACATTCTTACATTCTTAGGTATCTTGATTATCGCCATCTTGTGCTCTTGTGACTTCTGAATCGACATCGGTTGTACAGCTACGCCACCTTCTTGATATGCAGCAACATATATAGACATGGATGAAATGGATTTGAACATTTCACCCTAACTCGGTAGCGTTTTACCTCCGGTCGGTGAAGACCGTTAAACGGTATTAAATACCGTACCTGTGATCAGGTAGATTCGATTAAGAACCTCCTTGACAGGGTTTCCTGGCGGTAGTAGCCAGTTCTCTTTACTCGACCGTCTCAAAGCAGACTGCGAACGTAAAGAGTGAATCATAAGGATAAATTATCCGTCTGATTAGAGTCGTCAATTCAGATTTCCTGGAACAAGTTTGATTCTAAAAGAATCGCACCATTGTTGCTTTCCAGTTTGTCACAAGCTTGATTCATAGAGAATCTTGCGAGTTACCTACCGCAGTGCTGTTTGATGTTGACACTGGAAGGATTTCCATTCGTCACTGTGAACACTAATGAGTGTCACTCTGAATGTTCTGGCAAGATCACATGGATTTTGCGAAGAAACCTGGAATCAAGTTTGAATCAATTAAGAATCGAAACTTAGTTGCTTTCCAGTTCTCACAAGTTTGATTCGTCTAGAATCGCACAAGTTACCTACCATGAGCTTGTTTGATGCTGGCTCAAGCAGGATTTCCATCTTCATTGTGAATCGTATCACTCAGATGTTCTGGCAATATCACAAGGATAATGCGTAGGACTCGATTGTGTCCTAATGAGATGATAAATTGATCTCGTTTGGCTCTAGACTCAATAAGTGCATTTTGGTAATCGGAGGCTGGAGCAGACTGCCACCTTTTCAATATTAACTGACTCGGAGTGAGAAAGTCAATAGATACGTGTTGATCTCCATGACAATGAGACAAGTTTCTTTTGAGAGAAACTCAAATGGCTGGGAAGGGTTGTGCATTGCATCACTGGGTCCATGATGACTTGTCTTCAATATATGTATTGACCCGGTTTCTGCCTAAGTTGCATAGAATATTCAACTCCTTCAATGCTTACCAATACGTCATCATTAGCACCTTGTTGTGATTGTTCCAGTGCTAACTTAAGTACTTGGTCCGCATTCAGCTTCATTCCACTCCATCTTTCCTAAGGACAACTATTTCTAGCTATGGAATGTCCTTGGGTAGATCCCTCCGGTTCTGGTTGGATCATAGGACTTAGTTTCCTATCCTAAACACCTTTTGACTCCAACGTTCCGTCGTGGATAGTAGGTTGTTTTGGGTAAAGATCGTAACCATAAAACCATTGAAAAGCATTCAAAGTGCTTGATAAAAATCAAAACTTTTAACACTTGAAAGTTTTACATTTCCGAAAAGCTCCCCCTACACACATGCATCGATATACGAAATAGTTTGGCATGTGAAGGAAAGAGTTACACTTGAGTCTTTAAGATCACATGTTGCAATATATTACATTTTAATCACATTTTCTCCCCCTATCTCTAATATAATAATATAATATTAGAGATACCAATTGATTAAAATATGACATTTTCCGAAAAATCGTTGGGAGAGAAACATGTGTGCACGCATGAATCATGGAACATTTTTAGTCGGGTCGCTCCCCCTCAACAATATATGTGTGTCTTGAGACAAAATTTGACATAATTTTAGAAAAACGACACCACAAAATATGTTGAGGTACGGAGTTGAGATGCCTTTTCCGATATAATATATTACATTTGACAATTTTATATCATTTTCGGAATGTGTTGGATACATAAAATATGACAATTTTAGAGATGTACCCAACAAGATTAAAAGGCTTGATTTTAAAACGCTCCCCCTCAAAAATTGATCAAAATAACATATGACAATTTTGAGATATAAAAACCACTTATGAGGAAGGGAGTGTTGAACACACAATTTTGAAAGATTTAGAAAAACCTTTTGAGAAATTCTTGAAAAATTGTGTTCAACGGTTTTAAAATAATCAGGATAGAAGACTTCTCTTCTATGATTAGGAAAAGCGCACTGAAACGTACACTCCCCTTTCGGGTCCGTTTTTCATGAGCTCAAAACTTTGATTATTTTGTGACTAGCTCATGACCAAGAAAAATAAATTTCCCGTTGTGAAGGATAAGTTATCATCCGTGATAAGCTTTCCTTAAGTTGAGTTTCGAGTTCTAAGCTGACATTTACTTAGAAATCGTTTTCATGAACTTAAAAACTTTGAATGTTTTTATGAGAAGCTCATGACCGAGAAATATGAATTTCTCGTTGAGAAGGATAAGTTATCGTCCGAGATAAACTTTCCTTAGTTGAGGTCCGAGTTCTAAGCTGTGATGCGCCTAGAAGTCATTATGAGAGAATATCAAGCAGCTTCATTTGCCAAAACCTCCAAGTCTTCTGGAGTCATATACTTCATACCAAGACGGCCAACGAGATACGCAAACCTATCTTTCGATAAAGCTTTTGTAAACAAGTCTGCCAGCTGGTACTCAGTTCTGACAAAGTATAATTCCACGATGCCGCGTTCCACTTGTTCCTTGATGAAGTGATATCTGACATCGATGTGCTTGGTGCGGGAGTGTTGAACCGGATTGCAAGATATGGCTATGGCCGACTTTGAGTCACAATACATAGGTATTTTATCAAAGTGGAAGCCATAATCCGTGAGTTGAGTTCTCATCCAGAGGACTTGAGCACAACACGCGGATAGAGCCACATATTCTGCTTCAGCTGATGAGAGCGAAGTGCAATCCTGCTTCTTTGATGACCAACTGACAAGCTTGTCTTCCCCTAGAAATTGTATGCTTCCAGAAGTGCTTTTACGACTATCAAGACAACCTGCGTGATCAGAATCTGAAAAAGCCGTTAGATGAAAACCGGTTTCCCTCGGATACCAGAGTCCCATGTGAATGGTATTCTTAAGGTACCGAAAGATCCGTTTAACCTCTTTGAGGTGCTTTTGAGTAGGTCTGGCTTGATATCGTGCACAATAGCATATGGCATGATGAATATCAGGCCTGCTGGCTGTAAGGTACATAAGTGACCCGATCATACTGCGATATCGCGTTTGATCTATGGGATATGAGTACAAGTCAGCGTCTAGGGATGTGGTCGACAATGGTGTACCAACGCGAGCACATGAGGTCATACCATGCTTTTTAAGTATCTCTTGAGCATACTTAGCTTGGTTAATGAAGATACCACGTGGGGATTGATGAATCTGGAGGCCTAAAAAGAATTTTAGCTCCCCCATCATTGACATTTCAAATCTGCTGTGCATTAATTTTTCAAAACGTTTTGAAAGTTTTGGGTTCGTGGAACCAAAAATAATGTCATCAACATAAACTTGCACCAGCATTATGTCATCCCCATATTTATTTGTAAAAAGAGTAGGATCAATAGAACCTTTGGAGAATCCTTTGGACACCAAGAAGTTTGAAAGTTCTTCGTACCATGCCCTTGGAGCTTGTTTAAGTCCATATACAGCCTTCTTGAGACGATAGACTTTGTCAGGATGATGAGGATCGATGAATCCTTCCGGCTGATTCACATACACTTCTTCCTTCAAATGACCGTTGAGAAAAGCAGTTTTAACGTCCATCTGAAAAACCGTGAAGCCCTTATGTGCAGCATAAGCAAGGAATATCCTGACTGCTTCCAAACGAGCAACTGGAGCAAATGATTCATCGAAATCTATCCCTTCTTGTTGACGATACCCCTTAACCACAAGACGAGACTTGTTTTTGATGATGGTTTGTTCTTCATCTAGTTTGTTTTTCCAGATCCATTTGAAATCTAAAATTGACATTCCATAGGGTCGGTCAACAAGTTCCCAAACATTTAGGCGTTCAAACTGATGAATTTCGTCTTGCATTGATTCAATCCACGCATGGTCAGTCATGGCTTGTTTGATGTTTGTAGGTACAGTTGAACTCACGGTGAGTGCGTACATACACACATCGCCATCGGTTTCGAGTTGTCTGCGTGTTCGAACCGGTTGTGAAGGATTTCCAATTACTTGCTCCAATGGATGATCACGTGTCCAATGGTGAGTGGATGGATATGGTTGGTAGAATGTATGCATGTTGGACGGATCAACATGTTGAGTAGAAGACTCTCCGACTTCGTGTACCGGTGTACCGAACGGATTGATAAATTCTTCTTCGTTAGGTTGTGCATCGGCTGCTTGATTGTTGTTTCCTCCTTCAGCATTGACGGTTGGTGATGTTGGTTGTATGATAGTTTCTTGAGTTTGTTGAGTATCCACTGGAATTGTCTCTTGAGCAACGGTTGCTGAAGTAGAGGCAGTTGTGTCTTGTTGATTTTGTTCAGGTGCATCAGCAGTATTGACAGCGGAAGGCTTTGACACAACTTGATTGTTTCCATAGTAATATTCATCAAACATAGGATCATATAAGTCAACCAACTCATTCATATGTGTTGTATCCGTCGAGTCTGCTGTAGGAGTGCTTTGTTGACATTCTTGCACGGGACGTACACTGTTTTGTGTAGGTGCCATGGCTGGACATTGAGGTGCGGGACTTGAGCTGTTGTGATCAAGTACCATGTGTGGTAATTCGTCAAAGTTCACATGAATTGTTTCGACAATAATCTTTGTTCTCTTGTTATAGACTCGATATCCTTTCGACAATGTAGCATACCCCACAAAAATACATGCATCACCTTTTTCTTTCATCTTGTCGAGATTTTCACCGTCTTTAAGGATGTAGCATAAAGATCCAAATACGTGAAAGAATTTTACAGTAGGTTTCCTGCCATTGATGATGTGGTAAGGTGTCTTTTCATGTCTTGGGATGACGAGAGAACGATTCTGAGTATAACAGGCAGTTGCAATTGCTTCAGCCCAGAAGAATAGCGGTAATTTTGAAGCAGAAAGCATTGTTCGAGCAGCCTCAACCAAAGTACGGTTCCGTCTTTCGACAACGCCGTTTTGTTCAGGAGTTCGAGCAATAGACGTTTGATGTTCGATGCCTTCTTCTTGAAAATAAGATTGTAAGGTCTTGTTCAAAAATTCAGTACCCCTATCCGTTCTTACGGTTAAGACCTGAGCTTGAAGATTGCGTTGTATCATCTTGAGAAAGTTTTTGAGAACCTCTGGTGTTTCATCTTTGGACCTTAAGAAGAAAGTCCATGTGTATCTAGAGTAATCATCAACAATCACTAGAATATACTTTTTTCCGTTAATACTCTCTACACGCATGGGACCACATAAATCCATGTGTAGAAGTTCCAATCGTCCTTTTGAGCTAGGGGTAGTCTTTGTTTTGAAAGACTTCCGTTTTGCTTTCCCCAACTCACAAGAAGAACAAAGATGGTCTTTGACGAATTTCAACTTAGGAAGACCGGTCACAATATCATTCTTCGAAAGCAGGTTGATGGTGTCAAAGTTGAGATGTGACAATCGTTGATGCCATAACCATGCTTGAGATGATGAAGCTTTAGCCATTAAGCAAATTGGATTTGTTGAAGATGTGTCTTGAAGAGTTACTGTGTAGAGATCAGAACCACGAGAACCTGTAAGAAGGTCATTCCCATCGTAGTCTCTAACATAGCAAGTAGATTTCCGAAAAGCCACTTCCAAATCCGCATCACAAAATTGACCAACCGAGAATAAATTGTGATTCAGTCCCTCGACGTAATAAACCCGTTTTATAGTGATATTCCCTTGAACCAAGTCTCCATATCCGAGTATCGGTGCAAACTGATCATTTCCAAACCGTACCGTACCCAGAAACTTCTCCACGAAGTTAATGAGAAGCTTGAGATTTCCCGTCATGTGCTTTGTGCACCCGGAGTCCATTATGAATAGGATGAGTTCGACGAGCTGCAGAAGAATTAGAAGACAATGTAGCATTTGACAAATGGGAGCCCTTGATAGAAACGGGTTCCAAAATAGTAGTGGACCTAGAGTCTAAAGGCAAGCTAACATTCATAGACCCAATTAGAATGGGGGTTGTCTTAGGTACCCATTTGTATCCGGGTGGTGTAAATCTTGAATACCCCCGTGTACATGTCCTAATCATGTTCTCATAAAGCTTCTTTAACCTGCTTTGTTTACGTAGAGTAGTGGATTCTAAAGCACTTAGTTTCTTAAGTGGTTGCTCAGTGGATTGGTTCAGAGTTCTTGTGGGTTTACTAGTACTAGTGGGCATACGAATAGGCTTCCTAGTTCTAGTATTCACGCCATTATAGTTAAGAGCACAAGCATCATGATTGAAAGTACGAACACATTTGCCACATTCAACACAAACAAATTCAACATTCGAGGTCTTAGCATTTAAACTGTCATTACAAGCAGTTACAGACGTTTTATTCTTAGAAAACTTAAAATTCCTACGGTGATCTTCTACTTCATTCTTCTTCCCTTGACTATTGTTAGGCATGACTCTATCTTCAACTCTAGTGCTCTTAAGCTGTGGTCCGCTAACACTAGTAGTGGGATTTACTCATGTAGAAGAAGACACACGTTGATTAGTTTTCCTAGTATTCTGAGGTAACTGCGTTGTTCCAGTTTGAGTGGACCTAGTGTTCATCTTATACATTCCAGGTGCTATCACATTAGTGCTCTTATCATTTCCTATCTTAGGAAAAGTCTGTGGGGATTGTCCCAAAATAGATGATGTAGGGCATTTAACCGCATTTGGTTGACGAACAGCGGATGGTTTACCCAAAACAGACTTTCCTTTCATTTTCTCAATGAGTTTCTGTAACTCACTGATGGCTATGTCCCTTTCTTTTAGCTGAGCTTTCAAATCATTTATTTCGAAATCCTTTTCATTTAGTAAACGAAACGAAGAGGCTGACATTTCTTGACACTTTTTATGATTATGAGATTTTTCACCTTTTTGTAAAGCAAGTTCAAGAGAAATGGAGTGTTTCTCAAGTTGAGAAAAAATTTTCGAAAGTTTGTTATATGACTGAATTTGTTTTGAAAGCTCTACTTCAAGATTGCGACATTTCGCGTCCGATTCTGACACAAGACATGCTACATGACAATATTGATCAAGATCGGTATACACACCAAGTATAGCATTCATATGGTCAGCATAAAAATACTCCTTAGAAAGTCGATCAATTTCGTTAGAAAGTTGGTGTTCTTGTGTTTTTAATTTAATTTGAAGAAAATCAACTTCATCTTCAAGAGATTTGACATAGCTTAAATCAGTTAACATTTCTTCAGTGAGAGCATTATAAAACATTTCCACATTTTTTGAAAGATCATCAATGGTTGGAACAATGCATTGTTGAATGACGACTTCTACTTGTGGGTTAGGTTTAATATTCCAAATGGTATCCCTAGAAACTTTTTCATAGTCGACGACACCTTTGTACAAATTTAAAACCCCTTGTTTTATAAACTCAAATTGCTGAACACTTTTGCTTTTCTCATCCCATTTACGTTTTTCATCCAAAATTCGCTTTTCTAACAAAATTGATTGCTTTTTGAAACTCCTATTTAAAGAAACTTTCTTTTGTGGTTCATCATTTGGTGGTGGAACACTATTATACATCTTTTGTTCTTTTGAAATTTCTTTTTGAGGGACAAACTTAATATGATTGTTAGAATCAGAAAGGTTTATTAAATCACTTAAGTTTGATCGACTTTCTTCTTGTTGACGAATGATTTCGTCGCAGTCAGGGGAAAGCATAAGAGCAAGATTATCAACATAACAACCGATATCATAAAGAGCAGGCTTGGTACTTTGAGCTTTCTTGAGATATTCAGGCTTGACAAAACTCGTTTTCATATTTCTATTGAGCATATTCATAGTTTGAATAGACTGACCCGTTTTGTAAACAATGTTGTTTAACGTGTCGACTCTCTTTTCCAAAGCAAGAATTTTTTCAATATCCTTTTCTTCACGAGTTTTATAAAGCTCAGTTTGTTCTTTGTTAACCGACTCTAATTCAGTAATTTGGAGTTTATGTAGCAGCAGTTGTTCTTCAAGTTCCGATATCTTCTGTTTTGACATATGAATTTCGTGTGTTACTTCAGAACAATATTGTTCGTTGAGCACCTTACGTTCATATACCAAACCATTAGCTATTGCAACTCGTCGATCAGCTTCTTTTACATAATCACACTCTTTAAGCCTGTCTATCTCCTCGGCTAAGGATGTGTTTGCTTGCTTCAAACGTTTATTAGCATCTTTGTTTTCCTCAATTTCATGTTTTAAAGAGTCAATTATAGACGCAAGCAAATCACGGTCCTCATCCGAGTCAGTATCCTGAGCAGCATTACCGTCATCATTACACATATGCTGTGGATCCGTAGAGATATTGCTATCCTCCGTGTCCATTACATATGTGTCATTGATGCTTTCGGGTTGCTCAGGATGCCGTCGTTCATTAGCAAACACATTATAGTTATCATTTGTTGGTACCTTTTCAATTGGCTCAGTATCAAAGATAGGTCCAGAAGTATCAGTAATCTCTGGAAGCACTTCTTGAATCTTTGCCATGTACACATAATGTGCCTCTAGCTCTTGATCATCGGCTTCATCATCAGTGTCATCACGCCAGTCAACTTCATCTGCTGTGAGTGGAATTCCTGCTTCTTCTTTCTTGCACAGCAACATCTTTTCCTTGTGATATCCTGAATCCTTAACCCGATTTGGCTTCTTACATTCCCTAGCCATGTGCCCAAATCCCTTGCAGTTGAAGCATTGAATCCCAGTCGTCTGTACCACCGGAGTGCCTACAGTATCTCTAGCCCCAACTTGATTCATCATCCTCTGATTATCATACCTAGCATCACGATCATACCTAGGTGCATGATCAACTTCCTTATATCTAGCATTGGATGATGATCTGAGGTTGTTGTTGGTAGGTTTGTAGATCTTCTTATAAGTTGTGGTGAGTAAAGACATGAGTTCTTCAATCTTCTTGTCCCTTGAAGTTTGTTCATCATCACTGTCTCCATCTGACTCGGTGTCATACTTTGGAGGTGGAGTGGGGACAATTGCTTTTGCTTTGTGTTTAGCAGCAACTAGAGGTTTGGTGGATGAGCTTGATGACTTTGAGGAATGAGTAGGTGGTTGTTGACGGGGAACGGGTTTTGTTGAAGTAGCAGCCACAAAAGCGATAGAATTAGCAGACCGTTCTGCCTTTTCAGCCCTTAGTTCATTCACTTCATTCTGATGTTGTTTCAAGATATCATAAAGTTTGTGGTAAGATATAGTCTTGATATCCTCCCTTTGTTTGACCAAAGTCACAAACCTTTGCCATTCCGGTTTGAGTTGAAGTAGAAACTGAACATTGGCATGATGATTGGAGATGGTGCACTGATTTCTTACAAGCTCATTCATCATTTTGTAGAATCTCGAGTAATATGAGTCAATGGATTCACCATCTTCAGATGTGAATTTTCCAAACTCCCAAAGTAGATTAGTCTCGAGATCTTGAACATTGATTGACTCACCTTGCTTCAATCGATGAATTGCATTCCACATTTCCATAGCATTAGGACATGCATCAACTGTGGAATAGATATCGTTATCAATTCCAGTGAGTATGAAATTTACAGCATCAGCTTCAGCTTGGAGGAGTTTCTTTTTCTCAGCAGAACATGTGTCAAAATCCTCCATAGCTCGTATAGTTGATGAGGTACCATCCTCTGCCTGTGTGGTAATTGGTTTGAATTCAAAAACTGGAGGTGGATTCTCAAGGCAGTGACGAAGAGCAGTTCGGTTTTCTTTACCGTCGAGAAATCTGAGAAAACGAGATCTCCATTGAACGTAGCAACCGGCAGTGAGCACAGGTGGATTACCGTTGCCACCTTGTTCCAAACGAATTTGATTAGCAGTTGCAATGTTGATGTTGTTGTTAGACATGGTGAATACTTGTGAATGAATTGCAGATCTTAGTGGATTTGTTGTGATGATGTGTGGTTAAAATTGAAATTCCGAAATTTCCAGAAAATTTTTTTTTTCTCAGTCCGACAATAAATTCCTCAGTCTGACAAAACGGTAAGCCGAAAAATTTTGTATCGCCAAATTTTGAATTTGAGTTAGAAATAGCCAAAAACTAATAGGGAAAAAATTTGATTTTACTTGACCTGAAAAATTTAACTTCTTTTTTTTTTTTTTTTTTTTTTTTTTTTTTTTTTTTTAATCTTCGTGTAAACGATGTTCCTAAACTAGTCTAGATAGTGGCTAAGTCTAAAAATTGCTCAAACAAAAATATCCATCGGAATGCCCATCGGAATAACCTTGTCGGAATGACCAATCTGAATGAGTGATCGGAATACCCAATCTGAATACCAATCGGAATGTACCAAATCTGAATACCAACCAATCGGAATGTCGATCTGAATGCCAATCGGAATACCCAATCTGAATACCAACCAATCGGAATGCCGATCTGAATGCCAATCGGAATGCCCAATCTGAATATCAATCAATCGGAATGCCGATCTGAATGCCAATCGGAATGCCCAATCTGAATATCAACCAATCGGAATGCCGATCTGAATGCCAATCGGAATGCCCAATCTGAATACCAACCAATCTGAATGCCGATCTGAATGCCAATCGGAATGCCCAATCTGAATATCAATCAATCGGAATGCCGATCTGAATGCCAATCGGAATGCCCAATCTGAATATCAACCAATCGGAATGCCGATCTGAATAAGTAAACCCTTTTCCTATTTGACCAGATCGGAATATTTTCCACTTTTCTCGGACAAAACTCAACCAATTCGTGATTTTAAGCCAAAAAATGATCAAAACACCCAAAAATTTTGTGTTTTTAGCCAAAGTAACTATACCAAATCCCTACCACAACTATGTAGAAGATTTGTATCAAGAAAAAACCATAAAAAACACAAGAAAATTTTTTTTGGACGTGATGTAAAGATCAAAATGACCACGAAAAATCAAGAACACACCACACTAATCTTCAATCACCTATCCACTATAGGCTCTTGATACCAAATGTTGTTCCCATTTAATCCATAACACAAGATTTAGAAGAGATATTTAGAGAGAGAAAGAGAAGAAAAGTAGAGAGAGAAACAAGAGAGATTTTGGAAGGTTTATGTTTACTAGAGAGAGAAAGTAAAATGAACCAACACCCTCTTTCACATGTGAAAGAGGGTTATATACCCTTGGCCTTTTGGGCCGTGGGCTTTGTTTCCTTGGGCCGGGCTTGGCTTTGCTTTGGGCTTACGCCCCTAACTTATACAATATTAGCTTAAAGTCCAAGCCCGGTTTTCCCGACTAACCTATTACAATACAAGACCTTTTAACGACTAAGATGACCTATTACATTCTTGTTCGGCTATATAAAATATAGGGCTAACATTAAGTATTACTTTTGGGATGATCCATATCTTTTTAGGCAATGTGCGGACCAAATCATTAGACGGTGTGTAGATGGGCCCGAGGCATTTAAGATCTTAGAAGCGTGTCATAAAGGACCTACGGGTGGACATTTTGGGCCTAACTATACCGCCAAGAAAGTCTTTGATTCGGGTTACTATTGGCCTTCCATTTACAAAGATGCCCATGAAATGGTGAAATTTTGTGATGTTTGTCAAAGACAAGGAAAAATTACACAACGTGATGAGATGCCACAAAATTTTATCCAAGAGTGTGAGATATTTGATGTGTGGGGCATTGATTTCATGGGACCTTTTCCATCCTCTAAGGGAAACAAGTATATACTTGTGGCGGTGGATTATGTGTCCAAATGGGTGGAGGCTAAAGCCTTACCTACCAATGATGCTAGAGTTGTTGTGAAGTTTTTGAAACAATTGTTTGCTAGATTTGGAGTACCTCGGGCCATCATAAGTGATCGTAGTACGTACTTTTGTAATGATCAATTCACGAGAGTTATGAAGAAATATGGAGTGAATCATAGACTTTCTACCGCGTATCACCCTCAAACAAATGGTCAAACCGAGGTCACCAATCGTGGTTTAAAGGAATTTTAGAGAGAACGGTGGGAGAACATCGAGCTTCTTGGTCGGATAAGCTTGATGATGCTTGTTGGGCGTTTTGGACGTCTTTTAAAACACCAATTGGTTGTACGCCTTATAGGCTTGTCTATGGAAAAGCGTGCCACCTCCCATTCGAGCTAGAACATAAGGCATCTTGGGCTCTCAAGTGGGCTAACTTTGATTTAAACCAAGCCGGTTCCCATAGGAAAGATCAACTCAATGAGATGGATGAATTGAGAGCCAATGCCTATGAAAATTCTTTGCTTTACAAGGAAAAGACTAAAAAATTGCATGATGCTAAGATCAAGAATCGTGAGTTCAAAGTTGGAGAGCCGGTTCTCCTCTTTAACTAAAGATTGAAACTTTTTGCGGGCAAGCTTAAGTCGAGATGGTCCGGTCCATTCACTATTGCTCAAGTGTTTCCATATGGAACTCTTGAGTTGTCACAACCCGATGGTCCAAATTTTAAAGTGAATGGTCACCGTGTTAAGCATTACTTTGGAGAGGACATTTCCGTTGAAATGGTCCAAGAGATCCCCATTTTCCCCATGAATTAATTTATTGAGGGACGAGTCAAGCTAGAGACTCATTAACTCAAGCATCGTATAACTAGGTTTAGAGTGTTGTAGGTTAGAAATAAAGGAATAGACTTGGAGATAAGTGTAGGGGAGACCTTATTTTGTCTTCATGATTGTTTGTAGGGTTGCTCACTCATCTCATGCTTTGGAGCTTATGGAGGAGGCCCTTGTATCCGGTTCACTTCGTTACTATAGTGATTTTTCATTGACACCTTGTGCTTAAACATGATTTCACTAATAGTTGTCCTTTCCTTAACTTGGGTTAAGCAAAGTCTATAAGTGTAAGGGAAGTTTTTCTACTTCCATGCTCTTAAACATTAAGGACAATGTTTAGCTTAAGTGTAGGGGGGTCTTCTATCGAAGTGAACTTACCTAGAACTTGTCATTGTCTTGCATGATAACATGAAAATTGATTTTCAACATTTTTCAAATTTTTGATCTACTTTGGCCAACAAAAATATGCATTCATAATTTTTGCATCAATCATTTTTCATTTGCATATCACATTTGCATTGTATATATCTTTTCTGTTATGTTTCATCAAAAATATATAAAAAGGAAAAAAATATAATAAAACATGGTTTAACAAATTTAGACTTCTTTGACATATTAGGCCCGCCATGGATATTTTGACTCAACCCGAGTTTGCTTATCTTAGCATTCTCTAGCTAGTATCCTTAACCATGTAGTCCTTGGTATATTAGGCTAAGCATCCACCAATCTCATTATTTGAGATTTTAAATTTATGGAGAATAGGAAATGATAGAGTTGAAGCAAGTGTAAAAGGGCTAGATAAACTTCATGATAATTACTTGTGGCTAAACCCTTCTCTTCTTAACCTCTATTTTCTTCGCATGTATATAATTGTTAATAAATAATCAAGAACGGTTTTAATTGATTTGTAATCTCTTATGCATTTTTGGCTAATCATTCATGATTGATATAAGTACGTTTTAAGATTCTAAGTTAGAACGTTTTATGTGTACTAGACTTATGTCATGCTCAATATTTAGCGGGTGTTTTTCCTTTTATTCTTTTCAAATTTCTTAGTGAGGAATAAAGAAAAATAAGAGCGGCTTGAAAAAAAATGAGTGGCTAGGAAAAAAGAGAAAAAGAAAAAGAAAAGAAAAAAAAATATATATACAAGACTCCCAAGAGGGGCAGTGTGGTGTTAATTATAGTGACTATTGAGTTCCAATATTACCTTGACGGGTTGCGGGGATTCAATAGATTGCTCCAATCCAATATTACCTTGACGGGTTGCGGGGTTGAAGATCCAAAGTCTCAAAAAGATGGCGGATGTAAATTATTGCGTGAGTTTTATTTTTCTTTCCTTAGCGAGTGTGTAGCTACTTATGAAAGCATGACATAAGGATTTTACACATAAGGCGAATGACTTATTACTCTTGAAACGGACTTGTATTAATTGTGAGCGGTTTTTCAAGTAATGGATGAGAGGATTACTTAGGATTAAAACCGTGCTTCCTTATTTTTGGATTTTACACTTCTTATACTTCACACTTGAATAAATGACAAATTTGCCCATAAGCAATTTGCTCAAATAATAACCGGTTCCACATTTAATTGTCATGAATAAGTTGATGCACTTTTTACTTGTGAATGCAATGATCCCATTTTTAAGCTTGGTATGGAGAAAGTGAAACTTGAGGGTGATAAATATCCATGGTACTCAAGTCCTAATCTAAGCCATTGAATTCTTTATGAGTTATTTCCATCAAAACCATTTCAAGAAAAATAAAAAAGATATAGATAGAATTGTATTTTGTTCATTGCATTATTAAAAGTCAAAATCATGTATCATGTAGTTTAGAGTAGTGTAGATGCATCCCATATGGCCAAGGTGGGTTAATTATGAGGAGAATGTAAATTTGTGCTTTAATATATAATTGCATGAGGACATGACAATGTTCAAGTGTAGGGGATTTGATATGAGCTAAAACTCATATCCTTTTATCAACAAATAACCCTAAAACATGAAGCAAAATACCAATTTATCTTGCAAAAACAGTATTATGTGGTATGTTTGTGTTTGTGTACACTTGTGTAGGTAAAAGGATACATTTTCAAGCAAACAAGGAAAAATCAAGCTTAAATTGATGAAAAAGACAAAGAAGGATCAAAAGTGACAAGACTTTAAAGTACAAGGACCTATCTTGACAAACTGCCAAAGATGAAGGACTAAAGTGCAAATATTGTATAAAGTCAAGATCAAAGTCAAATTTGGTCAACTATCAAGTCAACAAAGTCAAAGGACCAATTCTGCTCAAGAATGAAGTTTGGAGGACTGAAAGTTCCAAAGAAATGAAGTTACAAGCCTTAAAGTGCAATCTGCCAAAGTCTAGGGGCTAAATCTGCCAATATTGGAAATTAATACAAGTTCAATCCATGTGTCACAATTCCAGCCAATAAGAAGAGAGAGAAAGGGGCACACGGATTGCCAACTCACAAGTATTAAATTCCCACTCAGCCGCCACTCATTAATGACAATATCACAACAGTGTGATCCGTGTGACTCTATTTCAGCCATTCAGAACATGCCACGTGTCACTTTCAAGCAACCAAAAATTTCCCAGGATCGTTTTTGAGCTAGACTGAATTTTATGAAGAGTTGTAAACATCAAAAGTGCTTATTTTTGAGAGACGAACACAATGGTTAACATCAATTAATAAGAAATCAACTCTAGAAGAAAGCCCCAATACATGTTCATACTTTGAAGATCAACTTTGCAGAATTGTGCCACGTGGAGACCTGGGATTGGTCTCAACACGTCATCATCCCCAACAAACTTCCTCCTAATGTCTATAAATAGCCTGCTAGGTCCTCATTTGTAACAAGTAGTTAAATTTGTAAAAAAACACACACTTTACATTTCCTTTCATCTTTCTTCCTTTTTAGCTAAACTACTCAAGAGTTTGACACACTCTTGAGTTAGTTAGTTAGTTAGCATCATTTCAACAACTTTGTAACCAATTTCCATGAATAAAATTTGAATTCTTCATTTCCCGCCAATTCTTATCTTCACTCTACTGTTCATATCCTGCTTCTACTTGATCATTGTGTTGCTGCATTGAGTTTGTTATGATCATTCATTGATCATAACTGACTTTGAAGAAGAATTGTAGCTGTTTGATTGATTTCAGTTCAAGCCTTAGCATTCTTGAAGATTCCATGCCATGATGATGATTTCTAGTTGATTTGTAGCTGTTATTGATAGTAGATTGGTTGATCTAGTGCTAAGGTGGTGGTTAGCACTAGGATAGAGAGTTCAGCACTCCTCTACTTCCTAATGGTTACTACAAAAGGTTTTAAGAGTTTCTGATTTTGGTTCACCTTAATTTGTCAACTGCATGCTATTTTTCCTAGAGTAAAACTTGATGATTGCATGATCAAAGTTGTTTAGCTTGGCTGTTGTTTGATTGTTTACTTGTTTGAAGTTTAATTCTTGATTTGCTGCTTTTTACTTTGGATTGTGTTCTAGTGATAGTCTTATTTCAGTCACTTTTAGACCTACTTCCTATTTGAGTTCTAGTAGTGATAAATACTTGCAAGTAGCTTAAACACATATCTTTTTGATCACTGGATTCAGGTTGCTATAGCTTTTCATTCAGCTAAAACTTGTGCTTATAAAGTCTTTGAAAATTTTCATAAAGTTCAGATAAAGGAGTGTTTGGTATTAGCTTTTGAAAAGTTTTCAAGTGTTGGATTTTGGCAAGTTAATGTTCATTTATAGTTGATAGTTCATAATAAAGTGTTTTAAGTCTATTTCAAGTCAACTTGAAGGTCAAACAGGCAATTGGCCATAAAAAGGTTTGGGTCTCATTTCAGTCATTTTTGCTTTAAAAAGTTCTCAATTTCATTTGCCTGGCATTTACTGGTTTCTTGATGAAAATTAACCAAACCAGCTCTCAGTTCTAGTTCAATATATGAAATTTAAAATTCCAATAGCATTTTATACAGTATTCAATAAGCATAGAGAAATAAGCAAAATTCTGAATGCATGAGTTAAGCAAAGTTTCTGTAAATGGAAACTGGATTTTGAGATCTTTTGATTCTATTCATTAACCAAGCAATTTTCTTTCATAAATCCAATTAGTATATGGTATTACATGATATTTGAGAGTTTCAGCTTTTTGTCAAAATTTTTGGTCAACGCTTGGTCAACGATAAGCCAATTTCAGCTTAATTCAGATTCCCAGCTTATTACTTGATGAAATTTGTTCTAACTTGATTTCCCGTTCTTCATTTGAGCTTTTTAATCAGTTTGGGCATAAAAATCAAGTTGTGCTTGTTCAGATTGTTCTAGAGCTTATTTTGGGCTTATTGTGGAGTGCTTATTTGCTTATTTTACACTTTCAGTCAAAATCCTTTTAGAGACTTAGCTTATTTTGAATTAGAAGTGTTTTGCAATTGGTTTGAACCATTTTGGTTCAATAATAAGCTCAAACGAGCTTATTTGTCTTGTTAACTCGTTTTTGCTTAAATAGTTTCAAAATTTGCACTTTGGTCCTTGTTGTATTAGAAGGGTTTTAATACTGGCTAAACTTCCATCTTTTTAGGGTTTTCACATATTAGTCCTTTCAGTTTTGAGTTTGTTTAAATTCAGTTGGCAAGTTTGGTATTTTGTTACAATTTGGTTAGTTTGTTACAAGTTTTACATTTTTAATCCTTTTAGTTTACTGATTTGCATTTTCATTCCCTATACTTGTTAGAATTTTCATTTTAAGCATTTATATTTCATAGAATTTACATTTTCAGTCCTTTTAGTTTTAAAATTTACATTTTTGAATCTTACTTGAATAAAAATTTGGTAATTGCACTATGTTTTACATATAAGTAGGTAATATTTTTCAGTTTTGCAAGGTTTTGTTGAATTAGCAAATAGAATATCCAAAAAAGATTTACAACCAAAAACAGTTAAAAACCCGATATTGGTTGGACTTTCAATTAGCAAGAACTGAGAAAAACGAACTGCATTATACACAATTTCAACGCCTTTTTTTTCGTTTCTTGTAACTATGAAACTAAAGAAGCACCTATAAACGTGTAATGGTTGGTTTCTAATTCCTGACACCGATACACAAACCAAGAGTAGGAAGCATAACACGATGAGAACCTTAGCCGTGATACGTGTCGACTATAGGTGACAAAGTGATCGAGCTAAAAGAATATATGTTCTATGAGGAAGTCGCCTATGTCCTATTGCGCTAATATCGTCGTGTATATAATGTATGAATAAAAAAAGATTTTGATGAGTAGGAAGTGGGTAAATACAATATAAATTGTAACATTTAATCCTATCATTATTAGTCCACACAGTTAATGGGTTTGTTGAAAAAATTGTTATGCATTCTGAAAATGGTAAATCAGATATTCAAATGCATCATCATCTTGACTTTGGTGTAAAAATGTTTTGCATTCTGAAAATGGCTTACGTTTAGCAATGCTGATGTATGGCATTAACATATTATTTCTGCTCCGAATTATAGGCCTAATACAACTATGATTATATGGCAAATCCAAAATACCAGTCCTGTTAATCAAATAACCCAACATGAGCAACAAAATCGGTTAAAGAATGTTGCTGGATTTCCTAATGAACTCTGCGCAGAACTGAACCTAAAATTGCTAAACTAGTTATGAGTCTGTGACCATCGGACCAACCCATCTCATAACATCACAAACTAGTCTTTTAAAAAGAAAAGAATAGTGCATAACACGCACTTTTTAACATGCCGAAATTTAAACTTCTAAACACTGAAATTGCGAAAATCTTTGTCAAAACAAAAATAAAATTGAAAAAGGCCCTAACATTACACACAAATTTGTGTTATGCAAGAACATTTCAAAATTGACTTGTTATTGACACTTACGCTACATAAGCTTACGTGTCGTGTTATGATTGGTGAAATGCAGGGTGTCCGATATTTCATATTTTCTCTTTCCTCATCTCAGCATTTTATTCCAACACTTGTCTCAATTATGTGATTAAGCTTCTTTTTAGGCATACCTATTAAGTTTCTCTATCATTTTTCAATACTCATTGTTGCTACTTTCTTTCCATGTGGGATGAGTTTATTTAGAAGTGTACTTAATGTGATTTGTAAATTTTTTTCTAAATTATCATTATTTGTTTCGATGTCACCAGTAAAGGTTTTGAAATAAGTAACAATATTTAAGTTGTTACCTCCTTCGACGACTCCTTAGAAATATCGTTTAAGGGTTGTACTTTATTTTCAACATTATTAGCAAAAGAATTCGACTCCCAGTTTTCTAAATATATGGTTTCATCCGATGACGAATCTTTATTGATTCCTTATTTTAGACTAAATTTCTTCTTGTGCATCATACCATTCTACAAATCTCATAAGTAATGAATCGCAACCGGTGGCGACAGTTAATGTAACACCCCCAAATTTATACAATTCAATACAGCGGAAGACTCGTTGGTGTTACGGGATAGCACATTACTCACATCATAGACAACGCTTAGAAATCGCGTCGTTTAATAATAAAGCATTTCCATTCATAAATATCAAATTTACATAGATCCCAAGTCATAGTATTTCATACAATTTTACAAAACATTTGAATGGAAATTGTTATTTAAGTGCGGGCCATGAATTCTTTGTCGTCTTTCTGAGAATTACCTTCAAATACCTAAGATAAAACATGTTAAACGAAAAGGTCAGCGATAACGCCGAGTGAATTCATAGAGTTTAATGAAACCATTAATATATCATCGGTATATAATTATTACCGAAAACCATTTTGTACAAATCCTTTTAGTAGGCCATAAAATAGCCAAAGTCATTTTATACAAATCCTTATCAAAAATCATAATATAGGATTTTGCCTTCAAACTCATTATACGAGCCATTGTCGTAAAAACATCATACAATACGTTTTATAACGTTGTATAGAGTTAAATAAAAACCGTTATATGAATATGGTTATGAAAAACCAAAACACGAACATAATATCAATAGTAAGACCCCGTATTGCTAGTCAGGCAATATATCGTAATTTAGTGCGTATGGCAGTATTTCGTTATTTGGATTATTATAAGCCGCATGACATTGTTACCTTACTACAACAAACAACGGGTAGCTAGCCCGAAACTCAATTTGCCCATCTAAGTTAGCGTGTCGTCACAATAATCACGCTTGTGTAAATCTTCTCATACATAAATTCGCTTACCAATCAATGTGGCACGACGGGGATCAACCGTCAAGGCGCGAACTGGGGTGATCATCCCCAAATAGTACTATTATATGCATAAGCGTCTACCAAATCCCGGTAGTTCACAATTCATGCTAATGGAACTTTTAGTGACATAACCTAACTTTAATAATCCATTTTATTTCATACATCGGGTCATATACTCATTCATCGGGTCATACAATCATTCGGGTCAAAATCAATAAACAAACAACTGGGACAACTAGTGTCCTATTTCGTAAAAACTAACATGTTATCTCCCTCGCGGGTTTATCAAACATTTCATAAAAACATTTAAAAGAGTGCGAGGCTATGAACTCACGTTGATTGGGAAAAGCGGTTATCGGCAATTCGGATGTACGGTACGTGCTTCAATCACGGAAACCTAGACAAATAATACTCGTCTTAGACTCTTGTCCAATGACTTTATAAAAATAACAATTATGTATACATATGATGATGATCAAGTGGGATTGTACATTTTTACTCATTCATTATAGTGTTTATGTGTTGATAACATTTTTATACTAGTTTTACTAGTTTTAATTATTTACATGTTTTAGGCCCAATAAGCCTATTACAAGCCCAATACATTATATTAGTCCATTTTACACTTTTATTATCAGTATTAAACTTTTCATGTTGGGCCCAAGTGGGTTAAGCCCAATAAGTAAATTTATAAGTGTTTAGCCCATTTAGTTGGATTATTAGTCCAATAATGCTAACTTAACCCGTTAATGTCCATATGTTATTTAGTTCGGGTTTTATCGGTTTTTACTTGTATTAAGTACTTATATATCAGTATATAAATTTTAAAAAGTTTACATTAGACGGGTCCGATCGTCTAAGTTTTAATTGACGAAAAACGTTAATTTTACGGTATTAGCCGAAAAGACGTAAAAATCATGTTTATAGTTTTTATAACGTATAAAACTTGCCAAACTACCATTTTTATAAAATGTCCATTTATTTATCCTTATAAATATTTATATAAATGAAATATATAAGTTAGCGGGTTTTAATTTCATATTTTATACTATATTATTTTGAGTGCTTATATAATACTATTAAACTTTAATTTCACAAAATCTGATTTTTAGTTTCACTTTCACTATTTTTATCATATCTTGAGTTTTATAAGGAGATATAAGCTAATTTTTGGATGACATAAACTTCATATTATGTTCTACAAATAAGTTAGTTATAGCTACTGCTAAATCCATGTCTAAGTATCCTTAACAGTCCCTACAAAACAGACTATTCAGATTGGTATACTAATTTTGTTTTGATCATATCTCACTCATTTTGATGATTCCATTGCATGACCAACTCTCACATGTGTATGACATCTAATACTTACTGTAAATTGATTCCACCATGCCATTTTATCAGTTTATCTCTTGGTTAGTTACTGTTTTTATACATCCAACTTTATAAGCAAGAATTTAACCTTTTTACCTATGGTTTTCCATCTTTTTAACCATGTTTATCAAATCTATCAACACCAAATCCCCACATAATATTTTTAATCATCATTCATCATCATATACATATACATAAATAAAGAAATTACAAGATTACATAATCAAAATAACAAAAGGATAGGAAGAACAATCTTTATACCACCAAGATTAAGTAGTTTATGATCAAGGCTTGGATTTTGATAGAAGAACTTGTGTTAGATCAACACCAACTTTGAAGACCACCAATATTTGTAAAATTCTTGTAGAAATCAGCCCTTGGACATCACCAAATCTTCTCCTTGGATGTTAAAATCACCTCCAATCTTCAAGGTTTCAAAGGAGCATCATCATATGTATGAATAACACATGATTTTATGGCTAGATTTGATCAAAAATTGATCAAAATGGTATTTTAGAGAGTGAGTGGACGAAAATGGGGAGAGAAGGAGAGAGTGGTTTGCATGTATGTGTTTTGGAGAAATGGTTTTGGCTTAAATGGTTTTGAGGTGGAGTAGCTAACTTGATTAAGTTAGCTTAGACATGTGTTAAGCTTCTTTGTGAAGTTTTGACACATATGGGGTGAGGTGGAGCATTTGTAGCCGTCCCATATTAGTGGGGTGGGGCAAAACTTGTTTTGTCTCATCCCACTAATTTATGGGTATTCCTCGATTTACGTGTCCTCGGGTCGTTTTTCGAAAAACGTTTTTATAAATTATGAATCAACAGCACAAAACGAATCTAATAAAAATTGTATCATCAAAAACGGAGTTCAAAAACGTAAATACGTAATCCTAAGGTTTCCGGTTTAGTCGTAAAGGACGTTAAATTATGAACGCAAGTCCTAATCTCTTCTCGTAAATTAGTGAGTTTATGAACCAACATAAATTTAAAATCCCAAAATAATATTCACGGATAAATTTATTTCCTGAAATGTCGGGCTGTCACCAAAAACGGTGTATGTAAACGTAAGCACGTAACGTAGAATCCTCCGGTTTAGACGTAGTCGATGCTACTTCAAGACGTAAACCCAAATTTCTCCCCAGAAATGGGTGAGTTCATAATATAACATTAAAATAATGTTTTTAAATAATACTTGAGAATAAAATATCAAGCATAAATTGAAGGATTGTCACAGCATTTACCCCTAAACAGGATCTTTGTCGTCAAAGATCATTTTATCTTACTACTCGCTTCTTGTAGAGTTAAAGCCATGTGGGTATTTCCTCCACATTCGATCTTTTCTCACAAGTGTAATCCATTATAATACGCGAGTTTCATCAAACATAACTACGGGAATAAGATCAGGCTTATTGTTGACTTACTTTCTCTATCCATGATGTTCACGGGTTTTTGATGAATGCAACTTTTCACCGATCTAAACTTCATTAAGGAATAGTCAGATTTTCACTTGATAGGCATTTTATCAAGTTCGATATACGAAACATAATTCACGCAGCTCTTGAAGTCCTAGGGTAGATCCAACTTATATGCCTTTCAAACCAATCTTTTACAGCATCTCAATGGTCCCATACAACGGGGACTTATATCCTATGATCTTTCAGATCATCAATTCATTTTTCCATGGTTAAATTTTTTGGCATAACTTCGCTACCCATCTAGCACTTCAAGATCTACATTTCATATTCACATAACCTCCTGCCCACTACCGGCAGTCAATAATCAGATGCTAATTTCAACAATCATTTCAGGTCTCGCGGGTCGAGTATTTTGTAAGGTTAGGTTCGCCATCTTAGGAAACCTTAAACCTAAAAGACATGTCCAACTCACAATGGGTGTATGTCGGGTGTCTTCATCCCAACTCCTGCTTACAGATGCTCTAATATATATCCTCACAAGATTCGATCTTGATCCTAATACGATAATTATCAATGATAATCTCTCCAAAGGAAACGATTTTACAGTTTATTACCAAAGGTCAATTATTCAAACATAAAACAACACTTATAGTATTTTGTATCGTTACTTTACCTCGTCCCTTCGATTGGGGTGGTACACAATACTCTCATCAAGATCCGTTCTCAATGACTTCTGAGCAAATCTCTAGAAATTCAATGCGAAGCGAGGATCTTGATAGAGATGATCGATACAGGCACACCATGTTTACACAACTCCTTTAAATACAAAAGAGTCAATTTCTTCATCAAGAATCTATCATTAACAGGAATGATATTAGCAGATTTGGTCAGTCTGTCGACGATGACCCAAATCGAATCAAATTCAGATGATGACCTTTGCAATAGCTGGACGTTTACTAATGTATGAGGCAATGTCTGCCTTCATAATTTTCCATTAGTACAACTTCTTCAAATAAAGATACATTTAGTCAGAAATGACATGAATGAAATACTTATACTTACGAGATTTCAATATGACTAAATCTCACAAACCTCCATATTTAGGCAACCATAAACGGCCCTTTAAACATTCAACGCCATCGGCTTCTCAATTCTGATGGTTCACATTAGCCGCGAACCCCTTGTATTATCTATATTATCCTTTTTTCACAAGCATCGGCTATTTTAAATTGTTGGCAATTTATTTTGCACAATCATTATAAAGAAATACATCCTAATTGGTTCTTTATCCTTTCTATATAATGTGTCAGTATCTACATTCACTTTTCCTGATGAAATAATTATCAGAACCGTATTTATTCAAAATTTCTTTCTTCACATTTTCTAGGTTTTAGTTTCGTCTCAACTATCATTTTATCAGTTTTGCTCAATTCGACGTTTAAAGCGTCGTTATATATTTCAAATAATTAAATAATAAATGTTTAGTTTTTATGAAACGTAAACGTAAAAGTTTTAAATTTTATCAGTTCATCTAATTATAGAAAAATGTTCAAAATAAATTTAAAATAATTATTAAGATTCGTAAATGTTCGAAAATCTTTGGTTATACTTTGGTCAAAATTTTCTTAGCTGAAAAGCAAAAATTCTCGTTTCAAATTTCAGGTCATGGTCTAAATGGTTGATAGGTGTGAAAACACCCATCCTTTTACCACTTATTTCTTACTAAAACAAGACCAAAACGCGTGTTTAATATCATTTGTTTGGAATTATGCGTGGTTTTTGTGTTTAATGTGTTTTCAGAGCTAACCGGATGAATATTGAAGAAAACATGGGATTGCACGGGTTTATCAAGGAAAAAGATTAAAAACGAAGTCTATTGTCCAAGAGATGCTAAAGATTTGAAGTCAATGGGCCTATTTGAAGATTTATCGAAGAAAAAGGACCAAAGATGGAAGATTTACATATGTCGAAGAAACTCAAGTCTATTAAACGAAGAAATTAAAAGATGAGTTGAATTTAATCGTCGACAAATCCCGAATCAGAATCGAAAACGTCAACTTTTCTGAAAAGACGAGAAGACAAGAAGAAAGGGAGAAAGCCCACTCACCAACCAACCACTTAGCCTATATAAAGGAATCACCCTCACAAAATTTGGCACCTAGTAGTTTTAGTTCTCAGTTACTCTTTTCCTATTTCGTAGGAAGAACCATCTCCCTTAAGGAGTGGTTTTCTTCTTCTTTGATTTTCTTCTTGAATTGTGTAAGTATAATCGTTTCATTCTTGTTTTTGAATCTTAATCATCAATACAAGTTTTCATTGAATCTTTTGATTCCTCTTGTTCTTCATCATCTTTTTATTCAAAGTTCTTAAGTTCTTATTTAGTTGAGTTTTGATCTTAAAAAGTTGTTGAATTTGTGTTTTTATGATTGGGATGTGATCTTTACGGGTAGTAGATGAATTGCTATTAGTTTTGGTTAAGATTTGGTTAAATCCGTGGTTGATTTTAGGCGAATTCGTGTTCCCATGTTATTTCGGTTTATCTGTTCTTCATTCCCAGATTATTCCGTATTGTCCATTTTCTCTTTCCCTTATTCGGAATATTCAAATATTCCGAATATCCTTTTTCCTTTTTCCTTATTCGGAATATTATATATATTCCGGATAGTCTTCTTCCTTTCTCTTCTATTCGGAATATTTCTTTATTCCGCATGGCTCTTCATTCCGGATTGCCTTTATATTCCGCATGGTGTTATTATTCCGAGTAACCTTTTATTCCGAGTAACCATAATATTCCGCTTAGATCCTTTATTCTGAATAGTGATTTTATTCAGCATAGGCTCAATTATTCCGCATGGTCTCATATTCCGAATAGCATTCATTATTCCGCATGGTATCGATGTTCCGCATAAGCTTGATTTTTCCGCATAGCTTTGATTATTCCGAATAGCCCTATATTCCGCATGATAAACATTCCGAATAGAGCATCTTCAGTGAGGGTATTTCTCAGTTACTGTTACTGTTTATTTACATTTTAATTCAAGTTTTACTTTTGATAATTAATTCCTTCTAGTTTACTTTTAATTACCTTACGCATTTACCTTCTTAGTAACATAGATAACCAAACCCACTTTTTGTCACCAAGAACAAATCATTCCACTTTGAGCTGTGATCAATCCAAGGAGATACCGAGAACTTAATCTGAACCATAGCCCAAGGCTTGTATCAAATGGGCCGCTGCCGGCTCTTCTCGTTAAGATCAACAGTTTTTTGTGAGAACTTGGATTTTGGGATCCGTTCCCCGTGAACGTTACTTTTTCATAAAAATTTTCAAAAACACAAAAAAATATAAAATTTTCAAAAATCCTAAAAATTAAAAAACATAAAAACCAAAAATATTTTTGCTTTGTTTTTACCTTGTTAGTTCTTTTGCAGGTGCATGCGTACACGATCAACGTCTTATCAAGAGCCCGAGCCTCTCGAAGACTTAGACATGGCCGGTGTACAAAACAACAACAATAACCCACCTCAAAACAATAATAATAACAATAACAATCCACCTTTTAACAACAATAATAACAACAACAATGAGCTTCTACCGGATAATCGCCCGATGATTGAACTTCTGCAAGCACATGTAGATGGTAACGATGATCCAATTGTTATACCTGCGATTGCAGCCAACAACTTCGAGCTCAAATCCGGCTTTATCCAGATGGTCTCTGCTCAACCATTCTTGGGGCGTACCATTGATGATCCACATGACCACATCAAGAGATTCCTGCAACTCACGAATACGGTCAAATTCAATGGTGTTCCACAAGAGGTAATCCGTTTACAACTTTTTCCCTTTTCTTTAGAGGGACAAGCCCGGCATTGGCTTGCTAAGGAACCGCCACAAAGTATTCTTACGTGGACGGATTTGGAGACCAAGTTTATCCACTACTTTTTCCTACCCTCTCGTACTACCGCTTTGCGGAATGAAATTATCAATTTTGAACAAAAGTACGATGAGTCGTTTAGTGAATCTTGGGGCCGTTTCAAAGACCTTTTGAGAAAATGCCCACAACATGGTTTTACCAAAGTACACCAAGTTAACACTTTTTATAATGGTTTAAGCATGAATGACCAAGATTCACTAAACAGTGCCTCGGGGGGTAATCTTTTGGCTAAGACTTCCAATGCTGCTTGGGATATCATTGAGAATAAGTCTCGTGTGTAAACCAAGAGTGTTCGGACCAATGTCGCTAGTACTAGTACTAGTGACAGCGACAAGCGAATTGACAAAATCACTGCGCTTCTTGAATCGCTTGCTACCCAAACCGCCAGCAACACCAACAACATCAATGCTAAAAACGCTCAAGTAAATGCTGTTAGCCAACCATGTGAGATATGCGGGGGTCCTCACTCTTACACCACTTGTACTGCCACCCAAGACTACCCTTTTGAGAATGTGAATGCAGCATACGGTACCTATCCTCCGTCCGCTTATCAAGCTCGTCCTCAAGGTGACCGCAACCTGCTTAGCTACCGCTCCAACAACTATCTCTCACCACCCGGTTTTACTCCTAACAGCCCAAACCAACAACAAAACCTCAACCGCCCTGCTCAACAGCAACAACCATCTCGTGGACCATACATACCACCTCACAAACAACAACATCCACCTCAAAGAAACAACCAAGTTTACCAGCAACCTGCTTATCAACCACCCGCATACAATGCTCCTCCCAACCAACCCACCGCTTTACACCAAGAAGTGGAAACCTACATAAGGACTAACGATGTGATCGTGGGAAATCTTCAGCGGGAAGTGCTCAACTTGAAAGCAGACGTGGTGAAACAAGGGAACGACCTGAGAGCTGATATGAGAAACACTTTGGATAGTCAAACGAATGACTTAAAGAATATGATGGCTAGTTTCTTCCAAGGTAATCAACCCTCCTCTTCGGGTACTCTTCCGAGTAACACCGTTGCAAATCCAAGAGGGGAGATGAAAGCAATCACCACTCGCAGTGGCAAAGGTACCAAGGAACCCGAGCTTCCTATACCTCCACTGGTGATTGTGACTACGGAAAACGAGTCACTTGCTCCTATTCCTCATCCTTCTACTTCCCCAATTTCTCCACCTCCTTCACCTTCTACCCCCATTTCCCCACCACCCGTGGTTGTGAGTGATCCTATTCCCCTAAAGCCTTCTTCTTCATCCAATATACCTTATCCTTCAAGGTTGAGGAAAGAGAAGCAAAAGAGCAAGGATGATATTCAAGTTTCAAACTTTCTCAAAATGTTTAAACAATTGAATTTTAACATCTCCTTTGCCGAGGCTCTCGCTCACATGCCCAAATACGCGAAAATGTTTAAAGATCTTCTAAGTGACAAGGAGAAGCTTCTTGACATTGCTCAGACCCAACTTAATGAGAATTGCTTCGCTATTCTCTTAAGGAAATTGCCCACCAAACTTGGTGATCCTGGTCGCTTCTTAATTCCTTGCAACTTCCCGGGAGTAGAGAATTGCATGGCCCTAGCTGATCTAGGTGCCAGTATTAATTTAATGCCTCTTAGCGTTTGGAAGCAATTATCTCACCCTGAGCTAGTCCCCACCAAAATGACTTTGGAATTAGCTAACCGTACGGTTGCTTATCCAGTGGGGATAGCCGAAGACGTCTTTGTTGGAGTCGACAAATTCACCTTTCCTTCCGATTTCGTCGTCGTCGACTATGACATGGACCCTAGTGTGCCATTAATTGTTGGTCGTCCATTCCTGAGGACCGGTCGCACTCTCATCGATGTCGAAGCTGGTGAGCTTATCATGAGAGTGGGTGACGATAAAATTGTCTTCAACATGGGAAAGTTGTCTAAACAGCCTTATTCCAACGAGAGTGTTAATTGTATTGACGTTCTTGATGAGGCTTGTGAAGAACACTTCAAAGATGCTTGTAAAAGTATTCCTACCTCTCTTCCCAATGTCGAGACCGTTGCCTCAATTGCTCCGGCATTGACTCCTTTTGGAGAAAGTGACTTGGATGATTTCGAAGCTAGATTGAGTCCTCTCGATATTAAGTATGATAATTCGTCCACTGATTAGGATGAAGACATTCGTTGTAACACCCCCAAATTTATACAACTCAGTACAGCGGAAGACTAGTTGGTGTTACGGGATAGCACATTACTCACATCATAGACAACGCATAAAAATCGCGTCGTTTATTAATAAAGCATTTCCATTCATAAATATTAAAGTTACATCGGTCCCAAATCATTATATTTCATACAAAGTTTTACAAAGTATTTGAATGGAAAATATAGTTTAGGTGCGGGACATGAATTCTTGTCGTCTTCCCGAGAATTACCTTCAAGTACCTGAGATAAAACATGTTAAAAGAAAAGGTCAGCGATAACGCCGAGTGAATTCATAGAGTTTAATAAAATCCATCAGTATAACTTTGGTATAAAATTTGTACCAAAAATCAATACGTACAAATCATTGTAATAGGCCGTAAAATAGCCAAAATCATTTTATACAAATCTTTGTAATAGGCCATAAAATAGCCAAAGTCATTTTTATACATATCCTTATCGAAAATCATAATATAGGCATTTGCCTTAAAAATCATTATACGAGCCAATGTCGTAAAAACATCATACAATACGTTTTGCAACGTTGTATAGATTAAATAAAAACCGTTATAAGAATATGGTTATGAAAACCAAAACACAAACATAATATCAATAGTATGACCCAGTATTGCTAGTCAGGCAATACATCGTTCTTCGGAGCGTCTAGTAGTATTTCGTTAGTTTTGGATTATTATAAGCCGCATGACATTGTTACCTTACTAAACCAAGACGGGTAGCTAACCCGATACCAATTTTGCCCATCTAAAGTAGCGTGTCATCACAAAGGTCACGCTATGGAAATCTTCTCATACATAAATTCGCTTACCAATCAATATGGCACGACGGGGATCAACCGTCAAGGCGCGAACTGGGGTGATCGTCCCCAAATAGTACTATTAAATGCATAAGCGTCTACCAACTCCCGGTAGTTCACAATCATGCTAATGGGACTTTTAGTGACATAACCTAACTTTAATAATCCATTTGATTTCATCTATCGGGTCCTTTAATCATTTATCGGGTCATACAATCGGGTCATTCAATCATTCGGGTCCAAAATCAATAAACAAATAATCGGGACAAATGGTGTCCTATTTTATAAAAACTAACATGTTATCTCCCTCGCGGGTTTATAAAGCATTTATAAAAACATTTAAAAGAGTGCGAGGCTATGAACTCACGTTGATGTGGGAAGGCGGGTTATCGGCGATTCGGACGTACGGTACGTGCTTCAATCACGGAAACCTAGACAAATAATACTCGGTCTTAGACTCATGTCCAATGACTTTATAAAAATAACAATTATGTATACATATGATGATTATATATATATGATGATCAAGTGGGATTACATATTCTCGTTTACTCATTTTTAGTGTTATGTGTCGATAACTTTTATACTACTTTTCTCGTTTTATCTATTTACGTGTTTTAGGTCCAATAAGCCTATTATAAGTTCTTAACTTGTATTAATCCTTGTTATACTTATATTATCAGTATCTATGCTTTACAAGTTGGGCCTAAATGGGTTAAGCCCAATAATAAGTTCATAAGTATTTTAGTCCATTTTTGTTGTATTATTAGTCCAATAACGTTAATTTAGTCCGTTAACGTCCGTATTTCTTATAGTCCGGGTTTTATCGGTTTTTACTTGTTATACATGTCTATATATCAGTATATAAGTTTTATAAAGTTTTCATTAGACGGGTCCAACCATCTAAGTTTTATTTAACAAAAACGTTAATTTTACGGCAATAGCCGAAAAAGTCGTAAAAATCATGTTTATAGTTTTATATCTTATAAAACATAACAAGTTACCATTTTTATAAAATGTCCACTTATTTATCATTGTACATATTTATATAAATAAAATTCATGAGTTAGTGGGTTTTAACTTTACATTTTATACAATATAATTTTGAGTGCTTATATAATAGTATTATACTTTATTTTCCAAAAATCTGATTTTTATCTTTACTTTCACCAAAATTGCCATATCTTGAGTTCTATATGGAGATAGAAGCTCAAAGGTTTATCACATAAACTACATGATATGTGCTACATTTAACTCTTCTATAGCTACTGTTGAATCATCTTCTAAATATTTTCTAAAAATCGTCCAAAACAGTAACCTCAGATTTATACCCTAAACTTGTTTTGATCATATCTCACTCATTACAATGATTCCATTGCATGGCCAACTCTCACATGTGTACAAGACCCATAGCTTACTATAAATCCATTCTACTTCATCATTTTATCAGTCCATGACCTGTTTATTTACTGTTTTATACAGCCAACAAATTTAATCAAGATTTTTAACCTTGTTTCTTATGGTTTTTCACCTTTTTAATCATGTTTATCAACACCAAATCCCCACATAAAATTTTTATCATCATATAATCATCATATACATATACAATAGGAAATAAAATACATGTTTACATAATCAAAATAACAAGAAGATGAGGAGGACAATCTTTATACCACCATGATGATGTAGGTTGTGATCAAAACATGGATTTGATGGAGAAACTTGTGATGCACCAAGACCATCTTCAAGACAACCATTCTTCATGTATACCTTGTGGAAAATCAGCCTCAAGACACTATCAAAACTCCTCCATGGATGTTATAATCACCACCATTTAAGAGAGCTTCAAGAGGGCTTCAACATATGTAGAAATAACATAGGATTCCATGGTTAATTTTGATCAAATTTGGTGTTTAAGGGCTGAATTGGGACGGCACTTTTGAGAAGGGAGGAGAGAGTTTGAAGGTTGTTTGCATGGTGAAATGAAGTGAGTGGTTTCTAGCTTATGGTTTTGATGGAAAGTGGGGAAAGTTAGCTTCACTTGTAAGCTTATTTAGACAAGTGTAAGTTGTGTGCTTGCAACTTGACACCTAAGGTGTTGAGGCACTAGTTTGGGCCGGTTTTGAAGTGGGTTGGGACAAGTGTCCCACTTGTCTCATCCCATTTATTTACGGGTACTCCTCGATTCTAGTTTCCTCGATTTGCGTGTCCTCGGGTTGTTTTACGAAAAACGTTTTTATAAATTATGAATCGACGTCACAAAACGAATCCAATAAAAATTGTCTCATCAAAAACGGAGTTCGAAAACGTAAATACGTAATCCTAAGGTTTCCGGTTTAGTCGTAAAGGACGTTAAAATAGAATCGTAAGTCCTAAATGTCGGACTGTCACCAAAGACGGTGTATGTAAACGTAAGCACGTAACGTTGAATCCTCCGGTTTAGACGTAGTCGATGCTACTCCAAGACGTAAGTCCAAATTTCTTCCCAAAAATATGTGAGTTCATATTGTAACATTAAAATAATATTTTCAAATAAATATTGAGAATAAAATCTCAATCATAAATTGACGGATTGTCACAGCATTTACCCCTAAACAGGATCTTTGTCCTCAAAGATCATCTTACTACTCGCTTCTTATAGAGTTAAAGCCATGTGGGTATTTCCTCCACATTCGGTCTTTTCTCACAAGTGCAATTCATTACAATACGCGAGTTCTATCAAACATAACTATGGGAATAAGATCAGGCTTAATGTTGACTTACTTTCTCTATCCATGATGTTCACGGGTTTTTGATGAATGCAACTTTTCGCCGATCTAAGCTCTACTAAGAATAATCAGATTCTCACTTGATAGATATTCCATCAAGTTCGATTTACGAAACATAATTCACGCAGTTCTTGAAGTCCTAGGGTAGATCCAGCTTATATGCCTTTCAATCCCAACTTTTACATCATTTCAATGGTCCCATACAACGGTGACTTATATCCCATGATTTGTCAGATCATGAATTCATTTTTTTTCCAACGTTAAAAATTGTGGCATAACTTCGCTACCCATTTGGCATTTCAAGATCTACATTTCATATTCACATAACCTCTTGCCCACTATTGGCAGTTAATAATCAAATCCTAATTTCAACAATCATTTCAGATCTCGCGGGTCGGGTATTTTGCAAGGATAGGTTCGTCATCATAGGAAACCTTAAACCTAAAAGACATGTCCAACTCACAGTGGGTGTATGTCGGGTGTCTTCATCTCAACTTTTGCTTACAGATGCTCTAATATTCAGATCCTAACAAGATTCAATCTCAATCCTAATACGATGATTTATCAATGATAATCTCTCCAAAGGAAAACGATTATACGGTCTATTACCAAAGGTCAATCATTCAAACATAAAACAACACTTATATTACTTTGTATCGTTACTTTACCTCGTCCCTTCGATTTGGGGTGGTACATAGTACTCTCATCAAGATTCGTTCACAATGACTTCTGAGCAAATCTCTAGAAATTCGTTGCGAAGCGAGGATCTTGATATAGATGATCGATACAGGCACGCTATGTTTACATAACTCTTTTGCATTTATCATTAACGAGAATGATATTAGCAGATTTGGTTAGTCTGTCGACGATGACCCAAATCGAATCAAATTCAGATGATGACCTTTGCAATAGCTAGACGTTTATTAATGTATGAGGCGATGTCTGCCTTCATAATTGCCATCAGTACAACTTCTTCAGACAAAGATATTTTTAGTCATAAATGACATAAATAGAATACTTATACTTACAAATTCCAACATAACTATATCTCACAATTCTCCAGGTTTAGGCAACCATAAGTGGTCTTTAAAATATTTAACGTTATCGGCTTCTCAATTTTTAATGGTTCATATTAGTCGTGAACCTCTTTTATAATCTATATTATTCCTTTTTACAAACATTGTTTATTTTTATATTGTTCGGCAATTTATTTTGCACCTTCATTATTAAGATATACATCGTAATTGATTCTTTATCCTTTTTATATAAGGTGTCAGTATCTACATTCATCTTTCCTGATGAAATAATTATCATGAACGTATTCATTCAAAATTTTCCTTTTTCATATTTTCTAAGTTTTAGTTTCTTCTCAACTATCATTTTTATCCGTTTTACTCAATCCGTCGTCTAAAGCGTCGATAATTATCATAATTAATTAAATAATTATTAGTTAACTTTTATGAAGCATAAAAGTTTTAAATTTCTTAGTTCGACCAATTATATAAAATGTTCAAAAATAAATTTGAATTTAATTAACAAGATTTTTGGTTGATTTATCGAAAATAATTAATAAGATTCGTAAATGTTCGAAAAACCTTCGTTTATACTTTGGCCAAAAAGTTTTCTTAGTTGAAAAGAAAAAATTTTCGTTTCAAATTTCAAGTCATAAATTATATAATTTCCTCAATTCTTCTTAAGTTGTCTAGAAGTATACACAAACATTTACCCCTAAACAGAAGTTTAGTTAAATGTTTTGTGTATAAGGGAATAATCCCTTTAAAAATCCTTTGTTAAAACATTTGTCAAAACATATTTCCATTTCTTTTTGGTAAAATCCAAAGTCTTAAAAGGGCTCTTAATTTTTGAAGAGTCTATATGCATACATCTTACCATTATTAATCCAACGGTCATTTTTACGTATAGGATTAAGTCCTTAATCACATGTTAAATATTTAAGGTATAGGTTTTCATTGTTTAGCCAATTCAGGGCAATCTATAATTAATTATTAACCTCATTCTCATTCTTATAAACAAACATATAATCTTTAATGATCACGAGCATGAATTTATCAAATTACAGCCTACACACGTGATTCACCAAATTTATGAATACTACATGTGCATCGGTCAATCCAAACGACATCACGTGAAACTCATAATGTTCATCACAAGTTCGGGATGTGATGATTGGAATAGATAATCTCTTTCGCAGATGCGAAGTTGATGATAACCATGCTATGGATCAAATTTGCTAGAACCTTGTAAATGATCGAACAATTCTTCCATTTCGAGTTATGGATATCGTTTTCGATTTTCAATTTACTCAATTCACAGTAATCTATAAATATAAGGAATGATAATACCATAGCTCTTCAGGATGACAGGCTTGGTATAATAAAATCTTTCTCCGACAACTCTCAGTTGTACGGTAATTCCTTTAATTTAGATGGTGCTGACGTACAGTGCACAATCCATAGGTGCAGCATCAGAAATATAATCAATACCAATTTCTACTTGCCTTAATGGCGAAAGTCTAGGTAATTCATCAACAAATACCTCCTAAGATTTCAGATAAGATAAACATCTTTTAATAAATTCATATTAACTTCTTTCTAGATTATAATATCTATGACTAATTCACAACCAATCACAATATAATCTCAAGTCTAAATACAGGATATGGTCATCCATCAAGAATTATTTAGATCACTTTTGATAATCAACATCTTATCATTTAGAGGAATTCAATTCGAGTTCCCATCAATTAAGACAATGTCGTCATGTCATAATCAATCAATCCATTCTACTGGCACTATCAACTTTCCAGTTGCATTGCCGTCGATAAGATGTGAACTTCTCAAAAGACTAATAATGATTCATAATCCTTCACAATTTCAGGGATATTAGGATACATAACTAACCTTAAAAGAGTAAGGTCAACGCATAATCTATGCGAGAGAATTTCAAATCAGATACGGATGAAAACATTTAACGAATATGAATATATCTCATGTTTTCATAATTTGAGTACGCATTCGAAAGCTCCTCGGATCGTTACCCAGGTCATTCAAATGAAATCAAATCATAAGAAATGATAAGAACGTCAATACATCCAGTCGGGTATCAACACTCGATAATCAAATACTTTTCCTAAGAATCTCACTACGGGAGAATTGGACAAGAAAGAATTGTCAATTGTCAAGTAAGACAATTTCCACAGACGAGTAAATTCGACTCAGAAGAATAGATGCTTCAGGCACATATGTAGGTGTCCCTAACACTATGGCCTTATTTTTCACTTCTTGCAGATCTCATAAAATTTAATCTTTCTCAATCTTCAAAGAAAATGCAGTGTTTATTAATCAGTTTTATGGTGACTACTAATCAGTCTTGCATAGTCCATTCCAAATTGTATGTAGGCGCGCAACTATATACAATTTTAAGATTAACGATGCAATACTCAGTTCGTCAAAATTTTATCATCATATTTGTAAAAACATTTTCATGCTTAATTCTTAAATAAGAATCAAAAATAAATTTACAAAGATTTTCTTTGTTATGAAAACAATTAAGTTTTCTAAAGCGTTTTATAAACAACTTCATTTTGATAACAATCACTTGTAAATCTCACTTTAAATAATCCTTTCAGTGATGAAAATTCAATCTTTATCAAGGGATACTGTTTTATCTTATAAAAATAATTAGTGATCTGCAAAAGAGTGATGAAGAGTTGTTCACCAAGAACTAACTTCAATATAATAGGAAATGAGCTTAGCCAATTAATCATGAGGTTCATGATCTCGATGGCACTCAAAAGAATAATTCACAACGTAACTCGATTCAAGATGAGTACTTTTTCAATGGTTGCATCACTAATGCGAACATTAGGATGAAGCAATAAAAGATAGATAACATCGATACATGTAGAATTTAGCAATCAAATGTAGTCTTTTTTATTAATCACAAACAAGTCAAAATTGCACCGTAACACATTACGTGTCACTATGTCATACAATTTTCAGAACTCATCCTACCAACTGATATCTCAGTTAAGTTAGGGATTCTTAAAAGATACCATAATGAATACTAATCTACAAGAGTCATTAGGTGTTCCACATGTCCCAGAAGATCCATCGGTCTCAATTCAGAAGAAGATTTCTTCAATTTATTTCTTGGACACTAGGCATCCTCGTTAGTGGACAATGGCCTAGGAACAACCTTTAACACGAACCTACAATCATTTAAAACCTTATAATTCAATCACAGAACTTAACGACTTATATTAACAATCTCATATTCCTTACAGGTTAAATTTTACTTTATTCAAGTTTCAATCAACTTATACTCAATGCGATATTCTACCTCATTCTCCAATACTTACAACCTTATTCTTCGGCCTTGTAAAGGCAATACAATCTCAATATGAATCAACACTTAATTTCCAATCCTATTAGCTCTTACAACAACAATAATCAAATGAGTCACTAGCATGAAATGACTCGATCATTCAGTTAAACTTCTCGGAAAGGTATTAGTGGCATGAGGCTTCTGGGTAATGGTTCCATTGACAGCCTCAAGTGCAACATTCACCCTTTCGATTTCAAATTTAAGAATTGGGTGACAACGAGTCAGATGACATCTTTCCAGGTGATAACGTTTTGTCAAACTCCACTCTATAAGGAAAGATCGTCATGACATCGATATCGGATTTAATCTCTCCAATTCTTTTTCAATATCACCATCAACTAATATCTAGTTTCTACGAATATCAACCATTTGTTGGGATCATAAATATCCACAACTTGGTTTAGATCTAGGATAGCTAGAATTCCTACGAGAATAGCTTCGATTGATTTACTAGGGGATTTAGGGTTTCTTGTGACAATCTACGTCGTATAAATACCTCGTATAAATATCAACATAATCATCAAACAATCATGTAATAAAATTACATAATATATATATATATATATATATATATATATATATATATATATATATATATATATATATATATATATATATATATATATATATATATATATATATATATATATATATATATATATATATATATATATATATATATAATCCATGTTATATATATATATTAAAATAACACTTCTCAGTCTGGTCTTGTTGGTAACTCGGGAATTCTTCGGCACCGTTATAGTCAAAAGATTTTTAGACATTTTGGATTTTTAGACATTTTTAGAAAAATGTTTTTAGTAAAAAGATTTTGAAATGTTTTATTCAAAACCTTTGGTTTTAAAAATCTTTTGTTCTCTATAACGAGAGCTTTGGTACCAAACTGTAACACCCCCAAATTTATACAACTCAGTACAGCGGAAGACTAGTTGGTGTTACGGGATAGCACATTACTCACATCATAGACAACGCATAAAAATCGCGTCGTTTATTAATAAAGCATTTCCATTCATAAATATCAAAGTTACATCGGTCCCAAGTCATTATATTTCATACAAAGTTTTACAAAGTATTTGAATGGAAAATATAGTTTAGGTGCGGGCCATGAATTCTTGTCGTCTTCCCGAGAATTACCTTCAAGTACCTGAGATAAAACATGTTAAAAGAAAAGGTCAGCGATAACGCCGAGTGAATTCATAGAGTTTAATAAAATCCATCAGTATAACTTTGGTATAAAATTTGTACCAAAAATCAATACGTACAAATCATTGTAATAGGCCGTAAAATAGCCAAAATCATTTTATACAAATCTTTGTAATAGGCCATAAAATAGCCAAAGTCATTTTTATACATATCCTTATCGAAAATCATAATATAGGCATTTGCCTTAAAAATCATTATACGAGCCAATGTCGTAAAAACATCATACAATACGTTTTGCAACGTTGTATAGATTAAATAAAAACCGTTATAAGAATATGGTTATAAAAACCAAAACACAAACATAATATCAATAGTATGACCCAGTATTGCTAGTCAGGTAATACATCGTTCTTCGGAGCGTCTAGTAGTATTTCGTTAGTTTTGGATTATTATAAGCCGCATGACATTGTTACCTTACTAAACCAAGACGGGTAGCTAACCCGATACCAATTTTGCCCATCTAAAGTAGCGTGTCGTCACAAAGGTCACGCTATGGAAATCTTCTCATACATAAATTCGCTTACCAATCAATGTGGCACGACGGGGATCAACCGTCAAGGCGCGAACTGGGGTGATCGTCCCCAAATAGTACTATTAAATGCATAAGCGTCTACCAACTCCTGGTAGTTCACAATTCATGCTAATGGGACTTTTAGTGACATAACCTAACTTTAATAATCCATTTGATTTCATCTATCGGGTCCTTTAATCATTTATCAGGTCATACAATCGGGTCATTCAATCATTCGGGTCCAAAATCAATAAACAAATAATCGGGACAAATGGTGTCCTATTTTATAAAAACTAACATGTTATCTCCCTCGCGGGTTTATAAAGCATTTATAAAAACATTTAAAAGATTGCGAGGCTATGAACTCACGTTGATGTGGGAAGGCGGGTTATCGGCGATTCGGACGTACGGTACGTGCTTCAATCACGGAAACCTAGACAAATAATACTCGGTCTTAGACTCATGTCCAATGACTTTATAAAAATAACAATTATGTATACATATGATTATATATATATATGATGATCAAGTGGGATTACATATTCTCGTTTACTCATTTTTAGTGTTATGTGTCGATAACTTTTATACTAGTTTTCTCGTTTTATCTATTTACGTGTTTTAGGTCCAATAAGCCTATTATAAGTTCTTAACTTGTATTAATTCTTGTTATACTTATATTATCAGTATCTATGCTTTACAAGTTGGGCCTAAATGAGTTAAGCCCAATAATAAGTTCAAAAGTATTTTAGTTCATTTTTGTTGTATTATTAGTCCAATAACGTTAATTTAGTCCGTTAACGTCCGTATTTCTTATAGTCCGGGTTTTATCGGTTTTTACTTGTTATACATGTCTATATATCAGTATATAAGTTTTATAAAGTTTTCATGAGACGGGTCCAACCATCTAAGTTTTATTTAACAAAAACGTTAATTTTACGGCAATAGCCGAAAAAGTCGTAAAAATCATGTTTATAGTTTTATATCTTATAAAACATAACAAGTTACCATTTTTATAAAATGTCCACTTATTTATCATTGTACATATTTATATAAATAAAATTCATGAGTTAGTGGGTTTTAACTTTACATTTTATACAATATAATTTTGAGTGCTTATATAATAGTATTATACTTTATTTTCCAAAAATCTGATTTTTATCTTTACTTTCACCAAAATTGCCATATCTTGAGTTCTATATGGAGATAGAAGCTTAAATTTTTATCACATAAACTACATGATATGTGCTACATTTAACTCTTCTATAGCTACTGTTGAATCATCTTCTAAATATTTTCTAAAAATCGTCCAATACAGTAACCTCAGATTTATACCCTAAACTTGTTTTGATCATATCTCACTCATTACAATGATTCCATTGCATGGCCAACTCTCACATGTGTACAAGACCCATAGCTTACTGTAAATACATTCTACTTCATCATTTTATCAGTCCATGACCTGTTTATTTACTGTTTTATACAGCCAACAAATTTAATCAAGATTTTAACCTTGTTTCTTATGGTTTTTCACCTTTTTAATCATGTTTATCAACACCAAATCCCCACATAACATTTTTATCATCATATAATCATCATGTACATATACAATAGGAAATAAAATACATGTTTACATAATCAAAATAACAAGAAGATGAGGAGGACAATCTTTATACCACCATGATGATGTAGGTTGTGATCAAAACATGGATTTTGATGGAGAAACTTATGATGCACCAAGGCCATCTTCAAGACCACCATCCTTCATGTATACCTTGTGGAAAATCAGCCTCAAGACACTATCAAAACTCCTCCATGGATGTTATAATCACCACCATTTAAGAGAGCTTCAAGAGGGCTTCAACATATGTAGAAATAACATAGGATTCCATGGTTAATTTTGATCAAATTTGGTGTTTAAGGGCTGAATTGGGACGGCACTTTTGAGAAGGGAGGAGAGAGTTTGAAGGTTGTTTGCATGGTGAAATGAAGTGAGTGGTTTCTAGCTTATTGTTTTGATGGAAAGTGGGGAAAGTTAGCTTCACTTGTAAGCTTATTTAGACAAGTGTAAGTTGTGTGCTTGCAACTTGACACCTAAGGTGTTGAGGCACTAGTTTGGGCCGGTTTTGAGGTGGGGTGGGACAAGTGTCCCACTTGTCTCATCCCATTTATTTACGGGTACTCCTCGATTCTAGTTTCCTCGATTTGCGTGCCCTCGGGTCGTTTTACGAAAAACGTTTTTATAAATTATGAATCGACGTCACAAAACGAATCCAATAAAAATTGTCTCATCAAAAACGGAGTTCGAAAACGTAAATACGTAATCCTAAGGTTTCCGGTTTAGTCGTAAAGGACGTTAAAATAGAATTGTAAGTCCTAATCTCTTCTCGTAAATTTGTGAGTTTATGAACCAACACAAATTTAAAACTCCAAAATAATATTCGCGAATAAATTTATTTTCTGAAATGTCGGACTGTCACCAAAGACGGTGTATGTAAACGTAAGCACGTAACGTTGAATCCTCCGGTTTAGACGTAGTCGATGCTACTCCAAGACGTAAGTCCAAATTTCTTCCCAAAAATATGTGAGTTCATATTGTAACATTAAAATAATATTTTCAAATAAATATTGAGAATAAAATATCAATCATAAATTGACGGATTGTCACATTCGTACTATTAAGAGACTTCTCAATGAAGACCCGGTTGCTTCTCCTTCTCCTACAGAGGTGACTAATGATGATCCATCGTTAGTTTCACCATCTATTAAGGATCCTCCTACTCTCGAGCTTAAGGACCTACCGCCTCATCTTGAGTACGTTTTCCTTGAAGACAACGAGAAGTTACCGGTCATCATCGCGAAGGACCTGAAAGAAGAAGAAAAAGCCCGACTTATCGCCGTGTTGAAGAAGCATAAAAGAGCTATCGCTTGGAAAATCTCCGACATTCACGGAATTGATCCTCACTTATGCACACACAAAATTCTCATGGAGGACGACTTTAAGCCCACTATTCAAAGCCACCGAAGGGTGAATCCAAAAATCCATGAAGTCATCAAAAAAAGAGGTTATCAAACTTCTTGATGCGGGTATGATTTACCCTATTTCGGGTTCACCATGGGTTAGTCCAGTCCATTGTGTGCCTAAGAAAGGCGGAATCACCGTTGTGCCCAATGCAAACAACGACTTGATTCCTACCCGTCTCGTTATTGGGTGGAGAGTTTGTATAGACTACCGCAAACTCAATGATGCCACAAGAAAGGATCATTTCCCTCTACCTTTTATGGACCAAATGCTTGAACGTTTAGCGGGTAATGAATATTACTGCTTTCTTGATGGTTTCTCGGGTTATTTCCAAATACCCATCGATCCCCAAGATCAAGAGAAGACAACATTCACTTGTCCCTATGGCACATTTGCTTACAAAAGAATGCCTTTTGGCTTATGCAATGCCCCCGGGACTTTCCAACGGTGCATGTTGGCTATCTTCCATGACATGGTTGAGCAAACCATGGAAGTCTTCATGGATGATTTCTCGGTCTTTGGGGATTCCTTCTCTTCTTGCCTTGCCAATTTGGAACGTATGCTTAAACGGTGCGAAGACACTCGCCTTGTTCTGAATTGGGAAAAATACCATTTTATGGTAAAAGAAGGCATTGTGCTAGGACACAAAATCTCTAAAGCCGGTCTTGAAGTCGACCGTGCTAAAGTTGATGTCATAGCCAAATTACCTCCACCTTCAACCGTGAAGAGTGTGAGAAGTTTTCTGGGTCATGCGGGCTTCTATCGTCGATTCATTCAGGATTTCTCTAAAATCGCCCGCCCGATGACCCACCTCTTGGAAAAAGATACTCCTTTTATCTTTTCTAAAGAGTGTATCGAAGCCTTCAATCTTGTTAAGGATAAGCTAACTAAGGCACCAGTCTTGGTTACCCCTAATTGGGATCTGCCTTTTGAGTTGATGTGCGATGCTAGCGACTTTGCTATTGGTGCGGTTTTGGGACAACGAATCAACAAACATTTCCAACCAATCCACTATGCTAGCAAAACAATGACGGGGGCTCAATTGCATTATACGACAACCGAAAAAGAGCTTTTAGCTGTTGTCTATGCTTTTGAAAAATTCCGCCCCTATCTTGTTTTATCCACCACAATCGTATACACGGACCATTCCGCGTTGAAGTACTTGATGACTAAACACGACTCTAAGCCAAGACTTCTTCGCTGGGTTTTACTCCTTCAAGAATTCAACATTGAAATTCGTGACAAGAAGGGTGCTGAAAACCTAGCCGCGGATCATCTAAGCAGACTCGAGGATCCATATCAAGGGGATCATCCGAACACAGAGATCAATGACTCTTTCCCCCTTGAGACCTTAATGTCTATAAATCTCAATCTTGATGGCACCCCGTGGTTTGCCGATATTGCAAACTACTTAGCGGGTGGTGTTCTCATCCAAGGGTTAACATCCCAACAAAAGAAGAAGTTCTTGAACGACGTTAAGACTTACTTTTGGGATGACCCTTTTCTATTCAAACAATGCGCTGACTTGATTATTCGCCGATGTGTTGATGGACCGGCAACTTTTGACATTCTCCAGGCTTGCCACAAAGGACCCACCGGTGGTCACTTTGGTCCCAACTACACCGCCAAAAAAGTGTTTGATTCGGGATTCTATTGGCCTACCATTTACCGTGATGCTCACGAGATGGTTAAACATTGTGATGCTTGCCAAAAACAAGGCAAGATCACACATAAAGATGAGATGCCTCAAAATTTCATATAAGAATGTGAAATCTTTGATGTATGGGGCATCGACTTTATGGGGCCATTCCCTTCTTCTAAAGGCAACAAATACATCCTTGTCGCTGTTGACTACGTTTCCAAATGGGTTGAAGCCAAGGCTTTACCCACTAACGACGCGAGGGTGGTTTGTAATTTCTTGAAACAACTATTTGCTCGATTCGGTGTTCCTCGTGCTATTATCAGTGACCGCAGGACTCATTTTTGCAACGATCAATTTGCAAGAGTCATGGCTAAGTATGGTGTCAGTCACCGTCTTTCCACCGCTTATCATCCTCAAACCAATGGTCAAGCCGAGATATCCAACCGGGGATTGAAGAGAATTTTGGAACGTACTGTGGGAGAGCATCGCGTCGCGTGGGCCGATAAGTTAGATGATGCTCTGTGGGCTTTCCGTACTGCTTACAAGACCCCGATCGGTTGTACGCCTTATCGTCTTGTGTACGGGAAAGCTTGCCACCTCCCTATCGAGCTGGAACATAAGGCATACTGGGCCTTGAAGTGGGCTAACTTCGACATCAACAAAGTCGGTGATTTTCGCAAGATTCTACTCAACGAGCTACAAGAATTGAGGAATCAAGCTTACGAGAACTCATTGATCTACAAGGAGAAGACCAAGATTATCCATGATGCTAAAATCAAGAACCGAGAGTTCCACGTTGGTGATCAAGTCTTACTCTTTAACTCTCGGTTGAAGATCTTCTCAGGCAAGTTGAAGAGCCGCTGGTCTGGTCCATTCACCATCGCCAATGTCTTTCCCTATGGCACCATTGAGCTTTCTCAGCCAAATGGGCCCAACTTCAAGGTGAATGGCCAGCGTTTGAAATTGTACTTTGGTGAGGACATCTCTCACGAGATGATTCCATCCCTCACTAAGTTTCCCATGAACTAATTTTGGGTCGAGTCAGGCTCGTGACTCGGTTATCAAAAACAAGCGCTCCTCGGGAGGCAGCCCGAGTATCTATCCCTTTTCGTTTTAACCTCCTAAGTGTAGGGGGACCTATATAGGTGTTTGTCTTTGTGTGGTGATGTGATTATAGGGATGAATGCACTTTTGGAACCTTTGAAGAACCGTGCTCTCGTGTTATCCGAAATCTGGTTATATCTCTCCACTATCGTGATTCAATTTTCTTCATTTTCACATTTGAAATTGATCACGTTAGTCGTCTCTTCCTTAGCTTGATTTAACCAACGTGCACAATGTCATAAGTGTAGGGGAGATTTTTCCCACATGCTTCAACATTGAGGACAATGTTTATCTTAAGTGTAGGGGAGACTTCTATCAAAGTTTTAAGTGGACTTTTCCATGAAAATGCCTTCATTTAACCGGAAAATCATCTTTTTCAACATTTTTCAAATTTTTTTATTAACTTTGGCCATTTAGTCGTAATTTTTAAATTTTTCTCGCTGCTTTCATATGTACATATCCCGCAATAAAGTCAAAAATATTAATAAAGTGGTGTAGCTAGTTTTGAAATCTTTGACATATTAGGCCCGTTGCGATTATTTTGACTCAACCCGAATAGACTTATTCAAGTTTATTCTAGCTAGTATCCTTAACTATGTAGACCTTAGTTGGTTTATTAGGCTAAGTATCCACGAGTCTCATTACTTGAGATTTTAAATTGTGGAGGACGAGAAATGATAGAGTCAATTATAAGTCAGTATTCTTGTACAAGCTCACTTGGTGTAATTATTTGCCTATTCTCCCATCACTTGCTAATAATTTATCTGCAATAAGTAAGGTCGTACGATTTGAAAAGTTACTTAGCTTCTAGCCCAAGATCGTTTAAAAGTTGCTCGATAATGATAAGAGTTCATAGCCAAGGCATAACTTATGAAGCGGGGCGCGAAGATTGGCGAGTCCGAAAAGGCCCTAACAAGGCATGAGGATTCCATTTTATTGCTGAAAATCCAAAGTGATGTGTAAAGCATTATTCCCAAAATCAATATGAAGGATCAAGACTCACGACGAAAAGCAATCAACTCCCATAAAGATCATGGAGAAGTCTATCCGAAAAGACCCTAACAAGGTATGAGGAAAAATAGATCCAAGTCCGAAAAGGAGGTGGATCGTTGTATCTCAAAATCCTAATTAGAGATTGAAGAAATAATCATGAAGTCGTGGTCTACAAAGTTGGAGTACCCCTCAAAAGTCTCCAAGTGAAGAAACTCTATTAACGATGAGAAGACCATTATCTCAAGAACGTCTCTCAAGATATGAAGTATGAAGTACATGCCAAATATCGGCCCGAGAAAGGTCTCAAATCGTGAACCAAGTTATGCCAAGATATGAACTTTTTGATATCCCGAGAAGCAGTTTTAAGAGATTTTGTCATTTAGCTAACTATTGATCAAATCGTCCTACTTTGCTTTCAGCCTAAATAAACTATCGAAATAAGTCCAAAAATGCATCTTCATGATCATTCTAAGACAAAAGTAAAATATAAGAGATACACCTAGGAATAAGGGAGTTTAAGCATTTAATTAAGCCATGTGTGTAAGTGTTTAAATTGCTAACTTATAATAACAATGATCTCGTTTTTAAGCTTAATTTGGGGAACGTGAAACTTGAGGGTGATAAATCTTCGCAGCACCGAAGCCCTAATGTAAGTCCTTGATCTCTCTGCAAGTTATTTCCATACAGCTATTTTCAAGTGAAAATGGTTTCTATCCTTTATCTCCTTTAAAGTTTTTAATTTCTCTTAGTATTTAAATTTTTGTTTAGTAGCATGTTAATAAGGCCAAGGTTGATTGATTATGAGAAAAGTGTAAATTTGCTTTATCACTAAGCATTGCATGAGGGCATGGCAATGGTTAAGTGTAGGGGATTTGATAGGTGTGAAAACACCCATCCTTTTACCACTTATTTCTTACTAAAACAAGACCAAAACGCGTGTTTAATATCATTTGTTTGGAATTATGCGTGGTTTTTGTGTTTAATGTGTTTTCAGAGCTAACCGGATGAATATTGAAGAAAACATGGGATTACACGGGTTTTATCAAGGAAAAAGATTAAAAACGAAGTCTATTGTCCAAGAGATGCTAAAGATTGGAAGTCAATGGGCCTATTTGAAGATTTATTGAAGAAAAAGGACCAAAGATGGAAGATTTACATATGTCGAAGAAACTCAAGTCTATTAAATGAAGAAATTAAAAGACGAGTTGAATTTAATCGTCGACAAATCCCGAATCAGAATCGAAAACGTCAACTTTTCTGAAAAGACGAGAAGACAAGAAGAAAGGGAGAAAGCCCACTCACCAACCAACCACTTAGCCTATATAAAGGAATCACCCTCACAAAATTTGGCACCTAGTAGTTTTAGTTTTCAGTTACTCTTTTCCTATTTCGTAGGAAGAACCATCTCCCTTAAGGAGTGGTTTTCTTCTTGAATTGTGTAAGTGTAATCCTTTCATTTTTGTTTTTGAATCTTAATCATCAATACAAGTTTTCATTGAATCTTTTCATTCCTCTTGTTCTTCATCATCTTTTTATTCAAAGTTCTTAAGTTCTTATTTAGTTGAGTTTTGATCTTAAAAAGTTGTTGAATTTGTGTTTTTATGATTGGGATGTGATCTTTACGGGTAGTAGATGAATTGCTATTAGTTTTGGTTAAGATTTGGTTAAATCCGTGGTTGATTTTAGGCGAATTCGTGTTCCCCTGTTATTTCGGTTTATCTGTTCTTCATTCCCAGATTATTCCGTATTGTCCATTTGCTCTTTCCCTTATTCAGAATATTCAAATATTCCGAATATCCTTTTTCCTTTTTCCTTATTCGGAATATTATATATATTCCGGATAGTCTTCTTCCTTTCTCTTCTATTCGGAATATTTCTTTATTCCGCATAACTCTTCATTCCGGATTGCCTTTATATTCCGCATGGTGTTATTATTCCGAGTAACCTTTTATTCCGAGTAACCATAATATTCCGCTTAGAGCCTTTATTCCGAATAGTGATTTTATTCAGCATAGGCTCAATTATTCCGCAAGGTCTCATATTCCAAATAGCATTCATTATTCCGCATGGTATCGATGTTCCGCATAAGCTTGATTTTTCTGCATAGCTTTGATTATTCCGAATAGCCCTATATTCCGCATGATAAACATTCCGAATAGAGCATCTTCAGTGAGGGTATTTCTCAGTTACTGTTACTGTTTATTTACATTTTAATTCAAGTTTTACTTTTGATAATTAATTCCTTCTAGTTTACTTTTAATTACCTTACGCATTTACCTTCTTAGTAACATAGATAACCAAACCCACTTTTTGTCACCAAGAACAAATCATTCCACTTTGAGCTGTGATCAATTCAAGGAGATACCGAGAACTTAATCTGAACCATAGCCCAAGGCTTGTATCAATGGTTTCCTCAATCCCTCTTATGTTGTCTTGAGGTATACACAAACATTTACCCCTAAACAGGAGTTTAGTTAAATGTTCTGGGTATAAGGGAATAATCTCTCAAAAGTTCTTTTTGATAAAACATTTGTCAAAACATATTTGCACTTTTCTTTTTGGTATAACCTTAAGCCTTAATGGCTCTAATCTTTAAAGAGTCAATATGGAATCCATTATCTGTTATTCACATGGTCAAATAATGTGAAGGATTAAGCCTTAAATCACATGTTAAATACTCAAGGTACAAGTTTTTATTGTTCGGCCAACTCAGGGCTGATTATTAACTCCTTCTTATTCTTATAAACAAACAAATGGTTCTTAATGATCACAAGCATGAATTTATCAAATTACAGCCTACACACGCGATTCACCAAATTTATGGATGCTACATGTGTATTAGTCAATCCAAACGACGTCACGTGAAACTCATAATGTTCATTACAAGTTCTGGATGTAGTGATTGGAATAGATAATCTTTTTCGCGGACGTGAAGTTGATGATAACCATGCCATGGATCAAATCTTTAGAACATACGCTAGAACCTTGTAAATAATCGAACAAATCTATCATCTTGGGTAGTGGATATAGATTTTGATCATCAATTTACCTAGTCCTACGGTAATTCAACAAATATAAGGAATGATAACACCATAGCTCTTCATGATGACGAGCTTGGTAGAATAAAAGTCTTCTCCTACAACTCCCTCAGTTGTAGGGTAATTCTTTTAATTTAGATGGTGCTGACGTACAGTGCACATGCCACAAGTGCAGCACCGGGAATATAATCAATACCAATTTCAACTTGCCTTAATGGCTAAAGTCTAGGTAATTCACCAGCAAATACCTCCTAAAGTTTCAGATAACAGAAACATCTTTTAATAAATTCATATTAGGTTCTTTCTAGATTATAATATCTATGACTAATTCACAACCATTAACAGTATAATTTTAAGTCTAAATACAGGATATCGTCATCCACCAAGAATTATTTAGATCACTTTTGATAATCAACATCTTATCATTTAGGGGAATTCTACTCGAGTTCCCATCAATTAAGACAATGTCGTCATGTCATAATCAATCAATCCATTCTACTGGCACTATCAACCTTTCAGTTTTATTGCCGTTGATAAGATGTGAACTTCTCAAAAGACTAATAATAACTCATAATCCTTCACAAATTCAAGGATATCTGGAGACATGACTAACCTTAAAAGAGTAAAGTCAACACATAATCTACGGGAGAGAATTTCAAATCAGATACAGACGAAAACATTTAATGAATATGAATATATCCCATGTTTTCATAATTTGAGTACGCATTCGAAAGCTCCTCGGATCGTTACCCAAGTCATTCAAATGGAATCAAATCAAAAGAAATGATAGGAACATCGATATATCCAGTCGGGTATCAACACTCGGTAATCAGATACTTTTCCTAAGAATCTCACTACGAGAGAATTGGACAAGAAAGGAATATCAATTGTCAAATAAGACAATTTCCACAGATGAGTAAATTCGACTCAGAAGAATAAATGGTACGGGCACATATGTAGGTATCCCTAACAATATGTCCCTAATTTGCACTTCTTGCAGATCTCATAAAATTTAATCTTTCACAACTTCAAAGAAAATATAATGTTTATTAACAATTTCATGGTGACTACTAATCAGCCTTGCATGGTCCCTTCCAAATTATATGTAGGCGCGCAACTATATACAATTTCAAGATTAACGATGCAATACTCAGTTCGTCAAAACTTTGTCATCATGTTTAAAATATATATACTCAAGCTGAATTCAAATATAATTTACAGAGACGTTCTTTGTTATGAAAACAATTAAGTTCTCCAAAGCGTTTCATAAACAACTTTACTTCGATTACGATTATTGATAAGTCTCACTTTAAATAATCCTTATGGTGATGAAAATTCAATTTTTCTCAAGGAATACTGTTTTATCTTATAAAAACAATGAGTGATCTGCAAAAGAGTGGTGAAAAGTTGTTCACCAAGAGCTAACTACAATATAATAGGAAATGAGCTTAGCCAAATAATCATGAGGTTCATGACCTCGATGGCACTTAGGAATACAAAGAGAAGAACCTACAATGCAACTCAAACCGAGATGAGTGCTTGTTCAATGGTTGCATCACTAATGCGAACATTAGAAAGAAGCAAGAAAAGATAGATAACATCGATATATGTAGAATTTAGCAATCAAAGGTAGTCTTTTCATTAATCACAAACAAGTCAAAATTGTACCGTAACACATTACGTGTCATTATGTCATACAATTCTAAGAACTCATCCTACCAACTGATGTCTCAGTTAAGTTAGGGATTATTTTTAAGAGATACCACAATAAATACTAATCTACAAGAGTCATTAGGTGTCCCACCTGTCCCGGAAGATCCATCGGTCCCAATTCAGAAGAAGATTTCTTCAATTTATTTATTGGACACTGGGCATCCTCGTCATTGTACAATGTCCTAGGAACAACCCTTAACACGAATCAATAATCAATTAAAACCTTATAATTCAATCACAGGACTCAACAACTTCCTCTTAACAATTTCATATTCCATACGGGTTAAATTTTATTTTATTCAAGTTTCAACCAACTTATACTCAATTCGATATCCTACTTCATTCTCCAATACTTTCAACCTTATTCTTAGACCTTAATAGGGCGATAAAAGCTCGATATTATCAACACTTAATTTCCAATCCTATAGCTCCTTACAACAATAGTTATCAAATGAGTCACTAGTATGAAATGACTTACACATTCCATTAGACTTCTCGGAAAGGTACTAGTGGCATGAGGCTTTTGGGTAATGGTTCCAATGACAGCCTCAAGTGCAACATTCACCTCTTCGATTTCAAATTTAAGAATTGGGTGACAACGACCCAGATGACATCTTTCCAGGTGGTAATGTTTTGTCAAACTCCACTCTATAAGGAATGATCGTCATGACATCGAAATCAGTTTTAATCTCGCTAATTCTTCTTCAATATCACAATCAACTAATATCTACATTTCTACGAATATCAATCATTTTGTTGGGATCATAATTATCCACAACTTGGTTTAGATCTAGGATAGCTAGAATTCCTACGGGAATAGCTTTGATTAATTTGCTAAGGAAGTTAGGGTTTCTTGTGACAATCTACGTCGTATAAATACCTCGTATAAATCTAGAAATAATCATCAAACAATCATGTAATAAAATTACATCATATATATATATATATATATATATATATATATATATATATATATATATATATATATATATATATATATATATATATATATATATATATATATATATATATATAATCCAAGTTATATATATATTAAAATAACACTTCTCAGTCTGGCCTTGTCGGTAACTCGGGAATTCTTCGGCACCGTTATAGTCAAAAGATTTTTAGACATTTTGAGAAAAATGTTTATAGTTAAAAGATTTTGAAATGTTTTATTCAAAACCTTGGTTTTAAAAATCTTTCGTTCTCTATAACGAGAGCTCTGGTACCAAACTGTAACACCCCCAAATTTATAGAATTCAATACAGCGGAAGACTCGTTGGTGTTATGGGATAGCACATTACTCACATCATAGACAACGCTTAGAAATCGCGTCGTTTAATAATAAAGCATTTCCATTCATATATATCAAATTTACATAGGTCCCAAGTCATAGTATTTCATACAATTTTACAAAACATTTGAATGGAAATTGTTATTTAAGTGCGGGCCATGAATTCTTTGTCGTCTTCCCGAGAATTACCTTCAAGTACCTGAGATAAAACATGTTAAACGAAAAGGTCAACGATAACGCCGAGTGAATTCATAGAGTTTAATGAAACCATTAATATATCATCGGTATATAATTATTACCGAAAATCATTTTGTACAAATCCTTGTAGTAGGCCATAAAATAGCCAAAGTCATTTTATACAAATCCTTATCAAAAATCATAATATAGGCTTTTGCCTTCAAAATCATTATACGAGCCATTGTCGTAAAAACATCATACAATACGTTTTATAACGTTGTATAGAGTTAAATAAACACCGTTATATGAATATGGTTATGAAAAACCAAAACACGAACATAATATCAATAGTAAGACCCCGTATTGCTAGTCAGGCAATATATCGTAATTTAGTGCGTATGGCAATATTTCGTTATTTGGATTATTATAAGCCGCATGAAATTGTTACCTTACTACAACAAACAACGGGTAGCTAGCCCGAAACTCAATTTTCCCATCTAAGTTAGCGTGTCGTCACAATAATCACGCTTGTGTAAATCTTCTCATACATAACTTCGCTTACCAATCAATGTGGCACGACGGGGATCAACCGTCAAGGCGCGAACTGGGGTAATCGTCCCCAAATAGTACTATTATATGCATAAGCGTCTACCAAATCCCGGTAGTTCACAATTCATGCTAATGGGACTTTTAGTGACATAACCTAACTTTAATAATCCATTTTATTTCATACATCGGGTCATATACTCATTCATCGGGTCATACAATCATTCGGGTCCAAATCAATAAACAAACAATTGGGACAACTAGTGTCCTATTTAGTAAAAACTAACATGTTATCTCCCTCGCGGGTTTATCAAACATTTCATAAAAACATTTAAAAAAGTGCGAGGCTATGAACTCACGTTGATTGGGAAAAGCGGTTATCGGCAATTCGGATGTACGGTACGTGCTTCAATCACGGAAACCTAAACAAATAATACTCGTCTTAGACTCTTGTCCAACGAGTTTATAAAAATAACAATTATGTATACATATGATGATGATCAAGTGGGATTGTACATTTTTACTCATTCATTATAGTGTTTATGTGTTGGTAACATTTTTATACTAGTTTTACTAGTTTTACTTATTTACATGTTTTAGGCCCAATAAGCCTATTACAAGCCCAATACTTTATATTAGTCCATTTTACACTTTTATTATCAGTATTACACTTTTCATGTTGGGCCCAAGTGGGTTAAGCCCAATAAGTAAATTTATAAGTGTTTAGCCTATTTAGTTGGATTATTAGTCCAATAATGCTAACTTAGCCGGTTAATGTCCATATGTTATTTAGTTCGGGTTTTATCGGTTTTTACTTGTATTAAGTACTTATATATCAGTATATGAATTTTAAAAAGTTTACATTAGACGGGTCCGATCGTCTATGTTTTAATTGACGAAAAACGTTAATTTTACGGTATTAGCCGAAAAGACGTAAAAATCATGTTTATAGTTTTTATAACGTATAAAACTTGCCAAACTACCATTTTTATAAAATGTTCATTTATTTATCCTTATACATATTTATATAAATGAAATATATAAGTTAGTGGGTTTAAATTTCATATTTTATACTATATTATTTTGAGTGCTTATATAATGCTATTAAACTTTAATTTCACAAAATCTGATTTTTAGTTTCACTTTAACCATTTTTATCATATCTTGAGTTCTATAAGGAGATAGAAGCTCATTTTTGGATGACATAAACTTAATATTATGTGCCACAAATAAGTTTGTTATAGATACTGCTCAATCCATGTCTAAGTATCCTTAACAATCCCTACAAAACAGACTATTCAGATTGGTATACTAATTTTGTTTTGATCATATCTCACTCATTTTGATGATTCCATTGCATGGCCAACTCTCACATGTGTATGACATATAATACTTACTGTAAATTGATTCCACCATGCCATTTTATCAGTTTATCTCTTGGTTAGTTACTATTTTTATACAGCCAACTTTATAAGCAAGAATTTAACCTTTTTACCTATGGTTTTCCATCTTTTTAACCATGTTTATCAAATCTATCAACACCAAATCCCCACATAATATTTTTAATCATCATTCATCATCATATAAATATACATAAATAAAGAAATTATAAGATTACATAATCAAAATAACAAAAGGATAGGAAGAACAATCTTTATACCACCAGTTTATGATCAAGGCTTGGATTTTGATGGAAGAACTTGTGATAGATCAACACCAACTTTGAAGACCACCAATATTTGTAAAATTCTTGTAGAAATCAGCCCTTGGACATCACCAAATCTTCTCCTTGGATGTTAAAATCACCTCTAATCTTTAAGGTTTCAAAGGAGCATCATCATGTGTATGAATAACACATGATTTTATGGCTAGATTTGATCAAAAATTGATCAAAATGGTAGTTTAGAGAGAGAGAGTGGACGAAAATGGGGAGAGAAGGAGAGAGTGGTTTGCATGTATGTGTTTTGGAGAAATGGTTTTGGCTTGAATGGTTTTGAGGTGGAGTAGCTAACTTGATTAAGTTAGCTTAGACATGTGTTAAGCTCCTTTGTGAAGTTTTGAAACATATGGGGTGAGGTGGAGCATTTGTAGCCGTCCCATATTAGTGGGGTGGGGCAAAACTTGTTTTGTCTCATCCCACTAATTTACGGGTATTCCTCGATTTTAGTTTCCTCGATTTACGTGTCCTCGGGCCGTTTTTCGAAAAACATTTTTATAAATTATGAATCAACGACACAAAACGAATCTAATAAAAATTGTCTCATCAAAAACGGAGTTCAAAAACGTAAATACGTAATCCTAAGGTTTCCGGTTTAGTCGTAAAGGACGTTAAATTATGAACGTAAGTCCTAATCTCTTCTCGTAAATTAGTGAGTTTATGAACCAACATAAATTTAAAATCCCAAAATAATATTCATGGATAATTTATTTCCTGAAATGTCGGGCTGTCACCAAAAACGGTGTATGTAAACGTAAGCACGTAACGTAGAATCCTCCGGTTAGACGTAGTCGATGCTACTTCAAGACGTAAACCTAAATTTCTTCCCAGAAATGGGTGAGTTCATAATATAACATTAAAATAATGTTTTTAAATAATAATTGAGAATAAAATATCAACCATAAATTGACGGATTGTCACAGTTAAGGCAACAATTTCTTCCATTGATTCCTTAGAATCATTGATCGAAGGTATGTTTTATCATTTAAAGCCAATTTATAAAAAGAAGATATTTTATTATATATAAAACTATAATCTTCATCACTGGAATCATCATATGACGTGGGAAAATCATCATTGGGATCAAACTCAATGGAGTTGTAAATGCTAATTAACCTCGGCAGTAGACAAAGGTTCTAGTTCATGGGTTAACTGACTATTGAGAACTATGGCAAGAAATGCTAATGTGGATTGGAGAGGTTGGTTACCTTTATTATGCAATTGCAAACAAATACCAATATATAACATTATTCATGAGTCACGACATTTTTTATAATGTTATGCATGTAAATAGGATAAATGATGCACTCTTTGCAAAACTGAATACATCAAGATACTTAACAAAAAAGGTCACCATATAAACAATGGCCATTCACACACTGTTGCTCGTTGACGTCGGACAACACTTGTTATATTGATCAAAGATTTTACAATGGTATACGGGAGCCGATAGAGGGAGTTAAAAATTAACATTAGTAACATTTGTATACAATAGTTGTGGGGGTTAACTCAAAAGTTAATAATGACTAAATTTGCACTAAGATTACAAACAAATACACCCAAGTCTATGTCATGTAGCTTAACACTTCATTATGGTTACAATTATAAGTTATGTATCATTTTTTCTTTGATCTTCTAAACTAAATCAGACTAAGTCTTCAAATTTTTTTTAAAGCAAACATAGTAATATAAGTTAATTCTAGTATATACTTGTCAATCATTTGAAACTCCAACTCTTTAAATATAAAAAATAAAAATAAGACAAACACAAACATCACAACAAATTTCTATGACATCTGATTTGACTTATTTAACTTGATAATGATACGTTGGGGTTATAAAGAACCCATTGTTGTCACTTTTAACCTATGTGGGACAAGTTATTGAAATAAAGTTATATATAACTCAAGTTAGCATCCTCAAATACTTAATAAGGGCATAAAGTTATGAAAAAGTTTAAGAACTTATTAACTATAGTGGAGAACCATTTCATGCTTATTTGACATGAAGAGGTTTATAATTCTAGACCTCTTCATAATTAAATGCATTTAATTAATGTATATCTTATGCATAATCCCTTGTAAATCTTTTTTAGGAATAATTAGACTATTGTATTATTGATATGATAAAAACTTGTGCAATCATATTGGACTTACTAATTATTTGTAAATCTATGTAAACTTCTGAGCAAGAAAAGATGTAATATACAGAAAACTTCATTCTTGGTTTTCCAATGAACTGTTATTCCACGGAGGTCTGGCGTGTAAATAAGCCATTGAGGTGATACTTTTAAGTCTTTTACACGGTATCGTTCTGGCAATAACAAAACTTTATATTTTGTTTTAGTCCTTTATAGTGGGTCATAAAGGTACACCTCGATTCCTCGAGAATACAGTGATTTAGTAGAGCATTTCTTATGCATACCTTATTAAGAGCTATGAGAAAGGGTTAATTTCATCATAACTCTTTTGCAGGATTTTGTGTCGATAAACTGATTCTAACATTTCTGTTTAATTTTAGCGACATATACAAGCAAATGATTGATTTTTAAGCTAATAGACGCGGCTCTCAAAATTTGTGACACCTGACATTTGTTTTACAAAAGTAGCCTGGAGCCGAAGGCTCACTTGGAGGACTTGAGATACTTATCGTCTTCGTCAGGAACCTTGGGTTACCTGAAAGTCTCATTGAATTCCCAACTAGGTCTACGCTACGATCGTTAGAACTCCCTACAAACTTCATGAAAGTTACATAACTTTGATGTGTTTTGTAGGTTGCTATTTCATAAGAAAGATTTCAATCCACTAACAAATATCACGATAAAATGATGTCAGCAAACAGAAAGTTGCTTCCTATAATTTGGTTTTGTGATATATTGAGTGTCAGATCATTCATGATACGTTTAACAGAGTTCGACATATCATGGTGAGTTTTTCACTCTGTTGCTTCAAAAAACAAAAAACGAACCAGATATGTTACCCGAGCTGAAATGATAACTTTGTCGAGCGAGTTCAAAACTAGTACTAAAAAGTTGATGCTAAATCATACTTAATCTGTACTTTTCATAACTCAGAATTTGAACCTTTTGAATATCGATATTGCAAGACCATCATTGTTAAAATAAAAAAAATAGAAACACACTAAACATCACAACAACATTTTGTTATGTAGGTTTAGTATATGTCTGGAATAACTTCTTATAAGTTCTCATTGTTGTTACTTTCAACCCGATGTGGGATTAGTAATTGTAATAAAGTTACCATAGAATTAGCAATTCATGGAAAACAATAAACGGAAACATAAGATCACAACATAATACTGAAGGAATATGTACACGTAAATAATATATGTCAGGAAGTCGACCCGAGCCTTCAGAAACGCACGCGTTAATACGTAAAACAATTATACATTAATATATTATGCATAATATATTAATTAGTGATAAGATATTACGAACGTTAACTAATTAGTTAGTTAACGGACTTGTATGAATAACAAATAAAACACAAATTTGGAATAAATGGTTTTAAGAGTTTTTACGTAATACGTACTACTATATTGGTTTCCTATCTAATATAGGATCACCTACATATGTATGTATATATAATGGGCTAATGGCTACTCATTATAATTAGATCTATGAGATACGATAAAAACAAAACTCCAATTTTTGATTGACTACGATAAAAGCAAAAGCGATTTGCTATATTCAGGTTTTGTTTTGGTGCTATAACTAATAGCAAAGGTTATTAGTTATTTATTTGATTTAATAATTCAAGTAATGATTAACTTATCACTATTAGTACTAGCATACTTAATTGTTTGCTATAACGTATTGTGTGCGTACTCTTGAGAGATCATTGTTTGATCTTTTGGTTTTCGTTTATACCGGTGGTTCGATAAAGGTGTTTAATCCATTGCTAAAAGGTACGCAACTCTTTATCGTTTATGTTAATTACTTGTCTATACGTGATCTTATATTCTGCTGCGTACTCGTGATTATTAATGTGTTAATATGGTAAAAGGTTTTTATAAATTCCAACAGTGGCATCACGAGCCGTTCGTATAGCTTTTGATTACATTAAAAATAACGAAAGAGATAAAATTGTGTAAACTTATTATGATGGCGTTTGAATTATTTTATTTGATGATTAGGTTTTCATAAACCATAATTAGGGTTAATAAAATTAATTAGACAAACCCTAAGTTGTATGCAATTTTTGTTGATAAATATGTTGTTACTTTTTAATTAGTCGTTATTTATCACGTTGTTAATTGTTAAATTATAGTTTGATCCATGGGAATCATGCAAGTTTACCATGGATCATGTGTTCTTGATTAATTGTTTTAATTGAAGTCATGATTGATGTGGTATGCATGAAGTATGTGATTAATTGTTAATTGGATATATGTTTTAGGTTAATGTTTATTTGTTTTGCTTTTGATTATAATTATTATATATCATGGTTCAAGCAAAAGGTTTTTCAGAAAATAAAAATAAACCGGATTAAAACTATTTGAAATTTGATTTATTATAATCTTGTTCTTGCACGATCATATGTGGAAACAAATGAGTCGCCCTTACATGGTTTTAAATCTAACTCACGCCGTGATTAGCAAGAATCAAGTTTATAATTTGTTTTCTATTTTAAAGTTGTAAAATTTTATTAATGACGTAATTTTCAAAAGTACTATCTATTTGCAAGGCTAAGGTTCGGGAAAACTCATCAAGACTTCGGTCTTGTAGATACCATTGCCCTATAATACCTAACTATTTGTAGTCTCCTTATCTTACATACTATTTAGGAAGTCGCGAATGGTCTAGGGTTTGAATGATTTTAATCATTCTTTAATCTTTTCCCGTGATAAAATTATACTTCTTTAAATAAAATACATGTTGAATCGTCAATTTTTAGGATATCACTATTCATACAATTAATTGAATTGTAAGTTAAATAAGTGATGTCTATAATTAACGAATTGAGTAAATTTGTTAAATTATCATGATACAAAGATGTTGCATGCTTCTTTATACATGTTTCGAAATTGTCAAAATTTATACCCTTTGAAATAAGTTTATTTACCATCCAACGTGTAAAAGCGCTTGCACTTACTCTTTCACCATACGTTAGACTGTGGTGATTTTGTAACCTAAGGTGATATAATACACTTGATTGTGAGACGTCGGTGCTATATAATCACGATTTTTGGTTGGACGACTTAAGCAAGTTAAGATAGGTGAGACCTTAACTCGTGGCAATAGATGGGATAAACATGTTCGCTTTTTCACTTTTGAATTGTCACAAGTGATGTATATAAAGTTGAGTCCCATAATTCTAGAAGTTGTATTCGATGCAATTATTGAACGTCAATTACCCCTTGAATATCATCATCACTAGCAGATCAACTGATGCGGTGGCGGTATGTCTTGGTGGATTCTAGCTTTTAGAAAATTAATTGTTTATTTATAAACATGGGTATTTAATTTTCTATAAAGATAATATTATCAAAAATACTAAAATTGATTTTTTTATTCTTTTAAAAGTATTATTGCAACAAAGTTCTATAAACTAATGCTTGTTTGACAAACAAAGTTTCATTTTCTTGTAAGAAAGAAAGAGACATATACCTATCCTTTTTCGGTGCAAGTAAAAGCTATTAATAGGTATGATTAGATTATTGTAATTATCAATCTTCAAGTGAACTTAAATGGTTAAGTAGATTTGCGCAACTTATTGTTTCAAGTAGATCTCATTAATCTTTTTTGAGTTTTTGAGCATCTTTCAAACTAATAAGTCTCTTAGCAATCTTTAGGCAAGCAATACTTCTTTTGTTCTTTACATGTCGATCCCCTTAAAGCTATAATCGATAGAACAAAACAAGTGTTTTGTTTGTTTATTATGATTATAATAACTAGCTTTATTTATCCTAGTTATTATGTTTTAACCTAACGTAGGCACTAAATACCCTTATTGAATGGTAGGCCTAATATGGAGGAAATTGCATGCCAGTTTTCAAGTTAATGAAAGCATGATAGATAGTCTCTTATTTACATGGTAGAAATTCATACACTCTCTATAATACATATGTAATTGTTACTTATGGGCATTTAAAGCGAGTAGGGAAGTAAATAAATCGTTATCTGCTATTTACTGGTGAAGTAACATTTGTAATGTTGTCAAATCCAGTGGGAGTGTTGCGAAATACATTAATGTAATATTGTCTAATTCAGTGGGAGCTACAAGCTTGTTTACCTTCGTAGTAATCCATATTATTTCTAGTTTGACTTGAAATAACAATTTACTTCCAGAATATGAAGAACCATAGTTTTAAGGATAAATGCATTCTATTTTATATGATTATCACTTTTGAAGTATTTTTCATATAATAATTATGTAGAATTTATAATAAAACTATATGGTTGACATTCTACTAGTTATTCAAATATACATGACATTATCATATTGTTCACATAAACTATTGTGTTTCGTGGTTGTTTATATTCGTACGTGATGTTGTGCCGTGCACAAGTGGGAGAAATCTTTATTGTGTGCAAGGTACAACACATAACAATATGACAAGTGGTTTCTTGACTACGAGATAAGAATCTAATATTCTATTAAGGCTTATACATTTAATTGTCAATGTATGTTGTCTTTTTTAGAAGATGTCAAGATACAACACATAACAATATGACAAATGGTTTCTTGACCACGAGATAAGAATCTAATATTGTATTAAGACTTATACATTTAATTGTCAATGTATGTTGTCTTGTTTAGAAGATGTCAATATATGAATAACAAGCTACTTCAACTAAGTTGTTTATATTTATTGGAATGTTTCTTGGAATGCACAATAATATTAATGAAGTATGCAATTAACTTGAAATAACTATTGAAGTTGTTCATAGTTACTTTATGAATGTTTATGTCTCTTGTAAAGCATAAGCATATATTATTTAATTGTTAAAAGTTTTATAACATAAAGTAAATGGTTTACTTGTTATGTCTTCTTGTTAATGAACATGAAGTCTTTGAATTATTCAAAGGATAAAAAATGTATATATAGTTGTTGAACTATTTAAAGATGTATACACTAGAGCATGCACTAGGTTTTGTATATTATATAATTTCAATTTTGTTTTGACACAATTGATAAGTATTTAACCTAAGGAGTCTTAAGTTATTTAGGAATTGTGATATAGTCTCACAATCTCAAATACTCATAGAATGTCTTGAGTGATAAATCAAATTCTTTAGAATTATTTGATGTTGATAACTTGAAATACTTTACCTCCAAAAGTTTTCAAGGTCTGAAAATTGAGTATACAAAGTATATACTTAAATATTACTCCGACCTAGAAGGAAATTAAGACACCATAAAGCTATAGAATGTGATGAACCACAATGAGTCTTTAAAATTGAAGTTCTGAATTTGTCAAGAACTATCAAGGTATTTTGGGACGTGTTCCAAAAGATAACAATTTGTTGTTGCCCTACATGCTAAGTATTTGAAGAATAGTCTAAGATTACTAAAAGAAAGTGAGAGGACTCGTAGATCTTTAAGAGATAAATAACAAAATACACAACCTTCTAAATATACTAGCAAATGTCATAATGATGGTGAACATTAAGTGTTGAACGTCGTGATGATAGAACTCACATTTATAGATCCGCAAGGATATCGTTAGTACTTGAATGATATACTAATATTTCAATACTAAGGAATGTACGTCCGGCTCCTCATAAATGATGTTAGGATGGGCCGGCCCCTCCTCGGGATCCTAAAAAAAGAGAGGGAACAGAATCACTTTCTTTCAGTGACATATCTAATCAGACTGAATAGGATTATTAGAGCTGTCACGATCATTCACATCTATTTCAGTAGAGGATCATGGTGACCCTACTAACCAGATAGATGTATTATTGAATCTTGAATTTCATTATTAAATAAAACTATGAATGAGTAGATGCAAGTCCATTGAAGATAATAATATTTTGGAAACTTGATTAATCTTTAACTAATCGGTTAGACCGTGAGATGAATATAAGTTTCTTTAGTGAAAGACTCATATGGACAATATTATACACATGATTAATGCACAATATTTGATGGAAAAGTTCTACATGCTTTAATAAAGATGATTTGTTGTCATGATAGTTTTATAATGATAAATATGACAATGTAATATTTAAACTCTTTTGTACGATTACATTAGCGAGGACGGTTGTGATCAAAGTGTTTATAAATTACAATAATCTTTATGTAGTGTACATAATGCGAGAATCCATGTATGGATTAATGCATGCATCTAAGTAATATTTATCAAGTCTAATTATTAAATCTATGTTTTGATTTTTAATTAGATCTAAGATAACTTGTGAGTACATCTAAAAGCTAGTGGGAGCATTATGTTTATTTTTTAAATCACATGTGATGTATAACATATGGAAAGCAATATTCCATGTAAGCAAGATGTTAAACCTTAGTTTGGAATACAGTTTCATATGAAAGGTTTTAGAAATTTAACGTATGACCTTGATATGTATGTTTATTGTAATAAACATTTGTGGTTAATAAAATCTAACACTGTGAAATATCATTTAAAAAATCTCAATGAATATATCTCATTTGATGAGAGTTGACATAAGATGAAAACTTAAGGGATTCATCATGTAAATCATATTGTGTGTATGGGTAGTTGTAAAACTTGTATAAGTTCAAGAAGATTTGACAACAACAATTGCTTAAAGAGAAAATCATTTAGATGATTAGTACAAATATTATGATAAGATTTGTTTGGGATATAATGATTATTACTAAGTTGAATTGTTCCAATTAATGAATATTCTATATAATAATAAGATGTAATTATCATTGTCAACAAACTTCAAGTTTAGAAAGACACCAAATATTATCATAGTAATAATTTATACTTTATGGATTATAATATATCATAAGTGATGTTTCTAGATATGGATGATAGTTTGATTGAGATAAAACTCAATACTAGTAATGGTATGATTCTATCTTTGATAATGACCATGTAGACTAGTTATGTTCAATTAAGCATAATGTTGCAATACATATTAAAAGAATAAAGAATACTTTATTGTTTAAGAAGCTATTAAAGAAGATTGTTTTCAATAAGGTGTTTTGTTGGACTCACACACCTTATAGGATGTACAACCACAATACTCCCATTTTGTTGTGTGTTCATATGTACAAATTTACATAATAACAATCATTATATATGTTCAGAGATTTTCACAATTGTGGATTTGAATAAGTATTCTAAAAATTCCAAAGATCAAACCTAGTAGAGTTTTATGAAATATATGCCTTGACAACAAATATGATCGTCATATCTTGAGGCATGATTTTTCAACTAAGGTAATCATGTATTGATCTTTTAGTATTTGGATAAGGATATTGTTAAACAATATTTATTTTGTGAATTGAAGTATTGGATATTTTCATTTTCTTTAATATTTATTGGTCTTATTTTTGCATGTTTAAATCCTTGAATAATATGTTATTCTAAATTGTCTATGTCGATTGATTATATGGGAATATAATTGAATTAAGACATATATGAGAGATGGTAATATTCGTAGAGTATGTAAGAACGATTCACCAACTCATACAATATCCAAAAGTTGTATATTGGACATCTCCTACTAACAAATCAATCACTTTATGGATCGACGTCTTTAAGTGAAACTTGTAAATGATTTACATTACTAAATCCTTTGACTTGAGATGCAAGCAGGTCTTATATATGTGGATGGTACTTTTTGCTATAGTTCTAACGCTATCCTGAATAAGGTAGTAATAAAGACTATAGTCATTTGTATCTTGAAGCATGTAAGAGGCACGTGTAGTCAAGATAGAATTTGTTCATTCAACTAGCATTGAAGAATAATGCTACTGGGCCCCTCGTTAATTAATTAGATGTTTGTATGGCCATACCCAATGGTAATCTAGATTTGTCTCGATTAGATTCGTAATCTATATTAATTATGTAATGCCAGAAACATAATAGTTAAAATGGAATGACTTTGATCCATATCCATTATTAACATGTCCAACTGGGAGCTGAAGGAATATGTACACGTAAATAATATATGTCCGGAAGTCGTCTCGAACCTAAGGAGACGCACGTGATAATACGTAAAAAAATTATACATTAATATATTATGCGTAATATATTAATTAGTGATAAGCTATTAAGAACGTTAACTAATTAGTTAGTTAACGGACTTGTATGTAAAACAAATAAAACACAAATTTGGAATAAATGATTTTAAGAGTTTTAACGTAATACGTACTAGTATATTGGTTTCCTATCTAATATAGGATCACCGACATATGTATGTATATATAATGGGCTAATGGCTACTCATTATAATTAGATCTATGAGATACGATAAAAACAAAACTCCAATTTGTGATTGACTACGATAAAAGCAAAAGCGATTTGCTATATTCAGGTTTTGTTTTGGTGCTATAACTAATAGCAAAGGTTATTAGTTATTTATTTGATTTAATAAATCAAGTAATGATTAGCTTATCACTATTAGTACTAGCATACTTAATTGTTTGCTATAACGTATTGTGTGCGTACTCTTAGAGAGATCATTGTTTGATCTTTGGGTTTTCGTTTATACTGGTGGTTCGATAAAGGTGTTTAATCCATTGCTAAAAGGTACGCAACTCTTTATCGTTTATGTTAATTACTTGTCGATACGTGATCCTATATTACGCTTCGTACTCGTGACTAGTAATGTGTTAATATGGTAAAATGTTTTTATAAATTCCAACAAATACTACTCAAGAGTCATGACAGAAAGAACTCATTGACGTCACATAGACAACACTTTTTACATTGATCAACGGTTTTATGAGGGTGGAACTAGTTTTTTTTTCACTCAACTGCTTCGAGTTTCCAAAAACAAATAAAAACAAACGTAGAACTAGTTATTTTACATAGCCAAATTTTTTATCGAGTGAGTTCAAAATTAAAATTAGTAACATTTGTGTGCAATAGTCGTGGGGGTTAACGCGAAAGTTAATCCTCAGTCCATGTTAATCCTGAGTCCATCAATCGTAATGAATTTGGACTAAAATTAAAAAGGGTAAAAGTCATACAATACCAACGTACTTGTTAAAATGTATTAACTTTAAACACTTATAATTTAATCGTTAGACATTACCAACGAACTTGTTTGTTTTGTAACAATGTTACCAATATTACCGGCTATATTTCTATATTATTAATTTAGTTAATTTCACCCATATTTTTTACTCAAATTTACCCCACCCACTCCACTGTGAGTTATTGTTACCAATAATTACTCTTGTGCTTCACCAACAACCTCATTTTTTATTCTTAACAATTGAGCATAATGTTGCAATACATATTAAAAGAATAAAGAATATTTTATTGTTTAAGAAGCTATTAAAGAAGATTGTTTTCAATAAGGTGTTTTGTTGGACTCACACACCTTATAGGATGTACAACAACAATACTCCCATTTTGTTGTGTGTTCATATGTAGAAATGTACATAATAACAATCATTATATATGTTCAGAGATTTTCACAATTGTGGATTTGTAATAAGTATTCTCAAAATTCCGAAGATCAAACCTAGTAGAGTTTTATGAAATATATGCCTTGACAACAAATATGATCGTCATATCTTGAGGCATAATTTTTCAACTAAGGTTATCATGTATTGATCTTTAAGTATTTGGATAAAGGATATTGTTAAACAATATTTATTTTGTGAATTAAAGTATTGGATATTTTCGTTTTCTTTAATATTTATTGGTCCTATTTTTGCAGGTTTAAATTCTTGAATAATATGTTATTCTAAATTGTCTATGACGATTGATTATATGGGAATATAATTGAATTAAGACATATATGAGAGATGGTAATATTCGTAGAATATGTAAGAACGGTTCACAACTCATACAATATCCAAAAATTGTATATTGAACATCTCCTACTAACAAGTCAATCACTTTATGGATCAGCGTCTTTAAGTGAAACTTGTAAATGATTTACATTACTAAATCCTTTGACTTGAGATGAAAGCAGGCCGTATATATGTGGATGTTACTTTTTGCTATAGTTCTAACGCTATCCTGAATAAGGTAGTAATAAAGACTATAGTCATTTCTATCTTGAAGCATGTAAGAGGCACGTGTAGTAAAGATAGAATTTGTTCATTCAACTAGCATTGAAGAATAATGCTACTGGGCCCCTCGTTAATTAACTAGATGTTTGTATGGCCATACCTATGGTATTTTAGATTTGTCTCGATTAGATTGGTATTCTATATTAATTATGTAATGCCAGAAACATAATAGTTAAAATGGAATGACTTTGATCCATATCCATTATTAACATGGCATTTGAGAAACAAAGGGATTGTAAATGTTTAAGTCATTTAAATGTACTTTATGGAAACTACACTCGAGAGTTTCCGGGAGCATTGGCGTGTTGCTAGACGCTAACCAATGTTTTTATATTATATTATTGTACATGTCTAAGTGGGAGCTGAAGGAATATGTACACGTAAATAATATATGTCCGGAAGTCATCCCGAACCTAAGGAGACGCACGCGTTAATACGTAAAACAATTATACATTAATATATTATGCGTAATATATTAATTAGTGATAAGCTATTACGAACGTTAACTAATTAGTTAGTTAACGGACTTGTATGAAAAAAATAAAACACAAATTTGGAATAAATGGTTATAAGAGTTTTAACGTAATACGTACTACTATATTGGTTTCCTATCTAATATAGGATCACCGACATATGTATGTATATATAATGGGCTAATGGCTACTCATTATAATTAGATCTATGAGATACGATAAAAACAAAACTCCAATTTATGATTGACTACGATAAAAGCAAAAGCGATTTGCTATATTTAGGTTTTGTTTTGGTGCTATAACTAATAGCAAAGGTTATTAGTTATTTATTTGATTTAATAAATCAAGTAATGATTAGCTTATCACTATTAGTACTAGCATACTTAATTGTTTGCTATAACGTATTGTGTGCGTACTCTTAGAGAGATCATTGTTTGATCTTTGGGTTTTCGTTTATACTGGTGGTTCGATAAAGGTGTTTAATCCATTGCTAAAAAGTACGCAACTCTTTATCGTTTATGTTAATTACTTGTCTATACTTGATCATATATTACGCTGCGTACTCGTGATTATTAATGTGTTAATATGGTAAAAGGTTTTTATAAATTCCAACAAATACTACTCAAGAGTCATGACAGAAAGAACTCATTGACGTCACATAGACAATACTTTTTACATTGATCAACGGTTTTACAAGGGTGGAACTAGTTTTTTTTCACTCAACTGCTTCGAGTTTCCAAAAACAAATAAAAATAAAACGTAGAACTAGTTATTTTACATAGCCAAATTTTTTATCGAGTGAGTTCAAAATTAAAATTAGTAACATTTGTGTGCAATAGTCGTGGGGGTTAACGCGAAAGTTAATCCTCAGTCCATGTTAATCCTGAGTCCATCAATCGTACTGAATTTGCACTAAGATTAAAAAGGGTAAAAGTCATACAATACCAACGTACTTGTTAAAATGTATCGACTTTAAACACTTAAAATTTAATCGTTAGACATTACTAACGAACTTGTTTGTTTTGTAACAATGTTACCAATATTACCGACTATATTTCTATATTATTAATTTAGTTAATTTCACCCATATTTTTTACTCAAATTTACCCCACCCACTCCATTGTGAGTTATTGTTACCAATAATTACTCCGGTGCTTCACCAACAACCTCATTTTTTATTCTTAACAATTGAGCATAATGTTGCAATACATATTAAAAGAATAAAGAATACTTTATTGTTTAAGAAGCTATTAAAGAAGATTGTTTTCAATAAGGTGTTTTGTTGGACTCACACACCTTATAGGATGTACAACAACAATACTCCCATTTTGTTGTGTGTTCATATGTAGAAATGTACATAATAACAATCATTATATATGTTCAGAGATTTTCACAATTGTGGATTTGAAATAAGTATTCTCAAAATTTCAAAGATCAATCCTAGTAGAGTTTTATGAAATATATGCCTTGACAACAAATATGATCGTCATATCTTGAGGCATGATTTTTTAACTTAGGTTATCATGTATTGATCTTTTAGTATTTGGATAAAGGATATTGTTAAACAATATTTATTTTGTGAATTGAAGTATTGGATATTTTTGTTTTCTTTAATATTTATTGGTCCTATTTTTTCATGTTTAAATCCTTGAATAATATGTTATTCTAAATTGTCTATGTCGATTGATTATATGGGAATATAATTAAATTAAGACATATATGAGAGATGGTAATATTCGTAGAATATGTAAGAACGGTTCACCAACTCATACATTATCCAAAAGTTGTATATTGGACATCTCCTACTAACAAGTCAATCACTTTATGGATCAGCGTCTTTAAGTGAAACTTGTAAATGATTTACATTACTAAATCATTTGACTTGAGATGCAAGCAGGTCTTATATATGTGGATGGTACTTTTTGCTATAGTTATAACGCTATCCTGAATAAGGTAGTAATAAAGACTATAGTCATTTGTATCTTGAAGCATGTAAGAGGCACGTGTAGTCAAGATAGAATTTGTTCATTCAACTAGCATTGAAGAATAATGTTACTGCGCCCCTCGTTAATTAATTAGATGTTTGTATGGCCATACCCAATGGTAATCTAGATTTGTCTCGATTAGATTGGTAATCTATATTGTAATGCCAGAAACATAATAGTTAAAATGGAATGACTTTGATCCATATCCATTATTAACATGGCATTTGAGAAACAAAGGGATTGTAAATGTTTAAGTCATTTAAATGTACTTTATGGAAAACTACACTCGAGAGTTTCCGGGAGCATTGGCGTGTTGCTAGACGCTAACCAATGTTATTATATTATATTATTGAACATGTCCAAGTGGGAGCTGAAAGAATATGTACACTTAAATAATATATGTCCGGAAGTCGTCCCGAACCTAAGGAGACGCACGCGTTAATACGTAAAACAATTATACATTAATATATTATGCGTAATATATTAATTAGTGATAAGCTATTACGAACGTTAACTAATTAGTTAGTTAACGGACTTGTATGAAAAACAAATAAAACACAAATTTGGAATAAATGGTTTTAAGAGTTTTAACGTAATACGTACTACTATATTGGTTTCCTATCTAATATAGGATCACCGACATATGTATGTATATATAATAGGCTAATGGCTACTCATTATAATTAGATCTATGAGATACGATAAAAACAAAACTCCAATTTATGATTGACTATGATAAAAGCAAAAGCGATTTGCTATATTCAGGGTTTGTTTTGGTGCTATAACTAATAGCAAAGGTTTTTAGTTATTTATTTGATTTAATAAATCAAGTAATGATTAGCTTATCACTATTAGTACTAGCATACTTAATTGTTTGCTATAACGTATTGTGTGCATACTCTTAGAGAGATCATTGTTTGATCTTTGGGTTTTCGTTTATACTGGTGGTTCGATAAAGGTGTTTAATCCATTGCTAAAAAGTACGCAACTCTTTATCGTTTATGTTAATTACTTTTCTATACTTGATCCTATATTACGCTGCGTACTCGTGATTATTAATGTGTTAATATGGTAAAAGGTTTTTATAAATTCCAACAAATACTACTCAAGAGTCATGACAGAAAGAACTCATTGACGTCACATAGAGAATACTTTTTACATTGATCAACGGTTTTACAAGGGTGGAACTAGTTTTTTTTCACCCAACTGCTTCGAGTTTCCAAAAACAAATAAAAACAAACGTAGAACTAGTTATTTTACATAGCCAGATTTTTTATCGAGTGAGTTCAAAATTAAAATTAGTAACATTTGTGTGCAATAGTCGTGGGGGTTAACGCGAAAGTTAATCCTCAGTCCATGTTAATCCTGAGTCCATGAATCGTACTGAATTTGCACTAAGATTAAAAAGGGTAAAAGTCATACAATACCAACGTACTTGTTAAAATGTATCGACTTTAAACACTTATAATTTAATCGTTAGACATTACTAACGAACTTGTTTGTTTTGTAACAATGTTACCAATATTACCGACTATATTTCTATATTATTAATTTAGTTAATTTCACCCATATTTTTTACTCAAATTTACCCCACCCACTCCATTGTGAGTTATTGTTACCAATAATTACTCCTGTGCTTCACCAACAACCTCATTTTTTATTCTTAACAATTGAGCATAATGTTGCAATACATATTAAAAGAATAAAGAATACTTTATTGTTTAAGAAGCTATTAAAGAAGATTATTTTCAATAAGGTGTTTTGTTGGACTCACACACCTTATAGGATGTACAACAACAATACTCCCATTTTGTTGTGTGTTCATATGTAGAAATGTACATAATAACAATCATTATATATGTTCAGAGATTTTCACAATTGTGGATTTGAAATAAGTATTCTCAAAATTCCAAAGATCAATCCTAGTAGAGTTTTATGAAAGATATGCCTTGACAACAAATATGATCGTCATATCTTGAGGCATGATTTTTTAAATAAGGTTATCATGTATTGATCTTTTAGTATTTGGATAAAGGATATTGTTAAACAATATTTATTTTGTGAATTGAGGTATTGGATATTTTCGTTTTCTTTAATATTTATTGGTCCTATTTTTGCATGTTTAAATCCTTGAATAATATGTTATTCTAAATTGTCTATGTTGATTGATTATATGGGAATATAATTAAATTAAGACATATATGAGAGATGGTAATATTCGTAGAATATGTAAGAACGGTTCACCAACTCATACAATATCCAAAATTGTATATTGGACATCTCCTACTAACAAGTCAATCACTTTATGGATTAGCGTCTTTAAGTGAAACTTGTAAATGATTTACATTACTAAATCCTTTGACTTGAGATGCAAGCAGGTCTTATATATGTGGATGGTACTTTTTGCTATAGTTATAACGCTATCCTGAATAAGGTAGTAATAAAGACTATAGTCATTTGTATCTTGAAGCATGTAAGAGGCACGTGTAGTCAAGATAGAATTTGTTCATTCAACTATCATTGAAGAATAATGCTACTGCGCCCCTCGTTAATTAATTAGATGTTTGTATGGCCATACCCAATGGTAATCTAGATTTGTCTCGATTAGATTGGTAATCTATATTGTAATGCCAGAAACATAATAGTTAAAATGGAATGACTTTGATCCATATCCATTATTAACATGGCATTTGAGAAACAAAGGGATTGTAAATGTTTAAGTCATTTAAATGTACTTTATGGAAAACTACACTCGAGAGTTTCCGGGAGCATTGGCGTGTTGCTAGACACTAACCAATGTGATTATATTATATTATTGTACATGTACAAGTGGGAGCTGAAGGAATATGTACACGTAAATAATATATGTCCGGAAGTCGTCCCGAACCTAAGGAGACGCACGCTGTAACACTCTAATTTTTCGTATCGGTACAGCGGAAGGGTCTTTCAGAGTGTTACGGGATAGCACAATAACTCCAATCATAGACAACACATAAAAATGGTTGTACAAGGTTTAACAAACATTCATTCGATAAAAAGGTTTAAAAGTGTACAACAGGTCCCAAATTATACAGGTCATTAAGTTTACAAAACACAGATCGAATGAACATATTTAATATTTAGTGTGGGCCATCAGAGTCGATCTCCATCCGGATTACCTTCAAGCACCTGAGATAGAAAACATGCGAAAATCATATCAGCGAATGCCGAGTGAATTCATAGAGTTTAATGAAAACCGTTATATAAAACAATCATTTACAATCATTAAAATCAGAACACAAGTATAATATCGGAAGTAAGTCCACATATTGCTAGTCAGGCAATATATAAATCAAGCATACATCTGAAACCATCCATGAGACCGCAGTCTCTATATTACCATGATAGGTAATATATTCATCGTTAATAGCGTCGTTATCATATATAGGATACATTTTTATTTGGATTAGGTTGTAGGATTATTATTAGCCGCATGACATTGTTACCTTACTGTGAAAACAGCGGGCCGCGAACCCGACAAACAATTTGCCCATCTAAGTTAGCGTGTCGTCACAAAAATCACGCTATGGAATCTTCTCATACATAAATTCGCTTACCAATCAATGTGGTACGACGGGGATCAACCGTCAAGGCGCGAACTGGGGTGATCGTCCCCAAATAGTACTATCAAATGCATAAGCGTCTACCAAAACCCGGTAGTTCACAATTCATGCTAATGGGACTTTAAGTGACATAACCTAACTACTAATAATCCTTTTAGTCTCGAATATAGGGTCATAGCATCATTCGGGTCCATCTCAATTAGCATACAATCGGGACTACTTGTGTTCTATTTATAAAAATCTAGCATGTTATCTCCCTCGCGGGTTTACAAATCATTTTATAAAACATTTAAAAAGAGTGCAAGGCTATGAACTCACGTTGTTAATGAAAGGCGGATTATCGGCTACGGGCGTGCTTCGGTCACGGAAACCTATATAAATAATAATCGGTCTTAGACTCGGTCCAATGACTTTTATCAAAATAACAATATACATATATATGATTATTGTACATATGATGATGATCAAGTGGGTTTATAAATCCTCATTTACTTATTTTAGCGTTTACGTTTTAGTATCGTTTTACTAGTTCACTAGTTTTACCGATTTTACCTATTTTAAGTTCATTAAGTCTTTTATAAGTTCTTTTACTTGTTTTTACCCATTATATACTTATATGATCAGTATATATACTTTTCATGTTGGGCCCTATTGGGTTAAGCCCAAATAATTCTTTTTACAAGTATTTATCTTATTAAGTCCAATTATTAGTCTAATAGGTTTAGTTAGCTCGTAAATGTCCGTAATTCTTATAGTTCGGGTTTTATCGGTTTTTACTTGTCTTAGTTACTTATACATCAGTATATATCTTTTATAAACTTTACATTAGACGGGTTTGGTCGTCTAAGTTTTATTTGATGAAAAACGTTAATTTCACGGCGATAGCCGAAAAAGTCGTAAAAATCAAGTTTATAGTTTTTACTACTTATAAATATTACTTTTACCACCATTTATATATTTTACCCATTTAATTAACCTTTTATACATTTATATAATTAAGTTTTATAAGTTAGTGGGTTTATACTTTACATTTTATAAATTATAAAGTGAGTGCTTATATAATAATAATAAACATTATTTCCAAAATCTGATTTTTAACTTCACTTTCACCATTTTTAGCATATCTAGAGTTCTATAATGACTTAGAAGCTCATTTTTAAATGAAAACTTCTTCATGATATGTGCTAAATATAACTTAGTTTTAGCTACTGCCCATTTTAAGCTTAAGTTGCCTTAACAGTCCCTACAAAACTGCTTATTCAGATTGTATCACCTAACTTGTTTTGATCATATCTCACTCATTATTTTGATTCCATTGCATGGCCAACTCTCACATGTGTATAACATCATCTACTTTACTGTAAATAGATCAAACCATGCATTTTTATCAGTTCTTCATTTAGTTATCTACTGTTTTTATACAGCCAATTAATTAGACATGATTTTAGCTTCATTTCTTATGGTTATCATCATTTTTAAGCATGTTTATCAACACTTGATCCCCACACAATATTTTTATCATCATATATACATCATATACATATACAAAATGAAAGAAAATACATTTGTTCTTTACAAAATAATAAGAGAAAAATGTAGAGGATGATCTTCTTTACCAATCCAAGTGGATTTCTTGTTTTAGGAAGGCAAGAACTTGATGAACACAACAAGTATCTCCAAGACCATCAAATAGCAAGATCATATGTTGGAAAATCAGCCCTAGTACATAAGCAAATCACCTCCAAAGTTGGTTATATGGCCACCAAATGATCAAGGTTTCAAGGAAACACCTTAATAGGACTAGTAAACATGTGGTTTGTAGTTGGAAGAGATCAAATATGGTGTTTGTGGCTTGATATGGGACGGCACATAGATGAAGTTTGAGAGAGTTTTGAGAGTAAATTGCATGTGTGAAATGGTTAAGTGAAAACCATTTGATGGTTTTGTTAAGTGGTGGAAGGCTTAGCTTAAAGTGTAAGCTAAAGCTTACACTTGTTATAAACAAGTTAAGTTTGTGCCACCTAATGGTGGTGAGGTGTTTTTAGCCGTCCCATGTAAGCTAGTGGGATGGGGCAAAGTGTTTTGTCCCATCTCACTAGTTTACGGGTATTTCTCGATTCTAGTTTTCTCGATTTGCGTGCCCTCGGGTCGTTTTACGAAAAACGTTTTTATAAATTATGAATCACCGTCACAAAACGAATCCAATAAAAATTGTCTCATCAAAAACGGAGTTCAAAAACGTAAATACGTAATCCTAAGGTTTCCGGTTTAGTCGTAAAAGACGCCAAATTATGCACGTAAGCCCAAATTTAAATCCGTAAATTGTGAGTTCGTCAACCAACACAAAATAAGTTTCAAAATATTATACGAGAAAATATTTAACTACCTGAAAATGTTAGATTTGTCACACACGCGTTAATACGTAAAACAATTATACATTAATATATTATGCGTAATATATTAATTAGTGATAAGCTATTACGAACGTTAACTAATTAGTTAGTTAACGGACTTGTATGAAAAACAAATAAAACACAAATTTGGAATAAATGGTTTTAAGAGTTTTAACGTAATACGTACTACTATATTGGTTTCCTATATAATATAGGATCACCGACATATGTATGTATATATAATGGGCTAATGGCTACTCATTATAATTAGATCTATGAGATACGATAAAAACAAAACTCCAATTTGTGATTGACTACGATAAAAGCAAAAGCGATTTGCTATATTCAGGTTTTGTTTTGGTGCTATAACTAATAGCAAAGGTTATTAGTTATTTATTTGATTTAATAAATTAAGTAATGATTAGCTTATCACTCTTAGTACTAGCATACTTAATTGTTTGCTATAACGTATTGTGTGCGTACTCTTAGAGAGATCATTGTTTGATCTTTGGGTTTTTGTTTATACTGGTGGTTCGATAAAGGTGTTTAATCAATTGCTAAAAGGTACGCAACTCTTTATTTTTTATGTTAATTACTTGTCTATACGTGATCCTATATTCCGTTGCGTACTCGTGATTATTAATGTGTTAATATGGTAAAAAGTTTTTATAAATTCCAACAAATACTACTCAAGAGTCATGACAGAAAGAACTCATTGACGTCACATAGAAAATACGTTTTACATTGATCAACGGTTTTACAAGGGTGGAACTTGTTTTTTCTTCACTCAACTGCTTCGAGTTTCCAAAAACAAATAAAAACAAACGTAGAACTAGTTATTTTACATAGCTAAATTTTTTATCGAGTGAGTTCATAATTAAAATTAGTAACATTTGTGTGCAATAGTCGTGGGGGTTAACGCGAAAGTTAATCCTCAGTCCATGTTAATCCTGAGTCCATGAATCGTACTGAATTTGCACTAAGATTAAAAAGGGTAAAAGTCATACAATACCAACGTACTTGTTAAAATGTATCGACTTTAAACACTTATAATTTAATCGCTAGACATTACCAACGAACTTGTTTGTTTTGTAACAATGTTACCAATATTACCGGCTATATTTCTATATTATTAATTATTTAATTTCACCCATATTTTTTACTCAAATTTACCCCACCCACTCCACTGTGAGTTATTGTTACCAATAATTACTCATGTGCTTCACCAACAACCTCATTTTTTATTCTTAACAATTAAGCAACCCATCCATCATCACTTTTAACCAAATCCAACGCTATTAATAATCTATCCATAACCTTTGTTCTTTAATCTAAATCTTCTGCAAGACAATTTAGTGTTCATATCAAAGTTTAATTTACCCTTTTCCCTTATTTTCACAAACAATATCCAAAAACTAACTATGGGAAATAATCAACTTTTGTCTTCTCCAGGAACAAAATATAATTATTGTAACCCGATTCGGTAATCATTCACCCATGACGGATATGATGGTGGCCAGATCTAGGACCTTTGTTTTGTTCATGGTGTTTTCATATCTTAAATTCGAGATACCAAGAACAAGCCTATATGAGGTTTGGATCTTGCTATGATCTGACTGCGGACGAATCTGGTGGTGGAATGGTAGTGAGTATGGAGTTTAGTGAGTGTTTGGTGGTGGGTATAAATATGTGTAAACCAATCTACCGCTCGATCTTTTCTTCTACAACTTTCTTCTTATTACATCTTTCCCCGTTTTTCTGGTTTTGTTTAAATAATCATAATGTTTGAATCCAATTAACTTGATGTTTTGAGTTTCCGTTGAGATGATGTTGATATCTTTGATGTGCACTTTGCACGGTTGCAACATATATTAATGTGGCTATGACAAAATAGGAGACTGGTATTTGTGGTCGAAGATGGAATTCGGTGGTGGAGGTGGGAACAGTTGTGTTTGAGGTTTGTGAGAGAGAGGAAGAAAGATAGAATTAATAAAATACAGTATGAGGAAAGAAATATATAAAAAGGAAAAATAAAAAACCTGCTGACGTGTCAGTAACAAGTCATCATATTGGTGACTTCTGAAAAAATTTGAAAGTTCATTGGTAATGTATAGCGATTAAATTGTAAGTGTTTAAAGTCGGTACATTTTGATAAGTACGATGATATTGTATGACTTTTACCTGATTAAAAGTAATACACCTGACCAACTCTATGTATTGTAGCTTAAGACTTCATTATGTTTGCAATTGTAACATTATATATACTAAATTTTAAGTGTTAAGCTTAACACTTCATAAATTAGTATATATAATGTTAGCAATTTTTGAAATTTATTGTTAACTCTATGTATTGTAGCTTAACACTTCATAAATAATTTAGTATATATATTTTAACAATAAATTGCATGTTTCATTTTTACTGTTTACACAAAATAAGAAGTTTAGACCTTAACTGAAATTATGTACACAGGTGGTGGCTAATTATGTAAGTTGTGACCCTTACTTGTCAATGATTTGGAATTTGAACATAATTGCAAACCTATCCTTAAAAATAAAAAAAAGCGTGCACAAAAATCACAAACAAGACATTGTGATACCGTGCATCTACTCTATTGATTTGATAATGACACTTTGGGCTTATACATATGTTATTGTTGTTACTTTCTATCTACGTGGGCTAGGTTATTGAAGTATATAAGTTTGATACTATAATAGAGTCCAAATTTGTCTCTAGTCGAGAAATATCCATGTCCCCTAATATCTTGTTTTCAGTTTATTTTTAGGATGGTTATTGGTACACCCCTAAATAGATTCTAATACTCCTTGACTTTTTAATTTTTTAAATTTTTTAAATTTTTAAATTTTGTTTTTGTTATAAAACTGTAAAACAGAAAGTGCGAAATAAAAAATATAAAGTCTAACATGTTAAAAATAGTAAACTGTCAAAAAGTACGGAATAAGAACTGACAGAAAACTGTGTTGTACAGTAAAGGGGTACAAAAGAGGGTATTGGAAGTACTTTTTTTGAACTTTTTGAGAGGCTAGGGGTATTAGTAACATCACCCTTTTTTTTTGCAGCAGGTGTGTCAGAGCCTTTATGCTCCCATGCATGTTCAAACTGCCTTTTTCAGGATACGTGAAGATGCTACCAAAGTTATGTACAAACCTTCATGTTTAGAAATGCTAATGTGGATTGAAGAGGTTTTTTATTTCTTAAAAAGTTTTCAGCAAACAAAAAGTAGGTATATTGGAGCTGAAGCCACAACTTTGACCGAGTGAGTTCAAAACTAGAATTAGTAGTAATATTTATATACAATATTTGTAGGGGTTAAATGAAAGTTAATACTCGATCGTACTAAATTTGCACTAAGAGTACAAACAAATACACCCGACCACTGCTCTATGTAACGTAGCTTAACACTTCATTATGTCTACAATATATTGATCTTCTAAACTAATTCAGTATATATAACTACATTTAAAATAGAATCTTAAAGCAGACATGAGTGAGTTCTACATAAAATATGAACCAATAAAAGAAGAAAGAAATCAATCTTAACCATTTATTTTTTTCATCAAAAGATAAAAACTATCTTTCACATTTTTTAAAAATACCATATCTTTCAAACGATAAATCGTCAGATTATGAAGAATACACCATTGCGTCTGTAGGGTTTATCACCTACAACCCTGATTACTAGATGCGGAACAACAATCGATCACGAAGAACACCCACAGCAGCGGACTCGACAGAAAAGTAAAAGCGACACCCACAAGGTAAACCCTAACCGATTCTCGATTAGTTATTGAAAGAATGTGTACTTGGTTCGTTCCCCCTCACCTCCTTTTATAGAGATGAGAGGGAACCGACTATTAGGCTTATATTAGCCTAATAGTCGGTTCCAAGCAGTGTTGTAACTTGCGTCCAAGCACTACCTTCGTCAAGGCATCCACATCATTGTGTTCAGTACCCACCTTCAGAACATCAACCGTCTTTGCTTCCAAGACTTCTTTGATAAAATGATAACGCACATTGATGTGCTTTGTCCTTTCATGAAAAACATGATTCCACGATAAGTGAATCACGCCCTGATTATCACAATTAACTGCAACAGTGTTGAGCTTCATGCCCGACTCTTCCAAGAGTCCTCTTAGCCAAATAGCTTCCTTCACAGCCCCCGTAAGGGCCATATACTCTGCCTCTATAGTTGTAAGAGCCACCATGTGTTTTAGCATTGCCTTCCAGCTTACAACACATCCTTGTACTAAAAATGTGTAACCAGTGAGAGACCTACTTTTATCCGGATCCTTAGCGTAGTCTGAATCAACAAAACCTGTTACGTCCACATGGTTGCCATGATTTTTCCCATACACCAAAACCACGTTACAGTGCCCTGCAAATACGTCATAATCCACTTTACTGCTTTCCAATGGAGTTTACCCGGATTCGCCAAATATCTTCTAACTACACTTACTGCATACGCTATGTCTGGCCTCGTGCACACCATCAAGTACATTAAGCTCCCAACCGCATTTGCATACGGCACCCTACTCATTCTTTCAACATCACAATCCCTAACCGGATAATCCTTCAACGAGTGCCCATCCAATGGTGTCTGAACCGACTCCCCATTGTCCATTCTAAACCTGTTTAAAACTTTAGAAACGTACCCGGATTGTGACACCCTCAGAATCTTGCGAATCCGATCTCTAACGATCTCCATACCTAGACTCTTCTTTGCTTTCCCGAGCTCTTTCATGTCGAACTCTCTTTTAAGCAAAGACTTGGTAGCCGCGATCTCAGCCTTGCTTTTACAAGCAATCAACATATCGTCTACATATAACAATAGATATATATGCTCCCCTGGTGCATAACTCATGTAATATACGAAGCTGTCATAACTGCTACGCTTAAACCCATTGCTCAGCATATACTCATCGAACCTATTGTACCATTGCCTAGGCGACTGCTTCAAACCATAAAGAGATTTCTTTAACAAACATACCTTGTTACCTTGTTCAAATCCCGGTGGTTGCCTCATGTAGATCACTTCTTCAAGATTCCATGTAAAAACGCCGTCTTTACATCAAGCTGCTCCAGCTCATAATCTTTACGCGTAGTCAATGCAAGTATAACCCGAATAGATGTGTGTCGAACTACCGGAAAAAATACTTCATTTTAATCAATACCTGCCCTTTGTGTGAACCCACGAGCTACCAACCTTGCCTTGTACCTAGGCTTTTGAACACCTTCAGTCCCTTCCTTTATTTTGAACAGCCATTTGTAACTCACCAGCTTTTGCCCAGCTGGATGATCTACTAACACCCATGTCTTATTCTTCTTTAGAGAATCCATCTCTTCTTTCATAGCAGCTTTCCACTTAGAACTGTCTTCACAAGCAACTGCTTCCTGGTATGTCAATGGTTCATGAGTATCTTCTTCCTCTGCTGCAACAAACGCGTAAGCAACCATATTACTCTCATCCCGAAACCTCGCCGGTTTCGTTCTTGTCCTTGGCTCTCTATCCCGAACCAATTGATAATCTGTGAGATCCGGTGGATGATCAATTTCTTTGTGACAATCCGTCAACTTATGGTCGATATTTTATTCTCAATATTTATTTGAAAACCTTATTTTAATATTATATTATGAACTCACTTATTTTTGGGAAGAAATTTGGATTTACGTCTTGAAGTAGCATCGACTACGTCTAAACCGGAGGATTCTACGTTACGTGCTTACGTTTACATACATCGTTTTTGGTGACAGTCCGACATTTCAGAAAATAAATTTATCCGTGAATATTATTTTGGGATTTTAAATTTGAGTTAGTTCATAAACTCACAAATTTACGATAAGAGATTAGGACTTACGTGAATAATTTAACGCCCTTTACGACTAAACCGGAAACCTTAGGATTACGTATTTACGTTTTCGAACTCCGTTTTTTATGAGACAATTTTTATTAGATTTGTTTTGTGCCTTTGATTCATAATTTATAAAAATGTTTTTCGTAAAACGACCCGAGGGCACGTAAATCGAGGAAACTAGAATCGAGGAGTACCCGTAAATTAGTGGGATGAGACAAGTTTACACTTGCCTCACCCCACAAATGGGTGGCCAAAACTTCACCAACACATCTAAGATGTGTCAAAGCTTACTAAGTAAGCTAGGACACTTGTCCTAGCTACTTACACAAACTACATGCACAACAAAACCACTCAACACAAACTAACAACTTCATTTATTCAACTCCATGCAAATCTCACACAACTCTCCTCCCTCTCTCTCTAAAATTTGTCCAACAACCACCCCTAAACACCATCATTTGATCAAATTTAACCATGAAATCATATGTTATTCACACATATGATAAAGCCCTTTTCAAGCTCTATTGATTGGTGGTGATTTTAACATCCAAGAATAAGATTTGGTGATGTACAAGGGCTGATTTCTACAAGGAGTTTACAAATATTGGTGGTCTTGAAGATTGGTGTTGATCTATCACAAGTTTCTCCATCAATTATCCAAGCCTTGATGAATACCTACATAATCTTGGTGGTATAAAGATTGTTCTCCCCATCCTCTTGTTATTTTGATTATGTAATCATGTATTTTCTTTCTTATTGTATATGTATATGATGAATATATGATGATAAAAATGTTGTGTGGGGATCAAGTGTTGATAAATATGATTAAAAAGATGAAAAACCATAAGAAACAAGGCTAAAATCATGCTTAAAATGTTGGCTGTATAAAAACAGTAAGTAACCAAGTTATAAAATGAAAAAATTGCATGGTGGAATCCATTTACAGTAAGTGTTAGATGTCATACACATGTGAGAGTTGGTCATGCAATGGAATCATCAAAATGAGTGAGATATGATCAAAACAAGATTAGTGTACCAATCTGAATAGTCTGTTTTGTAGGGACTGTTAAGGATAGTTAAACATGGAATGAGCAGTAGCTATAACTAACTTATTTGTATCACATAATATGAAGTTTATGCCATCCAAAAATGAGCTTCTATCTCCTTATAGAACTCAAGATATGATAAAAATAGTGAAGATGAAACTAAAAATCAGATTTTGAAGAATTAATGTTTAATAGTATTATATAAACACTCAAACTAATATAGTATAAAATGTGAATTAAAACCCACTAACTTATAAATTTCATTTATATAAATATTTATAAGGTTAAATAAATGGAAACTTTATAAAAATGGTAGTTGAATAAGATTTATAAGTTATAAAAACTATAAACATGATTTTTACGACTTTTTCGGCTATTACCGTAAAATTAACGTTTTTCGCCAATTAAAACTTAGACGATCAAACCAGTCTAATGTAAAGTTTTTAAAAGTCACATACTGATATATAAGTACCTAATACAAGTAAAAACCGATAAAACCCGAACTATATGACATGCGGACATTAACGAGCTAAGTTAGCATATTTGGACTAATAATTTAACTAAATAAGTTAAACACTTATTTGGGCTTAACCCATTTGGGCCCAAAATGTAAAGTATAAATACTGATAATACAAGTATAAAATGGATTAATACAAGTTAAAGAACTTATAATAGGCTTATTGGGCCTAACACATGTAAATAAGTAAAACTAGTAAACTAGTATAAAAGTTACCAATACATAACACTAAAATGAGTAAATAAGAATGTATAAACCCACTTTATCATAATATATATAAAATCATCATATATATACATAATTGTTATTTTGATAAAGTCATTGGACAAAAGTCTAAGACGAGTGTTATTTGTCTAGGTTTCCGTGATTGAAGCACGTGCCGTACATCCAAATCGCCGATAACCGCCTTCCCACATCAACGTGAGTTCATAGCCTCGCACTCTTTTAAATGTTTTTATGAAATATTTTATAAACCCGCGAGGGAGATAACATGTTAGTTTTTATAAAATAGGACACCATTTGTCCCGATTGTTTGTTTATTTATTTGGACCCGAATGATTGTATGACCCAATGAATGAATATATGACCCGATAAATGAAATGAAATGGATTATTAAAGTTAGGTTATGTCACTAAAAGTCCCATTAGCATGAATTGTGAACTACCGGGATTTGGTAGACGCTTATGCATATAATAGTACTATTTGGGGACGATCACCCCAGTTCGCGCCTTGACGGTTGATCCCCGTCGTGCCACATTGATTGGTAAGCGAATTTATGTATGAGAAGATTTACACAAGCGTGATTATTGTGACGACACGCTAATTTAGATTCACAAATTGAGTTTCGGGCTAGCTACCCGTTGTTTGGTATAGTAAGGTAACAATGTCATGCGGCTTATAATAATCCAAATAACGAAAATACTGCTTTATGCATTGAATTACAATATATTGCCTGACTAGCAATACATGGTCTTATTATTGATTTTATGTTCGTGTTTTGATTTTTCATAAACCATATTCATATAACGGTTTTTAACTAATTTTATACAACGTTATAAAACGTATTGTATGATGATTTTACGATTTTGGTTCGTATAATGATTTTGAAGGCAAAAGCCTATATTATGATTTTTGATAAGGATTTGTATAAAATGAGTTTGGCTATTTTATGGCCTATTACAAAGATTTGTACAAAATGATTTTCGGTAATAATTTTATACCGATGTTATATTGATGGTTTTATTAAACTCTATGAATTCACTCGGCGTTTTCGCTGACCTTTTCTTTTAACATGTTTTATCTCAGGTACTTGAAGGTAATTCTCGGGAAGACGACAAGAATTCATGGCCCGCACAAAAATAATAATTTCCATTCAAATGCTTTGTAAAACCTGTATGAAATACAATGATTTGGGACCTATGTAAAATTGACATTCATGAATGGAAATGCTTTATTATTAAACGACGCGATTTTTAGGCGTTGTCTATGATGTGAGTAATGTGCTATCCCGTAACACCAACGAGTCTTCCGCTGTACTGAATTGTGTAAATTTGGGGGTGTTACAATTTGGTATCAGAGCTCTCGTTATAGAGAACGAAAGATTTTTAAAACCAAGGTTTTGAATAAAACATTTCAAAATCTTTTAACTATAAAATTTTTTCTAAAAATGTCTAAAAATCTTTTGACTATAGCGGTGCCGAAGAATTCCCGAGTTACCGACAAGGCCAGACTGAGAAGTGTTATTTTAATATATATATATAACTTGGATTATATATATATATATATATGATTTAATTTGATTACATGATCGTTTGATGATTATTTTAATATTTATACGAGGTATTTATACGACGTAGATTGTCACAAGGAACCCTAAATCCCCTAGTAAATTAATCGAAGCTATTCTCGTAGGAATTCTAGCTATCCTAGATCTAAACCAAGTTGTGGATATTTATGATCCCAACAATTGGTTTATATTCGTAGAAATGTTGATATTAGTTGATTGTGATATTAAAGAAGAATTGGCGAGATTAAATCTGATATCGATGTCATGATGATCTTTCCTTATAGAGTGGAGTTTGACAAAACCTTACCACCTAGAACGATGTCATCTGATTCGGTGTCACCCAATTCTTAAATTGAAATCGAAAGGGTGAATGTTGCACTTGAGGCTGTCATTGGAACCATTACCCAAAAGCCTCATGCCACTAGTACCTTTCCGAGAAGTCTAATTGAATGATCAAGTCATTTCATACTAGTGACTCATTTTATAACTATTGTTGTAAGAGCTATAGGATTGGAATTAAGTGTTGATCATATCGAGCTTTTATTGCCCTTTCAAGGTCTAAGAATAAAATTGAAAGTATTGGAGAATGAGGTAGGATATTACATTGAGTATACGTTGATTGAAACTTGAATTAAGTAAAATATAACTCGTATGGAATATGAGATTGTTAAGAGGAAGTCGTTAAGTTCTGTGATTGAATTATAAGGTTTTAAATGATTGTTGGTTCGTGTTAAGGGTTGTTCCTAGGCCATTGTCCAATGACGAGGATGCCCAGTGCCCAACAAATAAATTGAAGATATCTTCTTCTGAATTGGGACCGATGGATCTTCCGGGACAGGTGGGACACCTAATGACTCTTATAGATTAGTATTCATTGTGGTATCTTTTAAAAATAATCCCTAACTTAACTGAGACATCAGTTGGTAGGATGAGTTCTTGGAATTGTATGACATAGGGACACACAATGTGTTACGGTACAATTCTGACTTGTTTGTGATTAATGAAAAGACTACCTTTGATTGTTAAATTCTACATGTATCGATGTTATCTATCTTTTATTGCTTCATCCTAATGTTCGCATTAGTGATGCAAATATTGAACAAGTACTCATCTCGAATTGAGTTACGTTGTGAATTATTCTTTTTGAGTGCCATTGAGGTCATGAACCTCGTGATTAATTGGCTGAGCTCATTTCCTATCATATTGTAGTTAGTTCTTGGTGAACAACTTTTCATCACTCTTTTGCAGATCACTCATTGTTTTTATAAGATAAAACAATATCCCTTGATAAAGATTGAATTTTCATCCCCATATAGATTATTTAAAGTAAAATTTATAAGTAATCGTTAATGAAATAGAGTTGTTTATAAAACACCTTGGAAAACTTAATTGTTTCCATGATAAAGAAAATATCTGTAAATTCATTTTGAATTAAGCATGAATATATATTTTAAACATAATGATAAAATTTTGACGAACTGAGTATTGCATAGTTAATCTTAAAATTGTATATAGTTGCGCGCCAACATACAATTTGGAATGGACCATGCATGGCTGATTAGTAGTCACCATAAAACTAATGAATAAACACTACATTTTCTTTGAAGATTGTGAAAGATTAAATTTTATGAGATCTGCAAGAAGTGAAAAATAGGGACATAGTGTTAGGGACACCTACATATGTGCCTGTAGCATCTATTCTTCTGAGTCGAATTTACTCATCTGTGGAAATTGTCTTATTTGACAATTGACAATTCTTTCTTGTCCAATTCTCCCGTAGTGAGATTCTTTGGAAAAGTATCTGATTACCGAGTGTTGATACCCGACTGGATGTATCGACATTCCTATCATTTCTTTTGATTAGATTTCATTTGAATGACCTGGGTAACGATCTGAGGAGCTTTCGAATGCGTACTCAAATTATGAAAACATGGGATATATTCATATTCATTAAATGTTTTCGTTTGTATCTGATTTGAAATTCTCTCGTGTAGATTATGCGTTGACCTTACTCTTTTAAGGTTAGTTGTGTCTCCATATATCCTTGAATTTGTGAAGGATTATGAGTTATTATTAGTCTTTTGAGAAGTTCACATCTTATTGACGACAATAAAACTGAAAATTTGGTAGTGCCATTAGAATGGATTGATTGATTATGACATGACGACGTTGTCTTAATTAATGGGAACTCGAATAGAATTCCCCTAAATGATAAGATGTTGATTATCAAAAGTGATCTAAATAATTCTTGATGGATGACCATATCCTGCATTTAGACTTGAAATTATACCATGAATGGTTGCGAATTAGTCATAGATATTATAATTTAAAAAGAACTTAAAATAAATGTATTAAAAGAGGTTCATGTTATTTGAAACTTTAGGAGGTATTTATTGGTGAATTATCTAGACTTTCGTCATTAAGGCAAGTTGAAATTGGTATTGATTATATTCTCGGTGCTGCACCTGTGGCATGTGCACTGTACGTCAGCACCATCTGAATTGAAAGAATTACCCTACAACTAAGAGAGTTGTCGGAGAAAGCTTTTATTCTACCAAGCTTGTCATCATGAAGAGCTATGGTGTTATGATTCCTTATATTTGTTGAATTACCGTAAACTAAGTAAATTGATGATTAAAATCTATATCCACTACCGAAGATGATAGATTTGTTCGATCATATACGAGGTTCTAGTGTATGTTTTAAAGATTTGATCCACGACATGGTTATCATCAACTTCGCATCCGCGAAAAAGATCATGTATTCCAATCACTACATCCAGAACTTCTAATAAACATTATAAGTTTCATGTGATGACGTTTGGATTGACTAATACACATGTAGCATTCATAAATTGGGTGAATCACGTGTGTAGGCTGTAAATTGATAAATTCATGCTTGTGATCATTAAGGACCATCTGTTTGTTTATAAGAATAAGAATGAGTTAATAATTAGTTATAGACTGCCCTAAATTGGCCGAACAATGAAAACCTGTACCGTGAATATTTAACATGTGATTAACGGCTTAATCCTTTACATGATTTGACCGTGTGATTAATAAGATAATGGGATCTATATTGACATTTCAAAAATTAGAGCCATTAAGGCTTAAGGTTATACCAAAAAGAAAAGTGCAAATATGTTTTGACAAATGTTTTATCAAAAAGAACTTTTGAGGGATTATTCCCTTATACCCAAAACATTTAACTAAACTCCTGTTTAGGGGTAAATGTTCGTGTATACCTCAAGACAACCTAAGAGGGATTGAGGAAACCATTTAAACCATAACTTGAATTTTGAAACAATAATTTTTGCTTTTCAACTAAGAAATTTTGACCAAAGTATAAACAAATATTTTTCGAACATTTACGGATATTACTAATTATTTTAATTATTTTCGATAAATCAACAAAAATCTTGTTAATTAAATTCAAATTTATTTTGAACATTTTTATATAATTGGTCGAACTAAGAAATTTAAATTTTTTACGTTTACGTTTCATAAAATTAAATATTTATTATTAATTTACTTGTAATAATTATCGACGCTTTAAAACATCGGATTGAGCAAAATTGATAAAAATGATAGTTGAGACAAAACTAAAACTTAGAAAATATGAAGAAAGAAATTATGAGTGAATTTTGGTTATGATAAATATTTCACCAGGAAAGGTGAATATAGATACTGACACATTATATAGAAAGGATAATGAATCAATTAGGATGTGTTTCTTAATAATGACTGTGCAAAATAAATCGCCGAACGATATAAAAATAAACGATGTTTGTAGAAAGGATAATATAGATAATAAAAGGGGTTCGCGGTTAACGTGAACCATTAGAATTGAGAAGCCGATAGCGTTGAAGATTTTGAGATTTAGTCATGTTGGAATCTCGTAAGTATAAGTATTCCATTCATGTCGTTTCTGATTTAATGTATCTTATCTGAAGAAGTTGTACTGATGGCAAATTATGAAGGCAGACATCAGCTCATACATTAGTAAACGTCTAGCTATTGCAAAGGTCATCATCTGAATTTGATTCTTTTTTGGTTATCATCGACAGATTGACCAAATCTGCTAATATCATTCCTGTTAATGATAGATTCTTGATGAAGAAGTTGACTCTTTTGTATTTAAAGGAGTTATGTAAACATGGTGTGCCTGTATCGATCATCTCTATCAATATCCTCGCTTCGCATCGAATTTCTAGAGATTTGCTCAGAAGTCATTGAGAACGAATCTTGATGAGAGTACTGTTTACCATCCCAATCGAAGGGACGAGGTAAAGTAACGATACAAAATACTATAAGTGTTGTTTTATGTTTGAATGATTGACCTTTGGTAATAAACTGTAAAAATTGTTTTCCTTTGGAGAGATTATCATTGATAATTATCGTGTTAGGATCGAGATTGAATCTTGTTAAGATTTAAATATAAGAGCATCTGTAAGCAGGAGTTGGGATGAAGACATCCGACATACACCCATTGTGAGTTGGACATGTCTTTTAGGTTTAAGGTTGCCTATGATGATGAACCTAACCTTACAAAATACCCGACCCGCGAGACCTGAAATGATTGTTGAAATTAGGATCTGATTATTGATTGCCGGTAGTGGGCAGGAGGTTATGTGAATATGAAATGTAGATCTTGAAGTGCCAGATGGGTAGCGAAGTTATGCCAAAAATTTTAACCATGGAAAAATGAATTGATGATCTGAAAGATCATGGGAATTAAGTCCCCGTTGTATGGGACCATTGAGATGATGTAAAAGTTGGTTTGAAAGGCATATAAGCTGGCTCTACCCTAGGACATCAAGGGCTGCGTAAATTATGATTCGTATATCTAACTTGATGAAATGTCTATCAAGTGAAAAATCTGAATATTCCTTAATGAAGCTTAGATCGGCGAAAAGTTGCATTCATCAAAAACCCGTGAACATCATGGATAGAGAAAGTAAGTCAACATTAAGCCTGATCTTATTCTCGTAGCTATGTTTGATGAAACTCGCGTATTGTAATGAATTACACTTGTGAGAAAAGACCGAATGTGGAGGAAATACCCACATGGCTTTAACTCTATAAGAAGCGAGTAGTAAGATAAGATGATCTTTGAGGACAACGATCCTGTTTAGGGGTAAATGCTGTGACAATCCGTCAATTTATGGTCGATATTTTATTCTCAATATTTATTTGAAAACATTATTTTAATATTATATTATGAACTCACTTATTTTTGGGAAGAAATTTGGATTTACGTCTTGAAGTAGCATCGACTACGTCTAAACCGGAGAATTCTACGTTACGTGCTTACGTTTACATACATCGTTTTTGGTGACAGTCTGACATTTCAGAAAATAAATGTATCCGTGAATATTATTTTGGGATTTTAAATTTGAGTTAGTTCATAAACTCACAAATTTACGATAAGAGATTAGGACTTACGTGAATAATTTAACGCCCTTTACGACTAAACCGGAAACCTTAGGATTACGTATTTACGTTTTCGAACTCCGTTTTTGACGAGACAATTTTTATTAGATTCGTTTTGTGCCGTTGATTCATAATTTATAAAAAAGTTTTTCGTAAAACGACCCGAGGGCACGTAAATCGAGGAAACTCGAATCGAGGAGTACCCGTAAATTAGTGGGATGAGACAAGTTTACACTTGCCTCACCCCACAAATGGGTGGCCAAAACTTCACCAACACATCTAAGATGTGTTAAAGCTTACTAAGTAAGCTAGGACACTTGTCCTAGCTACTTACACAAACTACATGCACAACAAAACCACTCAACACAAACTAACAACTTCATTTATTCAACTCCATGCAAATCTCACACAACTCTCCTCCCTCTCTCTCTAAAATTCGTCCAAGAACCACCCCTAAACACCCTCATTTGATCAAATTTAACCATGAAATCATATGTTATTCACACATATGATAAAGCCCTTTTCAAGCTCTATTGATTGGTGGTGATTTTAACATCCAAGAAGAAGATTTGGTGATGTCCAAGGGCTGATTTCTACAAGGAGTTTACAAATATTGGTGGTCTTGAAGATTGGTGTTGATCTATCACAAGTTTCTCCATCAGTTATCCAAGCCTTGATGAATACCTACATAATCTTGGTGGTATAAAGATTGTTCTCCCCATCCTCTTGTTATTTTGATTATGTAATCATGTATTTTCTTTCTTATTGTATATGTATATGATGAATATATGATGATAAAAATGTTGTGTGGGGATCAAGTGTTGATAAATATGATTAAAAAGATGAAAACCATAAGAAACAAGGCTAAAATCATGCTTAAAATGTTGGCTGTATAAAAACAGTAAGTAACCAAGTTATAAACTGATAAAATTGCATGGTGGAATCCATTTACAGTAAGTGTTAGATGTCATACACATGTGAGAGTTGGCCATGCAATGGAATGATCAAAATGAGTGAGATTTGATCAAAACAAGATTAGTGTACCAATCTGAATAACCTGTATTGTAGGGACTGTTAAGGATAGTTAAACATGGAATGAGCAGTAGCTATAACTAACTTATTTGTAGCACATAATATGAAGTTTATGCCATCCAAAATGAGCTTCTATCTCCTTATAGAACTCAAGATATGATAAAAATGGTGAAGATGAAACTAAAAATCAGATTTTGTAGAATTAATGTTTAATAGTATTATATAAGCACTCAAACTAATATAGTATAAAATGTGAATTAAAACTCACTAACTTATAAATTTCATTTATATAAATATTTATAAGGTTAAATAAATGGACAATTTATAAAAATGGTAGTTGAATAAGATTTATAAGTTATAAAAACTATAAACATGATTTTTACGACTTTTTCGGCTATTACCGTAAAATTAACGTTTTTCGCCAATTAAAACTTAGACGATCAAACCCGTCTAATGTAAAGTTTTTAAAAGTCACATACTGATATATAAGTACCTAATACAAGTAAAAACCGATAAAACCCGAACTATATGACATGCGGACATTAAGGAGCTAAGTCAGCATATTTTGACTAATAATTTAACTAAATAAGTTAAACACTTATAAAAACTACTTATTTGGGGTTAACCCATTTGGGCCCAACATGTAAAGTATAAATACTGATAATACAAGTATAAAATGGATTAATACAAGTTAAATAACTTATAATAGGCTTATTTGGCCTAACACATGTAAATAAGTAAAACTAGTAAACTAGTATAAAAGTTACCAATACATAACACTAAAATGAGTAAATAAGAATGTATAAACCCACTTTATCATAATATATATAAAATCATCATATATATACATAATTGTTATTTTGATAAAGTCATTGGACAAAAGTCTAAGACGAGTGTTATTTGTCTAGGTTTCCGTGATTGAAGCACTTGCCGTAGATCCAAATCGCCGATAACCGCCTTCCCACATCAACGTGAGTTCATAGCCTCGCACTCTTTTAAATGTTTTTATGAAATATTTTATAAACCCGCGAGGGAGATAACATGTTAGTTTTTATAAAATAGGACACCATTTGTCCCGATTGTTTGTTTATTGATTTGGACCCGAATGATTGTATGACCCGACGAATGAATATATGACCCGATAAATGAAATGAAATAGATTATTAAAGTTAGGTTATGTCACTAAAAGTCCCATTAGCATGAATTGTAAACTACTGGGATTTGGTAGACGCTTATGCATATAATAGTACTATTTGGGGACGATCACCCCAGTTCGCGCCTTGACGGTTGATCCCCGTCGTGCCACATTGATTGGTAAGCGAATTTATGTATGAGAAGATTTACACAAGCGTGATTATTGTGACGACACGCTAATTTAGATGGGCAAATTGAGTTTCGGGCTAGCTACCCGTTGTTTGGTATAGTAAGGTAACAATGTCATGCGGCTTATAATAATCCAAATAACGAAAATACTGCTTTATGCATTGAATTACAATATATTGCCTGACTAGCAATACAGGGTCTTATTATTGATTTTATGTTCGTGTTTTGGTTTTTCATAAACCATATTCATATAACGGTTTTTATCTAATTTTATACAACGTTATAAAACGTATTGTATGATGATTTTACGACTTTGGTTCGTATAATGATTTTGAAGGCAAAGCCTATATTATGATTTTTGATAATGATTTGTATAAAATGACTTTGGCTATTTTATGGCCTATTACAAAGATTTGTACAAAATGATTTTCGGTAATAATTTTATACCGATGTTATATTGATGGTTTTATTAAACTCTATGAATTCACTCGGCGTTTTCGCTGACCTTTTATTTTAACATGTTTTATCTCAGGTACTTGAAGGTAATTCTCGGGAAGACGACAAGAATTCATGGCCCGCACAAAAATAATAATTTCCATTCAAATGCTTTGTAAAACCTGTATGAAATACAATGATTTGGGACCTATGTAAAATTAACATTCATGAATGGAAATGCTTTATTATTAAACGACGCGATTTTTAAGCGTTGTCTGATGTGAGTAATGTGTTATCCCGTAACACCAACGAGTCTTCCGCTGTATTGAATTGTGTAAATTTGGGGGTGTTACATTCTTGAACCCCTGCATCTTCATCATAGCCATCTTCCTGATCTGACTGATCTTCCTGATCTGTCTGGTCTTCCTGATCTAACTGATCTTCCTGACGTGTCTGATCTTCCTCGGGCGTATGATTATTTAACCTCTGTAGTTCCACCTCAACCTGTAATTCCTCAACAGACTTATCTTTACCTGCACCAGAATCCTTCAGCGTATCTTTGTACATGACACTTTCATTGAAGACCACGTTTCTGCTTGTGACTATTTTAGGTGATTCATTATTAAGCCTATATAGTCTGTACCCCTTCACACCTTCAGGATACCCAAAAGAACGCATTTTACCGCTCTCGGCTCGAGCTTAACTTGTTTAACGTGTGAATATGCGACACATCCGAAAACTCTCAACATCCCATAATCACTAGGATGTCCCGACCACATCTCCATAGGTGTCTTCTTCTCAATCGCTGTCGATGGTGACCTATTTATAAGATATGCGGCCGTACATGTCGCTTCCGCCCAGAAGGTCTTGGGCAATCCAAACTGTATTAATAAACAGCGTACCTTGTCCATGAGAGTTTTATTCATCCGTTTTTCTAACCCATTCTGCTGCGGCGTTCCAGCAACTGTCAAATGTCTAGCAATCCCACTCTCAGTGCATAACTGATTAAATTCCCGGTTATAGAATTCAAGACCATTATCCGTCCTAAGCTTCTTAACCTTCCTCCCAGTCTGATTCTCTACTAACTTCTTCCACTCTTTGAACTTCCCAAATGCTTCGTGTTTGAATCTGAGAACATAAACCCATACCCTCCGGAATAATCATCAACTATAGATAAGAAATACCTCTTACCTCCCAATGATTCCACTTGAGACGGACCCCATAAGCCTGAATGAATATAGTCTATCACTCCTTGAGTAGTGTGCCTTCCTACACCGAAACGGACTCGATGTGACTTTCCCATAACACAATTCTCACAAAAATCAAGCTTACCTAGACTCTTCTTGCCAAACAAACCCTGCTTTTCCAGCACGTGTAGTCCCGCCTCACTGATATGTCCCAGTCTTTTATGCCAAACCTACACAAGACTGTCTTTTTCTTTAACACTAGCATTAAGCTCACCGGCCAATGCATGGCCATCCAATAGTACACACAGTTCTCCCTTCGGGTTCTAGATATAATAACCCTAGAACCATTAATCACCTTGACTTTGCCTGACTATAATTTTACGGTATATCCCTCTTTTTCAAGAGTTCCCAGCGATATCAAGTTTCTTTTCAATTCAGGAATATACCTGACATTTGTAACATAAAACTTGACCCATCTTTCAGTTGTACCATTACCTTGCCAATACCCCTGATCTTGCACTCCCTGTTGTCTCCCAACAGTACGCTGCCCCCATCACATTCCAGAAAATCAAAAAATACATCTAACTTGGGTGACATGTGATATGAACCTGCTGAATCCATGATCCAATCTTACAGTCTTTCTGCACTCATCACCATCATCACCTCAGAATCGTCGTAAATCGAACCACTAGAGCTTGGTTGATCATCTTTCTTGACGTAACCTTTTGACTTCTTGCGATTATTCTTTGGACAGTCTCTTCTCAAGTGCTCCTCAGATTGGCAAATAAAGCATTTGAGTCATCCACCTCGAGACTTCGATCTTGACTTTCCCTTTGACTGATGTGAATTCCTGCGATCAGTTCTTCCCCTCACATATAACCCTTCATCATCACCCCCCCCTTCGCCTTGAACCTTTCTTTGATTTCCTTTGAATTTATTGTGGCCATCAAGTCCTCCAAAGTCAAATCTTCCCGTCCATAAAGCAAGGTATCCACAAAGTGTTCATATGATGTTGGTAAAGACGTGAGTAATAATAAAGCAAGATCTTCATCTTCGAATTTAACCTTAATATTTGCTAAATCAAGAACAATTTTGTTGAACTCCTCTATATGCTCGGAAATCTTTCGTCCAGTCGGCATGTAGAATGTATACAACTTCTTCTTCAGGTAAAACTTGTTGGCCAATGACTTTGTCATGTACAAAGACTCGAGCTTTGACCAAACCCCCGCTGCAGTCGTCTCCCCGGTAACCTATCTCAGGACCTTGTTACCTAAACACAAAATCATGGCACTGTGAGTTTTCTTGTCAAGCTTAGATTTCTCTTCAGCTTCCATATTCGCGGGTAAAACCTCCAAAGCTGCTTCACATCCGTTCTGGATTAATAAAGCACGCATCTTGATTCTCCATAACACAAAATCACCAGTTCTATCGAATTTCTCGATGTCGAACTTGGCTCCCGTCATTCTTTATTCCTTTGTTGATTTGCTAAACCTTGTGATAAACCCTTACAATCACAAATCGACAAAGTCCCTTCGGTAACTCGCTAAACCTTGTGATACGTTAAACCTCACAATCACGAATTACGAAGTCCCCTTGTGTAAAATCCCTACAAAGTACCTTTTTGTTTTATCAAAAACAAAAATTGAAAACCAATCTTTATAAATTTGGCCCAATAACCTTAAGACCAAATTAAATAAAAAAGGCTTTTTATAAAACCTTTGGCCCAAAATACTATGGCCCAAATAATAAACCCGTTGTAAGTAAACTTTGTGGTTGACTTTTTACAAAACCAACTAACACCTTTTTTCCTTCTCTCCTGTCATACATAGCGAACAAAAAACAATGGCAGCCACCACCAAGCTTGGTCGATCTGAAAAAGAACGATGAAACCCTTTTTCAATCGATTGATCACTGCTTCTCTTTGATGTTTCAAGAACCGCTAACACCACACCCTTCGACCGATTCCTCGTAACCAGCGACCTCGAGACCAAGCTCTGATACCACTTGTAGGGTTTATCACCTACAACCCTGATTACTAGATGCGGAACAACAATCGATCACGAAGAACACCCACAGCAGCGGACTCGACAGAAAAGTAAAAGCGATGCCCACAAGGTAAACCCTAACCGATTCTCGATTAGTTATTGAAAGAATGCGTACTTGGTTCGTTCCCCTCACCTCCTTTTATAGAGATGAGAGGGAACCGACTATTACAAGTTCTACGAGTCGGGTTGGGCTTAGACATTGCCAACCGACCTTTATTCTTAGCTATTAGGCTACACGACTCTTATTACCCTAGACACGACTTAGGCGAAAATATAAGACTAGATATAACAGCGTCGAAAAAAATTCTTATCTTTCGGTAGACAGGCACTTTGATATATTTTTGACGATTTTTTATTATTGCGGTTTTCGGCTATAAAAATCACATGTGATTCGAAAAAATTATTTGTGATTTTTTTATTAAAAAATTCATTTTTTTCAGAATAAATAAATAACTTTTATTATTATTTATAAGTGTAATTATTTACATAGTCGAATGTAAACAAGTAACGAGTAACGCCATCAGCTTTTACATATTGTTTCGATGATTTTTTTTTTGAAATTATCGTCAAAAAAATTACACATAGTTTGTAAAATCACTAGTAATTTGTGAAATCACTTGTGATTTGTATTTCTAAAATGCATGTGTGATCCCATATATTGCATATGATTTCATAAATTTACATGTGATATTAAAGTAACAAATCACGTGTAATTTCAGAAATCCATAAACTGTAAATGATTTTACAAATTCACGTGTGCTTTATAAAGTAATATATCACATGTGATCCGTGTGTGCATAAATTAAAAAAAAAAATCGTCGAAAGTATATAGAAGTACGTATCAATAAAAAGAAAATTTAACTCTCTCCACGATGGTATAATTTATGACTACAAAAATCACATGTAATTTCGCAAAAATCACATGTGATTCATCTAAAGTGTGTTTGTTAGAAGAAGGTAAGGTTTCAGAATGCTTACATCACATGTAATGCAAGCAAAATCACATATTACATGTGATTCAAACAAAATCACATGTAATTTAGAAGCCAACTTGTTTTATATATTTTAGTATTTTACATAAATAAAAAGAGATAATTTAATATATTAACGGAATTACACATGATTTAAAAAAATCACATGTGATTCATCTACAGTGGGTTTGTTAGAAGAAGTTAAGGTTTCAGAATGCTTGAATCACATGTAATGCAAGCAAAATCACATGTAATTATCACCGAATTATATGTAATTAAGAAGTCAATTTGTTTTACTTATATTTTTTTTGGATATAAATGACTCCACCCTGGTAAAATGAACATATTTTATATTAATGGCAACAAATATTTAAATATATTGACAGAATTACATGTGATTCAAACATTTTAATATAATTCACATAAATCACGATTTTAAAGTAATAACGTAAATATTTTTGTCATTTAATAGATGGATATTTTCATATACTTTTAACGATTTTACAATGTTGAAATTCTCGTAAAAAAATACACGTGATTTTCATAAATCACATGTGACATTACAAATTCAAATGTGATTTTTAAAATAATAAATCACACGAGAGTTTTCGAGAATCACATGTAATTTTTCGAGAATCACATGTGATTTTTTTGTACAAATTTTTTTAAAAAAGTTCGCCAAAAGTATATAGAAGTGCATATCTATAGAAAGATAATTTAATTCCTTTCGTGACAGTATAATTACTTTTTCATAACGATTAACGGTTTGAGAGATTTAATTTTTAAGAAATAAAATGAAAGTGAGTTTTTTTAATTAAATTTAAAAATATATATATACCATTAGATGATATTTAAATACATAATTCTATTTTTTAAGAGAGTGTTCGTCATAGAACTTTTGTCAAGCAGACATACGTTAATTTAGGTAGTTGTGCTTGTAAGAACAATTATGTATATGAGGAATGCTAAAGCCAAAAAAAAATCATACAAAAAGTTTTACAAAATGATGTGTCATATGATTAGTGGTGTTTCATATTTACTTTTCAATTATCTCTCATATGTGTAACCAATAGTTTACAAGACACATCATTATGTGGATTTTATTTTGTAAAGCTTTTGTGGTTTTAGTTTTTCCCTATGTATATATAGTAGCTTGTATAGTATATATGTCTTTTATGCATAGTTCAGATTATGGAATTCAACTGATATCACAGTCCAGAATTTGAACATATATAATTCGGGATTTCAACTTTGTGAGTATAATAATTTCAAAATTATTGTTGTTAAATAAAAATATAACAAGGACAAACATTACATCATAATATTTTTGTGATATTTGAACACATCACATTAACTTAATAGTCACACTTTGAAGTTATAAAGATGTCATGTGGGATAAGTTATTAAAATTAAAATTAAAATCATCAGATCCTGGTATACAAAAATCAGAAAATTAGATGACTAATATATACTACTTAACAAACTCAAACCATTAATAACATTGTTATATGTGGGGAAAACGTGGCAGGGTACTTAAGTATCTATTTTGTGAATTTGATGATAGTGCGTAACATTGTTACATGAGAGCTGCTGCTGCGACTTATTGGAAATTCATGCTTGCCTGTGCACCTAATTGTTGTATAAAGGGTATTTCCCAACAAGATCAAAAGTTTCCAATTCTACAATCATTTTTGGCAGGGAGTCAGGGACGGAGCTAAGGGGTTCCCGCGGGTGCCCGTGACCCTATGGATTTTTTCTGTGAAGTGTTAATTTGTGAAGAAAACATCGATTTTTTTTAATGCATGCACCCAGTCAATCGGAACGTGTTTCTACCCTTCGTTTTAATTCAGTTTTTACATATGTTATATTAAGGTTCAAAAAGTTTGTGCACCGGGTCATATTTCATCCTGGCTTCGTCCCTGATTTTTGCACTTATCGTTCTGAAATTTTGTATCACAAATTCATCATTAGAGGGGATGGAGACCGGGAAGTTGGAAGAAAATGGTAATTTAAGATGCGTCAATAATGTGCTCTAGTCTTTTCTTGGTCAAGAGGAATGAAATGGAATAAGTAGTTGAGGAGGCGGAGACTGTATAATTGGTAGTTGGATAGGAATGAATACATCCTGAGATTTTTGGGTATGTAACATAAAGAAAACTTCATTCCTGCTTTTCTAATGAACTGTTTCTGAAAACGCTATTTTAGTGAGATCTGACGTGTTAATAAGGCGTTGAGGTGATTATTTTGAGTCATTTACGTACTATCATTCTGGGCTTCTGGCAATAACAAAATTTTATATGTAACACCCCAAATTTATACAACTCAATACAGCGGAAGACTAGTTGGTGTTACGGGTTAGCACATTACTCACATCATAGACAACGCATAAAAATCACGTCGTTTATTAATAAAGCATTTCCATTCATAAATATCAAAGTTACATCGGTCCCAAGTCATTATATTTCATACAAAGTTTTACAAAGTATTTCAATGGAAAATATTGTTTAAGTGCGGGCCATGAACTCTTGTCGTCTTCCCGAGAATTACCTTCAAGTACCTGAGATAAAACATGTTAAAAGAAAAGGTCAGCGATAACGCCGAGTGAATTCATAGAGTTTAATAAAATTCATCAATATAATATCGGTATAAAATAATTACCGAAAATCATTTTGTACAAATCATTTTAATAGGCCATAAAATAGCCAAAGTCATTTTATACAAATCCTTATCGAAAATCATAATATAGGCATTTGCCTTAAAAATCATTATACGAGCCAATGTCGTAAACACATCATACAATACGTCTTACGACGTTGTATAAAGTTAAATAAAAACCGTTATATGAATATGGTTATGAAAACCAAAACACGAACATAATATCAATAGTATGACCCTGTATTGCTAGTCAGGCAATACATCGTAATTCGGAGCGTCTAGTAGTATTTCGTTAGTTTTGGATTATTATAAGCCGCATGACATTGTTACCTTACTAAACAAACAACGGGTAGCTAACCCGATACTCAATTTGCCCATCTAAAGTAGCGTGTCGTCACAAAGGTCACGCTATGGAAATCTTCTCATACATAAATTCGCTTACCAATCAATGTGGCACGACGGGGATCAACCGTCAAGGCGCGAACTGGGGTGATCGTCCCCAAATAGTACTATTATATGCACAAGCGTCTACCAAATCCCGGTAGTTCACAATTCATGCAAATGGGACTTTTAGTGACATAACCTAACTTTAATAATCCATTTAATTTCATCTATCGGGTCCTTTAATCATTTATCGGGTCATACAATCAGGTCATTCAATCATTCGGGTCCAAATCAATAAACAAACAATCGGGACAAATGGTGTCCTATTTTATAAAAACTAACATGTTATCTCCCTCGCGGGTTTATAAAACATTTATAAAAACATTTAAAAGAGTGCAAGGCTATGAACTCACGTTGATGTGGGAAGGCGGGTTATCGGCAATTCGGACGTACGGTACGTGCTTCAATCACGGAAACCTAGACAAATAATACTCGTCTTAGACTCTTGTCCAATGACTTTATAAAATAACAATTATGTATACATATGATGATTATATATATATGATGATCAAGTGGGTTTACATATTCTCGTTTACTCATTTTAGTGTTATGTGTCGATAACTTTTATACTAGTTTACTAGTTTTACCTATTTACGTGTTTTAGGTTCAATAAACTTATTATAAGTTCTTTAACTTGTTTTAATCCATTTTATACTTATATTATCAGTATTTAAACTTTACAAGTTGGGCCCAAATGGGTTAAGCCCAATAAGTTCTTTTTATAAGAGTTTAACTTATTTAGTCCAATTATTAGTCCAATATGTTTACTTAGCTCGTTAATGTCCGTATGTCCTATAGTTCGGGTTTTTATCGGTTTTTACTTGTTATACATGTCTATACATCAGTATATGAGTTTATAAAAGTTTACATTAGACGGGTCCAACTGTCTAAGTTTTATTTAACAAAAACGTTAATTTTACGGTAATAGCCGAAAAAGTCGTAAAAATCGTGTTTATAGTTTTATAACTTATAAGTATTATTCCACTACCATTTTTATAATTTATACACTTATTTAACCTTTTATATATTTATATAAATAAAATCCATAAGTTAGGGGTTTTTATTTTACATTTTATACAATATAATTTTGAGTGCTTATATAATAATAATAAACATTAATTCTCAAAATCTGATTTTTATTTTCATGTTCACCAAAACTGCCATATCTAGAGTTCTATATGGAGATAGAAGCTCAAATTTTTATCACATAAACTACATGATATTTGCTCCATTTAACTCTTCTATAGATACTGTTGAATCATCTTCTAAGTATTTTCTAAAAATCGTCCAAAACAGTGAACTCAGATTTGTACCTTAAACTTGTTTTGATCATATCTCACTCATTACAATGATTCCATTGCATGGCCAACTATCACATGTGTACAAGACCCATAGCTTACTGTATATCAATTTATTCAAGTCATTTTATCAGTTTATCATATGAGTCTTTACTGTTTTATAGAGCCATCTAAATTAAGCAAGATTTTAACCTTGTTTCTTATAGATTTTCATCTTTTTAAGCATGTTTATCAACACCAAATCCCCACACAATATTTTTATCATCATATATTCATCATATACATATACAATAGGAAAGAAAATACATGATTACATAATCAAAATAAAAAGAGGATAGGAAGAAACAATCTCTATACCACCAAAGTGATGAAATGACGAGTTTTTGGATGAACAAGACTTGGTTTTGGGTAACCAATCTTATGAGATATCAGCACCACCTCTAGGATCACCAAGTATTTGTAGACTCCTTGAAAAATCAGCCCTTTATCTTCATGAAATCTCCTTTCTAGTTGTTAAGATCACCTCCAATCTACAAGTCTTCAAAAGGTTTTCATCTTGATCAAGTTTAAACACAAGATTTGTGGTAGAAACTTGATCAAATGATGGTGTTTTGTGGTGGTGAAAAGTTGATGAGGATGGTGATTGTGGGAGGGTTATGAACGTCCAAAGAAAGAGAGAGAGGGTGAGATTGGGAAAGGTTTAAGCTAGTATTGCATGTAAGAAAAGTAAGAAAATGGTTTTGAGGTAGTAGTTTGGTGGTTTAGTAAGCTTTGAGGACAAGTGTCCCTCATGCTTGTAAAATCTTGCCACCCATAGTGGGGATGAGACAAGTGTATACTTGTTTCATCCCCACCAATTTACGGGTACTCCTCGATTCTAGTTTCCTCGATTTACGTGCCCTCGGGTCGTTTTACGAAAAACATTTTTATAAATTATGAATCAACGGCACAAAACGTATCTAATAAAAATTGTCTCATAAAAAACGGATTTCAAAAACGTAAATACGTAAACCTAGGGTTTTCGGTTTAGTCATAAAGGAAGCTAAATTATAATCGTAAGTCCTAATCTCTTCTCGTAAATTTGTAAGTTTATGAACCAATTCAAAATTAAAATCCCAAAATAATATTTCACGGATAAATTTATTTCCTGAAATGTCGGACTGTCACCAAAGACGGTGTATGTAAACGTAAGCACGTAACATAGAATCCTCCGGTTTAGACGTAGTCGATGCTACTTCAAGACGTAAATCCAAATTATTTCCCAAAAATAAGTGAGTTCATATTATAACATTAAAATATTGTTTTCAAATAAATATTGAGAATAAAATATCAACCATAAATTGACGGACTGTCACAGCATTTACCCCTAAACAGGATCTTTGTCCTCAAAGATCATCTTACTACTCGCTTCTTATAGAGTTAAGGCCATGTGGGTATTTCCTCCACATTCGGTCTTTTCTCACAAGTGTAATTCATTACAATACGCGAGTTTCATCAAACATAACTAATGGGAATAAGATCAGGCTAAATGTTGACTTACTTTCTCTATCCATGATGTTCACGGGTTTTTGATGAATGCAACTTTTCGCCGATCTAAGCTTTATCAAGAAGAATTCAGATTTTAACTTGATAGATATTCCATCAAGTTCGATATACGAAACATATTTCACGCAGCTCTTGAAGTCCTAGGGTAGATCCAGCTTATATGCCTTTCAAACCAATCTTTTACATCATCTCAATGGTCCCATACAACGGGGACTTATATCCCATGATTTGTCAGATCATGAATTCATTTTTTTTCCAAGGTTAAAAATTGTGGCATAACTTCGCTACCCATTTGGCACTTCAAGATCTACATTTCACATTCACATAACCTCTTGCCCACTACCGGCTGTCAATAATCAGATCCTAATAATCATTTCAGATCTCGCGGGTCGGGTATTTTGTAAGGTTAGGTTCGCCATCATAGGAAACCTTAAACCTGAAAGACATGTCCAACTCACAATGGGTGTATGTCGGGTGTCTTCATCTCAACTCCTGCTTACAGATGCTCTAATATTTAGATCCTAACATGATTCGATCTTAATCCTAACACGATGGTTATCAATGATAATCTTTTCAAAGGAAAACGAATATACGGCCTATTACCAAAGGTCAATCATTCAAACATAAAACAAGACTTCTAGTGTTTTGTATTGTTACTTTACCTCATCCCTTCGATTGGGGTGGTACACAGTATTCTCATCAAGATTCGTTCTCAATGACTTCTCAGCAAATCTCTAGAAATTCGATGCGAAGCGAGGATCTTGATAAAGATGTTCGATACAGGCACACTATGTTTACATAACTCCTTTAAATACAAAAGAAGCCAATTTCTTCATCAAGAATTTATCATTAACGAGAATGATATTAGCAGATTTGGTCAGTCTGTCGACGATGACCCAAATCGAATCAAATTCAGATGATGACCTTTGCAATAGCTAGACGTTTACTAATGTATGAGGCGATGTCTGCCTTCATAATTTGCCATTAGTTCAACTTCTTCAGACAAAGATACTTTTAGTCAAAAATGACATACATATAATACTTATACTTACAAGATTTCCAATTTAACTACATCTCACAATCTTCCATATTTAGTCAACCATAAACGGCCCTTTTATACATCTAACGCCATCGGCTTCTCAATTCTAATGGTTCACATTAGCCGTGAATCCCCTTTTTATTATCTATATTATCCTTTTTACAAGTATCAGCTATTTTTTTTATATTGTTCGGCAATTTATTTTACACAGTTATTACTAAGGAACGTGTCCTAATTAGTTCTTTATCTTTTATACATAATGTGTCAGTGATTACGTTCACTTTCCTGATGAAATAAATATCATAACCGTATTTATTCAAAATTCTTTCTTCATATCTTCTATGTTTCAGTTTCGTTTTTTTTTTACTAATATCTTATTTTGTTTTACTCAATCCGACATCTAAAGCGTCGATAGTTATTATACGTAAATTAACAATAATTATTTAATTTTTATGAAACATAAACGTAAAAATTTTAAATTTCTTAGTTCGACCAATTATATAAAATGTTCAAAATAAATTTGAATTTAATTAACAAGATTTTTGTTGATTTATCGAAAATAATTAGTAAGCTCCGTAAATGTTCGAAAAAAAACCTTTGTTTATACTTTGGTCAAAGTTTTCTTAGTTTGAAAAGCAAAAATTATCGTTTCAGATTTCAAGTCATGGTTCAAATGGTTTCCTCAATCCCTTTTAGGTTATCTTGAGGTATACACAAACATTTACCCCTAAACAGAAGTTTAGTTAAATGGTTTGGGTATAAGGGAATAATCCCTCAAAAGTTCTTTGTTAAAACATTTGTCAAAATATATTTGCACTCTCTTTTAGTATAACTCAAAGTTTTAAATGAATTCTTAATTTTGAAGAGTCAATATATAATCCATTATCTATTAATCACACGGTTAAATCATGTAAAGGATTAAGTCTTAAGTCTTATGTTAAATATTCAAGGTACAAGTTTTAAATGTTCGGCCAATTCAGGGCAATCTATAATTAATTTTTAACTCATTCTTATTCTTATAAACAAACATATAGTCCTTAATGATCACGAGCATGAATTTATCAAATTACAGCCTACACACGTGATTCACCAAATTTATGAATGCTACATGTGCATCGGTCAATCCAAACGACATCACGTGAAACTCATAATGTTCATCACAAGTTCTGGATGTAATGATTGGAATAGATAATCTTTTTCGCAGATGCGAAGTTGATGATAACCATGCCATGGATCAAATCTTTAAAACATACGCTAGAACCTTGTAAATGATCGAATGAATCTTCCATTTCGAGTTATGGATATTGTTTTCGATTGTCAATTTACTCAGTTTATAGTAATCTATAAATATAAGGAATGATAACACCATAGCTCTTCATGATGACAGGCTTGGTATAATAAAATCTTTCTCTGACAACTCTCTTAGTTGTACGGTAATTCCTTTAATTTAGATGGTGCTGACGTGCAGTGCACAAGCCACATGTGCAACACTGAGAATATAATCAATACCAAATTCAACTTGCCTTAATGGCGAAAGTCTAGGTAAGTCATCAACAAATACTTACTAAGGTTTCAGATAACAGAAATATCTTTTAATAAATTCATATTAGGTTCTTCTAGATTACAATATCTATAACTAGTTCACATCCATTCATGGTATAATTTCAAGTCTAAATGCAGGATAAAATCATCCATCAAGAATTATTTAGATCACTTTTGATAATCAACATCTTATCATTTAGGGGAATTCTACTCGAGTTCCCATCAATTAAGACAATGTCGTCATGTCATAATCAATCAATCCATTCTACGGGCACTATCAACTTTCCAGTTGCATTGCCGTCGATAAGATGTGAACTTCTCAAAAGACTAATAATAACTCATAATCCTTCACAAATTCAAGGATATCTGGAGACACAACTACTATTAAAAGAGTAAGGTCAACGCATAATCTACGCGAGATAATTTCAAATCAGATACAGACGAAAACATTTAACGAATATGAATATATCCCATGTTTTCAGAATTTGAGTACGCATTCGAAAGCTCCTCGGATCATTACCCAGGTCATTCAAATGAAATCAAATCATAAGAAATGATAAGAACGTCAATACATCCAGTCGGGTATCAACACTCGGTAATCAGATACTTTTCCTAAGAATCTCACTACGGAAGAATTTGACAAGAAAGGATTGCCAATTGTCAAATAAGACAATTTCCACAGATGAGTAAATTCAACTCAGAAGAATAGATGCTACAGGCAAATATGTAGGTGTCCCTAACATTATGTCCTTATTTTTCACTTCTTGCAGATCTCATAAAATTTAATCTTTCACAATCTTTAAAGAAAATGTAGTGTTTACTCATTAGTTTTATGGTGACTACTAATCAGTCTTGCATGGTCCATTCCAAATTATATGTAGGCGCGCAACTATATACAATTTCAAGATTAACGATGCAATACTCAGTTCGTCAAAATTTTATCATCATGTTTATAATAAAAACATTTTCATGCTTAATTCTTAAATAAGAATCAATAATAAATTTACAAAGATTTTCTTTGTTCTGAAAACAATTAAGTTTTCCAAGGTGTTTTATAAACAACCTCATTTCGGTAACAATAACTTATGAATCTTACTTTGAATAATCCTTATAGTGATGAAAATTCAATTTTTCTCAAGGGATACTGTTTTATCTTAAAAAAACAATGAGTGATCTGCAAAAGAGTGATGGAAAGTTGTTCACCAAGAACTAACTACAATATGATAGGAAATGAGCTTTTGCCAAATAATCATGAGGTTCATGACCTCGATGGCGCTCAAAAAGAATAATCCACAACGTAACTCAAATCAAGATGAGTACTTGTTCAATGGTTGCATCACTAATGCGAGCATTAGAAAGAAGCAAGAAAAGATAGATAACATCGATACATGTAGGATTTAGCAATCAAAGGTAGTGTTTTCATTAATCACAAACAAGTCAAAACTGTACCGTAACACATTACGTGTCACTATGTCATACAATTCCAAGAAATCATCCTACCAACCGATGTCTCAGTTAAGTTAGGGATTTTTAAAAGATACCACAATGAATACTAATCTACAAGAGTCATTTAGGTGTTCCACATGTCCCAGAAGATCCATCGGTCTCAATTCAGAAGAAGATTTCTTCAATTTATTTATTGGACACTGGGCATCCTCGTCAGTGGACAATGGCCTAGGAACAACCCTTAACACGAATCAACAATCAATTAAAACCTTATAATTCAATCACAGGAATCAACAACTTCCTCTTAACAATCTCATATTTCATACGGGTTAAATTTTTACTTTATTCAAGTTTCAATCAACTTATACTCAAGGCAATATCCTACCTCATTTTCCAATACTTTCAACCTTATTCATAAACCTTAAAAGGGCAATAAAAGCTCGATATGATCAACACTTAATTTCCAATCCTATAGCTCTTACAACAATAGTTATCAAATGAGTCACTAGCATGAAATGACTTGATCATTCAACTAGATTTCTCGGAAAGGTACTAGTGGCATGAGGCGTTTGGGTAATGGTTCCAATGACAGCCTCAAGTGCAACATTCACCCTTTCGATTTCAATTTAAGAATTGGATGACAACGAATCATATGACATCTTTCTAGGTGGTAACATTTTGTCAAACTCCACTCTATAAGAAAAGATCGTCATGACATCGATATCAGTGTTAATCTCGCCAATTCTTCTTCAATATCGCAATCAACTAATATCTACATTTCTACGAGTACGAACCATTTGTTGGGATCATAAATATCCACAACTTGGCTTTGATCTAGGATAGCTAGAATTCCTACGAGAATAGCTTCGATTAATGTACTAGGGGATTTAGGGTTACTTGTGACAATCTATGTCGTATAAATACCTCGTATAAAAATCAAAATAATCATCAAACAATCATGTAATAAAATTACATCATATATATATATATAATCCAAGTTATATATATATTAAAATAACACTTCTCAGTCTTGGTCTTGTCGGTAACTCGGGAATTCTTCGGCACCGTTATAGTCAAAAGATTTTTTTTAGACATTTTTAGAAAAATGTTTATAGTTAAAAGATTTTGAAATGTTTTATTCAAAACCTTGGTTTTAAAAATCTTTCGTTCTCTATAACGAGAGCTCTGGTACCAAACTGTAACACCCCCAAATTTATACAACTCAATACAGCGGAAGACTAGTTGGTGTTACGGGTTAGCACATTACTCACATCATAGACAACGCATAAAAATCACATCGTTTATTAATAAAGCATTTCCATTCATAAATATCAAAGTTACATCGGTCCCAAGTCATTATATTTCATACAAAGTTTTACAAAGTATTTGAATGGAAAATATTGTTTAAGTGCGTGCCATGAATTCTTGTCGTCTTCCCGAGAATTACCTTCAAGTACCTGAGATAAAACATGTTAAAAGAAAAGGTCAGTGATAACGCCGAGTGAATTCATAGAGTTTAATAAAATCCATCAATATAATATCGGTATAAAATAATTACCGAAAATCATTTTGTACAAATCATTTTAATAGGCCATAAAATAGCCAAAGTCATTTTATACAAATCCTTATCGAAAATCATAATATAGGCATTTTCCTTAAAAATCATTATACGAGCCAATGTCGTAAACACATCATACAATACGTCTTACGACGTTGTATAAAGTTAAATAAAAACCGTTATATGAATATGGTTATGAAAACCAAAACACGAACATAATATCAATAGTATGACCCTGTATTGCTAGTCAGGCAATACATCGTAATTCGGAGCGTCTAGTAGTATTTCGTTAGTTTTGGATTATTATAAGCCGCATGACATTGTTACCTTACTAAACAAACAACGGGTAGCTAACCCGATACTCAATTTGCCCATCTAAAGTAGCGTGTCGTCACAAAGGTCACGCTATGGAAATCTTCTCATACATAAATTCGCTTACCAATCAATGTGGCACGACGGGGATCAACCGTCAAGGCGCGAACTGGGGTGATCGTCCCTAAATAGTACTATTATATGCACAAGCGTCTACCAAATCCCGGTAGTTCACAATTCATGCTAATGGGACTTTTAGTGACATAACCTAACTTTAATAATCCATTTAATTTCATCTATCGGGTCCTTTAATCATTTATCGGGTCATACAATCGGGTCATTCAATCATTCGGGTCCAAATCAATAAACAAACAATCGGGACAAATGGTGTCCTATTTTATAAAAACTAACATGTTATCTCCCTCGCGGGTTTATAAAACATTTATAAAAACATTTAAAAGAGTGCGAGGCTATGAACTCACGTTGATGTGGGAAGGCGGGTTATCGGCAATTCGGACGTACGGTACGTGCTTCAATCACGGAAACCTAGACAAATAATACTCGTCTTAGACTCTTGTCCAATGACTTTATAAAATAACAATTATGTATACATATGATGATTATATATATATGATGATCAAGTGGGTTTACATATTCTCGTTTACTCATTTTAGTGTTATGTGTCGATAACTTTTATACTAGTTTACTAGTTTTACCTATTTACGTGTTTTAGGTTTAATAAACTTATTATAAGTTCTTTAACTTGATTTAATCCATTTTATACTTATATTATCAGTATTTAAACTTTACAAGTTGGGCCCAAATGGGTTAAGCCCAATAAGTTCTTTTTATAAGAGTTTAACTTATTTAGTCTAATTATTAGTCCAATATGTTTACTTAGCTCGTTAATGTCCGTGTGTCCTATAGTTCGGGTTTTTATCGGTTTTTACTTGTTATAGATGTCTATACATCAGTATATGAGTTTATAAAAGTCTACATTAGACGAGTCCAGCCGTCTAAGTTTTATTTAACAAAAACGTTAATTTTACGGTAATAGCCGAAAAAGTCGTAAAAATCGTGTTTATAGTTTTATAACTTATAAGTATTATTCCACTACCATTTTTATAATTTATACACTTATTTAACCTTTTACATATTTATATAAATAAAATCCATAAGTTAGGGGTTTTTATTTTACATCTTATACAATATAATTTTGAGTGCTTATATAATAATAATAAACATTAATTCTCAAAATGTGATTTTTATTTTCATGTTCACCAAAACTGCCATATCTAGAGTTCTATATGGAGATAGAAGCTCAAATGTTTATCACATAAACTACATGATATGTTCTCTATTTAACTCTTCTATAGCTACTGTTGAATCATCTTCTAAGTATTTTCTAAAAATCGTCCAAAACAGTGAACTCAGATTTGTACCTTAAACTTGTTTTGATCATATCTCACTCATTACAATGAGTCCATTGCATGGCCAACTATCACATGTGTACAAGACCCATAGCTTACTGTATATCAATTTATTCAAGTCATTTTATCAGTTTATCATATGAGTCTTTACTGTTTTATACAGCCATCTAAATTAAGCAAGATTTTAACCTTGTTTCTTATAGATTTTCATCTTTTTAAGCATGTTTATCAACACCAAATCCCCACACAATATTTTTATCATCATATATTCATCATATAAATATACAATAGGAAAGAAAATACACGATTACATAATCAAAATAAAAAGAGGATAGGAAGAAACAATCTCTATACCACCAAAGTGATGAAATGACGAGTTTTTGGATGAACAAGACTTGGTTTTGGGTAACCAATCTTATGAGATATCAACAACACCTCTAGGATCACCAAGTATTTGTAGACTCCTTGAAAAATCAGCCCTTTATCTTCATGAAATCTCCTTTCTAGTTGTTAAGATCACCTCCAATCTACAAGTCTTCAAAAGGTTTTCATCTTGATCAAGTTTAAACACAAGATTTGTGGTAGAAACTTGATCAAATGATGGTGTTTTGTGGTGGTGAAAAGTTGATGAGGATGGTGATTGTGGGAGGGTTATGAACGTCCAAAGAAAGAGAGAGAGTGAGATTGGGAAAGGTTTAAGCTAGTATTGCATGTAAGAAAAGTAAGAAAATGGTTTTGAGGTAGTAGTTTGGTGGTTTAGTAAGCTTTGAGGACAAGTGTCCCTCATGCTTGTAAAATCTTGCCACCCATAGTGGGGGTGAGACAAGTGTATACTTGTTTCATCCCCACCAATTTACGGGTACTCCTCGATTCTAGTTTCCTCGATTTACGTGCCCTCGGGTCGTTTTACGAAAAACGTTTTTATTAATTATGAATCAACGGCACAAAACGAATCTAATAAAAATTGTCTCATCAAACGGAGTTCAAAAACGTAAATACGTAAACCTAGGGTTTTCGGTTTAGTCATAAAGGAAGCTAAATTATAATCGTAAGTCCTAATCTCTTCTCGTAAATTTGTGAGTTTATGAACCAATTCAAAATTAAAATCCCAAAATAATATTTCACGGATAAATTTATTTCCTGAAATGTCGGACTGTCACCAAAGACGGTGTATGTAAACGTAAGCACGTAACGTAGAATCTTCCGGTTTAGACGTAGTCGATGCTACTTCAAGACGTAAATCCAAATTATTTCCCAAAAATAAGTGAGTTCATATTATAACATTAAAATAAAGTTTTCAAATAAATATTGAGAATAAAATATCAACCATAAATTAACGGATTGTCACATTATATATAGTCTGTTAGGGTTTACTTCGTTCCAACAGGGTGAAGATAATCAATAGCCTAACTACGTACCAATGAATGGTTACCGGATATCTCTTGAAGTCGTGTAATCACTTTCCAAAGAAGATTATTCGACCCTATGCTTGGGTTAACACGAATACCTCCTTGGGATAAAACCAAGAGTTAGTTCTTGTTTTAGGCACAAATCAAGAACTCTGTGCGTGTAAGTGTTTCTTGTTTCTGTATGTTTCATCATGCAAATATGATCACTATTTATAGTGATCCTAGTCCTAGAAGGATGTAACTCATATTCAATGGTAATTAAGAGCATTAATCGGCCAATTAAGCTCATAATTACCTACATGAAACCATAGTGGTTACATGACCATAAACCTGATCATCAAGTCAATATTCAACCCTCATTGATTAGTCAAAGAGGTTACAAAGACTTTGTGCATCACCAGGAGCAGCGTCCTAACCAGGAGCAACTTCCTGACAAGGATCAACAACCTCACCAGGAGCAACTTCCTAACCAGGAGCAGCTTCCTACTGATGAACTTTCAACCACTATATTGAGTCCAGGGAGGTCAGGGACTTAATGGGTGTACACTCCATACCTCCAAACCCATTTACAAGTATGACTCGATCCCACAATTGCACTAAATTTCCAACAATCCTCCCCAATTTAGTACAATTCCTTTTGCATGAAAATCAACTTTAACAAAACCAGTGCATAAATGAAAATGTCCTGAGGATTGAATTTCCATATTAGTACATCACTTCAAATATTCGAGAATCAGGGTGTTCTAAGAATTGAACCCTTCAACTACTTTGAATACCTGAAGATAAAATACACACAAGTTTTCAAACACTTAAAACGCTCCTGACACCATACAAGCCATGTGTCCATATCCAATTCATAAATGTTGTAAGAGCCAAAGTCCATGCTCCTTGAGGCGGCGAAACCTCAACATTTACATAGGTGGTTCCTCTTTAGTTCATGCTCCTGCTTAAGCACTTTTTCAAAGAAATTAACCATTAAGAAGTTTATAACTTCATCCTCCTTTCAGCAGGTACAAGCACATCCTTGGGATGATATACATGTGCTTCAGTCCCCTGAATGTTCAGCTTTCCACATTGAACTCAACTCCCAAGTTTCCTCAGGAGGGAGTTGGGTGTCCTAGCATTCAGTGACTAGTTTGGACTTAAACCCATCCCTTTAGCAGACTTTATAACCAAGTCTCTAGCCAATCCCTTCGTCAAGTGATCAGCTAAGTTTTGTTGAGACCTCACAAACTCTATTGATATCACCCCATTCATGATTAGCTCACGAATCATGCTATGTCTAACACCTAAGTGTCTAGACTTACCATTGTACATTTGGCTATAAGCCTTAGCCAATGTAGCTGCACTATCACAAAGGATAGATATGGGTGCCATAGGTTTGACCTACAATGGAATCTCAAGAAGCAAGTTTCTCAACCATTCAGCCTCTTTACCAGCAGCTGCTAGAGCCACAAATTCAGATTCCATTGTTGAACCAGTAATGCAAGTTTGCTTCTTGGATGCCCAAGAAATTGCACCACCACCAAGAAGGAATACCCAACCACTTGTGGATGAATTATCCTCAGTATTGCTGATCCAACTTGCATCAGTGTAACCTTCCAACACTGAAGGATATCCAGTATATGACAAACAATAATCCATTGTTCCTTTCAAATACTTTAGTACCCTCTGAATTGCTTGCCGATGCTAAGTACTAGGATTACTAGTGTACCTAATCAGTTAAACCACTGCAAAAGCAATATCAGGCCTAGTACTAGTCATGGCATACATCAAGCAACCAATCACCCTAGAATACTCAAGCTGGGAGACAGCCTGACCATTGTTAGGCATTAGTTTCTCACTTGTATCCATAGGTGTACTTACTGGAGTACAATCAAAGTGATTGAATTTCTTCAGGACCTTCTCAATATAATGAGACTGAGAAATTACAATACCATCACTTTCATGTTTAATCCTTATGCCAAGGATAACATCAGCCTTCCCCATGTCTTTCATAGAGAACCTTGATGACAAAAACTCTTTGGTTAAATCAACCTGAACTTGATCAGTACCAAAGATTAACATGTCATCAACATATAGGCAAATGATGACTCCTTTACCAGATTCATCAAATTTGCTATATACACATTTGTCAGCTTGGTTAAGTAAATAACCATTAGACAAAACCACTTCATCAAACTTTTGATGCCATTGCTTAGGTGCCTGTTTGAGTCCATATAAGGACTTAATCAGTTTACACACCTTACCTTCATGACCAGGCATGATGAAACCTTGAGGTTGGTTCATATAAACCTCCTCATCTAAATCACCATTCAAGAATGCTGTCTTCACATCCATCTGATGAATAATCAGATTGTGAATGCTTGCCAAGGCAATCAACATTCTTATGGTACTTATGCGTGCTACAGGAGCATAAGTATCAAAGTAGTCTATCCCTGACTTTTGTCTAAAGCCTTGAATGACTAACCTTGCCTTGAACTTTTCAATAGTTCCATATACCTTCATCTTTCTTTTGAAGATCCATTTGCATCCAAGTGGATTGCAACCTGGAGGTAGATCAACCAACACCCAAGTGTTGTTTCCCATGATAGAATCCATTTCATCATTGATTGCTTCTTTCCAGAAACTAACATCCTGAGACTTCATTGCTTCATCAAATGTTTTGGGATCATCCTTAACATTAAAGCAATAGTAGTACTGGTCAGAGACCTCATCCCTTGTTCCTTAAACCAAGTATTGTTGAAACTCAGGCCCAAAATTCCTTGGAGTCCTATGCCTTGTGCTTCTTCTAAGCTTAGGCTCAGGTTGCTGAACCACAACCTCATCAGTGACCCTTTTAGGTTCTACTGAAACACCAATGTCCTCAGCTCTAGTAGGAGTCCTAAGGCTTGGTATAGGGACTGATGAGAACCTAGTCTCATCAAAGTTAGCATCCCTTGATTCAATGATTGAGTTTATTGAAACTGAATCATTAGGTTCAATAACATAGAACCTATAAGCCTTGGAATGCTCAGCATATCCAACAAAGATGCATTCAATGCCTCTTTCACCCAAGGTTTTCACCTTTGGATCAGGGAGTCTTACAACAGCCCTACAACCCCAAACTTTGAGGTAGTTCAAGTTTGGTTTCCTTTTAGTCCAGAGTTCATAAGGGGTAATCCTGTTCCTTTTACTAGGAACCCTATTTAATAAATAGCAAGCTGTTAACATAGTTTCTCCCCAAAACCCTTGACTCAGTCCTGAGTAGGACAACATGGAGTTAACCATCTCTTTTAGTACTCTATTTTTTCTTTCAGATATACCATTTTGTTGTGGAGTATAGGGAGCAGTTGTCTCATGGATGATTCCAACAGACTCAAAGTACAAAGTATCCATGTACTCACCTTCCCTATCAGTCCTAAATCTTTTGATTTGGACTCCTTGTTGTAATTCAACTTCAGTTTTAAATACTTTAAATTTATCTAATGCTTCATCCTTAGTATGTAACAAATAAACATAGCAAAACCTAGAAGCATCATCAATAAATGTTACCAAGTATTTCTTATTCCCTAATGAGGGAGTAGCATGCAAATCACATAGGTCACTATGGATTAGCTCCAAAACTGTAGTTTCACGTTTTACATCCTGAAATGGTTTCTTAGTAATTTTGTTCAGCATACAAGTCTGACACTTATCAGTGTCCATGTCAAAAGCTGGAATTAACCCATCCTTAGACATATCTTGCATCCTCTTATAATAGACATGGCCTAGTCTAGCATGCCATAGTGATGAATCATTCAGTTTAGTGGTAGTCATCAGGACAGAATCAACATTTATACTAGAATCAATATTAAGCCTGAACATTTGATTACTCAAATAGCCAAAACCAATAAACACACCATGTTTAGATAAAACAATTTATTAGATTCAATCACTTGTTTATAACCACAATTATTCAAAACACTACTAGAAACCAAGTTCTTCCTAATATTAGGAACATGCAAAACATTAAACAAAGAAACAATCTTTCCAGAACTAAATTTAAGATCTACACAACCACGTCCATGCACTAGGGTTGTTGACTCATTTCCCATGTGAAGAATAGATCCATCATTCATTTACTCATAAGTCTTGAACCAGCATCTATCTCTACACACATGTACTATTGCTCCAGAGTCAACCCACCACGCAACATCATCATCCTGCACAAAATAAGCTTCAGATACATATGTAACATATAAAATCTGGAGAGATTCATTAAACATATTCTGACCTTTTGTGCCTGATCCATTAGCTTGGTTGCCAATGCTAACACCTTTGCAATCCCTTTTGAAGTGTCCAGGTTTCCCACACTTCCAACAAGCCACTGATGACTTCTTGTTAGGATTAGCTTTGGTGTTATCCTGATGCTTACGTTTGCCCTTGTTGTCATTGTACCTGGTGGAGTTGTTATGCTCCACCATATTGACAACAGATGAACCAGCAACATTGTTGCTCTTTGGCTTATCACTTTCATGCACCCTGAGGGATTCCTCAATGCGCAAATGACTGCCCAACTCAACAAGAGTTAATTCCTCCTTCTTATGTTTCAAGGTGTGCTTGAAATCTTTCCAAGAAGGAGGTAGTTTGTCAATGACACACGAGACCAGAATGGACTCATCCATGTTCATTTTATGTTGTGTAAATCTGCCAAGTATTCCAAGAAGTTCATTGTATTGTTCCATGACTGGTCTTGAATCAGTCATTTTGTAATTTATGAAATCACTCACAAGGAACTTCTTACTTGATGCATCCTCAGCCATATATTTGGCTTCAAAGGAATCCCATAGTTCTTTAGCAGATTCAACATTTTGGTAAATATCAAATAAAGAATCAGACATACCATTGAGAATTATGCCGCAGCACAGATAATCATCATTCTCCCATTTGCTCCTTTTCCTCAGTTCCTCCAAAGTAGCATCATCACCACCATCAGGAATGGGAGTGGTCAACACGTACACCACGTTCATGGTAGAAAGAAGAAAGTGCATCTTCTTCTGCCATCTCGTAAAATCAACCCCTTCAAACTTGTCCAGTTTGGAGAAGTTAGCCACCATATGCTTCATTGCCGCCGCCATTGATTATCACAAAATAATCTTCTTTGATTGTTGGGGTTTACTTCGTTCCAACAGGGTGAAGATAATCAATAGCCTAACTACGTACCAATGAATGGTTACCGGATATCTCTTGAAGTCGTGTAATCACTTTCCAAAGAAGATTATTCGACCCTATGCCTGGGTTAACACGAATACCTCCTTGGGATAAAACCAAGAGTTAGTTCTTGTTTTAGGCACAAATCAAGAACTCTGTGCATGTAAGTGTTTCTTGTTTCTGTATGTTTCATCATGCAAATATGATCACTATTTATAGTGATCCTAGTCCTAGAAGGATGTAACTCATAGTCAATGGTAATTAAGAGCATTAATCGGCCAATTAAGCTCATAATTACCTACATGAAACCATAGTGGTTACATGACCATAAACCTGGTCATCAAGTCAATATTCAACCCTCATTGATTAGTCAAAGAGGTTACAAAGACTTTGTGCATCACCAGGAGCAGCGTCCTAACCAGGAGCAACTTCCTGACCAGGAGCAACAACCTCACCAGGAGCAACTTCCTAACCAGGAGCAGCTTCCTACTGATGAACTTTCAACCACTATATTGAGTCCAGGGAGGTCAGGGACTTAATGGGTGTACACTCCGTACCTCCAAACCCATTTACAAGTATGACTCGATCCCACAATTGTACTAAATTTCCAACATAGTCTTGGTCCTTTTTAGTTGGTCACAAAGGTACACCTTGATTACTCAATAATACAGTGGGCAGTAGCTAATGTCAGAGTCGTAAAAACTGCATGTTAATAAGACTCCATTATTCACGAGTCGTGACATTTTTTAATGTCAGAGTCGTAAATACTGCATGTTAATTGGATAAATGATGCACTCTCTGCAAAACTGAATACATCAAGACACTTAACAAAGAAAGTCACAATAGAAACAACGGACGTCACATGGACAATACTTTTTACATTGATCAACGATTTTACAAGGGTAACGGTTGCCGATGGCCCGCTTGGAGGACTTAAGATACTTAGCATAGTGAGTTTATTTTCACTCAACTGTTTTGAGTTTCCAAAAACAAACGTAGAACTAGCAGTTATGTTACTCGAGCCAAATTTTTATCGAGCGAGTTCAAAACTAAAATTAGTAACATTTGTATAGAATCTTTGTGGGGTTAACTCGAAAGTTAATACTCAGTCGTACTAAAGTTGCACTAAGATTACAAACAAATACACCCAACCAACTATGTATTTAGCTTAACAGTTCATTTTGTTTACAATTGTCATATTATTCCTGTGATCTTTTAAGCTTATTTTGGAATTTGAACATGAAAAATAAAAAGGATTTTCAACTTTCTGAATATAAAAATTGCGAAACTATCATTGTTAAAATAAAAAGAGCGAACACATAGTATCAAACAAATCGTTTGATGCTAGGTACACACTCCAGTGACTTAATGATTGCCATTTTGGGTTATAAAGATCTCATTATTGTTACTTTCTATCTATGTGGGATACGTTATTGAAGTAAAATTAAAATGATCAAATAACGGTATAAAAAAAAAGACATTAGATGACTAACATATATGACTTATCAAACTTAAATCATCAATAACAAAAACATTTTTTAGGTTAATGTAGTATGAATGAAAAACTGAACACAAAACCTCAGGCCAATTCATATACCGGAGTCATATGTAAAAAATACATTAGTAGAGCTAAGTTGACGTGGATGTCTTCGGGAAGACGAGGAAGATATTATTGGTGCGATTACTTTGATACTTGGAATTAAGAAACAATATGTTGCTTAAGTTGCTTTCTCCTAGTTGTGGATCTATCGACAAACTTGTAAGATATCTTCTGGTCCCTCTTAAAGAAAGTAGAATTAGAGAACTTTGTTTTAAGGCACCTAAATAAACAGTACTATCTGCAATGCATGCTGCAGTGGTTGCTTATCATCTGTTATGGAATTGACAGTTTCAACTCACTGACTTATGAATGGGTGTATGTTTGGATCAAGTTTCATTTTTAATGAGTCAGATCGGTAAAAATATTTGCGTATAAGGAACCCCACTGGGCCGACATTGTCAAACTGTATTTCTAATGCTTATAAGTCATTTTATTGGGATAATTAGACTATTATTGAAATCATAACACTTCTGTAACCGTATTCGACTTACTAATTATTTGTCAACTTTTATGTAAAACTTTTGGGCATTCATCGGTTCACCCTCTTGCGTGTTTTGCCACGTATAATCTGTAAGAATTTCAGGTAGTCAAAGGTGTTTATAGATCAGAAAAGGGTTGAAGCAATAATGTAGCAAGTTTACTGTATGTACGTTATGTGGTTGCTTGTCTAACCCGTGGCTTATAATGATTCAGCTTGATGGAGATCATGTCCAGTCTTTGAGGCAACTACTAAGTGCTTATACTCATCTTGTCAACTCTCCATTACGAGCTTAATACATATACACGAAAGAGCATGAACTCGTGAAGGCTCCAATTCCGATACCTATGGAACGGTTTTAAGCTTGATCATTGCGACGTGCCGATGAGTACCCTTTGATTCCTTTCCAAATTTTTAACGATTCCTTCCATTTTCTGTGTTTTTGCTGCAAACTTCAGCCTCGTCAACATCGACTATAAGCATAAGTTCTTTGTTTGACATGTATCCCACAAATTAACCACCAAGCATGAACCCAGTTGTGGAGTAATGTCCTGCCCCTTTTCAGAGAATGTGTTTCCTTCTACCATGTCAACTCCCGCGTGAAAATGAGAATTCATCGTAGTCCTACTTGAGTTTTTTGGATCACACAACGTCTACTCTACACTGTACTTACGATTCCATGAGTTGATCTACGGTTGTGGAGACTTTCTTAGTAACTCGCCTTTTACCACATCCTCATATGAACAATTATTTTGGCTCCCAAAACCACACGAGTCGATTCATATACCTTGGTGAGCCTGTGATAGACATAACAATTAGCGAAATTAGTCATTTCTGTTATTATCTAACTTAATTATATCACTAGTTTTGCTTTCTAGTATTTGGTAGTTTTTCTAATGAGTTTAAGGTGGGTCACGGGAAGAATTGTATTTTTAATAGGCAAACTCACACACTGAGATATAATATATACATTCTTGTAACACAAGCATACCATATATGGTTCGACCATAAAACACAAATTAGCAATGCTTGAGATCTACTGATCTAGTGTCCTAAGAAAGTAAGAATGCAGGTGCAAAGCAAAAAACAAGTGGCTTTGTTTCCATGCCACATCACCTGGGTGAAGTAAACAGACATGTGGGAGTTGAGTATAAAAACAAAGACCTGTGAATGAAATAGGCATACCTTTCTCGGCCTTTTGGCTAAGATCAAGTGTAGTATCTGTTCTTATCAGTTTAATATCTGATATGTGAGCCATTGGCTCACTCGATATTAATCTTATTTTTTATGGGGGAAGAGCCCACCACAGTAGCTTGCTGCTGGGGTTCTTCACGTGTCGCCTTGGCGTTGCACTACTGCCTTGGCTGGCGCACCCCTCCAATTTATAGTTTAAACTTTTTTGGCATTGCACTACTTCCTTATGATTGATTTGCTAAACAAAGACAAGACATGTTTTCACTGACTGTTAACCTAGCTTGCTGAGTTTTCCATTTTGCTGTCAATATTCAAGACAACAATCTAATGTAACTGTTCAATAACCTAAAAAAAGAACTTACTCTTTTAAACAAGTACATTTGTTTCTAGTTTTTCGTTGGTAACGTTGATCGTTGCATTTTCGTTTGTTGTAATGATATATTATGACCCGCTCATGAAATTGCTCATTGATTGTAAACTTACTATTGATAATGAACTTGATTTTGTATTGCTGCCAATAAAACTTACCAAGCTCGAATTGTCTGGAAGAAGAAGAAAATAAAGGAAGACCAAAAGCTTTTGCTTATATCCCACATCGCCTAGGATAGAAACTTATCACTTGTTTATATAGACCTTTTGGAAGCACAACATTCGCCGAGCTCAATAACGCGAGCTTGTGACTTAAGTGAGGGCATCAAAGTGGGTTGGACATTGATTGAGCCAAACCTGGTTGGGTCAAGTTCTTGCAATATCTGGCTTGCCCGTTCCAAGTCGAGAGTTGGATCATATGGGGTTTGAGCAAAGGCTCGGGCTTCTTGGTTCCTAGAGTAGAGGGCAATGCGTTAGGCTGGTTTCACAGAGCTGCGAATACTTCTCGCTTTCGACAGTGGAAGGATAACGAGTTGGTGCAACCTTGGCTCAAATAACCCGCTTGGTTCCCTCTAATGAACACCCACTTTTTGTTCCTTTAATTATGCAAAATATCTTGTTGAAGTAAATGAGAAGTAAATGAATAGTCTGAACAAAAACCAACTTGGAATCTTACGTCTTAGTAGTAAAATGAACCAGACCATCACAAATTTGCCAAGGGCCTACGGTTTCACCTTTTGTTATCTTTGTCGCAAGCTGTTGTGATTCGGGAATTATGTCGACCTCTTGTGTAAGTGCATAAAGGCTCCTTGAAACTGACGTGGCATTACATCAGCAACAATGTTTATGGTTGCAACCATGTGACCATGCCAAGACACATGAGATGGCTCAGTAGAGTATCGTTGTCAGCTCATCTCATGTGTCTTGGCATGGTCACATGGTTGTCTAACAGACAAAAATTACCTTTTTTTTATGGTCATCATTTGTTTGTTATTCTTACTGTCATTAGCTTTAGATGCTGGTCGTCTATATTAGGTGCCAATGAAGCTAGATTTAGATACTGGTCAGTCTATTAGGTGCCAATGAAACAATGGAGTTTTATGCAAAATTGTGGGTAACTTGGAGAGATGTAACATGTAAGAATACAACATTCAGTTGTTTCTATTTGGTTGACTTAAATGATAGTTTACCAAGGTATTTTATTACATGGTTCTTATGAACCTAGTATCCTTGACATATCCTCAAAGTGAGACCAAAATGTGTTTCTGTTCTTCCAAATCGCAACATGATCTAAAAGGAAAGTTGTTACCGAATACTATGTTAAAATAATTTGATTCAGTCACCTAAATCATCATAAACAGAACAATGATTAGGAACCAAGTTTGATGTTGCCATTACAACAATTAGGAAGACTTCCATCATTTTGTCACATTATAACAATGAAACATGTAAATAAACAAACGGTTGGATCAAAAATTTGGTTAAAACGATTCAGATACAATCACACACAATAATACTTACATTATACTTATAAGAATGAGGTGGATAGGGTGCTAATGACGCAGATCCAAAAATTTGGCAAGATTAGTGTCAAATATAAAATAAGCCATATGTATGTAAATCTTTTCCCGCTTCAAGTAAGCCTTGTGCTTATCCGTTATGGAATGGTCACAATCAGGCTGCATAAAACAGAATTCTCATGTTGAGACTAAGAAATTGACATTGGCTTTTTTGCTGTTATACTTTGAAGACCTTAAATTGACAATGTCAATTCAAGTCAATTTACAGTCTTCAAACTAAACGAGATTACTTAAGCCACAACAAAATATTAGGAAGTAAACTATAACAGCAAAAAAACCAATGTCAAGCTAACAATGAAACATGTAAAGAAACAAACGGTTAAATAAGTGAGACTTGGGTTGTTACCATGAACGTTACCAACGAGAATTTCTGGAAGGATTCCCTTTTATTAGGGTAAAGTCCTACAATTATAAGTCTAATTTTTTTAGTTGTTTTTCAGCTAATGAAATCATTGAGAATAATTTTTGACAGATTTTTTTAACCTTGTATTTGTTTTCACTTTGCTAATAAGCAAGGATTAAGTTAATCCATGATATATAATAGTCCTACTTGAGTTTTTCTTATCACACATCTTCTACATTGTACTTATGACTCCGTGAGAGGATTTGTTTGATATACACGGTTGTGGAGAGTTTCTTTGTAACCGCCTTTTACCAAGTCTTCGTTCTTGTAACACTAAGCATAGAGTGTCAGAATGCATAAAGTGCAAGCAAATAGAAAGCCCTTGTAAGTTGTATAAATGAACAAGGAGGGTTGAGTATAAAAACAAGGGCGAATAATCTTGCCTTTCTTGGCCTTTTGGTTAAGAAAAAGTACAGTTACCATTATAAATCCGCTTGATGCATACTATGTTAGCGCGTTAAGTGTTGAATTTAAGCACTTATCGAACATGATAACATAATAGGCATCATGTGGATTTATGATAGCATAGACTGATATGTGAGCCATTGGTTTACTTGATATTAATTTTTTTTTTGTTGTGGCGGAAGAACGCAACTACTTGATATTAATCTTTTTTTGTGTGTAGCTTGCTGCTGGGTTCTTCACATGTCTGCCTTAGTGTTTCACCCCTCCAATCGTTTAATGATATTGATACCTTCATTTGTTTGGGTTGTTAACTAGAAATTCTTAACTTGTTTCAGCTAGTTGATACTTTTTCCTAACTGGATTAGTCTTACGGTTTGGGGCGCTTCTGTTTGTTTTGGATGGCCAATGCACGCTGCTCTAGTGGGTGAACTTTGAACCTTCAAGTTTGCCGACGGACCATCTATCAGGTGTGTGAATTCTCACCCATTGTCCTCCCTTGGTCGTTTAAACATTTTTTATCTGATGAATAATTGTAAAACAAGGTCTAGAAAACCTTTTCTAAAGTGAAATGAAAACAGAATAAATATACCTTTCAAATACTAAATTTGCATCTAACTCACCTGTATCTTCCAAGAGGCAAACACTTTTTTCCTCGAAGCCATTTTACTGCAAGTTTCACCTTTCAATCTTTTTTTGTAGCCAATCTTTTACCCCATGTGTACATCTTTTCTGAAGCAGTTCTTTAAGTTCAATAAACACCATTTGTAATTTCAGTTTAGTTAGTGTTTGTTAATGTCTTAACTTTACAAAAATTACCTTAAATTTAAAATCAACTGTCGTTATACAGTATGCAAGAAAGTAAATGCCATGATATGTAATGTAGCACATATATAGATGTAGGGTCAACTCGAGCTGCACTACCTAAAGTACATCGACTTGCACTAGTAGATACAGTATGTAAGAAAGTAAATGCCATGATATGTAATGTAGCACATATATAGATGTAGGGTCAACTCGAGCTGCACTACCTAAAGTACATCGACTTGCACTAGTAGATACAGTATGTAAGAAAGTAAATGCCATGATATGTAATGTAGCACATATATAGATGTAGGGTCAACTCGAGCTGCACTACCTAAAGTACATCGACTTACGTGTAAGTGGCTATTTTATACCTTTTACCTACATCTTAGTAAATGGGTTCTCTATTTCTTCACAGCTTGGTCGTACTTGGATGAATTCTCGTTACTGCTACAGTTATATTATGTGGCATATTTTTCGAACTCCACAGGTATGTGATGTTAGTTTATATCTTTGTATAGGTTCATGCACTGGTTAGAATGTTAGATGCTAAAAGCCTTTGGGTGATGCAGCAATTGATTATGTTGAAAGCAGAACGAGTCATGGAGAGAAGAATCATAAACATATGCGGGGAAAAGGTGGCAGGGTGCTTAAGTATCTATTTCGTGAATTTTTTGATAGTCATTGTTACATTGTTACACGAGAGCTGCTGCTGCTGCTATGACTTATTAGAAATTCATTCTTGCCTGTGCACCGGATTGTTGTATCAAGGGTACTTCCCAACAAGATCAAAAGTTTCCAATTCTACAATCATTTTTGGACTTACCGTTCTGAAATTTTGTATCACAAATTCATCATTAGAGGAGATGGAGACCGGGAAGTTGGAAGAAAATTGTAATTTAAGTTGCGTCAATAATCTGCTCTAGTCTTTGCTTGGTCAAGAGGAATGAAATGGAATAAGTAGTTGAGGGAGCGGAGACTGTATAATTGGTAGTTGGATAGGAATGAATACATCCTGAGATTTTTGGGTATGTAACATAAAGAAAACTTCATTCCTGCTTTTCTAATGAACTGTTTCTGAAAACGCTATGTTAGTGAGATCTGACGTGTTAATAAGGCGTTGAGGTGATTATTTTGAGTCATTTACGTACTATCATTCTGGGCTTCTAGCAATAACAAAATTTTATATGTAGTCTTGGTCCTTTTTAGTTGGTCACAAAGGTACACCTTGATTACTCAATAATACAGTGGGCAGTAGCTAATGTCAGAGTCGTAAAAACTGCATGTTAATAATACTCCATTATTCTGAGTCGTGACATTTTTTTAATGTCAGAGTCGTAAAGACTGCATGTTAATTGGATAAATGATGCACCTCATTTTCTCCAATTTCTGTTTTACTCTTTTAACAGAGGGGACAATCTCCGATGTACACGTCAAAGAAATCTCTGTTGGGATATGCGATCGTTTAGCCATCGGAAATACGTGAGCCTATCGGGGGCACACACTCAATACGGAGAACACACTTTTATTTACGTTTTATTATTTATAATTAAACGTTTAATAAAAACTTCACTTATTATTTAATTAACGGTGGTTAAATTAATTAACGGGATTTAATTAATTTATCGTGAGTGCGTTATTTAAATTTGGGAACAAAATCGATTCTAGAATACACTAGGCCATAATCGGCCGAATATATATCCTTAAGGATATTCTAGAAGATTTTTGGTTTTTGGTTTTTGGTAAGTAAATATTCAAGAATATTTGATTAAGGTAATCCTTTCCTTAATTGGTTTCTTGGGTTGGGCCTTAAAGTTTTTGAGGAGGTGGAGAATGTGTATAAATACACAAACACCTAGCTCATAATTTTTGTCCCTCTCCCTTGCCCCTTGTTGCGTCCGATCGACCAAAACACCACACCAAAACCAAACGATTTTTCCCATTAACCCTAAAATCACATAAAGGTTAAACCTTTATAAGATCAATCCTTTTTGGTGGTTTTCTTGTAAAGTTTTAAGCTTTTTGACTAAACCCTAAATCACTAGATTTAGGTTTTAGTTCTTCCCCTTGGTGGTTCGACATGCATAAACCCTAATTAGGGTTTATGTGATTTTGGGTTAATCAATCTTGTAACGTTCTATAAACCGATCCTTGCGTAATCCAAATTAGGGTTTTGGATCTAGGGTTTCTAGTTACATGATGTATACACTTGTTGTTTGAGAAGTGAAGTTACTACTAGCATCGTAGTGATGTTCGTTTGACGTGTCGTGTGAGCAAACGATGGAGACGGTAATTTAACCGTTAAAGTTCGAGATCAAGATCAATACGTATTAATTGATTTATTCAATTAATTAAAGGTTGGTTTTAAATTGTTTTTATTATGTGCTTAATCATGTATGTTATACTAGATCCATTCCGCTGTGTACTCGTAGTTAATGGTTAACTAGTATTTATAAATTCCAACAGTGGTATCAGAGAGTCAATTCGTATGGCATTCATGGGTTACACATAGAATAAAACACGCTTGCTTCGCTTTAAAATCTCTTTTATTTATGTTTTTATGACAACTACATGCATACTTGTCATAAAGTTTTAATCTTGATCTAGATCTATTAAAATTCGGTAGGTTAAATTGAACCGGCTAATAATTACGATTGTTTTTATTATCCGTCAAAGACTTTTGCATCTCACTTTTGTGATACTTTGCACGTCCTCAAGTACCTTGCTCGAAAACTTGATGAGGGTCTTTGGTCCTCAATTTGGGGAAGACTCATTCGAGACTTGGATCTTATATGATTTATCGCTTTCATATAGAGTCTGTCTTCTGCTTCTACCCCCTTCTAGTCTGTTTTTATGTGCTTATTTGTTTTCCATTATGAATTGCAAAACATAATAATTCAAGATTCTAGGAATCATAAAAACGGATCTCTACTTATATCGAAACTGGCTTTAAAAGTAGGTCATATTAATACAACATATTTTCCTTGCGAATCGGCTATGTGTTATTTGTTAAAACTTGTTTTTGGAACAAATATTAATATGGACATAAGATCTATGAAACTTGTTTTTATTATAATCTAATTGTTTTGCGAAATCATATTGTCACTCGAGTTGGGCTTACATACCGTAATGATGGCTTATAAACTATCTTCTCAACGACGTGATTTGCAAAATTAATTGATTTATAAAAACAACTTTTTTGTGCTTTACTAATGGTTAACTTGCTATTGCACTACGTGCTCTAGTCAAGCTATCTAGGGTTTGAACGATCTTTAATCTTTTCCCGTGTCATGTACATGTTTCGGCATCTATATGATAATTATCCCAAGCACTTGCGCCCTCGGGCGCATGAAGAGTAGGATATAGGGTTTGATCCTTCTTTAATCTTTTCCCGCGGTAAACACGCCTAAATCAAAGTTAACAAAACGTTTTCTTAACTTATGCTAAAAGATGATTGCATGCATCTTTTACACGCTTTTGACATTTGTTTTCTAAAACTTATGTGATACCTATTTGAATTTTAAGTCTATGCCACCCAATTTAGTAGCACTTGTAGTCTTTTTTCGTCATCTGGTCAGACCTAGGGCGAATCATGCACCCAAGGCGATTTTTGTCACTGGGCAGACCTTTGCCAATTATTGCATGCTTTAAATTGGTACGACTTAAGTCGAGTTCCCGGTCAGATTCGGAACCCGAGGCATAAGATGAGATGAAACATACTCATGATTTTATTATGTGTAGAACAAGTTTGTTTGAGATGTTCAATGGCACTCGAAAGAGATGAGAGAACGTCCCATCCAAACACTCTACAACAAATAAACTTCATGAATCGTCTCATAAATCTAAGAGTTGCACTTGTAATGCAATTAACGCTCGATGCTTACCTCTTGTCCTACTTGTTGTTAGACGGTCGGACCTCTAATATTGAGTGGGAGTGCAAGTAGGATCTTAGTCTTATTAGTAATTAATTGGGTAGTTAATTCTATTAAGAATTTAATTATCGAAAATACTAAATTGAACTTTCTAAAGTTCCGATTAATTGTGTTATTGCAACATAATTCGTAAACTAAAGTTGTTTTCTTATAGAAAACAAACATTGTCTCTTTTCCTGGTAAGAAAAGCGAGACTTACTCCTATCTCTTCTCATTAGTTGACAAGAATAAGATAGGACCATAATCGAATCGTTATCGATTGCATTTAAACTCACCTTTAATATTTCATTATCCTAATCCGGTTCTGAAATCATTGAAAGATAACATATTTTTGTACCTAATGTCTATAGCTACCAAAATAAATGACATCTTGCACTTGTCACGATGTATGAGTTTAAACCGTAAAGAGTAAAGAATTTACTAGCACTACGCTAGGTATCTTTCTTGGACTCTTGTTATTCCTTAAAGTGCTAAATACCCTTGCGGCTATGTAGACGATAAAGGAGGAATTGCATGCTAAATAGTCAAGTTAATTGATAGCATGAACGGCTAGTCCCTCATCTACACAAGTAGAATTTCATAATACTTTGTCCAAATACCTAAGTAAATGTATACTTGTAGGCATTTTTCAAAGATAAGGAAGTCAATAAATTGCTATTCACTTTTTACTGGTGATGTAACATCTCTTATGTTGACAAATCCAGTGGGAGCGTTGCAGTTTATTACTGAAATAATATCCATGTAATATTGTCAATTTCAGTGGGAGCTACAAGATTTATTTTCTTGCTTAGTCATCCATATTATTTCGAACTTGCTTTGAAATAATTTATCACTTCCAAATATGAACAACCATTTCTAAAGAAAATTGCATTTTATTTTATATGATAACACGCTGCCTTTCTGATGTTGCCTTATGAAACATTATCTATAGAATAATAATCCACAATTCTTTGTCTAAAGTTATGGTTCTAAATTTACTTATAATATCAATGACATTATCATATTGTTTACACAATCAACCACATGTTGTATTGCTTGTCTACATAATATGATGTTGTGCCTTACACAAGTGAGAGAAATTGCAAAGTGTGTGCAAGGAACAACATATGATTAGTTTCATTTGCCCAAAAGGTAAGGAAGCTAATAATTCTACTAGGACTTGAACATACAAGATGTTAGTTTTCCTACTACATTCAATGTCATGATATAGTGGAAAGCTACTTCGGTAATTTACTACATGTTATAGTAAATACAATTATGATTAAGATATAATAATCATAATTTTGAAGTATAAAATTAACTTGGAATTACTATTGAACTCAAGAGTCTGCGTTCATGATTACTTTAGTTAGTATAATTATGTTTTTCCTTGATAACACATAATTATAAAGTCCTTGAATTACTCACCGACTTATAACATAAAGTATGTAGTAAAATAGTTATGTCTTCTTGTTAACACATAAACATTAGATCTTTGAATTATTCAAAGACTTATAATGTATACTTGATATGTTCTGTTTTCTTGTAAACGTATGAACATATAATTCTTGAACTGCTATGTCTTCTTGTAAACACATGGTTCTCGCATTGTTCAAGAAATATACATTATAGCATGCACCTGGATTTAAAATAATGATATTGTAATTTGGTACATGATCTAATTGACAAGTATTTAATCCAAAGAGTATTAAGTTATCTATGGAATTCTGATGTAGTCTCACAATTCCAATACTCATAGAATACCAAAATGTTGTGGTATGTCTAAAGAGTTTAAACAAACTATATTCGTATAGTTTAATTTATGATAGCTTTAATTATTCTACCTCCATGATCTATCAAGGTTAGAAAATTGCGTGTGTCATTGATACACTCAATATAGTTCAAACCTAGAAGGTATTCAAGACAACCCACAAACTGAAAACCCCTAATTTATTAGGGACTTTCGGTTGTTCCACTCAAACCAATCTAATCTTAAAACCTTTTAGGTTTTTTCGATTTCCTACACTCCGTGCTTGACGATTGTAGTGTTGGTGTTCCTCCTAGCTTGACGTAACACAAACCTTTCCTAAGGTTATTGGTTAAAAGAGTGATACAAGAATTAGGGTTCATACTAGAAACCCTAATTAGGGTTCTTGGGAGAAATCCCAATATGTCTTGATTAAATTTCTTTAATTTGTTAATATCTTATGAAGCATACTATTAACAAACTTGAGATAAGAATTTAAAATGTATTTTGTAGTCTCTCTATTAAGAACAATTTGTTGTTGCTTAAATACTTAGTATTTAGAGAATGATCTCTACTTACAAAAGTAAGTTGGAGTTATAACAAATCTTGAAGATATTCAAGAGCAAAATACACAACCTTCAAAATCCACTTGTTGATGTCATATTTTGGTTAAGCATGGAAATGTCAAACCAAAGTAAATGTTACTCTCATTCATAAATCTGCAAAGATACCTCATCACTTGTTTGATATTTTAATATCAATGCTGAGGAATATAAGTTAGAGATATTTGTAATCTACTAACTGCTAATGAATATTATCACATCTTGAATCTGATAAATGTCTTAGAACAATGAATGATAAGATGCAGTCCTTAAATGGAAAAATCAATCTTTTGAATTTGATTGATGTTTCTCCTAATTATAAACCTATGAGGTTGGATGGAGTTTCTTTTGAAGAATGACTCACAAGGACAAAATAGTATACATAATTAATGCATGGCTAACAATAGGAAGCTTTTAATTATACTCAAGCAATTGACTATGATTAAATCATTCTTCTATGCACGCATTGATTAAATAAAGATAATTGATTGTCATATATGTTTATATGTAAATGGAATATGTCAATTAAAACTTTATAGTTTCCCTTTATGATTACCTTTTAGCAAGGATGGTGTATAATCAAAAGGTTTATGAATCTATAAAATCTTTATTGAGTATACAAGATGATTAATTCAAGTATGGATTAAATCATGCATCTAGAAACTAAATCTAGAATTTAATTCAATATGATTTCGATTAAATTTAGACGAGTTTGGAGTACACTTGACATTGAGTGGGAGCACTATGTTTTTCTTTAAATTCATATGTTGTATAACATATTGAAGACATCATTCTATTTAAGCTAGATGTAATCCTTAAGTTTGGAATGAAACTTCATTTGAGAATTTATGGAATAAAACAAATGACTTTGGAATAAATGTTTATTGTCATAAACATATGCAGAAATTAAGTCCAACACAATGCAATACATCATTCAAAGCGAGTCTTGATTGATATATTTCACTTGACATGATTTATAACATGAATGGAAACCTTATGTTTTTAACTAAGGATTCATTATGTATAAATATTATATTGTGTATATGACTTATTGTCATTTTTTGTACAAGAGCAAAGTGAGATGACAAAAACAATTTCTAACTCAGAGTATTTAGATTGTTGTTAAAACAAATGTTTACGAATGATAAAGCATAGTGATGTATGTGTACACTGATGCTAGAGGATAATCAATCTAGTAAAGTGAGATGTTATCATTTATGATAAATCTACTAACTAGATGTGCTCACAATGAGCATTGTTGCATTACACATTAAGGAATAAGAATACTTTACATTTTAAGAAACTGTGAAGATGACTGTCAGCATATCGTTGATGTTAAATACCTTATATAAGGATTGACGATATCCCCTACTATGAAACTTGCAAATAGTATGAGCATGTAAGAAAAGACACTCATCTTGTTTTCCAAATCTTTCACAATTGAGAAATTTGAAAAAAGTATTCGGAAACTTTACTTAGATAACTATTTAGCTTTCTTGTTAAGGAATAGTTGAGAATGTTGGAAACATTTAACTTCAACTTGCTAAATTAGTTTCATGCATATCTATTTTAGTATTTGGATAATTGGGATGGTAAGACAATAATTATTTTTCGATGAATAAAGATACTTGGTATTTGTTATTCATTCATATAATTATTGTTGCCCTATGTTTGTATGTTTAAATCCTTGAATATTTGATTATTCTAAATATGTCCATTGTCGGTTAGCAATATGGGAATATTGTCTACATTAAGACAAATGTGAGTGTTGGTTATATTCTTTGAATATATGGACGGTTCCCGCCAAACTCATATGTTATTCATAAGGGATGCGTATTGGACACCCCGAACTTTCGAATCGTTACTTTTGGATCCTTGTCATGAGTAAGATTGCGAAAATGGTGATTAAGTCATCATCCTTAGACTTGAGATGCAAACAAGTTTGTGCATGTGTGAATATCACTTCTTGATTCTATGTCCAACGCTAGTTCGCCAGACCTAGCTATAAAGACTCTAATTGGAAGTGTTGTGAAGCAGCATCCACAGACACTTGTAGTCAATAAAGAATTTGTTCCTCCACTTGATATAGTGCAGTGAAGTACCACTGGGCCCTCTCCAGAATTAATCAGATAATTGTGTGGCCGCACCCAAAGTGTAAATCAAGATGATACTTGTTTACGTTTGGTATATCTGAATTAACTTCTATATCGAGAAACTATAATTTAAACTTCATGGAATGAGTTAGGATCCATATCCATGGTTTATACGGTACTAGTAACAAAGGGATGATTATTAGCAAGTCACATAATCGTATACCATTAATACTTTTGAGATATTCTTCTTGAAACTATACCTCAGTCATTTCCGGTTATAATGAAGTGTTGCTAGATACTTTATTATGGACGCTGTATGTCTAAACTCTCACAAGTGGGAGCTATTGGGATATGCGATCGTTTAGCCATCGGAAATACGTGAGCCTATCGGGGGCACACACTCAATACGGAGAACACACTTTTATTTACGTTTTATTATTTATAATTAAACGTTTAATAAAAACTTCACTTATTATTTAATTAACGGTGGTTAAATTAATTAACGGGATTTAATTAATTTATCGTGAGTGTGTTATTTAAATTTGGGAACAAAATCGATTCTAGAATACACTAGGCCATAATCGGCCGAATATATATCCTTAAGGATATTCTAGAAGATTTTTGGTTATTGGTTTTTGGTAAGTAAATATTCAAGAATATTTGATTAAGGTAATCCTTTCCTTAATTGGTTTCTTGGGTTGGGCCTTAAAGTTTTTGAGGAGGTGGAGAATGTGTATAAATACACAAACACCTAGCTCATAATTTTTGTCCCTCTCCCTTGCCCCTTGTTGCGTCCGATCGACCAAAACACCACACCAAAACCAAACGATTTTTCCCATTAACCCTAAAATCACATAAAGGTTAAACCTTTATAAGATCAATCCTTTTTGGTGGTTTTCTTGTAAAGTTTTAAGCTTTTTGACTAAACCCTAAATCACTAGATTTAGGTTTTAGTTCTTCCCCTTGGTGGTTCGACATGCATAAACCCTAATTAGGGTTTATGTGATTTTGGGTTAATCAATCTTGTAATGTTATATAAACCGATCCTTGCGTAATCCAAATTAGGGTTTTGGATCTAGGGTTTCTAGTTACAAGATGTATACACTTGTTGTTTGAGAAGTGAAGTTACTACTAGCATCGTAGTGATGTTCGTTTGACGTGTCGTGTGAGCAAACGATGGAGACGGTAATTTAACCGTTAAAGTTCGAGATCAAGATCAAGACGTATTAATTGATTTATTCAGTTAATTAAAGGTTGGTTTTAAATTGTTTTTATTATGTGCTTAATCATGTATGTTATACTAGATCCATTCCGCTGCGTACTCGTAGTTAATGGTTAACTAGTATTTATAAATTCCAACAATCTCTTGTCTACATGAAATCATCAAATTTAATAAAGCAACTACTAAGAACATGTTTGTTTGTTATCAACAATTAAAGCAAGAACCAGGTTTGTTGAGACTTCCTGGCCCTTTCCAGAGAATGTGACTTCTTCTATCATGTCTAACTCCACACATGCAAATGAGAACTCGTCGCCTTAACAATTCTACTTGAGCTTCTTGGATCATGTTACTTACAACTTGAGCTTCTTGGATCATGTTACTTACAACTTCGTTCTTGTAACACTAAGCATAGAGTGTCAGAATGCATAAAGTGCAAGAAAATAGAAAGCCCTTGTAAGTTGTATAAATGAACAAGGAGGGTTGAGTATAAAAACAAGGGCGAATAATCTTGCCTTTCTTGGCCTTTTGGTTAAGAAAAAGTACAGTTAGCATCATAAATCCGCATGATGCATACTAGGTTAGCGCGTTAAGTGTTGAATTTAAGCACTTATCGAACATGATAACATAATAGGCATCATGTGGATTTATGATAGCATAGACTGATATGTGAGCCATTGGTTTACTTGATATTAATTTTTGTTTTTTTTGTGGCGGAAGAACACAACTACTTGATATTAATCTTTTTTTGTGTGTAGCTTGCTGCTGGGTTCTTCACATGTCTGCCTTAGTGTTGCACCCCTCCAATCGTTTAATGATATTGATACCTTCATTTGTTTGGGTCGTTAACTAGAAATTCTTAACTTGTTTCAGCTAGTTGATACTTTTTCCTAACTGGATTAGTCTTACGGTTTGGGGCGCTTCTGTTTGTTTTGGATGGCCAATGCACGCTGCTCTAGTGGGTGAAACTTTGAACCTTCAAGTTTGCCGACTGACCATCTATCAGGTGTGTGAATTCTAACCCATTGTCCTCCCTTGGTCGTTTGAACATTTTTTATCTGATGAATAATTGTAAAACAAGGTCTAGAAAACCTTTTCTAAAGTGAAATGAAAACAGAATAAATATACCTTTCAAATACTAATTTGCATCTAACTCACCTGTATCTTCTAAGAGGCAAGCACTTTTTTCCTCGAAGCCATTTTACTGCAAGTTTCACCTTTCAATCTTTTTTTCTAGCGAATCTTGAACCCCAATTGTACATCTTTTTTGAAGCAGTTCTTTAAGTTCAAGAAACACCATTTGTAATTTCAGTTTAGTTAGTGTTTGTTAATGTCTTAACTTTACAAAAACTACCTTAAATTTAATATCAAGTGTAGTTATACAGTATGTAAGAAAGTAAATGCCATGATATGTAATGTAGCACATATATAGATGTAGTGTTAAGTCGAGCTGCACTACCTAAAGTACATCGACTTGCACTAGTAGATACAGCTCAACCAACATGCTAATGAGACGAGATTACAAATGTTTTGTGCAACTCGTGGAACTTTAAGGAAGGCCTTGACTTCTGCTTAAAGTTCCATAATCAATCTCTTTTTTATGTCTTCATTATTAAAAACCTAACTATCTGAATCGATTGTTCATTTACGATGCTTTAAAGAAGGCATAACTCAACACCTTCTCAGTATATTCACCTCATTTCTCCAATGTACACGTCAAAGAAATCTCTTGTCTACATAAAATCATCAAATCTATAAAAGCAACTACTAAGAACATGTTTGTTTGTTATCAACAATTAAAGCAAGAACCAGGTTTGTTGAGTAACTTCCTGGCCCTTTCCAGAAAATGTGACTCCTTCTACCATGTCTAACTCCACACATGCAAATGAGAACATGTTTTACTCTTTTCACAGAGGGGACGATCTCCGATGTACACGTCAAAGAAATCTCTGTCTACATGAAATCATCAAATTTAATAAAGCAACTACTAAGAACATGTTTGTTTGTTATCGACAATTAAAGCAAGAACCATGTGTAACTCCACACATGCAAATGAGAACTCGTCGCCTTGACAATTCTACTTGAGCTTCATGGATCATGTTACTTACAACTTTCTCAAAGCCTCAATAACTCCGCGAGATGGTGTGTTTGATCTACAGTTGAGCCATTGATTTTGCTTTCAAAATATACATTTGATAGTTTATCAAATGAGTTTGAGGTGTGTCACCGGAAGCAATATTTTTTCTTTAGAGAACTCACACGTTGAACGGTAATATGCATTCTAGTAACGTGAAGCATCGTGTGTATGATTCGACCATAGTTATCACATAACGCAAATAATTTTATACTTGTATCATTGCTTAAGATCATCTAGTGTCCAAAGAATGCATAATAAGTGCAGCCAAAGTATTTCAAAGAAATGCCATTGTATCAATCCCACATCGCCTGGGTGAAGTAATCAGACATGTGGGAGTTGAGTATAAAAACAAAGACCTGTGAATGAAATAAGCATACCTTTCTCGGCCTTTTGGCTAAGATCAAGTGTAGTATCTGTTCTTATCAGTTTAATATTTGATATGTGATCCATTGGCTCACTCGATATTAATCTTATTTTTTATGGGGGAAGAGCCCACCATAGTAGCTTGCTGCTGGGGTTCTTCATGTGTCGCCTTGGTGTTGCACTACTGCCTTGGCTGGCGCACCCCTCCAATTTATAGTTTTAACATTTTTGGCATTGCACTACTACCTTGCCATTGATTTGCTAAACAAAAACAAAAGCATGTTTTCACAGCTTTTTTAGCGATGCACTACTGCCTAGGCTTGGTGCGCGCACCCCTCCAATTACTAGTTTCAAGTTTATTTGCTGCATCAGTGAGCCCTTGTACATTTTATCTCTGCAGTTTCCAGTTTCATTTGTACTGTATATGAATATAAGTATGAGGAAAACAAAAATGTCTATTGGAAGCTGTATCAAAAACCATATGATATTTAAGTAGTTATATCTCGTTTTAGTCTATTTACAGTTGGCTTGTAATAGCATATTTTAGTACTTATATATTCTGTAAAGATGTTGGTAATTCTTATTGTTCTCGATATATGCTGATTCTCAAATTTGTTGGTTGGTTTGTCAACTAGTCATTTATTGTTATCAATAGGTCATTGCTCTTTAGTTTCTTGTTTGGAAGATATTGACGTTTTAGATGAACACATAAGTTAGCAAAAACGATATGACTCCTTGCTTATGCTCAAGGAATTGCAGCCATTTTATGGACATTTTGTACTGGCGTAAAAATCTGACATAAGTGATCGCATAGGTACCTTAGTTATAAAGCCCAACTTTCACGGTTTGCTTCAAGTGTGGCCTATGATCATATCATTTCCTAGTTGTATACTTAAAAGAATTGGGCTGTGGTCAGATTTCCGAGTTTTTGATGCAATATTTCGGTATCTTACAGTGTATCTTTATGACTGTTGTCACTTTGGGTCATTTGACTTTGGTCCGTTTTTACTTTGAGTAATGAATCATTGCCGATGATTCACCAAAACCATATGCAGCGGCTTCAATGCTGTGAGCGTGTGAGCGAGGGTGGTAGCTATGAACACCACAAACAGCCTAAGCCCGCTTCAGCTAAAATTCTGAGCAAAAACATACCTATTGCTGCCCCTAAATAACATATCAGGCATGGTTAAAAAATAAAAACAGATCTTGATAGCTCATGTGATGGGACCGACCTACTGAGCTAAAAGAGCATGAATAGATGGAAAATAAACCCATCCTTTTTTGAGATTAAAGCTGATGTATAGTTTCTGATGCAGCGTACGTGGTAAGGAAGGACTTTTTTTAATCAAAATTTGTTGATTCCGCAGAATACCGAATAATTGATAGATCTTGAGGGAAAACCTCAGTTTTTATTCATCAGAAAACTGCTTAACAAAACGTTTAACAGAGCTTAAATACTAAAAGAAAGCCCAACTCCTGGAATACCAAACGATTGGTATTCAAATATGACAAAAATTGCACAAAGTGCCCAGAACTTATAAAAAAAATACACTTTGTTTTATCCCTCCAACTTCTGCAGCAACTTTGGATGCCCTCTTTTCTGCATAAATACCTCCTCGAATTGCACCGCATCATTCCCCCGGGATAGAGAAGATTCGACCTCGAATTTGGACCCGTATCATCCTCATCAGAAGATTCGCCCATGAAAGGAACAAGATGCTTCACATTGAAGACATCATGGGTATGAACATGGCTTGGAAGACGCAAACGATAGGCATTTGGATTGATCTTCTCCACAATTTCGACAGGGACAATCTTCTTAGCAGCAAGCTTGTTATATTCGTGAGCAGGAAAGCGATCCTTAGTGAGAATAGCCCAAACAAAGTCACCAACATGAAAATCAACTACACGCCGTTTCTGATCAGCCTTTTCCTTGTATTTGGCAGTGGCAGCAACCAAATGCGCATGAGTGGTCTGATGAACTTGAGCCAACTGTCCAACAAACTCTTCCGCCGTAGCATGGGTACGCACCTTGTTGGGCAGAGCGAGTAAATCAAGAGGTCCCCACGGAGACAACCCGTAAACTATGTGGAAAAGACTGAAACCAGTGGAGCGGTTAACAACATGGTTGTGGGCAAATTCAGCTTGAGGCAATTTATGATCCCACGCCTTAGGATGATCCCCTACCAAACTGCGCAAAAGATTTCCAGCGAACGATTAACGACTTCGGTCTGACCATTTGTCTCTGGATGATAAGCACTGCTGAAATTTAGCTGTGTATTAACCATACGCCACAAACTCCGCCAAAAGTGACTCACAAAACGAGTGTCACGATCAGAAACTAAAGAGGCAGGAAGCCCATGAAGACGATACACATCACGATAGTAAAGGTGTGCTACAACAACAGCATCAGAAGTCTTCTTACATGGAATAAAGTGAACCATCTTCGAAAATCGGTCAACAACGATAAAAATAGAATCACAACCACGTTGGGTACGTGGCAGGCCAAGGACAAAATCCATACTAACATCAGACCATGGTTGTGTGGGAATAGGCAAAGGTAAGTATAACCCGGCATTAGTCGATGCTCCTTTTGCCATATGACAAACACGACAGCGAAGCGACCAACTTCCTTGCGCATGGAGGGCCAAAAATAGGAACCTGCCAGAAGTTGAAAGTACGGTCACGCCCCACATGACCTTCATTATGGAGTTCTTGTATAATCTGCAAGTGTAGACTGCAGTCTGGAATGCACAGTTGCACACCACAGAAAAGAAACCCATCTTCCAACACAAAATATGTTGATTCACCTTGTTGAATGCGAACAAGCACCAGAGAAAAGAATGGATCATCAACATAGAGGTCCAAGAACGAATCAAAGCCGGGAACATGGGCACGCATCTCAGTTAGCAACCCATGACGACGACTCAAAGCATCCGCAACATGATTAGAAACACCTGCTTTGTGTTTAATCACAAAAGTAAACTGCTATAAATAGGAAATCCACGAAGCATGACGATGGGATATCTTATCTTGGCTGCCAAGATACTTGAGGGAATCATGATCAGTAAAAAGGACAAATTCCCGCTGAAACAAATAATGCCGCCAGTGCTTAATGGCTTGGACAATCGCATAAAACTCAAGATCATATGTACCAAAGCGAAGCTTAGTACCAGAAAGTTTCTCACTGAAATAAGCAACGGGACGACCCGATTGACTAAGGACAGCCCAAATACCTATTTTCGAAGCATCACAATGGAGTTCAAATGGCTGGGAGAAATCAGGAAGTACCAAAATAGGAGCCGAGGTGAGTCGGCACTTAATTTCAGTAAAGGCAACCTCCGCATCATGAGTCCAATCGAACCTAGTCCCTTTCATGCAATCTGTGATAGGAGCCATAACGCCACTTAAGTGAGGTATAAAACGCCTATAAAAGGATGCCAAACCGTGAAAACTACGAACCTACGTGATACAGGATGGACGGGGCCATTGGTCAATAGCCAGAACCTTGCTCGGGTCGACAGTCCCTCACGAGAAACCACATAACCGAGAAACTGAATTGAAGCTGTCAGAAAAACACACTTGGCGGTCGCGACATAATTTTTCTTTACGGAGGACCAGTAACACTTGACGCAAGTGTTCAATGTGAATAACAGGGTTCACACTGTAAATCAAGATGTCATCAAAATAAACGACGACAAACTTCCCAATGAAAGGATGAAGAGCTTGATTCATCACACGCATAAAAGTACTAGGGGCATTGGATAAACCGAACGGCATGACCAACCACTCGTATAAGCCTTCACGAGTTTTGAATGCAGTTTTCCATTCATCTCCCGTGCGAATACGAGTCTGATGGTAGCCGCTTTTGAGATCCAATTTGCTAAACACACAAGCACCACTTAACTGGTCTAACAAGTCATCCAACCGAGGAATAGGAAAACGATAACGCACTGTAATCTTATTGATTGCGCGACTATCCACACACATACGCCAAGAGCCATCCTTTTTTGGAGTAAGGAGAGCAGGAACGGCACAAGGGCTAAGGCTTTCACGAATATGACCCTTAGCTAGCAGTTCCTCAATTTGTCTACGCAATTCTTCATGCTCTTTCGGACTCATACGATAATGAGGCCGATTGGGTAGAGCAGCACCCGGGACCAAATCAATGTGATGTTGAATATCTCGTAAAGGAGGCAATTCAGCAGGAAGAGATTTAGGAAAAACATCAGCAAATTCATGTAATAACGGTTGGATCTCAACAGGTACAATATCAGGATTGTCACTAGCAATTGGAGTGGATAATAAAACAAATACCACATTAGATTCTTCCATAGTAGCCTGAAAAGGACCACGAGACAGCAAGGTCGTCGAGGGTGGGGATTGAATCGTAGTGGCAGCAACGCCTTTAGGCTTATGTGGAACTAACACAATTTTCTTCCTACGAAACATGAAAGAATAAGTATTAGAACCCCCATCATGTAGGACCTTATTATCATATTGCCACGGGCGACCAAGTAAAAGGTGGCACGCATCCATAGGAGCCACATCACAGTGTATAGAATCAGTATAAGTAGCGCCAATGGAAAAATTGACGAGCACACGTTTCGAAACAGTAACATCCATACCTTGACTGAGCCCCGAAAGGCGATAAGGCTTAGGATGAGGCTCAGCAGAGAGGCTGAGTTTGGAAACAGCAACCTCAGAAATCACGTTTTCGCAGCTGCCTGCATCAATGATGAAAGTACATACCTTCCCACCAATGGTGCAAGTCGAATGAAACAAATTATTGCGTAACCACTCGTTATCAGGAGAACGAGGGGTTAAAAAGGATCTGTGCAACATTAAGAGAGGACCAATATCACCCAAAACATATTCTTCATCAATGGCGTCAGCATATACATCATAAAGAGGGGTTAAATCCAACTCAGATTCATTGGCTTCCGTTAATAGACCACAATTGGAAGATTTTGGGTTTCGACAATCCGCTTGGCGATGACCAACTTCACCATAATTAAAACACCGCAACCCTCCAGCCGGACGTCCTTGGGCAGGATTTGAAGGACCACGAGTAGATGTAGGGGCGGCCTGATGTCGAGGAGGCTGCACAGAGGAGTCCATAACACCTGCCAAATCAGGGTGTTGGCGAAAACCTCCGGGGACACTACGGTTCAATTGTTTTTCTGCCTGCAAAGCACGCTGATGTGCTTCAGCAATTGTCAACGGATCAAACATATTGAGAACATTATGCAATTGGAGACGAAGACCCCCAATATAACGAGAGACTAGTTGAGTAGGGGACTCATTAAGATCAATGCGAGCGAGGAACGCATAAAAGTCTGTTGAATACTCATCAACAGATCGAGTGCCCTGACGAAGATTCTGAAAGCGTTGGTACAATTCTCTCTCAAAATTATAGGGCAAGAACGTAGCCCTAGCATGTTTCTTGAACTTTTCCCAACTTGAGATCTTAGACTTACCACTGCGACTACGAGTCTGTTTCAACTGCTGCCACAAAGCCTGTGCACGACTACGTAGACGAATCGTGACAAGAGGCACACGACGATTATCAGGTTCATGCTTGAAATCCAGAATTTCATCAATCTAATAAAGCCAATCGATAAACTCCTCTGGTTTGAGAGAGCCATCAAAAGTAGGGATCTCGACCTTGAAACTCTGCTCCCAACGGTTGGCAGGACGTTCCGGAGATCGATCTCGGAGATCACCAAACGGGTTTTCATCAGTAACAGTCACATCATCTTCACGATGGAACACGTTGGCGAATCCATTCATCCGTTCAGTCAAGAATTCCACCTGACGCTGAAGATCAACGTTTTGCCTGCGTAGGGCATCAAGAGCAACATCATCAAGCTCAGGATCGTCTGGAATATGATACCAAATTGATGCAGCGTACGTGGTAAGGAAGGACTTTTTTAATCAAAATTCGTTGATTCCGCAGAATACCGAATAATTGATAGATCTTCAGGGAAAACCTAAGTTTTTATTCATCATAAAACTGCTTAACAAAACGTTTAACAAAGCTTAAATACTAAAAGAAAGCCCAACTCCTAGAATACCAAACGATTGGTATTCAACTATGACAAAAATTGCACAAAGTGCCCAGAACTTATAAAAAATACACTTTGTTTTATCCCTCCAACTTCTGCAGCAACTGTGGATGCCCTCTTTTCTGCATAAATACCTCCTCGAATTGCACCGCATCAGTTTCATACGCTCATATTTCTAATTCTTGTAGTGTTCTCCCTACTAGGATTACAGTTTCTTGTTTACGTGTAAGTGGCTATTTTATGCCTTTTACCTACATCTTAGTAAATGGGTTCTCTATTTCTTCGCAGCTTGGTCGTACTTGGATGAATTCCCGTTACTGCTACAGTTATATTATGTGACATATTTTTGGCACTCCACAGGTATGTGATGTTAGTTTATATCTTTGTATAGGTTCATGCACTGGTTAGAATGTTAGATGCTAAAAGCCTTTGGGTGATGCAGCAATTGATTATGCTAAAAGCAAAACGAGTCATGGAGGAAGAATCATAAACATATGCGGGGAAAAGGTGGCAGGGTGTTTAAGTATCTATTTCGTGAATTTTTTGATAGTCATTGTAACATTGTTACACGAGAGCTGCTGCTGCTGTGACTTATTAGAAATTCATTCTTGCCTGTGCACCGGATTGTTGTATCAAGGGTACTTCCCAACAAGATTAAAAGTTTCCAATTCCACAATCATTTTTGGACTTACCGTTCTGAAATTTTGTATCACAATTTCATCATTAGAGGGGATGGAGACCGGGAAGTTGGAAGAAAATTGTAATTTAAGTTGCGTCAATAATGTGCTAGCTCTAGTCTTTGCTTGGTCAAGAGGAATGAAGTGGAATAAGTAGTTGAGGAGGCGGAGACTGTATAATTGGTAGTTGGATAGGAATGAATACTTCCTGAGATTTTTGGGTATTTAACATAAAGAAAACTTCATTCCTGCTTTTCTAATGAACTGTTTCTCAACACGTTATTTTAGTGAGATCTGACGTGTTAATAAGGCGTTGAGGTGATTATTTTGAGTCATTTACGTACTATCATTCTGGGCTTCTGGCAATAACAAAATTTTATATATAGTCTTGGTCCTTTTTAGTTGGTGTTCGTGTATGTGTCCGGAACACATGACACGATCCGGAACATGCTAAACCATCCGGAACGCCCACACCCTTCTAGAAGAAGTCAACGCTAGTCAACAAAGAACTAAGCAGACACACTTCCTATAAAATAGGGAGTGTGTCCCCAATCGGGCCAACCAAGGCCCATCACCATTCTCGGCCTTTTAGGAATCAAACTAGTATAAATACCCCCTTTGGGTTCAAGGTTTAGGTTAACTCTTTGACCCTTATCACTTTTTACTTATATTATGTTACTCTCATATTCCTCTTCGGATTTTTACCCTTTACTTACTTTCACGCCGGAGCTTGGTCTGGGTTCTCACACCTGGACGAGGCTAACACGTTGCTTTGGTTTCAGGTTAGCCGAAGCATACATCACACCAGATCCGAACCAGTCATACCATTCAGATCCTTTCAAGAAATTACTCGAACATTTGGCGTCATCCGTGGGACTTGATATTCTATCTACCAGTTGTTTAGAATGGCAGGTCCTACTCCTCCTGTCACTCCGACAGGTCCTAACCTTCCGATTGACTTGACCTCTCCGAACAATTAGAATCTCACAAAGGAATAACTCGAGCAGCACATCTCAACCTTGCGGCTACTAGTCAAGGAGCACAACCGGAACACGGTGGAACCCGTCCGTCTAAGTTTCAACGAAGAAGATGAAGGAAGCAGCAACACTAAGATAGTAAGAGGCAAGGTGGTGTACGATGCGGATTTAAAGAAACCTTTCAAGGAAGCAGTCAAATCTCCACTCACTCAAAGGATCATTGACTTCTCTGGACCCGAGTACAAGATGCCTGCCACTGTCAAGACATATGACAGAACGGGAGATCCGGAGGATCATTTGAACCGCTTTACCGGAGCAGCCAATTCTGGCGAATGGCCAATGCCGGTTTGGTGCAGGATGTTCCAGCAGACATTAGAAGGGGGAGCTAGGGAATGGCTTGAAAGCTTGGATACCGACAAAATTGATGAATGGGCCGAGCTAAGGAAGGCATTCGTCAAGAGATACTCGATCCGAAAGCTATGTCATAAAGGCCCACATGAGATAACCAAGATTGTAAGAAAAGCAAATGAATCATTAACAGATTTTAAAGAACGATGGACAGTCGAAGTAGGTCTTATCCATGGAGTTCTGGAAGTCATGAAGATTTCAGCATTTATGGATTCGGTTAAAAGTCCAGAGCTGGCAAAAAGGTATTCGGACAAAGTTCCTGAATCGGTGGACGAAATGATGGAGAGGTTGGATGACTTTGTTCGATCCGAAGAAGCATTCGCCAACACTGAACTGCCAAAAGGGGAAGGAACGGAGCCATACCGATAGCCCAACCCTCCCACCCAAATAAGGGATGATCGCAACCAAAAATACCACGGATGGAACAACAATAGAAGAAATGATGGGCGAGATGCATATAAGGGAAGAGATTTCTTCAACAACAGAAACAGGGATAGAGACAACAGGGCACCATACCCACCACCTCGAAATGACAATTATCACAGGAATGATTACAACCGGAACAATGATCATGACCGAAACAGAGTGGCTCCGGTCCTAAGTGTTAATTCCTTGACAAAGAACCTAAAAGAAATCCTAGCAACCGAAACACAGCTCCGTCTACCTCCTCCCCGTCCAATGAACAATCCGGCAAGAGGCGGAAACATGGATCGTTATTGTGACTATCATCAGGACAAGGGGCACTTCACCAACGACTGCATCCAACTAAGAAAGCAAATTGAGCTAGCCCTAGAATCTGGAAAGCTGAATCACCTTGTTCGGGACGTACGCCAGAGAAGATGAGATAATCGAAGAGAAGAAGCTCCAAGGCAAGACAAGATAATAAACATGTTTTGAACAATCCGGAAAGGGAGAAAAGGAAGGCCAGAGAAGCAACCGAAAGCTGGATGAGAGCCCCAATCACTTTTCCACCATTGGAAGAAGATGAGATGTTTGACGATCCAATCATCATAGAGGCCGAATTGGGATGTTACTTGGTAAGAAGAGTATATGTTGATGAGGGAGCGTCGGTAGAGATTATGTTCGAACACTGTTTCGAGAAACTACCAACAAGCATCAAGTCAAAGCTGAGAAACACGCAAACTGATCTCGTCGGATTTACGGGAGAGGTGGTCAAGCCGATAGGAAAGATCGATTTAGAAGTCAGTTTCGGATCAGATGGCTTAGTTCGAAGAACTCACATGAAATTTGTGGTGATTAGCGCCCCGTCACCATACAATGTGATCCTAGGGAGAACAGGCATCCAGATCCTCCGGGCTATACCGTAAACCATTCATGCCATGATGAAGTTTCCCACTCCAAGAGGGGTAGCCTCGCTAGTCTCTCGATCAATCATCGTCTCGGAATGCAAGAAATAGCAAAAAGGCAAGCGCCAACGCCCACAACCAAAGATAAGGCCGTGACGGCTGAGTTACCATCCGGTACGGAAAGCATCATGATTAACCCTGCTTATCCGGAACAGCTTACCACCATCGGTGGCGGATTAACTAAAGCTTGCCAAACAGCACTAAAGAACTTTCTAAAAGACAACTTGGATGTCTTCGCATGAGAACCATCAGACATGACAGGAGTGCCGAGACGAATCATGCAACATAATTTGAATGTTAATGAAAGTTTAGACCCGGTATGTCAGAAGAGACGAATGCTAGGGTCCGAAAAGAGCAAGGTCGTAACCAAAGAAGTGGAAGAACTAGTGGCGGCAGGAATAGTCAGACCAGTAAAGTACCCAACATACATTTCCAATCCGTTCATGGTAAAAAAGAGTGATGGGTCGTGGAGGATGTGCGTGGATTTCAAAAATCTTAATTCAGCATGTCCGAAGGACTACTACTCACCACCGGACATTGATGAAAAGATTGAATCCGTAGTAGAATCTCGCTTTAAGTGTTTCTTGGACGCATACAAGGGTTACCATCAAATTCAAATGGCCCCGGAAGATGAAGAGAAAACAGCTTTTTATACGGATCAAGGCACGTTTTGCTACACCAAGATGCCCTTCGGATTAAAAAATGCTAGAGCAACATATCAAAGGCTAGTTGACTCAGCCTTTCAAAGTTAGATAGGGCGAAATATGGAGGCATACATTGATGATATGGTGATAAAAAGTAAGGATGAAAGGAGCATGTTAGCAGACGTGGCAGAAACCTTTGACAACCTCAGACAAATAAAAACATGAAGTTAAATCCGGTTAAGTGCTCGTTTGGGGTAGAAGAAGGCAAATTCCTGGGATACATCATCACTCCGGAAGGTATACAAGCCAATCCGAAGAAAACCAGGTCCATTGTCGACATCCAATCACCAAAGACATGGAAGGAAATGTAATCGTTGAGTGGCAAGTTAGCAGCTTTGAACCGATTCTTATCACGATCTGCCGAAAGGGCACTCCCATTCTTTAACACACTAAAGAACATCACAAAGGAGAACAAGCATGAGTACAAATGGACCGCGGAGGCGGAAGAGGCGTTCCAGCAAATGAAGAAGTTGATCATGAACCTGCCAACCCTCACCACCCCAAGACCAAAGGAACCCCTATACATGTACTTGGCAGCATCACAATAATCAATCAGTGCAGTACTACTTACTGAAAGGAATGGAAGACAATGTCCGATTCATTATATTGGCCGAACACTCAGTGATGCGGAAAAGAACTATTCTCCTATGGAAAAACTGGCTTTAGCCTTGCTAAAAGCGTCAAGGAGACTTAGAAGATATTTCGAGGGCCGTGAGATAAATGTAATCACAGACCAACCAATCAAGCAAATATTAAGCAAGGCAGAGGCATCTGGAAAGCTAGCTAAGTACACAATTGAGTTGGGGGCTTACAAAATAGAATACAAACCAAGGAACGCAATCAAGGGGCAAGTTCTGGCAGACTTCCTAACCGAAGCACCTATAGGTCAAGCAGCAGAGGAATTTTTCCAAATGCCCGTTCCGAAGCCGGGAAAGGACGAAACAGAAGTATGGACCCTCTTTACAGACGGAGCATCCAGTGCCCAAGGTGCAGGAGCCGGATTGGTTCTCATCAGCCCAACCGGAACCGAATACACTTACGCTCTCCGGTTGAATTTTGAAACCACCAACAATGAGGCAGAATACGAAGCCCTTCTAGCAGGTTTGAGAATTGCAATACAAATGAAAGTAGGAAAGATCGAGGTCCGAGTAGACTCAAAGTTGGTAGCAAACCAGATCAACGGAACATACAAGGCGGGCTGTGATAGAATGATAAAATACCTAGCCGAAGCAAAGGCCTTAATACCAAAGTTTTCCCATTTTGCAATCATAAACATACCAAGGAGTAAGAATCAGAAGGCTGACGTCCTAAGCAAACTGGCAACATTGGCATTCGACCACTTAACAAAAGAAGTGTTGGTAGAGGTCTTGAACGAAAGGTCCACCGATCGGAACGAAGTAAACACCATAGTGGAAGAAGTGGGCGACAATTGGATGACTCCCATTATTAAATGCCTCCGGGATGGAATTTGGCCAACCGATAAGAATGAAGCACGATGTTTAAGGTTGAAGCTACACTAATATGAAATGGTTGATGGAGTCTTGTTCAAAAAAGGATACCTAGAACCAATGCTTCGGTGCGTGGGTCCATTGCAAGCCAATTATGTCCTTCGAGAGATACACATGGGCTCATGAAACATGCATTTAAAGCCAAGATCGATAGTAGCACAAGCTTTAAGATCTGGGTATTACTGGCCAACCATGCACACAGATGCAAGGGAGGAACTAGAGAAATGTGATTCATGCCAAATTCATGCACCAGTAGCAAGATTGCCAAAGACATTGATGAAGTCTATCATGGCACCATGGCCATTTTACCAATGGGGAATGGACATCTTGGGTCCATTACCAGCCTCATCCGGAAATATGAAATACATAATTGTCGCCATTGATTATTTCACCAAGTGGATGGAGGCTAAGCCTTTAGTGAAAATATCCGGAAAGGAAGTTATCAAATTCTTCTAGGATAATGTTGTTTTCCGATTCGGAATTCCAAAGATAATAGTCACAGACAATGCTAAGCAGTTCATCAATGAACCATTCAAGAGCTTTCGAATTTGGAGATTAAGCAGATCAATACGACCGTAGCCCATCCCCAAGCAAATGGTTTAGTTGAAAGGGCTAACAAGACCCTTATGGAAGGCATTAAGACAAGACTTGGCCGAATCAGGAATGGATGGGCAGAGGAGTTACCGCACATATTGTGGGCTCACCGGACGTCACTAAAGCAAAGCAATGGCGAAAATTCTTTTAGCCTCACGTATGGTTCGGAAGCAATTATCCCGGCTGAGAGAGGAATGCCCACCTATCGGACAATGATGATCAATGAAAAGGATAATGATGATGCCCTGCGCATAAACTTGGACCTACTACAAGAAAAAAAAAAGATGGCAGCTATCCGAGAAGCAAAGTACAAGACAAAGGTGGAACAATACTACAACAAGCGGGTTCGCCCAGTCACATTCCGTCCGGGAGATTTTGTGTTCCGGAAAAATGAAGCAAGCAGGGTGCAAAAAGAAGGAAAACTTGCTCCCACATGGGAAGGCCCATACCGTGTCAAGGAAGCATACCAGAATGGCTCGTACAAGCTCCTCACCATGAAAGACAAGGAAGTCCCAAGGGTGTGGCATGCAATGAACCTTAGGAAGTGTTATTTGTAATTTCATTTCTATCATGTAACGGCTCTTTCTCCCTTCTGCAAGGGAAGAGTCCAGTTTATCACTTTGTCTAGATTTTATTTTCGAAATGTATCAACCTTCACTCCCTCCAGAAGGGAAGGGTCATGTATTTTATTTTGAATGAAAAAGCTTCTCCTCTCGTTACCAAAGGAGGAAGCACTTTTGCAACAATTATGAGTAACATATGGCATTGCACTTAGATTACACCCTAGCAAGGGAAGCACAATTCTTTCTCCCTTCAGCAAGGGAAGAATTTAGGTATTTATTCTAAGTCCTATCCGAAACGGAAGGCATGCGCGCCTAATTCTTTTTCCCTTCGGAAAGGGAAGAATTTGGCCAAGTCCTATCCGAAATGGAAGGCATATCCGTACCGAATTCTTTCTCCCTTCGGCAAGGGAAGAATTTGGCCAAGTCCTATCCGAAATGGAAGGCATATCTGTACCGAATTCTTTCTCCCTTCGGCAAGGGAAGAATTTGGCTAAGTCCTATCCGGAATGGAAGGCATATCCGTACCCAATTCTTTCTCCCTTCGGCAAGGGAAGAATTTGGCTATTTTTGTAAGTCTTATCCGAAAAGGAAGGCATATCCGCACCCAATTCTTTTTCCCTTCGGCAAGGGAAGGATTCGGCTATTTTAAATAAGTCTTATCCGAAAAGGAAGGCTTATCCATAATCTTATTCAGTTTTACCTTAAGTCCTAAGCCGAAAGGCGATGTCTATTCGTATGCAATTATTTTTTCAAGCAAACAAGAATCATAAAAGAGACATATATTGGCAAAATATAAAGGTAAACATACGAAAGCATAGTGTAATCATTACAATCATCCAAATCAAAAAAGGCATAAAAAAAAGTAAAGATAGTCTGCAAATGTTACATTCATCCAAATAAAGTTAAAATTAAGAACATCTGTTTTGGACGGATCACAAACAAGTCAGGCCGCAGGGGTATCCTTGCTTCTAGAGGCATCGGCATCATCATGAGGGGACACTATGTCTTCATCGTTGGGAATCTCGGCCGAAGATTCCACAACCTTTGGAGGAGCCGGAGCAGGTTCAATTTCCATCAGACGCTCAATGGGCAGGTAAAAGTTGGTGGCGACCTCTTGGATATAAGGATTCTTAGCAGCCGGAAGGGCATCAACCATCGGCCACATCTTCTTCTCACAATACAAGTCAAAGCCCCGAGTGGCAGCAACGATGGCTAACTGCTCTTCAACAGGTCTCCAAACCTTAATACCCTCGGCCCAGCCAGCCTCAATGGCTTTGTTAAAGCAATCTGTTATATTCTTCTTATGCTCATGGCTGTTCAAAAGTCTGGAGACAACAGCAGGAAGTAGCATCCAGACGGCATTGTACCTTCCCATCTCTGAAGTATTGCACTTGCTTTGCAGCTCGTCCTTCTCGGCCTTCAACACTTTGACCTCCTCGGCATACCTATCCTTATCAGCATTCACCACATGCAAAGTCGCCTCGAGATCAGCGATCCAGGCATCACGACCTTTAAGCCTTTCGGACAAATCCCACTTCTCACCAACGATGGCAACGAGCTCTGAATCTTTGGCAACACAAATCTTCTCGGAATTTTGAAGTTGGGACGAAAGGTGAGAACTGGCCTGAGTCTGCTTCGACAGTTTCAGCTCCGTCTCCCGAAGAAGAACTTTGTATTGCTCACATGATGCCAAAAGGTCACCTTGGTCCTTCGAATCTTCTTCCAAGCGGCAAAGTGAATCGATCATCCCCATCGTACATCGAGCAAGCTGATACCAGCCCCGGCTCACAGCAAGCGAAGGGGGTATGAACTTAACTCCCGTTGCACAGCAGGAGGAGTCGCATGCATCATCCAATCTCGGCATTCAGCAGGAGTAGCCACTCGGCTAGCAACATTTACACCCCAATCCGGAACGTTCCTGGTACTAGGGCCAGACATCTCCTCATCGATAGTGAACACACCTGTTTCGATGAAGCAAGGTAGGTTAAGAGACCGAATGGAAAAGAAGACACAAGTAAAGGACGAAGGGAAAACACATACGATTGGAACAAAGATGATTCGGACTAGCTTCCTTCTTACCATCCCTTTGCTTAATAGAATCCTCACCATCATCGAAAAACACACCTTTAGAACCTCCCACCATCCAAATAAGAGTGACCAAGGGGAGAAAACTCAGGAGGAGGACTTTTATCCTTGTGAAGTTCCGAAGTAGTATCATTGACCTTCCCAGATTCTGGTTCAAGAGTTTCCTTCACTTGATCGTCAGTAGGTCCGGAAGAACCATCATCAACATGAGCAGATACATTCATAGATCGAAGTGGTTGGGGACTGAAGATGGTGCTATCATCAAAGATATCATCTCCCCCGTCAGCCGCACCTTCGCACACTTGAACACGTCTCTTTTTAGCATGACCACCAGAGGTAGCAGGCTTCTCAACGGTCATACGTTTCATACTACGATGAAGATCACTAACTGCTTTGCTTATCTTAGGAGGAGCCCCGGAGGAACCACCCCTCTCGGAAACTTTCTTCTTCCCTCTAGTCTTTTCAACCTCTTCACCTTCCCCCTCTTTCTTCTTTTTCTCCTCAGCAGCACGGAGAGAAGCCAACCGTTTCTTCTCACGAGCAGCCTTAACGACTTCACTCTCATTCATGGCTACAATTTGTTCTGCATTAGGAGCACTGAACTGCTCTCCGGCAACTAAAGCATGAACAACGTGAGGAGTGATTCGATTATCATCAGTTAAACGATCACCCTTGGAGATTTTACCATGAGCAGTGATGGGGAACCGAAGGTACTCCGACATGCTGATATCTACAAAAAAGGAAAAGAGTACAACAACGATACAAACTTATAACCATGAAGACAAAAGGACGGCATATAAAAAAAAGAGGTGGCAGTAATAGGGGTCAATACCATTCCCTTCCGGATCTAGAAAACGAGGCAGAAACTTCGGACACTCCCAAGTCAATGACACCTCGGCCATATACAAAACACTCTCCGGAATGTAAGACAAATCTACGACATTTTCTTCAAGACGACGAGCGTCCGAAGAATATAGTCATTCAATTCCGAATCGACGTGTCTCCAAGACATAAAATCCGGAATGGCTCGGCGGTCTATCATAAAGAATTCCCACTTCCATTTCTTCAAACAAGTCAGGGTGTCATGAAAAATTTGTTTTCGTGAACCCTTTCCGGACCTTTTCTCAAAAGAAAACCAGTGGCCTTGCTTGCTAAGTCTGTAATAAAGACGAAATAGGACCGTAGTGGGATCAATAGAGAGGCTCCGGCAATAAACTTCAAAAGTGGTCACCCGATTCAGTCCAAGTGGAACCATTTGAGAGATATGGACGGCAAAATCCTTCAAAACGGCTAAGAGGAAGGAGGAAAAGGGGACTTGCACCCCAGAAAGCTTGAAAAACTGTTCGTATAGACCTATGAAATGAGCCGGAAGCTTATCCATCGTCATTCCTTCCGGTGCAGCTTGGGGATTAAAACTTTTAGGAATATGATAAGTCTTGACCAAGTAATTAACATACTCGTCACCAAGGGTGGAAGTGTACTTGGGCATGTCAAACTTGGGAGCGTAAAGAATAGAGCCGGAAGGACCAGGAAGCTCTTCATCTGCCATTTCGTTTGTAAGGAGATCCGGAAAGGAGGAAAGTTAAGAAAGAGAAGGTACCTGAAAAACCTAGAAGAGCCGGATGGGTAGAGTGAAGGAAAATCTGAGAGAGAAGTAAAAAGCACACACAAACAAGTGACGAAGGGGTAGGTATTTATAGGCTCGGTAAAAACATGGGAGAACGTGAAAGGTACAGTAAAAACACACGTGTCATTAATCCAAGCAAGTTGACGCCACGTGTCGATCATCGCAAGGAAGTAGGGTAAAAGTGGTTGGGCCTTGATGGGCCTCAGCTGGAAAATGGGCTGGAAGGATTGTTCGGCCCACACCAATTACGAAAGAAATGGGTTTTAAGTATTGATTTGACTAAACCATGTCAAACAAGTTAGCCCAATCAACACTTTGGGGGGGGGGACTTGTTCGTGTATGTGTCCGGAACACATGACACGATCCGGAACATGCTAAACCATCCGGAACGCCCACACCCTTCTAGAAGAAGTCAATGCTAGTCAACAAAGAACTAAGCAGACACATTTCCTATAAAATAGGGAGTGTGTCCCCAATCGGGCCAACCAATGCCCATCACCATTCCCGGCCTTTTAGGAATCAAACTAGTATAAATACCCCTTTGGGTTCAAGGTTTAGGTTAACTCTTTGACCCTTATCACTTTTTACTTATATTATTTTACTCTCATATTCCTCTTCGGATTTTTACCCTTTAGTTACTTTCACGCCGGAGCTTGGTCTGGGTTCTCACACCCGGACGAGGCTAACGTGTTGCTTTAGTTTCAGGTTAGCCGAAGAATACATCACACCAGATCCGAACCGGTCATACCATTCGGATCCTTTCAAGAAATTACTCGAACAGTTGGTCACAAAGGTACACCTTGATTACTCAATAATACAGTGGGCAGTAGCTAATGTCAGAGTTGTAAAAACTGCATGTTAATAGAGAAAAGTTCTATAAGGAACATGCATTCAAAAAAGAACAAAGGAATCAATCTCCACCATCCAATATTAATCTTTTTAAATTTAATTAAAAAAACACATTTTCATCATATTTCTTAAAAATTAAATATCTCTCAAACCGTTAATCGTTATGAAAAAATAATTATACCGTCACGACGGGAATTAAATTATCTTTCCATAGATATGCACTTCTATATACTTTCGGCGAACTTTTTTTAAAAAATTTCGTAAAAAAATCACATGTAATTCTCGAAAAATTACATGTAATTCTCGAAAACTCATTTTTGATTAATTATTTTAAAAATCACATTTGAATTTGTAACGTCACATGCGATTTGTGAAATCACGTGTATTTTTTTGACGAGAATTTCAACATTGTAAAATCGTTAAAAGTATATGAAAATAACCGTCTATTAAATAACAAAAATATTTTCGTTATTATTTTAAAATCACACGTGATTTATGTGAATTACATTAAAATGTTTGAATCACATGTAATTTTGTTAATATGTTAAAATGTTTGTTGCCATTAATATAAAATATGTTCATTTTACTGGGGTGGAGTCCCCTTTACCCAAAAAAAATATATGTAAAACAAATTGGCTTCTGAATTACATGTGATTCGGTGATAATTACATGTGATTTTGCTTGCATTACATATGATTCAAGCATACCGAAACCGTAACTTTTTCTAACAAACCCACATTAGATGAATCACATGTGATTTTTTTAATCACTTATTATGTTTTCATTTATGTAAAATATATAAAACAAATTGGCTTCTAAATTACATGTGATTTTGTTTGAATCACATGTAATTCTGCTTGAATTGCATGTGATTCGGTGATAATTACATATAATTTTTCTTGCATTACATGTGATTCAAGCATTCCGAAACCTTAACTTTTTCTAACAAACCCACTTTAGATGAATCACATGTGATTTTTTTAATCACATGTAATCTTGTTAATATATTAAATTGTCTGCTTGAATTACATGTAATTCGATGATAATTACATGTGATTTTGCTTGCATTGGATCACATGTAATTCGATGATAATCACATGTGAATTTGCTTGCATTACATGTGATTCAAACATTTCAAAACTTTAACTTCTTCTAACAAACCCACTTTAGATGAATCACATGTGCTTTTGTTTGAATCACATGTAATTTACCACGAATTACATGTAATGCAAGCAAATTCACATGTAATTATCATACATGGATCACAAGATAGCATACATGGATCACAAGACCACTTTAGATAGCATACATGGATCACAAGACCATTTCGGAAGGATGGATGATGTGAGGAATGGAGAGAAAATGTTATTTACCACGAACCACATGTGATTTACCACGAATTACATGTGATTTATCACGAATAGCATGTGATTTACTTGGTTTCTAGATTATTGGTATTAAAGTTGAAAATAAAAATCTATGAAAACATGTAACTTAAAAAAAAGACTAACGCGTCAAATGGGACGAAAGTTAGATGTAAAGTTATGTGAGTCTACATGAATCACATGTGATTTAAAGCAAAATTACATGTAATTATTTATAAAATCACATGTGATTTAAAGCAAAATTACATGTAATTTTGTATAAAATCACATGTAATTTGAGCAAAATTACATGTAATTATTTATAAAATCACATGTGATTTGAGCAAAATTACATGTAATTCACACAAAATTACATGTAATTTTCATTCAACACTAACTAACCAATTTATTACAAAAATCACATGTAATTCACACATAATTACATGTGATTTGCATAATTACATGTGATTTGCATTTAACACTAATAAACTATTTTATTACAAAAATTACATGTAATTCACACATAATTACATGTAATTCACACAAAAGTTAACGATTTACAGTGTTAAAAATTCTCGCCAAAAAAATTACACGTAATTTTCGAAAATTACATGTAATTTTTCGAGAATCACATGTAATTTTTTATGCGTAAATTTTTTAAAAAAAAGTTTGCCGAAAGTGTATAGAAGTGCCTATCTATAGAAAGATAACTTAATTCCCGTCGCGATGGTATAATTAGTTTTTCGTAACGATTAACGGTTTGAGAGATATTTAAATTTTAAGAAATAGGATGAAAATGGGTTTTTAAATTAAATTTAAAAAGATTAAATCTAGACCATTAGATGGAACTTGAATGGATGGTTGAGATTGTTTCCTTCCTTCTTTTTTTGATGCATATTTTATAAGGATCTCACCTCCATGTTAATAATACTCCATTATTCATGAGTCGTGACATTTTTTTACTGTCAGAGTCGTAAAGACTGCATGTTAATTGGATAAATGATGCACTCTCTGCAAAACTGAATACATCAAGACACTTAACAAAGAAAGTCACAATAGAAACAGCGGACGTCACATGGACAATACTTTTTACATTGATCAACGATTTTACAAGGGTAACGGTTGCCGATGGCCCGCTTGTAGGACTTAAGATACTTAGCATAGTGAGTTTATTTTCACTCAACTGCTTTGAGTTTCCAAAAACAAACGTAGAACTAGCAGTTATGTTACTCGAGCCAAATTTTTATCGAGCGAGTTCAAAACTAAAATTAGTAACATTTGTATACAATCTTTGTGGGGTTAACTCGAAAGTTAATACTCAATCGTACTAAAGTTGCACTAAGATTACAAACAAATACACCCGACCAACTATGTATTTAGCTTAACAGTTCATTTTGTTTACAATTGTCATATTTTTCCTTTGATCTTTTAAGCTTATTTTAAAATCTGAACATGAAAAATAAAAAGGATTTTCAACTTTCTGAATATAAAAATTGTGAAACTATCATTGTTAAAATAAAAAGAGCGAACACATAGTATCAAACAAATTGTTTGATACTATGTGCGCAACCCGTGATTTAATGATGACATTTTGGCATTATAAAGATCTCATTGTTGTTACTTTCTACCTTTGTGGGATAGGTTATTGAATTAAAATTAAAATGATCAAACAACGGTATACAAAAATAAAAAACATTAGATGACTAACATATATGACTTATCAAACTCAAATCATTAATAACAAAAACATTTTTAGGTTAATGTAGTATGAATGAAAAACTGAACACAAAAGCTCAGGCCAATTCATATACCGGAGTCATATGTAAAAAATACATTAGTAGAGCTTTTGGATGTTATTGGTTCATTTTAGGTACACAAGTCACTTGCAGATGTTATTGGTTCGTATTCGAAGTGGATGTCTTCTAAAAGACGAGGAAGATATTATGGGTGCTATTACTTTGATACTTCGAAGCCTTCCTAACTTGGAACTAAGAAACAATCTGTTGCTTAAGTTGCTTTCTCCTAGTTGTTGATCTATTCGGATACTTGTAAGATATCTTCTGGTCGTCCCTTTAAAAGAAAGTAGGCTTATAAAACTTTGTTTTGAGGCACCTAAATCAACAGTACTATCTGTAATGCATCTGTTATAGGATTGGCAGTTTCAACCATAGGCGGAGCCATGTGTGGACTAAAGGGCCATGGCCTCCCTAGCATTTGTGATGTTTACACTGTATATCTTTGTACTAATAGATAGTTCATAGTTTATATGATAAACCTTAAACTTTCTTAATAATCTATGGGTTAAATTTCATGGATTAGACTTCGGCCTTCCTAGATATTTTTCCCTAGCTCCGCTAACACACTAACTTATGAATGGATATATTTGGATCATGTTTCACTTTTAATGAGTCAGATGAATAAGGAACCCCACTGGGCCAGATTGTCAAATTGTATTTCTAATGCATAATCCCTTATGAATCATTTTATTGGGACAACTACACTATTATTGAAATAATAAAACTTTTGTAATCGTATTCGACTTACTAATTATTTGTAAACTTTTATGTAAAACTTTTGGGCACAATGTGTTTGTAACGATTATTTGTTTTAACCAGAACTGCTTTAGGCATTAATCGACCCACCCTCTTGTGTGTTTTGCCACGTCTAATCTGTAGGAATGTCAGGTAGCCAAAGGTGTATATAGATCACAAAAAGGATGAAGCGATAATGTAGCAAGTTTACTTTATATAATGATTATGTCCAGTCTTTGAGGCAACTACCAAGTGCTTATACAGTTATACTCATCTTGTCAACTCTGCAACGTTGGGGTTTCTTCAGGCATTTTCTTGAACTGGGAGAGGCTGTTTTTTGGACTTTAATCTCTATGAGGTGCAGGCATATCTGGTTTTAGTTCCTTAAACTATGACTAGCCCAAGACGTTATATTGACAGACTAGACTTGAGAAGTCCAAGAGAACTAGATAAAGTTATTTGATAGAGTTACGTGCTAATTGAATAACATGAAATTGGTCCACATTTCGTTCAATTGTCCTCATACGCTTTCGTTAATAATGATATTTATATACAAGTATCACATACCAGATACATATGTCAGTAGTCATTACTAGTGGCATTTTTTGCCAAGATACACAAGATTGTGCTGATGTGAGCATGTTTTCATTAAGTTTGGGATTGTTTGGGTCGACGCAGGATATGTCTGTATGGGTCCAATTAGTAGAAATTTGAAACCTAAATTAAACACGACAGTAGATAGGTCATGGGGCCATTTGCGTCTTTTATATCAAAGCCTGGAACATCGCACAGAAACATAATCGAACAATCTAAAATGTAACAAAACATAATTGCTTTTAACATATCGGCTATGATGTACTGTATTAAACGGAAATCTTTAGCAGGTAAACCTGACCGGTCCAAGTGTGTTATTAAAATGGCCTGTATCTACCCCTTATTCAACTCGTCTTAGTCTTTTTAGTTTATATCTTGTCTTAGTCCTTTTTAGTGGGTCATAAAGGTACACCTTGATTCCTCGATAATACAGTAGCTAAACCTGATATGTGATAATAAACCTGCTATTAAGAGCTATGAAAAAAGGGTAATTCTCGTCAAAACTGGTTTGCAGGATTTTGCTGATACTTAACAAAGAAAGTCACGACATAAGATACTTATCATAGTGATTTTTCTCATCAGAACCAGTTATGTTACTGGAGCCGAAATTTTTATCGAGTGAGTTTAAAACTAAAATTAGTAGTAACATTTTGTTGATGTTCAAACTACATCTCAACTTATTGCTTGATGTATTGAGCACAACTTTTTTATTTAGTCATGGATTAGTAAACTTACACATGGGCTTTGACTTTTTTTGGTTTTTTTTTATCAAAATATTCTTGTATCATATAACACTTGATGATAATTATAAAAATTAAAAGAAATATAAAGCCCAATCCATCCATATCTCTACTACTTATAAAGGAAAAACCCCAAAACCTTAGAATGTTGAAATCTCTACTACTTATAAAGGAAAAACCCCAAAACCTTGAATGTTGAAAAATGACTTAATTATGGAATTGTTGAAAAATTTAATGCATAGGAGTTGGATATTAATTATGAAATTGTTGAAAAATTAAATGCACATAAGTTAGATAAAATAAGAAATGTTGAAAAATTAAACCATAAACAATTGCATAAGTTACCGGGTCACGGGTTCCACGACCGGATTAATTCGGTCGAGTAACTTGGTCACGGGTTCCACCAACGGGTCAACCCGGTTGAGTCATCAGGTCACGGATCGACCATCGGACCAAGCCGATTGAGTCACCGGGTAACGGGTTCGGCCATCGAGCCAATCTTTTCGAGTCACGGGTTCGACCATCGGGTTAACCCGATCAAGTCACCGGGTCACGGGTTCGACAACTGGGTCAATCCTGTCGAGCCACCGGGTCACCGGTTTCGACCACCGGGTCAATCCTATCGAGTCACCGGGTCACGGGTTCAACCACCGGGACACGGGTTCGACCACCGAGTCAACCCGATCGAGTCTATGGGAACAGGCTCGCCTACCGGTTCAACCCGGACGAGTCACCGGGTTACCGATTCGACCATCGGGTCAATTAATAAATCATTAACTATCTATCGCTAGGCAATTATTGGGTCACGCGTTCGACCATCGAATCAATTAGCATATCATTAATTACATGTCTTTAGGTAATTCCGCTGCTATGTGCGGGTAATCGTCTAGTATTATATAACACAGGCGAAAATAGCTAAGGTTAATGTTGAACCGGTTTGACTTTGAAAAGTCAAACTGGACACTTATTTTGGAACGGAGGCAGTATAAAACTGTAGATCAAAGTTTCTACGTATATTAGCAGTGTTTTAAAATAAATATTAACATAACTGTCAGGAAGTGATGTCAAATAGCAGAAGTTTCTACTTATATATTTGCGTAACTTATAAAAAATTGTAATCGTATTTGGGACATAAAGGTTAGGCTGTGTGCATAGATTTCTTGTGTCAAATAATGCAAATGAAATGTAATTGTACCTCATTGCAACTACAGTAGCTTCTTGCACGTTTCTTTAACTCACGTACCTACCTGCAGCACCACATGAAGGACTTGACTTATAGAATATGTTGATACTGTTCTCTAATGAGCAAATAGTCATAAACTGTATTATTGAAGTAGGGGCGGAATCAAAGCGAAGAAATTCTGAGTTCATGCCACCACGATCTATATGGAAGGGCAGTTTTTTTTATGCATTCAACAATGTTGAAGATGGCTACTACCACTAATCCACTACGAGCTTACTACATATACACGAAAGAGCATGAACTTGTAAAGGATCCAATTCCGATGCCTATGGAATGGTTTTAAGCTTGGTCATTGCAACGTGCCAATGAGTACCCTTTGATTACTTTCCAAATTTTTAACGATTCCTTCCATTCTCTGTGTTTTTGCTGCAAACTTCACAAACATCAACTATACGCATAAGTTCCATGTTTGACATGTATCCCACAAATCAACCACCAAGCATGAACCCAGTTGTGGAGTAATGTCCTGCCTCTTTTCAGAGAATGTGTTTCCTTCTACCATGTCAACTCCCGCGTGAAAATGAGAATTCATCGTTTTATCAGTCCTACTTGAGTTTTTTGGATCACACAACGTCTACTCTACACTGTACTTAAGACTCCATGAGAGGATTGTTTGATCTACGGTTGTGGAGACTTTCTTAGTAACTCGCCTTTTACCACATCTTCAAATGAACAATTATTTTGGCTCCCAAAACCACACGAGTCAATTCATATACCTTGGTGAGCCTGTGATAGACATCACAATTAGCGAAATTAGTCATTTCTATTATTATCTAACTTAATTATGTCACTGGTTTTGCTTTCATAGTATTTGGTAGTTTTCTAATGAGTTTAAGGTGGGTCATGGGAAGAATTGTAATTTTAGAAGGCAAACTCACACACTGAGCTATAATATATACATTCGTGTGTCGCCTTGGCGTTGTACTACTGCATAGGCTTGGCGCACCCTCCAATTATTAGTTCCAAGTTTATTTGCTGCATTAGTGAGCCTATGTACTGTGCATCTGTCTGACTGTGTACACCCAATAAATGACAGCTTGTTGAAGTCCTGTATATGGTTCGCACATTTTCTTTAAATGAGAACTCGCACATTGAACGACAATATTCATTCTGGTAATGGGAAGCGTTGTGTATATGGTTCGACCAGAGTTATCACATAACTCAAATTAGTTTATATCAGAATGCATACAAACTTAAGTTAAAAAAAAAAAGGAATGAATACAAACTAGTTTTAGGAAACCCCCTATATAAGTCCCACATCGCCTGGGTGAAGTAAACAGACATGTGGGAGTTGAGTATAAAAACAAAGACATGTGAATGTTACCTTTCTCGGCCTTTTGGCTAAGATCAAGTGTAGTATCTGTTCTTATCAGTTTAATATCTGATATGTGAGCCATCGGCTTACTCGATATTAATCTTATTTTTTATGGGGGAAGAGCCCACCACAGTAGCTTGCTGCTGGGGTTCTTCACGTGTCGCCTTGGCTGGCGGCACCGCTCCAATCTATAGTTTAAACTTTTTTGGCGTTGCACTACTTCCTTACGATTGATTTGCTAAACAAAGACAAAAGACATGTTTTCACAGCTTGTTAACCTAGCTTGCTGAGTCTTCCATTTTGCTGTCAAAATTCAAGACAACAATTTAATGTAACTGTTTAAAAAAAGAGCTTACCTTTTTAAACCAAACTGTTACTATAAAATGAAACATGTAAAGAAACAAACTGTCGGATCAAAAACCTGGAATTTATGAGTTATCCCACATCGGCCAGATTTATAACTGAGGTGCGTCAATTGCTGGTTGAAAACTATTTCCAAACCCCCTCCTTGGCTTTGGTTTTGCCTTAGCCATCTAGAATTTCTGGAAGGACTTTATTAGGGTTAAGTCCTACAATTATCAGTCTAATTTTTTTAGTTGTTTTTCAGCTGATGAAATCATCGAGAATAAATTATAACAGATTTTTTTAACCTTGTACTTGTTTCCACTTTGCTAATAAGCAAGGATTAAGTTAATCCATGATATATAATAGTCCTACTTGAGTTTTTCTTATTACACATCGTCTACATTGTACTTATGACTCCGTGAGAGGATTTGTTTGATATACACGGTTGTGGAGAGTTTCTTTGTAACTGCCTTTTACCATGTCTTCGTTCTTGTAACACAAAGCATAGAGTGTCAGAATGCATAAAGTGCAAGCAAATAGAAAGCCCTTGTATAAATGAACAAGGAGGGTTGAGTATAAAAACAAGGGCGAATAATCTTGCCTTTCTTGGCCTTTTGGATAAGAAAAAGTACAATTACCATTATAAATCCGCTTGATGCATACTATGTTAGCGCGTTAAGTGTTGAATTTAAGCACTTATCGAACATGATAACATAATAGGCATCATGTGGATTTATGATAGCATAGACTGATATGTGAGCCATTGGTTTACTTGATATTAATTTTTATGATAACATAATAGGCATCAAGGATTAGTGTTTCACCCCTCCAATCGTTTAATGATATTGATACCTTCATTTGTTTGGGTTGTTAACTAGAAATTCTTAACTTGTTTCAGCTAGTTGATACTTTTTCCTAACTGGATTAGTCTTACGGTTTGGGGCGCTTCTGATCTGTTTGTTTTGGATGGCCAATGCACGCTGCTCTAGTGGGTGAAACTTTGAACCTTCAAGTTCGCCGACCGACCATCTATCAGGTGTGTGAATTCTCACCCATTGTCCTCCCTTGGTCGTTTGAATATTTTTTATCTGATGAATAATTGTAAAACAAGGTCTAGAAAACCTTTTCTAAAGTGAAATGAAAACAGAATAAATATACCTTTCAAATACTAAATTTGCATCTAACTCACCTGTATCTTCCAAGAGGCAAGCACTTTTTTCCTCGAAGCCATTTTACTGCAAGTTTCACCTTTCAATCTTTTTTTGTAGCCAATCTTTTACCCCATTTGTACATCTTTTTTGAAGCAGTTCTTTAAGTTCAAGAAACACCATTTGTAATTTCAGTTTAGTTAGTGTTTGTTAATGTCTTAACTTTACAAAAATTACCTTAAATTTAAAATCAACTGTCGTTATACAGTATGCAAGAAAGTAAATGCCATGATATGTAATGTAGCACATATATAGATGTAGGGTCAACTCGAGCTGCACTACCTAAAGTACATCGACTTACGTGTAAGTGGCTATTTTATACCTTTTACCTACATCTTAGTAAATGGGTTCTCTATTTCTTCACAGCTTGGTCGTACTTGGATGAATTCTCGTTACTGCTACAGTTATATTATGTGGCATATTTTTCGCACTCCACAGGTATGTGATGTTAGTTTATATCTTTGTATAGGTTCATGCACTGGTTAGAATGTTAGATGCTAAAAGCCTTTGGGTGATGCAGCAATTGATTATGTTGAAAGCAGAACGAGTCATGGAGAGAAGAATCATAAACATATGCGGGGAAAAGGTGGCAGGGTGCTTAAGTATCTATTTCGTGAATTTTTTGATAGTCATTGTAACATTGTTACACGAGAGCTGCTGCTGCTGCTGCTGCTATGACTTATTAGAAATTCATTCTTGCTTGTGCACCGGATTGTTGTATCAAGGGTACTTCCCAACAAGATCAAAAGTTTCCAATTCTACAATCATTTTTGGACTTACCGTTCTGAAATTTTGTATCACAAATTCATCATTAGATCGAGGAGATGGAGACCGGGAAGTTGGAAGAAAATTGTAATTTAAGTTGCGTCAATAATCTGCTCTAGTCTTTGCTTGGTCAAGAGGAATGAAATGGAATAAGTAGTTGAGGGAGCGGAGACTGTATAATTGGTAGTTGGATAGGAATGAATACATCCTGTGATTTTTGGGTATGTAACATAAAGAAAACTTCATTCCTGCTTTTCTAATGAACTGTTTCTGAAAACGCTATTTTAGTGAGATCTGACGTGTTAATAAGGCGTTGAGGTGATTATTTTGAGTCATTTACGTACTATCATTCTGGGCTTCTGGCAATAACAAAATTTTATATATAGTCTTGGTCCTTTTTAGTTGGTCACAAAGGTACACCTTGATTACTCAATAATACAGTGGGCAGTAGCTAATGTCAGAGTCGTAAAAACTGCATGTTAATAATACTCCATTATTCTGAGTAGTGACATTTTTTTAATGTCAGAGTCGTAAAGACTGCATGTTAATTGGAGAAATGATGCACCTCATTTTCTCCAATTTCTGTTTTACTCTTTTAACAGAGGGGACGATCTCTGATGTACACGTCAAAGAAATCTCTTGTCTACATGAAATCATCAAATTTAATAAAGCAACTACTAAGAACATGTTTGTTTGTTATCAACAATTAAAGCAAGAACCAGGTTTGTTGAGACTTCCTGGCCCTTTCCAGAGAATGTGACTCCTTCTATCATGTCTAACTCCACACATGCAAATGAGAACTCGTCGCCTTAACAATTCTACTTGAGCTTCTTGGATCATGTTACTTACAACTTTCTCAAGGCCTTTTGGCTAAGATCATCTGCGTAAGTCGCCATGTCCTTTTACCACATCTAGAGATGAATGGTTTTTTTGGCCACCAAAACAGAATGGGCTGATTCACTGTAATCGATATCATAATTAGCAACATTGGTAATTTCTCTCATTAACTAAATAATATCATTGATTTTGCTTTCAAAAAATACATTTGGTAGTTTATCAAATGAGTTTGAGGTGTGTCAGAACTCACACGTACGTTGAACGTTAATATGCATTCTCGTAACATGAAGCGTCGTGTGTATGGTTCGACCATAGTTATTACATAACACAAATAATTATATACTTGTATCATTGCTTAAGATCATCTAGTGTCCAAAGAATGCATAATAAGTGCGGGCAAAGTAGTTCTAAGAAATGCCATTGTATCAATCCCACATCGCCTGGGTGAAGTAAACAGACATGTGGGAGTTGAGTATAAAAACAAAGACATGTGAATGTAATTGGCATACCTTTCTCGGCCTTTTGGCTAAGATCAAGTGTAGTATCTGTTCTTATCAGTTTAATATCTGATATGTGAGCCATCGGCCCACTTGATATTAATCTTATTTTTTATGGGGGGAAGAGCCCACCACAGTAGCTTGCTGCTGGGGTTCTTCGCCTTTGCGTTGCACTACTCCTTGGCTGGCGAACCCCTCCAATTTGTAGTTTTAACGTTTTCGGCGTTGCACTACTGCCTTGACATTGATTTGTTAAACAAAGACGAGAAACATGTTTTCACAGCTTGTTAACCTTTAGCTAGCCGAGTCTTCTATTTTGCTGTCAAAATTCAACACAAGGATATGCTATGAAAAATATGAAAAATTTTAGTGGCACAAAAAACGACTCGTCTTGGTGAGGTACATTCATGAAATAAACAAACAATAAATAACACACTAGCAATCAACAACATATTTAAGAATCGAGGTTATTAAATATTTCAGGATCTTGAGCCTTGTTCATGGTTGTTTTTGTGTTGGAAGTAGCTTCTCATTCCTCCATGGTTATCGCAAACTTCACAGAAAGTATGTATTTGTATCTGCTACAAAATATAAGAATTGTTTCCAGATTATAAAACTACAAATGAAATATTTGCAGGATCTGGAATACAATCCAAGAGGGCGCTGTTATTTAGGAGCATCGAAATGCTAATCAAGATGGTTCCTTGGAACTCTGCTGGAACTGTAATATTGATTCTGGTAATGGGCAGCGTTGTGTATATGGTTCGACCAGAGTTATCACATAACTCAAATTAGTTTATATAAAGTGCTAGCAAACTAGTCTTAAGAAACCCCCTTATATAAGTCCCATATCGCCTGGGTGAGATAAACAAAAAAGGAAGAGCGTGTATAAAAACAAAGGCCTGGTATTGGAATAATCATACCTTTCTCGGCCTTTTGGCTAAGATCAAGTGTAGTATCTGTTCTTATCAGTTTAATATCTGATATGTGAGCCATTGGCTCACTCGATATTTATCTTATTTTTTATGGGGGAAGAGCCCACCACGGTAGCTTGCTGCTGGGTTCTTACTGCCTTGGCCTACGCACCCCTCCAATCTATGGTTTAAACTTTTTGGGTGTTGCACTACTGCCCTGCCATTGATTGCTAAAGACATCTTTTCACAGCTTGTTGTCAAAAATTCAAGACAAGGTCATTATATGCTATGAAAATTATGAATTTTTTAGTGGCAAGCCTTGTTCATGGTTGTTTTTGTATTGGAAGTAGCTTCTCATTCCTCCTTGTTGCAAACTTCCAAGAAAGTATGTATTTGTATCTGCTACAAAATATAAGAAAGTATGTGAGCCTTCGGTTCACTCGATATTGATCTTATTTTTTTATGGGGATGAACCTACCACAGTAGCTTGCTGCTGAGGATCTTCATGTGTCGCCTTGGCTTTGCACTACTGCCTTTGCTTGGCGCACCCCTCCAATTTATAGTTCAAAGTTTATTTTCCTTGGATATGTTTATGGGTTATAAGCTGTTAACATTCCTTTGGTCGGTTTTATAAGCAACAACTTTTCCAGTCAGTTTTATAAGCAAAATGTGACTTTTTAAGCTTGATGAACATTTTTGTTTTATGGCTAACTATCCTAGTATGCGCTCCCAGTCCGCGCTCCCAGTCCACAGGACAAGACTATCCTCATCCCTCTGGATTTTGCAAGAGAAAGAAGAGCACATAACTAATACAGCTAAAAGAAAAGTGACGCCTTTACCAAATTTCTTCATTTTCGTGCATACGTGAAAACTCAAATTAATAAAGAAATCAAAGTGTTTCAGTGTGACCACGAAGTTTGACAACACACGACAACATGAACTTTTTAGAGAAAATGCAATCCAATTTTGTTTCTCTTGCCCTAAAACATCCCAACAAAACGGGAAATCTGAAAGGATGCTAAGAACAATTAACAACCTTATACGAACTTTACTCTTCCAAGCACACTTACCACCTCAATATTGGACTCAAGCACTTTTTATGGCGACCCATCTACTCAACATCTTACCCTCCACTTCCATAAAAAACGTCATTCCATTCACCAAACTCTTTAACAAACCACCATCTTATACACATCTACGTATTTTTGGATGCTTGTGTTATCCACATATACATACTTCTCACAAACTCCAACCTAGATCTACCCCATGTATTTTTCTCGGCTACCCTACCAACCATCGCGACTATCGTTGCCTTAGCCTTGACACAAATAAGGCCATAATCTCTCGTCATGTCAACTTTGAAGAATCCATATTCCCTTTTAAATCAATGACCCCTTTTTCACCACCCTCACTCATACCAATTCTTAGAACAAAATATTGATCCCTCACCAACACAATTAAACTACTCTCCACCCTGATACTTCACAAACACATGAAACAACTTCACCAAACCATTCGAACACCAGTAACACACCAACCCAACATATAGATATCCTACAACAACCTACATCACCACCACCAGACCCGTCATCTCCTATACAAACCAATTCTCATGATATAACACAAACAACCCAACAAAACCACCAAGCTCAACCAACCTTACAACAATCCACTACCACTCGCCTAACCCCCAACATGCCCCCTCGTCACCCTATGGTCACACGGTCTCAAGATGGCACAACAAAACCCGTACATCGTCTAAATCTTCATGCTACTACTCTCGCACCAGTCCCAAAATCACACGTTCAAGCTTCTCACGACACACATTGGCAAAATGCTATGCAAGATGAATTTAACGCGTTAATTAAAAATGGCACGTGGGTTCTTGTCCCGCGTCCACCTAATGTGAATGTTGTTCGATCTATGTGGCTTTTTAAACATAAGTTTCATGCCGAAGGATCTCTTAGCAGGTACAAGGCCCGATTGGTTGCAAATGGGAAAGGTCAACAACAAGGCATCGATTGTGATGAAACATTCAGTCCTGTAATTAAACCCACTACTATCCGTACCGTGCTTAGTCTTGCTGGATCCAGACAGTGGCATATTCACCAGCTCGACGTAAAGAATGCTTTTCTTCATGGAGACTTGATCGAGACAGTCTATATGCATCAACCACCGGGCTTTACTGATTCTTATCACCCTGATTATGTCTGTCTTTTGCAGAAGTCTTTATATGGTTTAAAACAGGCACCCCGGGCATGGTTTCAGTGCTTTGCCAGTTATGCTGTACGAGTTGGCTTTCAGCACAGTAAAACTGACTCGTCCTTATTTATCTATCACCAAGGTGTGGATACAACTTACCTACTTCTATATGTAGATGACATTATCCTCACAGCTTCTTCCTCAGGTTTATTACAACGTATTATTTCCTCCTAGAAGGGAGAGTTTGCTATGACAGATCTTGGCCCACTCAACTATTTTCTTGGAATATCTGTAATAAGTGTGAAAACACTTATCCTTTTACCACTTAATTATAATAATAACCAAGCCAAAACGTGTATTTTATGTCGTAAACGTCAGAATTATGCGTGGTTTGTGTTTTTGTTGTGATTTAGGACCAAAATGTGAAAAGGGAAGAAAACACGGGATTTCACGGGCTTTTTATCGAAGAAAACGAGAAAAGACGAAGTCAAAAGATCAAGAGTGCAAAAAGAACGGAAGTCCAAGGCTTATTCTGAAGATTTATCGAAGAAAAGTCTAAAGACGGAAGTTTAATAAAGCCGAAGAACTCAAGTCTAATTAATGAAGAAATTACAAGACGAGTTTAATTAATCCCAAGACAAAGTCGAAGAATTTAGAAGACGAAAAGACGACAAAGAAAGAAAGAAGGAAGCTTCCAACACATGCTTACCTCCCTAATCTCCTATAAATACCCTCCTAATATCACATTAGGAGATGTTGGCTATTTGACACATAGTTCTTCCACTTTTAATTTCTTGCACTTTACTTAATTGTCATTTAATTACTTGTCTTGCACCTTTAATTTCTTTCCTTTAATTCAAGTAAGTCTTTTAAATTTTGTTATTGAATCTTTTCTTTTAATCAAGTTCTTATTTTTAATCTCTCATTATTCCTTTCTTGATTTGTTTAATCTTTATATTTATGTACTTATTGTTGTTATGCTTGTTTGTTTAAGTGTTATGTTTTTATGCTTTTGATTGTTTTAGATTATTGACTTTATAGCTTATTTGTGTTTATCTTTAAGTTACTTAAGTTTTTATAAAAGTTATTTTTATATAAAAGTTGTTTTCGTATATCTTTTTCATTTAAGTGTTTTCAAAAGTCTTTAAATTTTAGTTTATTAGCTTTTTCTTATACGTGTTTTAGTTAAGTTTTTAGTCAAGTGCTTATTGGTTAATAACTTATTTGTTGTCTTGCTTATTTACGTTTTGCTTACTATATTCCGATCACCCAAATCGGAAAAGGGTTTCTAACATTCCGATCAGTAGATCGGAAAAGGGTTTGTGATTCCTTTTGGGATTCCGATCTGACATTCCGATCAGGGGTGTTTGTTTGGTATTCCGATTAGGCTTTTGGTGACAGCATTCCGACAAGGATTCCGATCAACATTCCGATTAGGGATTCCAATAGGTTTGATTTTGGATATTCCGATTTAGGATTCCGATCACATTCCGACGGGGGGACAAATTCCGATCTCGATTCCGATAAGGGAGGTAAGCGTACATTCCGATCGGATTCCGATGGGATTCCGATGGGATTCCGTTTAGGTGTATTCCGACGGTAGGTTTCGTTTAATATTTTGCCTTAGTTTTATTTTTAAGTTTGCATTATTTTAAGTTTTCAAATTTTTCACGCTTCCTGAAATCTCTGTTTTTACCAAGTGTTTTTCTAGTAATTTTTAGTTTAATTTTTGAAGCTTATTTTTCCGCCATTTTACCTTAGTGTTATTTTAATCGTTTTTCTTTATTTTAAATTTCAAGTTTTCATTTTTATTACATTGTCAAATTAATTTTTCGTCAAGCTTTAATTTTAAGTCATTTAATTAATTACTTTTAAAGTTTTAATATTGCACCATTTACGTTTTATTTAGTTTTAGTTTTGATTACCGTCATTTACTTTAACGTTTTGCACATTTATTTTACTACAACGACCAATCTATTGTTTTCACCAAAAGACGACTGAGTCACACTTTCAACCTTTTTCAATTCGAAGAGATCGGACGATAACTCTTTTATATACTTTGTAAATCCTTGTATTAAATGGCGCCGCTGCCGGCTCTTTTCGTAAAGATTAACGGTTTTCTGTGAGAGACGCGTTGAATTTTGGGATCCGTTCACTCGTGAACGTTATTTTTCTTGCTTAAAATTTTTTCAAAAAATCCATAAAAATGGAAAAATTTCAAAAATCCAATTTTTTTTTATTTTTCCACGTACATATATATTCTCTATTTCTTTGGTATCTTTTTTTTTCTTTTGCAGGTGCATGCGTACTAGATCTTCAACTTATTCTGAGCCCGAGACTCGTGAAGATTTAGTTATGGCTGGTGTGCACAACAACAATAATCCACCCCACCCCAACATGAATAACAACAACAATGTTCCCCCACCCGATCTTCGAACAATGGAGGAGTTGTGTCAACCTACGATGAATGGACGAGGAGGACCGATTGCGCCGATGCAAATCACGGCTCCAGATTTTTCGTTGAACCATCACATGATCCAACAAGTCGAAAATACTTGTCCATTTCGCGGATTGCCAGATGATGATGCCAACAAACACCTCGACAAATTCATAACCGTTACTCAAAGCATGAAGTTTCCCGGGGTTGCTATAGATTTTCTTCGCCTTCACCTATTTCCACACACCTTATCCCACCATGCCGAAAAATGGTTTGATCGTCTTCCGAAGAATTCAATTCATACTTAGGATGAGATGACTCAACGATTTTTGTCACGCTACTTTCCACCATCCATGGTCACGAGCCTTCGAAATCAAATTAGTGGATTTACACAAGAACCTGATGAATCACTTTTTGATGCTTGGGAACGATATAATGTTTTGATCGTTCGATGTCCAAACCACAACATGCTCCCAGTTACTTTGATTGATACTTTCTACAACGGTTTAACTTTTCGTGATCGTGATACAATTAATGCAGCCGCCGGTGGCACATTTATGAAAAGAAGACCCGAGGAGTGTAGAAAGCTTATCGAGAACATGACTACTCATCACAAAAATTGGGATTCATCCGCATACTCAAGATCAAACCCGAGAGTCAATGTTTCTTCTACTTCTTCAAACCCTGATATCACCAAATTGACCCGCGCAATGGTCGAAATGAGCAAGAATATGCAACTTTTGGCTACAAATCAACAACAACAAGTTAAAGCTATAGCACTTTATTGTGAGATTTGCGGGGGTCCTCATTCATACACTGATTGTCCTTCTACTCATGACAATCCAGAAAACGTGTATGCGGCTTATGGTAACTATTCAACGGAATGCCATCAAGCTCGTCCTCAAGGTGATCGTAACTTGCTAAGTTACCGTTCTAACAACTTTCTTTCACCCGATTTTTCTCCTCAAAACCACAACCCCAACAACTTTAATAGAAGCAACCCAAACCCACCTCGAGCTTCTAATCCTTATCACCCACCCGCTCAACAAGCCCCATCCATTAATCAAGATGTTGAAGCATTCATGAAGACCCAAGGAGAGCAAATCAAGAATCTGCAAAGCCAAATCATCAATTTGAAAGGAGATATCACTAAGCAAGGGAATGATATTAGAACCGAGCTTCGACATGATATGCTAACCTCTTTTAGCAATCAAACAAATGATTTGAAGAATATGATGGCTAGTTTCTTTCCAAGTACCCAACCCTCTACTTCAGGCTCTCTTCCTTCAAATACCGTCACCAACCCAAGAGCAAATGTGAGTGCTATTACTACACGCAGTGAAGCAACCTTAGTAGGAGCATCTATCCCTCCCCAAGTTACTCCATCTACACATCTTCCACCACCATTTATCCCTCCTACTCCCACGCCTAGTATTAGTTCTCCATTACCGTCTCCACCTCTGCATGACGAAGTACCCAAGAAATACCCTTCACCAACCCCACCTTCCACCTATAAACCCAACATCCCTTATCCTTCTCGGTTAGACAAGAGCAAATTGCTTACTAAAGAGGATGCTCAAATCACTTCTTTTATGAAGATGATCTCTCAAATGAATTTCAACATTAGCCTCGTTGAAGCACTTGTCCAAATGCCGAAATTTGTAAAAGCATTCAAGGAATTGCTAAACAAGAAGGAAAAGATGGCTGAGTTTGTCAACACACGCTTAAATGAAAACTGTTCTGCAGTTATTCTTAAAGAGCTTCCGGAAAAACTTGGAGATCCCGGTCGTTTTGTGTTGCCTTGCATTTTCAACAAAACCGAAGAATTTACTGCCTTAGCTGATCTCGGGGCAAGTATAAATCTGATGCCTTTAAGTGTTTGGAAAGAACTCTCATTACCCGACCTTACACCAACAAAGATGACTCTTGAGCTAGCAAATCGAACTCTAGCTTACCCCGTTGGTATTGCCGAAGATGTGTTTATTAAAGTTGGCACCTTTACTTTTCCAGTCGACTTTGTTGTTGTTGATAATGAAATGGACCCTCGTATTTCGTTAATACTTGGTCGACCATTCTTGAGAACCGGAAAAGCATTAGTCGATGTTGCCAAAGGTGAGTTAATCTTAAGGGTCGGGAATGAAGCACAAGTATTTAAAATGGGGAAGATCACAACCAAATCAGATGGAAGAGAATCATCGAATATGATTAATGTGCTTGATGAATTTGTCGTCTACAACAATCCTCTTTTCGATTCTTGCTATGATAATCCACTGTTCAAAGATGATGTGGATGATTCTCTCTCCAATTTAGATCCTCCACCAATTCATGAGTCTCCACTGATCTATGATGACTATGATGACTATGATGATGATTCTAGTTATGACATGGATGATTCTGATGATTTTTCTTCTGAATATAAAGACATGCCAACATATGATGATTTTGATTTTGACGATGTCGATACTCTTTCGAGTGATTCTTCACATGATGACCTTGCAATGAAGATCCTCCACCAACAATGCTTGATCCTACTTTGGATGACTACTCATTTGAGGAAGATTTTGCTACTTTTCTCAACACTTACTTCCCAAACGAGAGTGATTCTCCTCCTTTGGACTTTGATGATGCTCCTTATCCTCCTTTGGATATGAAGAAACCCTTTCAAAGGAGAAGAAGCCGGAAGACACCGATATCCGTAGCACTTATGTTTTGACACCTCTCTATCCACCTTCTGAGGATGAGATTGTGCGATTTATGAGCGGATCTTGTTCAAGGTCTTTTGAGCCCGAGTGTTATTTTCCCCTAAAGGAAAAGGTGTTCGATCCCGGTATTGCAATTTTTAAGCCATCTCAGTATCCATCTGATGAAATAAAAGGAAAGATTTTTGGAACTTGTGGAGATATGCTTTCACTTCATCACCCTTGATACCACCGTGCTCAACAACTGCTTAAGGGAACCTTGCCTACTCTTCTTTGGCTTGCCTTGTTCGCCTTAAGCTTGTGCTACTTAATGGATGAAAACCATGTATTTGATCCCGGTGGATGTGTTTTAAGCTTCTTCCTATGCTAATCCAGGTCGAGTCAGGCTCACGACTCGGTTAACAAAAAGAAGCGCTTCTCGGGAGGCAACCCGCAGTATCTATCCTTTTTCTCTGTTTTTTATAATAAGTGTAGGGGGAGACCCTAGTATGTGTTTGTTGTTTTCTTTCTAATCATGTGCAGGGATTCGAGCTTTCAAAGATCCATTCTTGATGACGTTTGACGACCCGTGATTCCATGTTCTGTCTTCCCGGTTCTATCCTAAACTCTTTTGATTCATTATTTTATCATTTATCATTGAAATAGGAATAACTTTAGTTGTCTCTTCTTTAGCAAGATTTAACCAACGTGCACAATGTCCTAAGTGTAGGGTAGTTTACTTCCACATGCTTAAACATTGAGGACAATGTTTATATTAAGTGTAGGGGGACTTCTATCGAAGTTAAGTGGGCTTTTCCTTGTATTTGTCCTCATTTTAATCGGAAAAATGATTTTTCGACATTTTTCAAAATTTTTGAACTATTTTGGCCTTGTAGTTTTTCCTTTGTTATAGTTATTTTATTTCGTTGCTAGAATAAATTTTAATAAAGTGGTTTTAATTTTTTAAACGTTGTGAATATTTTGACTTAACCCGAGTTTACTTATCTAAGTTTACTCTAGCTAGTATCCTTAACGTGTTTAAGTCAAGTTTTGCTAGGCTTTTATATAGGGAACTTTAAAACAGGAAAGTCTTAACTCTTACAGGTTAAGAACAAGAACTTTTTTCAAGCTCCTATAATTGATCCTAGAGAGTCGTTATCAAGGGAACTTTAAAATGCGATTTCTAAACTTGAAAAAGTCTAAGAAGTTGCAAGATCCTATAGATGACTTGAAAACCCAAAACTTTGATTTAATTGGCTAAGCATCCACGAGTCTCATTCCTTGAGATTTTAAATTATGGAGAACGAGAGATGATAGAGTCAATTATAAGTTTGGTATTCTTTCATGAATTTATGTGAGTTGATTATGAGCTTTTTCTCCCATCGCTTGTTAAAAAATTTAATTGCAATAAATAAGGTCGTACGATTTGAAAAGTTACTTAGCTTCTAGCCCAAGATCGTTTAAAAGTTGCTCGGTATTAATTAGAGTTCATAGCCAAGACATAACTTATTGAAGCGGGATACGAAGATTGGCGAGTCTGAAAAGGCCCTAACAAGGCATGAGGGCTACATTTTGTTGCTAAAGATCCAAAGTGATGTGAAGAATCATTTATCAAAAATCAATATGAAGGATCGAGACACACGACGAAAAGCAAATACTCCCCAACTATATCCAAAAAGGCCCTAACAAGGTATGAGGATAAATAGATCCAAGTCCTAAAAGGAGGCGGATCGTTGTATATCAAAATCCCAAATAAAGATTGGAGAAAAATGTAGAAGTCGTGGTCCAAATATGAAGAATCTCTCAAAAAGTTCAAGTGAAGAAATTCCTATTATGAAGAGAAGACCATTATTTCATGAACGTCTCTCAAGATTTGAAGTATGAAGTCGCTGCCAAATATCGGTCCGAGAAAGGTCTCAAATCGTGAAGCGAGTTATGCCAAGATATGAACTTTAAGAGGTCCTAAGAAGCAGTTTTAAAAGATTTTGTCCTTTAGCTAGCTATTGATTAAATCGTCCTACTTTATTTTCAGCCTAAATAAATATCGAAATAAGTCAACAATGCATCCTCGTGATCATTCAAGACAACAATAAAATATAAGAGATACACCTAGGAATAAGGGAGTCTAAGTAAATAATTGGCCCACATGAGTTTGTGTTAGTTTGCTAACTTATAATAACAATGATCTCGTTTTTAAGCTTGGTATGGGGAACGTGAAACTTGAGGATGATAATCATTCATAACATTCCAAAACCCTAAGGTAAGTTTTTGATCTTTTTACTTGTTTTCTTCCTTTAAATTTTTTGTCTCTTTAATAAAGGCCAATGTGGATTGATTGTGATGGAAAATGTAAAACCTGCTTTGTAATTAATGCATTGCATGAGGACATTGCAATAGTCAAGTGTGGGGGATTTAATAAGTGTGAAAACACTTATCCTTTTACCACTTAATTATAATAATAACCAAGCCAAAACGTGTATTTTATGTCGTAAATGTCGGAATTATGCGTGGTTTGTGGTTTTGTTGTGATTTAGGACCAAAATGTGAAAAAGGAAGAAAACACGGGATTTCACGGGCTTTTTCCGAAGAAAACGAGAAAAGACGAAGTCAAAAGATCAAGAGTGCAAAAAGAACGGAAGTCCAAGGCCTATTCTGAAGATTTATCGAAGAAAAGTCTAAAGACGGAAGTTTAATAAAGCCGAAGAACTCAAGTCTAATTAATGAAGAAATTACAAGACGAGTTTAATTAATCCCGAGACAAAGTCGAAAAAGTCGAAGAATTTAGAAGACGAAAAGACGAGAAAGAAAGAAAGAAGGAAGCTTCCAACACATGCTTACCTCCCTAATCTCCTATAAATACCCTCCTAATATCACATTAGGAGGTGTTGGCTATTTGACACATATTTCTTCCACTTTTAATTTCTTGCACTTTACTTAATTGTCATTTAATTACTTGTCTTGCACCTTTAATTTCTTGCCTTTAATTCAAGTAAGTCTTTTAAATTTTGTTATTGAATCTTTTCTTTCAATCAAGTTCTTATTTTTAATCTCTCATTCTTCCTTTCTTGATTTGTTTAATCTTTATGTTTATGTATTTATTGTTGTTATGCTTGTTTGTTTAAGTGTTATGTTTTTATGCTTTTGATTGTTTTAGATTATTGACTTTATAGCTTATTTGTGTTATCTTTAAGTTACTTATGTTTTTATAAAAGTTATTTTTATATAAAAGTTGTTTTCGTATATCTTTTTCATTTAAGTGTTTTCAAAAGTCTTTAAATTTTAGTTTATTAGCTTTTTCTTATACGTGTTTTAGTTAACTTTTTAGTCAAGTGCTTATTGGTTAATAGCTTATTTGTTGTCTTGCTTATTTACGTTTTGCTTACTATATTCCGATCACCCAAATCGGAAAAGGGTTTCTAACATTCCGATCACTAGATCGGAAAAGGGTTTGTAATTCCTTTTGGGATTCCGATTTGACATTCCGATCAGGGGTGTTTGTTTGGTATTCCGATTAGGCTTTTGGTGACAGCATTCCGACAAGGATTCCGATCAACATTCCGATTAGGGATTCCGATAGGTTTGATTTTGGATATTCCGATTTAGGATTCCGATCACATTCCGACGGGGGGACACATTCCGATCTCGATTCTGATAAGGGAGGTAAGCGTACATTCCGATCGGATTCTGATGGGATTCCGAAGGTAGGTTTCGCTAATATTTTGCGTTAGTTTTATTTTTAAGTTTGCGTTATTTTAAGTTTTCAAATTTTTCACGCTTCCCGAAATCTCTGTTTTTACCAAGTATTTTTCTAGTAATTTTTAGTTTAATTTTTGAAGCTTATTTTTCCGCCATTTTACCTTAGTGTTATTTTAATCGTTTTTCTTTATTTTAAATTTCAAGTTTTCATTTTTATTACATTGTCAAATTAATTTTTCGTCAAGCTTTAATTTTAAGTCATTCTCGATGTCAAACTTGGCTCCCGTCATTCTTTATCAAGGGGACTTCGTAATTCGTGATTGTGAGGTTTAACGTATCATAAGGTTTAGCGAGTTATCGAAGGGATTTTGTCGGTTTGTGATTGTGAGGTTTTCACAAGGTTTATCAAATCAACAAAAGGATAAAGAATGACGGGAGCCAAGTTTGACATCGAGAAATTCGATGGAACTGGTGATTTCGGGTTATGGAGAATCAAGATGCGTGCTTTATTAATCCAGAACGGATGTGAAGCAGCTTTGGAGGTTTTACCCGCGAATATGGAAGCTGAAGAGAAATCTAAGCTTGACAAGAAAGCTCACAGTGCCATGATTTTGTGTTTAGGTAACAAGGTCCTGAGAGAGGTTACCGGGGAGACGACTGCAGCGGGGGTTTGGTCAAAGCTCGAGTCTTTGTATATGACAAAGTCATTGGCCAAGAAGTTGTACCTGAAGAAGAAGTTGTATACATTCTACATGCCCACTGGACGAAAATTTCCGAGCATATAGATGAGTTCAACAAAACCGTTCTTGATTTAGCAAATATTGAGGTAAAATTCGAAGATGAAGATCTTGCTTTATTATTACTCACTTCTTTACCAGCATCATACGAACACTTTGTGGATACCTTGCTTTATGGACGTGAAGATTTGACTTTGGATGACGTGATGGCCACACTAAATTCAAAGGAAATCAAAGAAAGGTCCAAGGCGAAGGGGGATGAAGGTGAAGGGTTATACATGAGAGGAAGAACTAATCGTAGGAATTCACATCAGTCAAGGGGAAAGTCAAGATCCAAGTCTCGAGGTGGAAGACTCAAATGCTTTATTTGCCAATCTGAGGAGCACTTAAGAAGAGACTGTCCAAAGAATAATCGCAAGAAGTCAAAAGGTTACGTCAAGAAAAATGATCAACCAAGCTCCAGTGGTTCGATTTACGACAATTCTGAGGTGATGATGGCGATGAGTGCAGAAAGACTGCAAGATTGGATCATGGATTCAGGAGGTTCATATCACATGTCATCCAGGTTAGATGTATTTTTTGATTTTCTGGAATGCGATGGGGGCAGCGTATTGTTGGGAGACAACAGGGAGTGCAAGATCAGGGGTATTGTCAAGGTAAAGGTACAACTGAAAGACGGGTCAAGTTTTGTGTTACACAATGTCAGGTACATTCCTGAATTGAAAAGAAACTTGATATCGCTGGGAACTCTTGAAAAAGAGGGATATACCGTAAAATTGCAGTCAGGCAAAGTCAAGGTCATTAATGGTTCTAGGGTTATTATATCTGGAACCCGAAGGGAGAACTGCGTGTACTCTTTAGATGGCCATGCATTGGCCGGTGAGCTTAATGCTAGTGTTGAAGAAAAAGACAGTCTTCTGCAGGTTTGGCATAAAAGACTGGGACATATCAGTGAGGCGGGACTACACGTGCTGGAATAGCAAGGTTTGTTTGGCAAGAAGAGTCTAGTTAAGCTCGATTTTTGTGAGAATTATGTTCTAGGAAAGTCACATCGAGTCCGTTTCGGTGTAGGAAGGCACACTACTCAGGGAGTGATAGACTATGTTCATTCAGACTTATGAGGTCCGTCTCAGGTGGAATCATTGGGAGGTAAGAGGTATTTCTTATCTATAGTCGATGATTATTCCAGGAGGGTATGGGTTTATGTTCTCAGGTTCAAAATGAAGCATTTGGGAAGCTCAAAGAGTGGAAGCAGTTAGTAGAGAATCAGACTGGGAGGACGGTTAAGAAGCTTAGGACGGATAATGGTCTTGAGTTCTGTAACCAAGAGTTTAATCAGCTATGCACTGAGAGTGGGATTGCTAGACATTTGACAGTTTTCGGGACGCCGCAGCGAATGGGTTATCAGAACGGATGAACAGAACTCTCATGGACAAGGTACGCTGTTTATTAATACAATATGGATTGCCCAAGACCTTCTGGGCGGAAGCGACATGTACAGCCGCATATCTTATAAATAGGTCATCATCGACAGCGATTGAGAAGAAGACACCTATGGAGATGTGGTCGGGACATCCTAGTGATTATGGGATGTTGAGAGTTTTCGGCTGTGTCGCATATTCACACGTTAAGCTAGGTAAGCTCGAGCCGAGAGCGGTAAAATGCGTTATTTTGGGGTATCCTTAAGGTGTGAAGGGGTACAGACTATATAGGCTTGATAATGAATCACCTAAAATAATCACAAGCAGGAACGTGGTCTTCAATGAAAGTGTCATGTACAAAGACACATTGAAGGATTCTGGTGCAGGAATAGATAAGTCTGTTGAGGAATTACAGGTTGAGGTAGAACTACAGAGGTTAAATAATCATACGGCTGAGGAAGACCAGACAAGTCAAGAAGATCAAACAGGCCAGGAAGATCAGACAGATCAGGAAGACCAGACAGATCAGGAAGATGGCTATGATGAAGATGCAGGGGGTTCAAGAAATTGATCATCCACCGGATCTCACAGATTATCAATTGGTTCAGGATAGAAAGCCAAGAACAAGAACGAAACTGGCAAGGTTTCGGGATGAGAGTAATATGGTTGCTTACGCGTTTGCTGCAGTAGAGGAAGAAGATACTCATGAACCATTGACATACCAGGAAGCAGTTGCTTGTGAAGACAATTTTAAGTGGAAAGCTGCTATGAAAGAAGAGATGGATTCTCTAAAGAAGAACAAGACCTGGGTGTTAGTAGATCATCCAGCTGGGCAAAAGCTGGTGAGTTGCAAATGGCTGTTCAAAATAGAGGAAGGGATTGAAGGTGTTCAAAAGCCTAGGTACAAGGCAAGGTTGGTGGCTCGTGAATTCACACAAAGGGCAGGTATTGATTACAATGAAGTATTTTCGCCGGTAGTTCGTCACACATCTATTCGGGTTACACTTGCATTGACTGCGTGTAAAGATTATGAGCTGGAGCAGCTTGATGTAAAGACAACGTTTTTACATGGAAATCTTGTAGAAGTGATCTACATGAGGCAGCCACCGGGATTTGAACAAGGTAACAAGGTATGTTTGTTAAATAAATCTCTTTATGGTTTGAGGCAGTCGCCTAGGCAATGGTACAAGAGGTTCGATGAGTATATGCTGAGCAATGGGCTTAAGCGTAGCAGTTACGACAGCTGCGTATATTACAAGAGTTATGCACTAGGGGAGTATATCTATCTATTGTTATATGTAGACGATATGCTGATTGCTTGTAAAAGCAAGGCTGAGATCACGTCTACCAAGTCTTTGCTTAAAAGGGAGTTTGACATGAAAGAGCTCGGGGAAGCAAAGAAGATTCTTGGTATGGAGATCGTCAGGGATCGGAGTCGCAAGATTCTGAGGGTGTCACAATCCGGGTACGTTTCTAAAGTTTTAAACAGGTTTAGAATAAACAATGGGAAATGGGTATAGATGCCATTGGGTGGGCACTTCAAGCTGTCGTTGAAGGATTGCCCGGTTAGGGATTGTGATGTTGAAAGAATGAGTAGGGTGCCGTATGCAAATGCGGTTGGGAGCTTAATGTACTTGATGGTATGCACGAGGCCAGACATAGCGTATGTAGTAAGTGTAGTTAGCAGATATTTGGCGAATCCGGGTAAACTCCATTGGAAAGCAGTGAAGTGGATTATGAAATATTTGCAGGACACTGTAAACGTGGGTTTGGTGTATGGGACAAATCGTGGCAACCATGTGGACGTAACAGGTTTTGTTGATTCAGACTACGCTAAGGATCCGGATAAAGGTAGGTCTCTCACTGGTTACGCATTTTTAGTACAGGGATGTGTTGTAAGCTGGAAAGCAACGCTACAACACGTGGTGGCTCTTTCAACTACAGAGGCAAAGTATATGGCCCTTACGGAGGTTGTGAAGGAAGCTATTTGGCTAAGGGGACTCTTGGAAGAGTTGGGCGTGAAGCTCAACACTGTTGCAGTTAATTGTGATAATCAGGCGCGATTCACTTATCACGGAATCATGTTTTTCATGAAAGGACTAAGCACATTAATGTGCTTTATCACTTTATCAGAGAAGTCTTGGAAGCAAAGACGGTTGAAGTTCTGAAGGTGGGTACTGAACATAATGCTGCGGATGCCTTGACGAAGGTGGTACCTGGACGCAAGTTACAACACTGCCTGGAATTGCCGAGTGTTGGGATAGGCTAATATATGCCTAAGGTGGAAATTGTTATGTTTAGTCATGATATTCACCTAAGTCGTGTCTAGGGATAGTGACGAATAGCCTAGTTTCCTAATAGCCATGAATAAAGGTCGGTTGCACCATTTACGTTTTAGTTAGTTCTAGTTTTAATTACCGTCATTTACTTTAACGTTTTGCACATTTATTTTACTACAACGACCAATCTATTGTTTTCACCAAAAGACGACTGAGTCACACTTTCAACCTTTTTCAATTCGAAGAGATCAGACGATAACTCTTTTATATACTTGGTAAATCCTTGTATTAATCTGCTACACGTACCTCATCTGGCATCTTCTTATCACATATTAAATATGACACAGAGTTGCTTGAGCGCGCCCACATGCTTAACTGTAACCCTTGCAGGACTCCGGTTGATACAGAGAAGAAGCTAGGCCCTGAAGGAACTCCAGTTGATGATCCACCTTATATCGAAGCCTTGCTGGGGATTTTCAATACCTCACATTCACTAGACCTGATATATCATATGCCGTTCAGCAGTTGTGTCTCTATATGCATGATCATCGGGAGCCTCATTTAAATGCTATGAATCGTGTTCTTCGCTATGTTCGTGGCACTACTGACCTTGGACTTCAGTTATACCACTTAAACACATCACAGCTTACTGCATACTCCGATGCTGATTGGGCTGGTTGTCCTGTTACCCACACGTCTACATCCGGCTATTGTGTATTTTTAGGGGACAACCTCCTTGCGTGGTCAACGACAAGAGACATTGTCCCGATCAAGTGTCGAGGCTGAATACCGGGGTGTGGCCAACGCTGTAGCAGAGACATCATGGCTTCACAATCTTCTCCTTGAGCTTCATACTCCTCTTTACACGGCTAATATGGTCTTTTGTGACAATGTAAGTGCCGTCTACATGTCAGCTAATCCCGTGCAACATCAGCGCACAAAACACATCGAGATAGACATTCATTTTGTTCGGGAGAAGGTTGCAACCGGTCACGTGCGTGTCCTTCATGTACCTTTTCGGTTTCAGTATGCAGATATCTTTACTAAGGGTCTTCCTTACACTTTATTTGCTGATTTTCGATCCAGTTTGAGCGTCCGCAAGCCTCCCGCTCATACCGCGGGGGAGTAATAACCACTGTATATATTCTTCTATATATGTAGTTTCTGTAATTACTTATCAGTCACAGCTGTAGGTATTATCATGTAATTATGTCATTAGCTGTAGGTCTTATCATGAGCTGTATTATAGGGCTCAAGCCTATAATCATTGTACTATATATATCTGTCGACCCATGGGCTTTTCTTTTTCTTTTTTTTCTTTTTGTATTCAAATAATGATTTCTCATCTAATAGGCCGCTATCAAAAGTGTTTCAATTGCCATATTTTGAAGACTACTTGCTCTCCACATTTGTTTAGACTTAAAATTTGTCTCTCTTTATCATTAAATTGTAATCTCCCATATTGTACATTTCTTTCCTTTAATTGTAAGATATGCACATTGCACTAGTCTTTTAAATGCTTTTTTGGTAACCATAGTACTCGACCGTTTGTTTGGACGACTCGTCCACGTGGTCGAACCAACCACCACACAAATTCAAATCGAGTAATGTCCCAATATGAGGTTGGCGTGATCACCGTATGGTTGTTTCCACTCAGCAGGAGTTTTTTATCTTCTGACACAAAAAAAACACACCCACATACATACGCTATATATTTTGTTTACATATGCACCTACACACATTTATGGCAGAGGTCTTTTTGGAAGCGGTCCCTTTACTTTCAGGTAGGGGTCAGGGGTGTGACTGTTTACATCCTATCTCTTTCTCTTTCATACCCTGCTTCGACGAGATTGAGTATTTTTTTTTTGTAGTTGTATTTTTGTTGTAGTTGTTGTAGTAGCACGCCTTTTGCCACTAGACTACTCTTGATTGGTTGCTTTTCAAATGTAATTATTATTTTCATACGAAATGGCTTTTTAATGAACACATTTTTTTACCTCTGATATTGGGGATTTATTTGACCACCTCCAGAAGAAGTCTTCTCGCCATTGTCCAAGCATGGGATACTTGCCTGAAAATGTCATCTACAACATTTTATCTAGACTTCCGGTCAAGACAATCATCCATTGCAGTTGCGTATGCAAGGATTAGCAGAATTTGATTATGGATTATTACTTTGTTGATCTTCATCTTTCGAGATCACGTGAGGGCCTGATGATTCATCATTTATCACATCAAAATATGCTTTGTGACGGTAAAACAGGATTTCTAAAGTTTGTGGAGACAGAAGACGAACCTGATCGCCACCGTATGCTCCGCAACCTAGTCATGAATATTGATCTTAATGGTGCAAATCTTTTCCCATACACCACAAAAGTCTTGGTAGGCTCGGTTAACGGTTTGATTTGTTTGTGGGAATATGGTGGTCGTAAAGGTGATAACACCTACATATGCAATCCAATCACAAGAGAATATATGATGCTTCCAAGACAAAAGTTTCACACCGATATGTATTGTGAAGTAAGATATGGTTTTGGAGTTTTAAGAAAGGGTGTATATAAGGTAATAAGGATGTTTGAAAGATTTAGACCTCCAAATCCAGTTGAAGTCGAGGTTTACACACTTGGCACAAATCAATGGAGAACCAATGACCAAGGCCCTGACTACGTTAAGAGGCATGACTATGTAAGGGGCGGATTATTATTAAATGGATATCTTCATTGGATGGATAGTGATCTTTTTTTGCGTTTGATTTGGATAATGAGAAGTTCCATTTATTTGGTCCCACTCCTCGATGAAAACGAGAGAGTTTCTCATTATTGGGAGTCTTAAAGGGTTGTGTTAGTCGATTTTCTTGGTCTTATGAAAGATGCACTGTTTGGATGAGGAAAGTACACGGGGATAAAAAATCTTGGTATAAAGAGTTGGAGATCAAATATAATACAATAACTCGTGTAGACACGTGGCTTCCTTCGTGTCTCATTGATGGCTTAAACAATATGATAGGTGTGTAAACACCCATCCTTTTACCACTTAACTACAATAATAACCAGGCTAAAACGTGTATTTTATGTCGTAAATGTCGAAATTATGAGTGGTTTGTGTTTTTGTTGTGATTTAGGACTAAAATGTGAAAAGGGAGGAAAACACGGGCTTTCACGGGCTTTTATCAAGAAAAAGACGAAAGACGAAGTCAAGAGATCAAGAATGCAAAAAAAAAGAACGGAAGTCCAAGGCCTATTCTGAAGATTTATCGAAGAACAAGTCCAATGACGGAAGTTTAATAAATCCGAGAAACTCAAGTCTAATTTATGAAGAAATTACAAGACGAGTTCAAGTAATCCCGAGACAAAGTCGAAAAAGTCGAAGAATTAAGAAGACGAAAAGACGAGAAAGAAGAAAGAAAGAAAGAAAGGAGCAACATATGCTTCCCTTCTCCTATAAATAGCATCCATTTCACTTCATTTCAATTTGTTGGCTAATTTGACACATTAGTTCTTCCACCTTATTTTCATGTCATTTTAATTAATTGTCATTTTAAATACTTGTCTTGCACTATAATTTCTTTAATTCCAAGTAAGTCTTTTAATTTTGTATTGTTTAATCTTTTATCTTTAAGCTTTTTAATCATCTTGTTCATCTTTTCTTTTTGCTTATTCTTAATCTTTTTCATAATCTTTGTTTGTGTTGATTTTATGTTTTCAATCTAAATCTTCTTCATCTATTTTTTACATATAGTTTGAATCTTTTTAATTTTCGTGGCTTGTTCTTAATGTTTTTATAAGTTTTATCATTAATCTATGCTTTTTAGTTAGCTTATTGGTGTTTTATTTTGCTTATTGTGCTTAAAAAGTTAAGATTTTAGTGCTTAATCTCGTACTTTTACGTTTTCCTAGTTTTTAGGAAAAGCTGATTCGATTTTGCGATACTTGTGTATTGCGAATTTGTGTCCTGATTCAATTTCGCAATTCTTCTATAATTGCAAAATTGAATCCTCTACAAAGTTACAAAATCTTGTTCCAAGTTGCGGAATCATTGTTTTTCAATATTGCGAAATCTGATTCGATTTTGCAATTATTGCGACATTGTGCACTATTGCGACATTGTGCAATTATTGCGACATTGTGCACTATTGCGACATTGTGCAATTATTGCGACATTGTGCACTATTGCGACATTGTGCAATTATTCCGACATTGTGCAACATTGCGAAATCTTTCATTTTCTAGCAATTGTGAAATTGTGTCTTTTGCTAATTGCGGAATTATGTCAATTTTGACATAATTGCGAAATCTTGGGTTTTAATTGCAAAATTATTTCATATTTTTCTAGAATTGCGAAATTAATTAGTTTTTATTCAAATTTAATTTTTAAATTTATTTTTCCCGCCATTTTTACTTAGCTTTATTTTAGTTGTTTCGTCTTATTTTTCTTAAGCTTTATTTTAATTTGTCGTTTCTTAGTTTAATTCTTAAAGTATTTTATTTTCAAGTTTTTAAATTTACGTTTTGTCAAGTTTTAATTTTGCGTCATTTAATTAATTTTCTTTTAAAGTTTTAATTTTTTCGCCATTTACATTTAATTACTTTTAGCTTTATTTTCCGTGTCATTTACTTTGATGTTTTACAATTTAATTTTACCACAACCCCCATTTATTTTATTCACCAAAGACGACTGAGTCGCACTTTCAACCGGAGATCAATTCGATTAGACACCGAGAAAACGAACTTTTTAACTAGCAAAATCTTAATTTCAAATGGCGCCGCTGCCGGCTCTTTTCATAAAGATTAACGGTTTTCTGTGAGAGACGCGTTGCTTTTTGGGATCCGTTCATTCGTGAGCGTTATTTTCTTGTTTAAAAATTTCCAAAAATCCATAAAAATTAAAAATTTTCAAAAAAATAAAAATAAAAAAAAATCCCAAAAACATTTGAAAAATCATAAAAAGCACTTCTTTTTCAAAGCTTTGCACCAAAAATATTCTTCTTGCTTATCTATTTTTCTTCATAGATTCGTCTTGCGTACGGTGTGGGAGACCATGGCATGGTTTTCAAACATGTCAATGGTGTACTTGTGAGCGGTGCGGTTCTAATATCGACGATACACAATTTGGATTTTGTCCATTTTGTAATTCAACAAATTCGTACTTCTCCTCTTACAATACTTTCTCACCCTCTCCCGTCTATGACGATCCTTATCCTCAAAATGCACCGGATTTTTCTCCATCCCCGTGGTGCTATAAGTGTGGGGGTCCTCACGAAAGTTTTCACTGTCCAACGGGGGATCAAAATTACTATAATTATACCCCTTCCAGTTTTGACCAACCCCTGCAATACCCAATTGATCATCAGCCTCGTCACGGGATGAGTTACCAAGAACCAATTGACGATCTTGCTACAGTTGTTAAAGAACAAACGAAAGAGATTTTACACACGCTGCAAACTTGTATGGAGTCATTTTTAAAGCAGCGAGATCAGACGAGTACTCATATCCCTGAGCTTATTATTGGCCCTTTAGGTAATGAGGAGAGCGATGATGATATTGAGGTTATTTTCGACGAGGAGGAATTTCTAAAGCAACGTAAGACTTCTCCCATTCCTCCTTTGTCTATTGCTATCATGCCCGAGAAGCCCGTTGGCCCTCTCATAATGGAGGATGAGCATCTTGACATTATTTCGGCAACGGAATCGGACAAATTCCTAAAGTCCAGTGTCGAGGAACTTGTCGTCATCCTAAGTGGGCCCGCGGGTGTTCCTGAAAATGTGTGTGATGTACCGACTTTTGCGGAGCTTACGGACGAGTTTGCTTTGCTAATCAATGATCACATACTCACAAATCCACAAGCGCTAATTGATTCTCCCAACAAGAGTTCAACATGTGGTGAGTATGATGATTTCGTCTTCGAGCCCGAGATTGAGGAAATTATCGACCGAGAGATAGCTCTTTTACCTCCACTTCCACCTACGAGTGAGGACGATTTTTCCAATATCGAGGCCGAACTTGATGAGTTGAAACGTCTTATTTTTCATAATAATGACGAAGCAACTCACATGCCCAAACATCCAATTCTCGAGGAGTTACCTAATCAACACTCCTCTAATGAGAATTACGTTTACCACATTCGTGAGGATTTAACTTATCACCAATCCCCACAAATGAATGATGGTTTCGTACTTGATCGTGATCTTTTAAAACGAGTTTCTACAGTCCCTATCTATGAAGAAATCGAAGAGATTCACGTTCATGAGGATGAATGCTTTGACCCGGGAGGTGACATTGATTATTATATGATTGCTAACCTTACGGCTTTGCCGCTTTCTGAGCATCAATTGTCTTTGGGGGATGACAATTTGATTCCTTTACCCACCCCACCTCCCGTGGCTCACGACTTCACATACTTTTCGTATGTTGAAAGGAATTTTCTCCCATTTAAGACTTATCCTCCCGCCTCCCCTTTGTTGATGTCAACTGGGAACGAGGACAAGGTCTTTGATCCCAGTATTACATTCGAGGCTTCCCCATGGACCATTTAATTCGGGGACGAGTCAGGCTCGTGACTCGGTTACAAAAAACAAGCGCTCTTCGGGAGGCAACCTAATTATCTATCTTTACCTATTTTCACCATAAGTGTAGGGGGGAGCCCCGTTGGTGTTTCTTGTTTTCTTTCTTATCATGTGCAGGGATTCGAGCGCTCAAAGATCCATTCTTGATGACTTTTGACGACCCGTGATTCCATGTTTCCGTCTTCCCGGTTCTATCCTAAACTCTTTTCGATTCACTATTTTATATTTTCCAATATTAAAATAGGAATCTCGTTTGTTGTCTCTTCCTTAGCAAGATTTAAACAAAGTGCACAATGTCCTAAGTGTAGGGGAGTTTCCTCCCACATGCTTAAACATTGAAGACAATGTTTATCTCAAGTGTAGGGGGACTTCTATCGAAGGTAAGTGGCCTTTTCCTTGTATTTGTCCTCATTTTAACCGGAAAATTGATTTTTCGACATTTTTCAAAATTTTTGATCTATTTTGGCCTAGTAGTTTTTCCTTTGTATAGTTATATTCTTTCTTTAGTAGAATAAATTTTAATAAAGTGGTTTTAATTTTCAACGTTGTGAATCTTTTGACTCAACCCGAGTTTACTTATATAAGTTTACTCTAGCTAGTATCCTTAACGTGTTTAGGTCAAGTTTTGCTAGGCTTTTATATAGGGAGCTTTAAAACGCGAAGGTCTTAACTCTCACGGGTTAAGAACAAGACTATTCACAAGTTCCTATAATTGATCCTAGAGATTCGTTTATCAAGGGAACTTTAAAATGCGATTTCTAAACTTGAAAAAGTCTAAGAGTTTGCAAGATCCTATAGATGACTCAAAAACCCAAAACTTTGATTTAATAGTCTAAGCATCCACGAGTCTCATTCCTTGAGATTTTAAATTGTGGAGAACGAGAGATGATAGAGTCAATTATAAGTTTGGTATCCTTTCGTGAATTTATATGAGTTAATTATAAGCCTATTCTCCCATCGCTTGATAATAAATTTATCTTCAATAAATAAGGTTGTACTATTTGAAAAGTTACTTAGCTTCTAGCCCAAGATCGTTTAAAAGTTGCTCGGTATTAATTAGAGTTCATAGCCAAGGCATAACTTATTGAAGCGGGATGCGAAGATTGGCGAGTCTGAAAAGGCCCTAACAAGGCATGAGGGCTACATTTTGTTGCTAAAGATCCAAAAGTGATGTGAATAATCATTTATAAAAAATCAATATGAAGGATCGAGACACACGACGAAAAGCAAGAACTCCCCAAAAGATCATGGAGAAGTCTATCCGAAATGACCCTAGCAAGGTATGAGGATAAATAGATCCAAGTCCTAAAAGGAGGCGGATCGTTGTATATCAAAGTCCAAAATAAAGATTGGAGAAAAATGAAGAAGTCGTGGTCCAAATATGAAGAATCTCTCAAAACTTCAAGTGAAGAAATTCCTATTATGAAGAGAAGACCATAATTTCAAGAACGTCTCTCAAAGATTCGAAGTATGAAGTCGCTGCCAAATATCGGTCCGAGAAAGGTCTCAAATCGTGAAGCGAGTTATGCCAAGATATGAACTTTATGAGGTCCCGAGAAGCAGTTTTAAAAGATTTTGTCCTTTAGCTAACTATTGATTAAATCGTTCCACTTTATTTTCAGCCTAAATAACTATCGAAATAAGTCAACAATGCATCCTCGTGATCATTCAAGACAACAATAAAATATAAGAGATATACCTAGGAATAAGGGAGTCTAAGTGAATAATTGGCCCACATGAGTTTGTGATAGTCTGCTAACTTATAATAACAATGATCTCGTTTTTAAGCTTGGTTTGGAGAACGTGAAACTTGAGGGTGATAATCATTCATGACATTTCCAAAACCCTAAGGTAAGGTTTTGTTCTTTTTACTTGTTTTCTTCTTTTGAACATTTTATAATTTTCTATCTTTTTAATAAAGGCCAAGGTGGATTGATTGTGATGGAAAGTATAATCTTGCTTTGTAATTAATGCATTGCATGAGGACATTGCAATGGTCAAGTGTAGGGGATTTGATAGGTGTGTAAACACCCATCCTTTTACCACTTAACTACAATAATAACCAGGCCAAAACGTGTATTTAATGTCGTAAATGTCGAAATTATGCGTGGTTTGTGTTTTTGTTGTGATTTAGGACTAAAATGTGAAAAGGGAGGAAAACACGGGCTTTCACGGGCTTTTATCGAAGAAAAAGACGAAAGACAAAGTCAAGAGATCAAGAATGCAAAAAAAAAAAGAACGGAAGTCCAAGGCCTATTCTGAAGATTTATCGAAGAACAAGTCCAAAGACGGAAGTTTAATAAAGCCGAGGAACTCAAGTCTAATTTATGAAGAAATTACAAGACGAGTTCAAGTAATCCCGAAACAAAGTCAAAAAAGTCGAAGAATTAAGAAGACGAAAAGACGAGAAAGAAGAAAGAAAGAAAGAAAGGAGCAACATATGCTTCCCTTCTCCTATAAATAGCATCCATTCAACTTCATTTTATTTTGTTGGCTAATTTGACACATTAGTTCTTCCACCTTATTTTCATGTCATTTTAATTAATTGTCATTTTAAATACTTGTCTTGCACTTTAATTTCTTTAATTCCAAGTAAGTCTTTTAATTTTGTATTGTTTAATCTTTTATCTTTAAGCTTTTTAATCATCTTGTTCATCTTTTCTTTTTGCTTATTCTTAATCTTTTTCATAATCTTTGTTTGTGTTGATTTTATGTTTTCAATCTAAATCTTCTTCATCTATTTTTTATATAAAGTTTGAATCTTTTTAATTTTCGTGGCTTGTTCTTAATGTTTTTATAAGTTTTATCAGTAATCTAGGCTTTTTAGTTAGCTTATTGGTGTTTTATTTTGCTTATTGTGCTTAAAAAGTTAAGATTTTAGTGCTTAATCTTGTACTTTTACGTTTTCCTAGTTTTTAGGAAAAGCTGATTCGATTTTGCAATACTTGTGTATTGCGAATTTGTGTCCTGATTCAATTTCGCAATTCTTCCATAATTGCGAAATTGAATCCTCTACAAAGTTGCGAAATCTTGTTCCAAGTTGCGAAATCATTGTTTTTCAATATTGCGAAATCTGATTCGATTTTGCAATTATTGCGACATTGTGCAATTATTGCGACATTGTGCACTATTGCGACATTATGCACTATTGCGACATTGTGCACTATTGCGACATTGTGCACTATTGCGACATTGTGCAATTATTGCGACATTGTGCACTATTGCGACATTGTGCAATTATTGCGACATTGTGCACTATTGCGACATTGTGCAATTATTACGACATTGTGCAACATTGCGAAATCTTTCATTTTCTAGCAATTGCGAAATTGTGTCTTTTGCTAATTGCGGAATTATGTCAATTTTGACATAATTGCGAAATCTTGGGTTTTAATTGCAAAATTATTTCATATTTTTCTAGAATTGCGAAATTAATTAGTTTTTATTCAAATTTAATTTTTAAATTTATTTTTCCCGCCATTTTTACTTAGCTTTATTTTAATTGTTTCGTCTTATTTTTCTTAAGCTTTATTTTAATTTGTCGTTTCTTAGTTTAATTCTTAAAGTATTTTATTTTCAAGTTTTTAAATTTACGTTTTGTCAAGTTTTAATTTTACGTCATTTAATTAATTTTCTTTTAAAGTTTTAATTTTTTCGCCATTTACGTTTAATTACTTTTAGCTTTATTTTCCGTGTCATTTACTTTGATGTTTTACAATTTAATTTTACTACAACCCCCATTTATTTTATTCACCAAAGACGACTGAGTCGCACTTTCAACCGGAGATCAATTCGATTAGACACCGAGAAAACGAACTTTTTAACTAGCAAAATCTTAACTTCACAATACAAGTATATTGATTGCATATGATGAAGAGAAAGACAAGCTTGTAGCATATTGTCTTGAGACAGATAGAGTTGAAGAGACAGATATATACGACAACATCTTCAAAGTAATGACTTATCGTCCTAGCTTTCTTAAACTCCAGAACTTTCAATCAGAGGGAGTTCATGTCTTCTAAAGGTCAGGAAATATTATATATCATATCTTTCTACTTGCATAATCCATTCGAGTCCATTTTGTTACTATTGCATTTTAAAGTTTTATGGGTTGAGTCCCAGTGACCAATTTAAATATCCTTTTTGGGATGTTACTGACTTTCGTCATTTCAACAATAATATTTTTTTTAATATTGTATTTTATGGGGTCTTCTTTATGAATTTAAACTTTATGTTATTTAATCTGTACGACCCATGAGAGATCAAACATAACCCAGACTGACCCATTTACTAGTACCTATTCAGAATTGCATGCAATCTAGTTTTTCTGATGTTAATTATACTCGGGTTATACTTCTATGTGGAACTTGTCTTGAAATCCAATCATAGAAGCATACACAATTCTCTAATTATGTTGGAGGTTCGAGCAATGCAAGTGTAGGTCCTGTTGGAGGTTCGAGCAATGTTGATGCATCAGCAGGGTCTGGTATATGATTTGCATGTTTACGAAGAGGCCATTAACTATGTTTTGATCTACCTTTGGCCCAGATATGTCATTTATGTACGTGTTTTATTTGCACCTGTAAACTCTTTTCTTAACGGAAGGCAACCTAGAGAAAGTAATTTGTATTGCGTTAGGAATTGACATGAGAATATGAAAACGTGTGATTTCGGCTTGTTCTATTACTACTTGCTTTCTTCTTTTGTTAGCATCGAGCCTAAATGCTTTCTTCTTCTGTTAGCATCGAGCCTAAATTCTTTCTTCTTTTGAGGTCGTCACTAAAGGTATTGTAAAGATATCTTATAGTGTCAATGGCTCGATGCTAGCAAAAGTGTATTGCCCAACAAAATGTTCGTCCTCTTGATAAAAACATCATATGAATCATCTTGGGCCGTGCCAAGCACGACAAAAAGAAACCTACCTTTTTATCTATCGTAAATTACAGGACGAAAGAAACCTTTTGATGACCATCTATTCATACCAGTGCCAATCCAAAACAAGCTCATTTTTTGTTTTAGTTGAGCGTCTTGAAGTATTTTCTCACTATCCTCAAGTTTTTCTTTAAAGACTTTGTCATAGATGGCAACTTAGAAAGACAAATATATTGCCAAAGTCAACTCTACTTGTCTTCCAAGTAAGAAGTGACTTTAAATTTTCTATGCTTCTTCATTATAAAAAACAGAGGAACCACAAACACATACACCACCCACAAGCAAAACAACTTTAGCCTCTTTTCCCCCAAGATTATGCCTTCTTATAAAACAATCATGGTAGACTTACCAGAAAACGCCATGGTCGATATTCTTGTTGGTTTGTTAGATCTAACATAACATTTATTTTGATAAACAAAACATATAAACATCATAGCACATGCGGAAGCGATTACGAATCATATGATCATAACATGCATATAATTAATTAAACATAAAATTAAACGGGAAAGTACCTTGCAATGCTTCCAATAAATAGAATGCGAAACACCAATCCAAGATCAACCTAACAAAGGTTGAATCTATGTTCCTGTACACACGTCTCGAACAAACTACTTGACAAGCTACGTCACACGATTAGAACCGCGTCATAGAAGTGGAAATCTAAAAACCAAATCAGCCCTAGAGAAGGGATTCGGCCGAGCATGGCTAGCAAGGGTTTGGGTATGATTTCTTTCACTTGAATGAGCAAAGAAAACAATGAAAAACCCTTTGTATTTATAGTAGATGTAAGCCTAGGGTTAGGAGACAAAAACTAAATATAGAGAATATATTGTTTGTCTTAAAACCAAAACTTACACCACAAACACATAAATGTTCCCTCAAAAGGGGCGGCCTATTGTGCTCCAAAATAGTTTTGGGACACAATATTTTGTTTCCACTTTTACTAGTTAATGCCCGTTAGTCATTTTCCATTAAATATTTAACGGTCGTTATTCACGGTTATTAACACTCGTTAACTATTTAACTACATTTAATAAAAACATAATTAAATAATAAAATAGCTCTAAACGTTTGTGTGCAATCCCATAGTCTCGAGTTCGATCCTAAACACGACTATTTAAATTACGTCCACAAACTAACAGCTCCGAAATGGACTATTTCAAATATCGTGATCACATCGATTAGCGTCTAGCTACACGTCGATGCCTCTAGTACGATCTCGAGTAAGGTCTCTTGGAAAAACCTTTTAATGATTAAACATCATTATTATTATCCTTCCGTTTCTTAATACATGTTAATAATGATATGGATCTCGGTCATTCCTTAATTAACATTTGCTTTTCGTTCATTGATTAATAAAGATTACCAAATATCAATTTGGGTGTGGCCACACATACATCTTTAATTAATCCCACGAGGGGCCCAACTGTATTAATACTCCAACAAAATATTGAAGGAAACAAATCCCATATTGACTACAAGCGAAAATCATGAATTATGCAACACTTCTGAAATCAAATCCGTATAGCTACCAGTTATGAAATAGCGTTAGATTGATTAACAAAAATGCACTAGATCCACAATGTTCCTGGTATCTCAGGTTGAAGGATAACTATTTATGATAGACTTAATGACAAAGATCCATAAAGTAATATCATATAAGTTGGGATCAGTCCTATATCTCGATTCATCGAATATCATCTAAATTTGGTATGTAATCACATCAAGTATACTTTCAATTCATACACCCACCAAACTTTAGATTTATCTTAATTTAATAACATTAACCATATTATTAATCGACAACGGACAATTTAGAATAAATTAATATTCATGGATTAAACATGTAAATACATGACACAATATATTATAAATGAAAACAAACTTATCCAATATTTTAATTCATTATAATAATCGTTTAACATCCCTTATCCAGATACTAAATAGATCAATGCATGCAAAGTTATTTGATGCATAATGTCTTTAACTAACGACCTTCTACTTGTTTGGCAAAGCTTAAATCAACTAACTTGACCTATGGAATTTTGAGAATACTTATTTCAAGAATTCAATAATTTGAAGTTCTTGTTTATGTGCATTCAAATAGATTTGATATTGCCACATAATATTCATAAATTATGAGACATCCCAGATCACCAATTTAAAACTTCCAAAATACCTTTGAAGTTTAAAGTATTCTAATTCTTTAATGTATAATGCAACTTTAATCAATACGTCATCTCCAAGAATACCATGATTAATATTGAATGTTACCTCAATTATATCTTATCAAGTTTGATAACTTGTCAACAAAGATATAGTTCGTAAACTATAATATCTATTATGTAATGTTTGACACCACCCAAATTACCAAGTTTGTTGGCTATGATAATTTGCATAACCATTGACAAATTATTCATTTATAGAATGTGGAAGCATATCCAAGATTGAGGATGTCATTCTATATCCAAACATATTCTTTTAGAATATACATTACTCAAGTTATTTAATAACTTTCAAATAGATATTAATGTAGTCAAATCATCATGCAATTAAGGCATGATTAAATACAACATGAACTTAAAGTACATATAATCTAGGAACCAGATTTAGACTTCTTCAAGTCCTACATATCCATATTAGGTTCTACCTCATGGCATATCATATCGTGTTAGATTCTTTTACCACACAAACAAACATCTATTGTAACACCCCCAATTTCACAAGGCAGCGGAATATCAACATTGGGTGTTACTTCATAGCACATCACACAGAGTCATAGAAAACGAACTAAAAAGAGACGTTTTATAAAATAAACCATTCGATAATTTTATTAAATCAGAGTTAACTATAAAGAGGTCCCACCAATTTATACAAGCCTTAAGAAATAATAATGATTTGTCAAATGTACCAAATGGAAATTGTTTGTTTTGCCTTTACTTTATCCTGCGCGGCTCCATGCTCCAGCTGCTCTTAAACCTACACACTTGAGAATACATGCTAACATGTCAACACAACGGTTGAGTGAATTCATAGGTTTTTAAATAAACAATAATGGGTAATAAACCGTAAAGCTTTTGAACACAAGAATCTCATCCACTGTGGATAGTGCAACACATGCAATACCCAAAGTCCACGCTATTCTACTAAGCCATGACACCGAAGCCTTAAGTATAATAATGCCCTAGTCAGGTATTTTACCGAATACCCCCTTACTTCTAATACAACACACCTGGCTGAGCCTTCAACCCACAGGTGCGACCTGCCCAGGTGGGGGCCATCCCCGATGGATCCATCCGTCTGTACCAGCGCCTACCCATCAAGGGTAGTTAACTGTTCATGGGTTTTAGGGACTTTCAAATTTTGGCAATACAACACTTAGGAAATAGCGGTTCACAATCAATACAATCAACACTTGTGTTCATTTTTCAAAAGCATTTAATCAGCCATCTTACATTCATTTACAACAACATGTATTCGTTAAAAGTATATAGCAAACCACATGTTTATTCATAAACATGTATTCTCTTAAAACCATATATATATAAACATCATATATTTTTATACCAAGAGCATGTATTCCCCCTCGCGGGTTTATAAACATATATAAAGCTGTAAAAGCGAGGCTATGAACTCACCTGATATAGCTATTACACGTCTATCGAGGAACAAAATCCAATATTCGACACACGACTTCACGAGATATCAATCGCTCATTGATTGAGAACGAGATGCCCAACGGTCGACATATAACCGAACGAGACCTATAATGATGAGGCGCGTCTTAGGTTCGAGACTATACATAAGTCATACATATATGTAAATATTTCACTTTAGTAGGTTTGGACATTGCATAAGTTTTATTAAACTTTTTATAAAACCTTTCATAACAATTTACCATATTTTTTCTAATTATGACCATTGAGCCCATTAAAGCCCATTAATGGCTCATTACATGTTCATGTGACTTAGTTCATTTCAATCTCAGTATTAAACTCTAAACTTATTATAAATATCAGGCCCAAAAATGGCACAATAGCCATTATATGTGTATGTTGGGCTTTTATGGCCCAAATCCACTTTATAAGCTTTTCGGTTCTAAAACGCCTCCAAAGGTTGTCGACTTAATATCTCATGTTGGTCGAGTCTCGAGTTATATAAATATCAGTATACAAAGAGTCTACAATTCTCGACAAGTGGGTCATACCACTTCGGTTTTTATAAAAATCGTCACGTTTTACGTTAATTAAATATAACTCAATTCTTACAATTTACCCGACATGTCTTGCTAAATAGATCATATCGCCTGAACCGTAAATCATCTAGACGAGCTATTTATATCAAAATTATTATTAACTTATATACTTTACTGATTATAAGTTTAATTACACCTAAAATATACTTATCATAGCTCAATTGCTCATTTTGTCACTTAGAATAGTTGGTTATTTTTGGCAGCCAACTTCAGTTTCACCGTTTTGGCCGTCATTTTCAAACCGTTTATCCGTAGAAAACTATCCTCTTAAATCAAGTTCTTCATGATTTTATGTACAACTTTTAATTTTACATATTTAGGGGTCACCATACAGTTTCTTAGAGTTTTTGGCCGTGTAAAACTGGTGATCAAATTTCGCCCCTTTTCACTGTTTCGACCATATTTTATTCATCGGGTATTGTCACGAGACGGGCCACCCGGCAAAATCACCACAAAACAAAGGCCTATAAAATTATATCATTTCCCACTGTTCAAAACGTACTGAAATTGGACATATAACACGTTTTATCTACTGTTGCTAGTTCCTTATATTCAAAACCCATGTATACAATGTCCAAACTTTACAAAATAATAACTAAAACATAAAAACTATAGAGATCATATAAAAACTACTACAAAAATCAATAAAACAAGTGTTAGAAAGATGGAGAAATGATCTCTTACAAGAGTAGCGAGAATACAAGAATAGTTGACCAAATCTCGAGCTCAAATCACGAACGATAAATAGCTACTAATGATATGTAACAAGCCCATGAAGATAATCCTTATAATCATCCCTTAACTCGATACATATGATGATGATTTTAGCCCGATGATTAAATGGTAGATAATAAGCCACAATTCTAAAGTCATCAAACTAGTAAGATAACAATTTGTGGTATGTTTTGTGTTTTGATTTACGGCAAGACAAGAAGAAGATAGAAAGGATATGGTAGAATGATTTGAAATAGTCGGTGGCATGATAAACATCCAAATGGTTTTGACATATCTTAAAAAAAAGTGAAACGTGTGAGTGATACAAGGCATGAGGTGTTTTATTTTAAAATTTTATTTCACAATTTGTTAAAGTGGGTATAATCGAAGCTCGATATTTTAAAAGTTACGCGATTTGAAAGTTACACATAAAACACGAAAAATAAACGCTCGACATGAAATAAAAACATGGATATTCGGAGAACATTTATATTTTGATATATAAATGAGGGCTTATGATTTAAAATACGATAACACGTTATACAAACGAATGACGTCTAACGGCTTAGCGTAAATTACGGAGAATGCCCGTAAAATAATATATAAAACGATGACAATAGAAAATATTTCTATGTCATTATGATGATATTTACGGTCGATGATGGACACATAGACTTTACTGATAATTAATAAATGACACGTACTCAATACGTTAAAGCCTTAACCTTACCGGTTAGCTGAGAACTCAATATTATGGCAAAAATGATCATGAAAAATTAAAGTCGATTAATAAAAAAATTGATCCGAATATTAGAAATAGGATTAGATCTCAGTCTAAATGTTGATTTTAAAGTACGGGTTATTACATCATCTAACCCTTTAGGAAGCGACGTCCCGGCGCTTAATTCGTCTTAATAGTCTTTGGTTAAATGGCGAAGAGGTGAGAAATAGACAAGTCGTCGCTGAGGTTTCCAATGAAATTTGGATGAACAAAATTCAAAAAAATGAGTATACATAACAGTCACAAAGTGGATGGTTTGAATGTAGCTTCAATCCTTATAAGGAATGATGAATATATAACTCGAACGAGAAACCATTGGAAGCGAAAAATTAACAAGTCATCAATTTTTGGAAGTGCTTCAAGGTACATTACTATTAGCTTATCAAACTTGCGACGGTCGATATAAGTTAGAAAAATTCCACATGAAAAGTGAAGAGTCAAAAGAATTGGGCGCATTTGAGAAATTTTCCAATGCGACAATCAATTTAAAACAATCGGTGATCAGGTCGATCAAATTAAAACACATATCGTCCACGGGTCTGATAAAAACAATTACGTCGTAAATGAAAATCGCATGAATCAAACATAAGTACATCGAAACGTTACAAAATAATCAAGACGAGGTAATTAGTACTAGTCATATAAAATCACCTAATTTCATTGATCTCGAACATGCAAACTTATTTCGTCAAAAGCGAATTCATCGTCATGAAAATTGTTTGGAGTATACATTACTCGATCGGAGGAACTACGATCCAAATCAAATATAAAAGCTATCATTAGGCACATATAATCACATTACGACATGCTTGCAAAATAGCCCAACCATGCCAAATCAAATAAGTTCAATCAAGTTAACTCATGCTTGCTAAATAGCCAAGCCATGATAAATAAGAATACTTGACAAGATTTTCGAATAATCCAATCAAAGAAAATTTTGCAAGTTAATGGATGTTCACGGGCCTAATAGCCATGGATGCATATCCTAAAATAATTTTTTTTATCAGAGGGTGCTCACACATAGATCCATACCCAAATGATATTACAGGGTGCTCACAAATAGATCCATACCCAAAATAATACAAGGTACTCACACACGGATCCATACCCAAAAAATATTACGAGGTACACGTTACCCAATATCACACATCATTTCAAAATGCCGCCTCGATCTCACACAATGTATGACCAATTGACTAAACCACATATCATTTAAATACATAACAAGAAAAGGCTTTGCACATAAATCTCAAATATGGCTATCCATCGTTGACCATCAATAAAGCCTTTAGTGAACACTTGGTAATAACAAATAAAATTTCAAAATATTTACATCCAAGATAAGCTATCAGTGATAACTTAATCGCCGGTCGATCCACAAGTACACACTTAAATACTAGTGTCGATTAAACAAGTCGTCTATCCTTGGGACATTTAATGGTTCTTAACGATCAGCTTATCAAGCTTACGATAGTCGGGGCACATTATAAATGGTCCATAAATACAAATCACAACTTGGGAAAATACTAATGGGTTACTCGTACATAGACGATAATCAATAATAATCATAAGGACGATCGTAATGAACAAATCATACCAACGAAACACGAGTCGAAGAAATACATCCGTATACAAAATAATCACAAACCAACTCAGGCACACCTGAGCCCACTCGTTTATAAATCGTTGTTTACATCCAAAGGCGTCCCAATCCATGTAAACAAGAATTATAAATTTATGGTTCTGGAACTTATAACTTTCTTGTTCAAATAAAAAGGCGTCCCCATTTATTTCAACAGGACGATTATAAATCATCCTACTCAGGTAATACCATCTCAAAACATGATATCATAACCAAATTAATTGCCAAGAAAAGTACAGGGTGTCAAACTTACTCCATGATTTCTGTATTCAAACGTCCCATTCCATCTGAGTAAAGAAACCATAAACAATCTAAGGTCCAGTGGTTTAAAACTTTCTTATTCAAATGTCCCAATCCATTTCAATAAGAGAACCTTAAACAACACATAGTTGGGCGATTTAAAATCTCTATATCTAAATGTCCCATTCCATTTAGATACAAGGTATTAATTTGCTCAACTGATGACTACTATGAGCATATCTTTGTTGTACCCAAATTATATATAGTTGATTTGGGTATATATATATTTTAGGTCCAACATAGGCATCCTCCTTTTCGCCAAAAAAATGTAATCAAACACAATTAAATTAAATGTATTATTACGTAGAAGATGTCTCCTTGAAGAAATGATTCTTCAAAATCATAAGGAGTACATAAATAAATAATATGTTTATCAATTACGTTTCAAAAGGAGATGTCCTAAAATGGCACATCACGATGCGATGACAACAATTGAGCTTAAATTAGTCGATATGCGATAGATTATGAAACAATAAATATGTACTCAAAATATCAAACGAGATCCGTACTCGTATTCGGATAATAAATTAGTTATCGAGAACGGTGATTGGCGGCGAGGCCAAACTCTGTATGAAACCGTATCATAAAATCTATGATAATCACGCAAGGACCATTGCTTCATGCGCAATACCCTTAAATACCATAGTATATACATTCATATACATACAACCATTTCTACATACACATAAGATCACATTATCACAACTAAGAAATGGTTTCTAGGAGCCATGAGCGCGCGGATACTTTGTAAGGCAATCAAACAATTTTACAAAAGAGCATTATAGTCTAGGTTTTAAAAATGACCTAGTTCGCAATAACTAGTGCTCTGATACCAATCTGTAACACCCTCAATTTAACAAGGCATCGCAATATCAACATTGGGTGTTACTTCATAGCACATCACACAGAGTCATAGAAAACAAACTCAAAAGAGACGTTTTATAAAATAAACCATTCGATAATTTTACTAAATCAGAGTTAACTAAAAAGAGGTCCCACCAATTTATACAAACCTTAAGAAATAATAATGATTTGTCAAATGTATCGAATGGAAATTGTTTGTTTTGCCTTTACTTTATCCTGCACGGCTCCATGCTCCAGCTGCTCTTAAACCTACACACTTGAGAATACATGCTAACATGTCAACACAACGGTTGAGTGAATTCATAGGTTTTTAAATAAACAATAATGGGTAATAAACCGTAAAGCTTTTGAACACAAGAATCTCATCCACTGTGGATAGTGCAACACATGCAATACCCAAAGTCCACGCTATTCTACTAAGCCATGACACCGAAGCCTTAAGTATAATAATGCCCTAGTCAGGTATTTTTGCCGAATACCCCCTTACTTCTAATACGACACACCTGGCTGAGCCTCCAACCCACAGGTGCGACCTGCCCAGGTGGGGGCCATCCCCGATGGATCCATCCGTCTGTACCAACGCCTACCCATCAAGGGTAGTTAACGGTTCATGGGTTTTAGGGACTTTCAAATTTTGGCAATACAACACTTAGGAAATAGCGGTTAACAATCAATACAATCAACACTTGTGTTCATTTTTCAAAAGCATTTAATCAGCCATCTTAAATTCGTTTACAACAACATGTATTCGTTCAAAGTATATAGCAAACCACATGTTTATTCATAAACATGTATTCTCTTAAAACCATATATATATAAACATCATATATTTTTATACCAAGAGCATGTATTCCCCCTCGCGGGTTTATAAACATATATAAAGCTGTAAAAGCGAGGCTATGAACTCACCTGATATAGCTATTACACGTCTATCGAGGAACAAAATCCAATAGTCGACACATGACTTCACGAGATATCAATCGCTCATTGATTGAGAACGAGATGCCCAACGGTCGACATATAACCGAACGAGACCTATAATGACGAGGCGCGTCTTAGGTTCGAGACTATACATAAGTCATACATATATGTAAATATTTCACTTTAGTAGGTTTGGACATTGCATAAGTTTTATTAAACTTTTTATAAAACCTTTCATAACAATTTACCATATATTTTCTAATTATGACCATTAAGCCCATTAAAGCCCATTAGTGGCTCATTACATGTTCATGTGACTTAGTTCATTTCAATCTCAGTATTAAACTCTAAACTTATTATAAATATCAGGCCCAAAAATGGCACAATAGCCATTATATGTGTATGTTGGGCTTTTATGGCCCAAATCCACTTTATAAGCTTTTCGGGTTCTAAAACGCCTCCAAACGTTGTCGACTTAATATCTCATGTTGGTCGAGTCTCGAGTTATATAAATATCAGTATACAAAGAGTCTACAATTCTCGACAAGTGGGTCATACCACTTCCGTTTTTATAAAAATCGTCACGTTTTACGTTAATTAAATATAACTCAATTCTTACAATTTACCCGACATGTCTTGCTAAATATATCATATCGCCTGAACCGTAAATCATCTAGGCGAGCTATTTATATCAAAATTATTATTAACTTATATACTTTACTGATTATAAGTTTAATTACACCTAAAATATACTTATCATAGCTCAATTGCTCATTTTGTCACTTAGAATAGTTGGCTGTTTTTGGCAGCCAACTTCAGTTTCACCGTTTTGGCCGTCATTTTCAAACCGTTTATCCGTAGAAAACTATCCGCTTAAATCAAGTTCTTCATGATTTTATCTATAAATTTTGTTTTTACTTATTTAGGGGTCACCATACAGTTTCTTAGAGTTTTTGGCCGTGTAAAACTGGTGATCAAATTTGGCCCCTTTTCACTGTTTCGACCCTATTTTATTCATCGGGTATCGTCACGAGACGGGCCACCCGGCAAAATCACCACAAAACAAAGACCTATAAATTTATATCATTTCCCACTGTTCAAAACGTACTGAAATTGGACATATAACACGTTTTATCTACTGTTGCTAGTTCCTTAAATTCAAAACCCATGTATACAATGTCCAAACTTTACAAAATAATAACTAAAACATAAAAACTATAGAGATCATATAAAAACTACTACAAAAATCAATAAAACAAGTGTTAGAAAGATGGAGAAATGATCTCTTACAAGAGTAGCGAGAATACAAGAATAGTTGACCAAATCTCGAGCTCAAATCACGAACGATAAATAGCTACAAATGATATGTAACAAGCCCATGAAGATAATCCTTATAATCATCCCTTAACTCGATACATATGATGATGATTTTAGCCCGATGATTAAATGGTAGATAATAAGCCACAATTCTAAAGTCATCAAACTAGTAAGATAACAATTTGTGGTATGTTTTGTGTTTTGATTTACGGCAATACAAGAAGAAGATAGAAAGGATATGGTAGAATGATTTGAAATAGTCGGTGGCATGATAAACATCCAAATGGTTTTGACATATCTTAAAAAAAGTGAAACGTGTGAGTGATACAAGGCATGAGGTGTTTTATTTTAAAATTTTATTTCACAATTTGTTAAAGTGGGTATAATCGAAGCTCGATATTTTAAAAGTTACGCGATTTGAAAGTTACACATAAAACACGAAAATAAACGCTCGACATGAAATAAAAGCATGGATATTCGGAGAACATTTATATTTTGATATATAAATGAGGGCTTATGATTTAAAATACGATAACACGTTATACAAACGAATGACGTCTAACGGCTTAGCGTAAATTACGGATAATGCCCGTAAAATAATATATAAAACGATGACAATAGAAAATATTTCTATGTCATTATGATGATATTTACGGTCGATGATGGACACATAGACTTTACTGATAATTAATAAATGACACGTACTCAATACGTTAAAGCCTTAACCTAACCGGTTAGCCAAGAACTCAATATTATGGCAAAAATGATCATGACAAATTAAAGTTGATTAATAAAAAAATTGATCCGAATATTAGAAATAGGATTAGATATCAGTCTAAATGTTGATTTTAAAGTACGGGTTATTATATCTATGTTCAAGGTTATGTATATCTTATTTTCTAAACCTTTAAAGTGAAATTTCATCTCAAAGCTAAACCAAAATTGGCATTTATTTTGAATGAAACTTACTTTCTTATATATTTATTCAACATATAAAATTTAAGAAAATAATCATAATACTCCCACTAGCTTCCAGGAATAATTAGGAATTATCTTACTTCAATTTCAAATCTTAAGATTGATTTTCAAATTAAAACCTAAGAATAATCTCTTAGATACACACATTTATCCACTCATGGATAATTGCACTTAGTACACTCCAAAGATTTATTTGAATTAATAAACTTCTTTTGATTACTTTTCGTCCTCGCTTAAGTAGTCATTCGAGAAAGAGTTCATATAAATTCAATTGTCAAATAGTATGACAATCATAATCTTTGTATATTTAATGTGTTTTAAAAGAATATTCAATCACATTTAATTGCTTAAGCGTGATTTATTATCTAGCCAAAATTACATACATTAAATATGTGTACAACTTTGTCCATATGATTTCAAACACAAAGATTAAAACCTCTAAGGTTACTTTCTCTTTGTAGAAACTCATCTTTACTTTCTAGTCAAACTATCAAGATAAACCAAATCATCAAGATTGATTATCTTATTTGGACATCATCTATGTCATTCATAGTATGAGTAAATTTACCCCATTCTTCATTTGGTAACAAAACATAATTATTTTATGTAACTCATAATTCTCAGCATATTAATAGTATATCCGAGATATCCTTGCGGATCTATGACTAAAATTCCTTCATCAAGAGTAGTAGCACTTACATGCCTACCTCATGATAATTACTAGTGTATCTTAGAAGATCATGTACCTTGTAATTTTATCTTTCCAAGATCAAAACTCGCACTTGCTTTTAGTAATTAAAAGTTTATCTTTAAATACTTAGCAAAAATAAATCAACATTTCAAAGTTATCTTTTGGGATACTACAAGTACAACGACAATTCATTTAGTTTGTTAATAACCCACTTCTTAAGTAGTTCAATCAAATTCCGAATTTCAGTTTAAGATATAATGTGATTCATCACATTCCATATATAATGATATCTTAATTAATCTTCTTACCGAGTCCTACTCAACTTTCCAACCTTGAAAACTTTTTGAAGAAAGAAGATATATTTATCTCGAATCAACCAATATATTGAAAGTTCGATTTACCTAACTTTAAACTTCCAAAATATATTTGAAGTATTTTATTAGGATTAATATTGTAGATCAGTCTAACAATATTTAAGATAAATATATATCTTTAGGTTTTCCTATTTACCAACTAATACAAGTTAATGGTATAAAAGTTTCCAAACCATTTGCATGCTTTATATCATAATCACTTCAAGGTTTCATTTCAAGTTAATTAACTACTGGTCTATTTATGTAATTCCGATGCTACATAAATATTTCTCTTAGTAGTATAAGATTACTTTATGTATTTAATATCATTCAAGGGAATTATCCAACTTAAGAAACTGCAAAATAATCCACGCCCGATCTCACGATATGTGGATATTTTACCCTTGTGATTGCAATTTAGTAAGCTCTCACATGACTAAATCCAAACTACAAGTGTTTCTTAATTTGAATGATATGTATACGTTATCATAATCTTTATTATCACAATGACACAAGTTCTAACTTTCTTCTAATATATATATATATATATATATATATATATATCATATTGTTAGTCTCTTACTTTGAAGTCAAGAGAATCATCGTATCTTTATGAGTTATTTCTTGCACACAATGTATAATTCTCCCACTTGTGCATGGAACGATCTCATATAGTAGATAAACATCACGTCTAACGTTTGTCTGCTATAAATATGATTGTGTCATTATATATTTATCATTTCGAGTAGATGCAGAACCACTTAATTATCAAGAATCAGTTTATGACTATCCTTGGAAACATAAGTGTAAAACATTCAAAAGTAATTCTAGATACACTCTAGGGATCATATGGGTAATTGCAAAGCGAATAAAGTTGTAGCTCCCACAAAATCAGAGAACGTTATAATAGTCTAGAATTGTATAACAACATAATACTCCCACTGAATTTGACAACTGTAAGGGTTTCAAATCATGTGAGATATATTTATGTGTTGTTTACTTTCTTACACTTTTGAACAACACCTTCGTAACAATTACTATAGTGTTAAAGAGTGTATACCACTTCGTAAATGATGACTTATTAATACAAGGTTTTGGCCAAGTATAAAAAAGTTATCGTCCGATCTTTTCGAATTGATTACTGTTAATTAGTGCGACTCAGTCGTTCTTGGTGGAAAAATAAATGGTTTGATTGATTATCTATTTTAAACTAAAAGCAAAAAGGAAAAATGTCGTTGAGTAAAATTAAAGCTTTAAAAATTAAACTAAAAATTACTAGAAAACTTAAACCATCGGAATGTAACAAGTCAATTCTGTCAGAATGTTGCAAAAACAAAACCATCGGAATAGTGTTGGGAATAAAGTTAGCTAAGTCACTTGAACGCTGACAAGAGGAAATTGGACGCTGACAAGAGTAAACGAGACGCTGACAGATGAGACGCTGATACGAATTATCAAGGCGTTGACAAGAAGAATCTTAAAGACAAAGACAAGGACTAAAACTGCCAATGATGAATTCTTCAAGCTGGTGGACAAAGTATGAAGATAAGAATTCAGAATATATTCTTAATGTTTAAAAAGATTTAGTCAATATGTTATTTATGTATGTTTATCTTGTGTCTCTTCCTAAAATAATTGATCTTAGCTTTTTGTACAAGGCTCCTTAAACCTATAAAAGGAGGCCTTAGGGTTAGACATAAGACACATCTCACATACACCTCTTCCACATATCTCATAACACTTTCATTGTAATCTTTCATTGTTATTATTCTAATACAAGTGAAAGTTTGGTATTCATATATTCTGTTTGTTCTTCGTTCTGAGTATTAGTTTCCGCATAATACTTAGATTGTTGAATACATCAAAAGTTTCTCTACGTGTATTACTTGATCTAATCTCGTATACACAAAGCTAATCGATCTAAGTTTGGGATCAACAAGTGGTATCAGAGCTTGTTGAGGAACTTTGATTTGAAGAACGAGATCCAATATCGTGAGGTGAACCAAGCTAAGGAAGAAGGTGAAGACGAATCTGATGATGTTTTCAGTTAAGGCCACGTCTACTTCAAGTTCCAATTCTTCTTCATGTTCTGATAATGAGGTATGTGATAACTCTTCTTGTCGTTTAAATACTGAAAAACTAAATAAGGAGATAGTAAAATTATTAGATGAGGCAAGTTCTGAAAGATGCAAAGTATCTAATTATCAAATTGCTCTCACCCAAACAGAAAGGACAGTAGCTGAGTATAAGAAAATGGAGTTTGATTTAAAGGATAAAATAAATATCTTAAAACATGAGTTACATCAAAGTAAAGATATTCAAGATATCACAAACAGGGTTAAACTTGATTTGATAGCTAAGTTAGATGAGGCTAACAAAAATAAAGACAATGTGAGTCTTTAAATCCAGAGATTTGATAAGGCCACACAAATCCTAGGAGAGTGTGTTAGTAAACAAAGAGACTCTAAGGATATGTCTGGGATTGGGATGAAAGATTATACTGTTGTTCCACCACCAGCTGGGGACTTCTATGGTGTCCAAACAAAGGACTTATCTTGGACTGGTTTACCAGAGCTCCAAGAGAAGGAATTTATTCCTCCACCAAGAGTTGCTTCCCCAGTTGAAGAGTATAAACAAAAACTGACTGACCTAGAGGAATGGAAGAAAGCTAACCATACTTTGTTTGTTAAGGGAGGTTTGTTGTGTGAAAGTCCAAATAACCCCACCCCTATCACAACACAAGAACCTACCCCTATCAAAATCACACATCCAACCACTGGCAAGACTGTTGACCTTGGCTCCCCAATTAAGAAACAACCTAGTGTTAAATACGCTGAAATGTATAGGAAACCTAGGTCATTCAGAAGCCAAGAAAGTGTTAATGGGACAGGGTTTTATCAGTCTAAGTCTAAGTTTGTGTCCAAAAAGGCTTGTTACTCATGTGGGAGCTTCTCACATTTGGCCTATAATTGTGTGAGTGGATATAATTCATTTGCTGACAATAGGTCATCCAATGTCAACCATAAACCTTTTGTCCACACTAGACCAGCTCCTTTCTTCTCTAAGGCAGCTAATATCCATGGACAAAGGCCCTTTCAAAAGACCAACACTTGGTCAAACAGGCAGTATGTTCCTGTAGCAAACCCTAATTTGGGCACTGATAGGAACAAATTCAGCGCTGACAAGAAAAAATTCAGCGCTGACAAAAACAAATTCAGCGCTGACAAGAAAAAATTCAGCGCTGACAGGAACAAGTTCAACGCTGACAGGCACAAATGCAGCGCTGACAGCTCCAAGTTTGGTATGAGACCTTATTTTAGACCATATAAACAAAGATACTTGGTTAATAAGGGTCAAGGGTCTGAAGCATCATCCCACTTAACATGGAAACCTAAACAAGAACAAAACTCCAATTTTAATGGTATCTCAATGAGTTGCGATAGACTTAAATATCTTGAGAAGGTCATTACTAGACTCATTGAAACAAATTGGGTGATTAGGTCCCAAAGGGATGAACAGGGATTTGGGGTAAAGAATAAGACCACTCTAGTTGAACAACTAGACAGATCCAAGTCTGATAAGGCTTGGATCTCCAAAGAAAACTAATTTGTTTTCTTTTTAAGCAGCCTATCCAACAGCAGGTTAATGATCAAGGATATTGGGATAGTGGATGCTCAAGGAACATGCATTGTTGGTCTTTCCACTAATATTATTTTTATCCATTAACATGTTATCTCTACCCATTGTTATGGGAAAGGGTAGCCTCTGTTGGTGTGTTTTTGTGGTTTTTGTCTAACTATGCAGGAAAATGGAGCTACATTAGGATGGATACAGAATTGCAAACTTTTATTTATGATGGTTAGAGTGTTTACATTCCTATCTTGAGATAAAATTTTGCTTCTTCACATATAATGATTTGTATGCTTCTGTTAAGGGGAGGTAAACCTTTAGGTTTTTGGGTACTCTTAGAGCACTCTTGCACGATTCTAGATTGTGTCCACTGGTGAGTGGGGGTTAGAAATAGTGAAGGCTCTTTCATTATGAAATTGTTGGAATTTCTAAACCTCGAGGCACTGTAGCATGCACGTAATTTATTTTGCATGCATGCTACCAAGACTTTTGACCTAGAATTGGGTGTGGTCGTATGGGTGACTTGGGGTAGATATATTTTTGGGCTTACTTGGGGAGTTGCAAAGGTTTTATATGAGTTAACTTTCTCTTTGGGGCATTTGTGAACAAAGGACTCTAGAGTTCATGTGTGTCTATCATGCTTTTGCATGAGTGTATGCATGAACAGTGTTTGTCATTCTTGCTTATTAGAGACTAGTTAATTTCCTTAGGATTATTACCTTTGTTTGTGTTTTAACTAAGGTTTTATGCATTCTCAAGTACATTTTATGCTATGACATCTTAGCTGGTGTGATTTATAAACTTCTTTATAGTCCCAAAACGTTTCATCACCCTTACAGTTTTCAAATTTTTGGATATCTGGAAGCCTAATGATCATTGAGATGTTTTTCCTAGTGATTGACATCTAGTAGCAGCAGAGATCACTTTCACAAGGGTGTATAGTGTTATGAAGATGGCTAAGACTATTGGCACTAGCTTTAATGCAGGTCAAGTCAGTCTTATCATCAGTAAGTCCATCCCCATGTCCTATGAATCAACATTGAGGATTCATTTCCCGAATGTGGATGAGGACAGTATGAAACCTTTGACATTAATGGAATTGACGAAAATATGTATTAGCTTGTAAAAGCATAATACATAAATGGTACAAATTGTCAAGGATTGTTATTTTGGAAGTTGATGCAAGGAGGATGTTCTTGGTTCTGTCCTTGTATATTGATCTTGGAGAGGAGTCTTAAAAAGGGGAGGAGCAATCAAATTTGAGTGACAAAAGTAATAAAGAAAGCTCCAAAGACTCTACAGGTGTTGAAGATAATTAAGACCAAGTGAAGGCTGACTATACAAGTGATTTGAGTGATTGACTTTTCGAGATTTATTATTACTCAAATTCAGGGATAAGTATATTTGTAAGAATCCTCTCTGTATGTTTTATTTTATTCAGAAACTTGATTACTAGAGTATATATCAAGTTTAGGGGAGGATTGTTGGGAATAAAATTAGCTAAGTCACTTGAACGCTGACAAGAGGAAATTGGACGCTGACAAGAGTAAACGAGACGCTGACAGATGAGACGCTGATACGAATTATCAAGGCGTTGACAAGAAGAATCTTAAAGATAAAGACAAGGACTAAATCTGCCAATGATGAATTCTTCAAGCTGGTGGACAAAGTATGAAGATAAGAATTCAGAATATATTCTTAATGTTTAAAAAGATTTTGTCAATATGTTATTTATGTATGTTTATCTTGTGTCTCTTCCTAAAATAATTGATCTTAGCTTTTTGTACAAGGCTCCTTAAACCTATAAAAGGAGGCCTTAGGGTTAGACATAAGACACATCTCACATACACCTCTTCCACATATCTCATAATACTTTCAATGTAATCTTTCATTGTTATTATTCTAATACAAGTGAAAGTTTGGTATTCATATATTCTGTTTGTTCTTCGTTCTGAGTATTAGTTTCCGCATAATACTTAGATTGTTGAATACATCAAAAGTTTCTCTACGTGTATTACTTGATCTAATCTCGTATACACAAAGCTAATCGATCTAAGTTTGGGATCAACAAATAGTAGAAAATGAAAGCTGTCGGAATAATGATGTCTGAATAACCATCGGAATATCAAAGTAAATTAACTCTATCGGAATGCAGTCCTGTCGGAATGTAAGTCTATCTGAATGTCCAGTATCAGAATGTTTAAGATCGGAATCCAAGGTTTTCTGTCGGAATGTTGCTAACAAAAATTGGGCAGCGTTTCGTCTTAAAGTAACCTTAAGATCTGTCGCAATGTGCGATCGCAATGAGCGATCGCAATCACGATCGGAATAAGGGGGGAAACACTCTTGATCATAAAGTAGAACCTAAAAGGTTATTGCGATCACCCTGAACCCGTCGGAATAAAGCGTCAGAATAAGTAAACCTATGATTGCGATGGAGCACAAGTAATCCCATACAAGAGAAATAAGCCAAAACTTCAATAAGCACAATTAAACGAAACTTAACCAACTCAATAAGCATAAATTTGAAAACTTTTAAAATACAAAATAAGCAAACTTTTGGAATCAAACTTTTAAAAACACTAAACTTTTAAGAAAACTTAAAAGACAAATAAGCTAAGTACCAAATAAGCCAATAAGCATAATAAGCTCAAAGCTCAATTTGCACAAAGACTTAGATATGATAAAAAAGATAAACTTTTTAATCACATAAACATCAAGATGAAACAATATGAAAAATAATTTCGGATCAAAATTAAAGTAAAAATCAAGAAAGGTAGCAAGAAGATTAAAAATTAAAAGATTAAACTTGAACTTTTGATTAATGAATTCCAAATACAAGGATGAAATAAAAGCTTAAACTTGAAATAAAAGATGAAGTTTTAGTGAGAGAAAGTTAAACACTTTCTTTCTCTAAAATGAAAACTACAAAAAAGAAAATAAACTAGCTAACCCCCTCCTAATGTGTCATTAGGAGGGTATTTATAGGAGATGGGGAGGTGCATGTGCTTCCTTCTTTCTTTCTTTCTTCTCGACTCGATTTAAATTCTTTGTCTTTCTCGACGTCGTCTCGGGATTTGTCGATGTAAATTGAACTTGTCTTGTAATTTCCTTCTTCTATTAGACTTGAGTTCTTCGACTTCATTAAACTTCCGTCTTTAGACTTTTTCTTCGATAAATCTTCAGAATAGGCCTTGGACTTCTGTTCTTTTTGCACTCTTGATCTTTTGACTTCGTCTTTTCTCGTTTTTCTTTGATAAAAGCCCGTGAAAGCCCGTGTTTTCTTCCTTTTTCATCTTTTGGTCCTAAAACACAATAAAAACACAAACCACACATAATTCTGACTTTTACGACATAAAATACACGTTTTGGTCTTGTTATTATTGGAAATAAGTGGTAAAAGGATAAGTGTTTTCACACTTATTAAATCCTCTACACTTGACCATTGCAATGCCCTCATGCAATGCATTAATTTCAAAGCACGGTTTACATTTTTCATCATAAATAACCCACCTTGGCCTTTATTAAATACTAAACTTTAAGGAAACTAAAAAGATAGAAATATGTACCAAACAAGTAAAGAAATCAAAGACTTACATTGGGGTTTTGGCTGTCATGAATGTTCATCATCCTTAAGTTTCACGTTTCCCATACCAAGCTTAAAAACGAGATCATTGTTATTATAAGTTAGCAAACTAACACGAACTCATGTGGCCCAATTTTTTACTTAGACTCCCTTATTCCTAGGGGTATCTCTTATATTTTAATTTTGTCTTGAATGATCACGAGGATGCATTGTTTGACTTATTTCGATAGTTATTTAGGCTAATAATAAAGTGGGACGATTTAATCAATAGTTAGCTAAAGGACAAAATCTTTTAAAACTGCTTCTCGGGACCTCATAAAGTTCATATCTTGGCATAACTCGCTTCACGATTTGAGACCTTTCTCGGACCGATATTTGGCAGCGACTTCATACTTCAAATCTTGAGAGACGTTCATGAAATAATGGTCTTCTCTTCATAATAGGAATTTCTTCACTTGAAGTTTTTGAGAGATTCTTCATATTTGGACCACGACTTCTTCATTTTTCTCCAATCTTTATTTTGGACTTTGATATACAACGATCCGCCTCCTTTTAGAACTTGGATCTATTTATCCTCATACCTTGTTAGGGCCTTTTTGGATAGACTTCTCCATGATCTTTTGGGGAGTATTTTCTTTTCTTCGTGTGTCTCGATCCTTCATATTGATTTTCGATAATTGATTCTTCACATCACTTTTGGATCTTTAGCAACAAAATGTAGCCCTCATGCCTTGTTAGGGCCTTTTCGGACTCGTCAATCTTCGCATCCCGCTTCAATAAGTTATGCCTTGGCTATGAACTCTAATTAATACCGAGCAACTTTTAAACGATCTTGGGCTAGAAGCTAAGTAACTTTTCAAATCGTACAACCTTATTTATTGTAGATAAATTTATTAGCAAGCGATGGGAGAAAAAGCTTATAATCAACTCACATAAATTTATGAAAGAATACCAAACTTATAATTGACTCTATCATCTATCGTTCTCCACAATTTAAATCTAAAGGAATGAGACTCGTGGATGCTTAGCCAACTAAATCAAAGTTTTGGGTTTTCGAGTCATCTATAGGATCTTGCAAACTCTTAGACTTTTTCAAGTTTAGAAATCGCATTTTAAAGTTCCCTTGATAAACGACTCTCTAGGATCAATTATAGGAATTTGCAAAAAGTTCTTGTTCTTAACCCGTGAGAGTTAAGACTTTCTCGTTTTAAAGTTCCCTATATAAAAGCCTAGCAAAACTTGACTTAAACACGTTAAGGATACTAGCTAGAGTAAACTTAGATAAGTAAACTCGGGTTGAGTCAAAATATTCACGACTCTGAAAAATTTAAAACCACTTTATTAAACTTTTATTTTAGCAAGGAAAATAATAACGATAGCAAAGGAAAATTACAAGGCCAAAATAGATTAAAAATTTTGAAAAATGTCGAAAAATCAAATTTTCCTGTTAAAATGAGGGAAAATTCATGGAAAAGACCACTTACTTCTATCGAAGTCCTCCCTAGACTTGATATAAACATTTTCCTCAATGTTTAAGCACGTGGGAGTAAACTCCCCTACACTTAGGACATTGTGCACTTTGGTTAAATCTTGCTAAGGAAAGGACAACTATAGTGATTTCAATGTGAACATATATGATATGAAATATTGAATCACGACAGTTTAGGATAGAACCGGGAAGACGGGTACATGGGATCACGGTTCGTCAAAAGTCATCGAGAATGGATCTTTGAAGCTTTAATCCCTACACATCATAAGAAACAAGAGAACAAACACATACGGGGCTCCCCCTATACTTATGATAAAAACGGTAAAGGATAGATCAACGGGTTGCCTCCCGAGAAGCGCTTGTTTTTGTTAACCGAGTCACGAGCCTGACTCGACCTAGAACTAATTCAAGGGAAACGTGGTGAGGGATGGAATCATCTCATGAGAGATGTCCTCACCAAAGTACAACTTCACGCGCTGGCCATTCACTTTAAAATTGGGCCCATATGGCTGAGAAAGCTCAATGGTGCCATATGGGAAGACTTTGGCGACGGTGAATAGACCAGATCAGCGGCTCTTCAGCTTTCCCGAGAAGATCTTCAATCGAGAGTTAAAGATTAAAACTTGATCACCAACGTGGAACTCTCGGTGCTTAATCCTTGCATCATGGATGATATTGGTCTTCTCCTTGTAGATCAATAAGTTCTTATAAGCTTCATTCCTTAGTTCATTTAGCTCATTGAGTTGAATCTTCCGAAGATCACCAGCTTTGTTGATGTCGAAGTTAGCCCACTTCAAGGCCCAGTATGCCTTATGTTCCAGCTCGATAGGGAGGTGGCATGCTTTCCCGTACACAAGACGATAAGGTGTACAACCAATCGGCGTCTTATATGCGGTACGGAAAGCCCACAAAGCATCATCTAACTTATCGGCCCACGCGACACGATGCTCTCCCACAGTACACTCAAGAATTCGCTTCAATCCACGGTTAGATATCTCCGCTTGACTATTGGTTTGGGGATGATAAGCGGTGGAAAGACGGTGATTGACACCGTACTTAGCTATGACTCGAGCAAATTGATCATTGCAAAAATGAGTCCCGCGGTCACTGATTATAGCACGAGGAACACCGAATCGAGCAAAAAGTTGTTTCAGAAAGTTTACAACCACCCTCGCATCGTTCGTAGGGAGAGCCTTAGCTTCAACCCATTTAGAAACGTAGTCAACGGCTACCGGGATGTACTTGTTTCATTTAGATGATGGAAATGGCCCCATAAAGTCGATACCCCATACATCAAAGATTTCACATTCTTGTATGAAATTTTGAGGCATCTCATCTTTATGTGTGATCTTGCCTTGGCGTTGGCAAGCATCACAATTTTTAACCATCTCGTGAGCGTTACGATAAATGGTGGGCCAATAGAATCCCGAGTCAAAGACTTTCTTTGCGGTGTAGTTAGGACCAAAGTGATCACCGGTGGGTCCTTTATGGCAAGCTTCGAGAATGTCGAAAGCTGCGGGTCCATAAACACACTGACGAATAATCAGACCAACACATTGTTTGAAGAGATAAAGGTCATCCCAAAAGTAAGTCTTAACATCTTTAAAGAACTTCTTCTTTTGTTGGGATGTTAACCCCTCAATGAGAATACCACCCGCTAAGTAGTTTGCAATGTCCGCAAACCAAGGGGTGTTATCAAGATTGGAATTGATAGACATTAAGGCCTCAAGGGGGAAAGAGTCATTAATCTTTTGAGTCGGATGATCCCCTTGATAAGGATCCTCAAGTCTACTTAGATGAGCCGCGGCTAGGTTTTCGGCTCCCTTCTTGTCACGAATTTCAATTTTAAATTCTTGAAGGAGTAAAACCCAACGAAGAAGTCTTGGCTTAGAATCTTGCTTAGTCAACAAGTACTTCAACGCGGAATGATCGGTGTACACAATGGTGGTGGAAAGAACAAGATATGGGCAGAACTTCTCAAAAGCATACACTACAGCTAAAAGCTCTTTTTCGGTAGTGTTATAATGCAATTGAGCCCCCCTCACTGTCTTGCTAGCGTAATAGATTGGTTGGAAGTGTTTGTTCACTCTTTGGCCCAAAACCGCTCCAATAGCAAAGTCGCTAGCATCACACATCAATTCAAAAGGTAGCTCCCAATTAGGGGTAACCAAGACCGGTGCCTTAGTTAGCTTATCCTTAAGAAGATTGAAGGATTCAAGACACTCTTTGGAAAAGATAAAAGGAGTATATTTATCCAAGAGGTGGGTCATCGGGCGAGCGATTTTAGAAAAATCTTGAATGAATCGACGATAGAAGCCCGCATGACCAAGGAAACTTCTCACACCCTTCAGGGTTGAAGGTGGAGGTAATTTGGCTATGACATCCACTTTAGCACGGTCCACTTCAAGACCGGCTTTTGAGATTTTATGTCCAAGCACAATGCCTTCTTTTACCATGAAATGGCATTTTTCCCAATTTAGAACAAGGCGAGTGTCTTCACACCGCTTAAGCATGCGTTCTAAATTGGCAAGGAAAGTAGAGAAAGAATCACCATAGACCGAGAAATCATCCATGAAGACTTCCATAGTTTCTTCAACAATGTCATGGAAGATAGCCATCATACACCTTTGGAATGTCCCAGGAGCATTGCATAAGCCGAAAGGCATTCTTTTGTAAGCAAATGTTCCATAAGGACAAGTGAATGTGGTTTTCTCTTGGTCTTTAGGATCGATGGGAATTTGAAAATACCCGGAGAAACCGTCTAAAAAGCAGTAATAGTCATTACCCGCTAGACGTTCAAGCATTTGGTCCATAAAAGGAAGGGCAAAATGATCCTTTCTCGTAGCATCATTGAGTTTGTGATAGTCTATACAAACTCTCCACCCTGTAACGAGACGAGTAGGAATCAACTCGTTGTTTTCATTGGGCACAATGGTGATTCCGCCTTTCTTAGGAATACAATGGACGGGACTAACACATAGAGAATCCGAGATAGGGTAGATCATCCCCGCATCAAGAAGTTTGATAACCTCTTTTTTGATAACATCATGGATCTTGGGATTCACCCTTCTGTGGCTTTGAATAGTGGGTTTAAAGTCGTCCTCCATGAGAATTTTATGTGTGTAAAAGTGAGGATCAATTCCACGAATATCAGATATTTTCCAAGCAATCACTTTCTTATGATTCTTCGGCACGACGATAAAGCGAGATTTTTCTTCTTCTTTCAAGTCCTTTGCGATGATGACGGGTGACTTCTTATTGTATTCAAGGAAAACGTACTCGAGATGAGACGGTAGGTCCTTAAGCTCTAAATCCGGAGGATTTTCGATGGAAGGCGTAGTCAAATTCAGTTCATCGATAGAGATATATTTAGGAGATGGTGGAGAAATATAGTCCTCATTGAGAAGTTTCTCAGTGGTACGAATGTATTCATCCTAATTAGAGGGAGAATCGTCATATTGCAAGTCCACATCTCCCAAAGTTGCTTCAAATTCTTTCAAAATGAAATCACTTTCTCCAAATGAAGTTAGTTAAGGAGCAATAGAGGCAACGGTCTCAACAATGGGTAGAGAAGAAGAACCACTTTTACAAGCGTCTTTGAAATGTTCTTCACAAGCCTCATCAAGAACGTCAATGAAATTAACACTCGCGTTTTCAGAAGGCTGCTTAGAAAGTTTACCCATTTTGAAGACGATTTTATCGTCACCAACTCTCATGATTAATTCGCCCGCGGCTACATCAATGAGAGTGCGATCGGTCCTCTAGAATGGACGTCCAACGATTAATGGAACACGTGGGTCCACTTCGTAGTCAACGACAACAAAATCCGCCGGAAATATGAATTTGTCGACACCGACGAAGACATCTTCGGCTATCCCCACCGGATAAGCAACCGTACGGTTAGCTAATTCAAATGTCATTCGTGTGGGGACTAGCTCGGGTAGAGATAATTGTTTCCAAACGATTAGAGGCATTAGGTTGATACTAGCACCTAGATCGGCTAGGGCCATACAATTCTCTACCCCGGGGAAGTTGCAAGGAATGAGAAAACGACCCGGATCACCAAGTTTGGTGGGTAATTTCCTTAAGAGCACTGCAGAGCAATTCTCGTTAAGTTGGGTCTGAGCGATATCAAGAAGTTTCTCCTTATCACTGAGAAGATCTTTAAACATTTTAGCATATTTCGGCATGTGAGCGAGAGCCTCGGCAAAGGAGATGTTGAAATTCAGTTGTTTAAACATTTTGAGAAAGATAGAAACCTGAATATCATCCTTGTTCTTCAATTTCTCTTTCCTCAACCTTGAGGGATAAGGTATATTGGGTTGAGATGAAGGCTTTGGAATGGAATTCTCACTCACATCCTTAGGTGGTGGAGGGGAAGAAGTAGAAGGTGGAGGAATTGGAGGAATATAATTTGGAGGAATTGGAGAAGTGGACTCGTTTTCCTTTGTCACAATCACCGGTGTAGGTGTAGGAAGCTCGGGTTCCTTTAAACCTTTTCCACTGCGAGTGGTGATTGCTTTCATCTCCCCTCTTGGATTAGCAACGGTGTTACTCGGAAGAGAACCCAAACCAGAGGCTTGGTTACTTGGGAAGAAACTAGCCATCATGTTCCTTAAGTCATTTGTTTGACTTGCCAAAGAGTTTCGCATATCGGCTCGAAGATCATTCCCTTGTTTCACCATATTTGCTTTCAAGTTGGCCATTTCTCACTGAAGATTTTGCACTATCACATCATTAGTCCGCATGTAAGTGTCAACCTCTTGATTAAATGTGGTGGGTTGGGTGGAAGGAAGAGCATGGTAGGCAGGTGGTTGATAAGCGGGTGGTTGGTGAACTTGATTGTTTCTTTGAGGTGGATATGAGTTTCTTTGGGTTTGATATTGATTTGGAGCTCGAGGTTGGTTTTTATTGTTGCGATTGAGGTTGTTTGGGTTTTGTGGGGGAAAACCGGGTGGTGAAAGAAAGTTGTTTGAGCGATAGCTGAGCAAATTACGGTCACCTTGAGGACGTGCTTGATAGCCCCCTGTAGAAAAGTTATCGTTGACAGCATACACATTTTCCGGATTGTCATTAGTCGAAGGACAACCGGTGTATGAGTGAGATCCCCCGCATATTTCACATGATTGACTCATAGCATTAACTTGAGTATTGATAGCTTTGGTGTTGTTAGCGGTTTGGGGAGCAAGTGTTTCAACAAGCGTAGTAAGCTTATCAATTCTCTTGTCGCTCTCATTAGTGCTAGCACTAGCCACATTAGTCCTAACACTCTTGGTTTTCACTCTAGACTTATTCTCAATAATGTCCCATGCGACATTAGAAGACTTAACCAAAATATTACCCCCCGAGACACTATTTAGTGAATCTTGGTCATTCATGCTTAAACTATTGTAAAAAGTATTAATTTGATGTACTTTTGTGAAACCATGTTGTGGACACTTTCTTAAAAGTTCCTTAAAACGGTCCCAAGATTCACTAAATGTCTCACCGTACTTTTGTTCAAAGGTAATGATTTCATTCCGCAAAGCGGTAGTACGTGAGGGTGGGAAAAATAGTTGATGAATTTAGTCTCTAAATCCGTCCACGTAAGAATACTTTGTGGCGGTTCCTTATCAAGCCAATTCCGGGCTTGTCCCTCTAAGGAGAAAGGAATAAGTTGTAAGCGGATTACCTCTTGTGAAACCCTATTATACTTAACCGTATTGGTGAGTTGAAGAAACCTTTTTATATGGTCATGAGGATCATCAAGCAAACGCCCCAAGAAAGATTGAGCAGAGACCATTTGAATAAAGCGGATTTGAGCTCAAAGTTGTTAGCTCCAATCTCGGGTATGACAATAGCATCGGTGCTACCCTCTACGTGCGATTGCAAAAGCTCGATCATTGGTTGATTGTCCATTGTGACAATAGGTGGAGTTATGACTTCTGCTTGAATTGCTTTCTTCTTACGAGCACGAGTACGCATGCACACCTACAAAAGGAAGAGAAAAATAGACAATTAATATTTTTGGTTTTTTATGTTTTTCTATATTTTTTTTGATGGATTTTTTGAAAATTTTTAAGCAAGAAAAATAACGTTCAAAGGTGAACGGATTCCAAAATCCAATGCATCTCTCACTAAAAACCTTTAATCTTAACGAAAAGAGCCGGCAGCGGCGCCATTTAATACAAGGTTTTGGCCAAGTATAAAAACGTTATCGTCCGATCTTTTCGAATTGATTACCGTTAATTAGTGCGACTCAGTCGTTCTTGGTGGAAAAATAAATGGTTTTGTTGATTATCTATTTTAAACAAAAAGCAAAAAGGAAAAATGTCGTTGAGTAAAATTAAAGCTTTTAAAATTAAACTAAAAATTACTAGGAAACTTAAACCATCGGAATGTAACAAGTCAATTCTGTCGGAATGTTGCAAAAACAAAACCATTGGAATAATAGAAAATGAAAGCTGTCGGAATAATGCTATCTGAATAACCATCGGAATATCAAAGTAAATTAACTCTATCGGAATGCAGTCCTGTCGGAATGTAAGTCTATCGGAATGTCCAGTATCGGAATGTTTAAGATCGGAATCCAAGGTTTTCTGTCGGAATGTTGCTAACAAAAATTGGGCAGCGTTTCGTCTTAAAGTATCCTTAAGACCCGTCGCAATGTGCGATCGCAATGAGCGATCGCAATCACGATCGGAATAAGGGGGAAAAACACTCTTGATCGCAAAGTAGAACCTAAAAGGTTATTGCGATCACCCTGAACCCGTCGGAATAAAGCGTCGGAATAAGTAAACCTATGATTACGATGGAGCACAAGTAATCCGATACAAGAGAATTAAGCCAAAACTTCAATAAGCACTTCCAATAAGCACACTTAAACGAAACTTAACCAACTCAATAAGCATAAATTTGAAAACTTTTAAAATACAAAATAAGCAAACTTTTGGAATCAAACTTTAAAAAACACTAAACTTTTAAGAAAACTTAAAAGACAAATAAGCTAAGTACCAAATAAGCCAATAAGCATAATAAGCTCAAAGCTCAATTTGCACAAAGACTTAGATATGATCAAAAAGATAAACTTTTTAATCACATAAACATCAAGATGAAACAATATGAAAAATAATTTCGGATCAAAATTAAAGTAAAAATCAAGAAAGGTAGCAAGAAGATTAAAAATTAAAACCTTAAACTTGAACTTTTGATTAATGAATTCCAAATACAAGGATGAAATAAAAGCTTAAACTTGAAAGAAAAGATGAAGTTTTAGTGAGAGAAAGTTAAACACTTTCTCTCTCTAAAATGAAAACTACAAAAAAGAAAATAAACTAGCTAACCCCATCCTAATGTGTTTAGGAGGGTATTTATAGGAGATGGGGAGGTGCATGTGCTTCCTTCTTTCTTTCTTTCTTCTCGACCCGATTTAAATTCTTTGTCTTTCTCGACGTCGTCTCGGGATTTGTCGACGTAAATTGAACTTGTCTTGTAATTTCCTTCTTCTATTAGACTTGAGTTCTTTGACTTCATTAAACTTCCGTCTTTAGACTCTTTCTTCGATAAATCTTCAGAATAGGCCTTGGACTTCCGTTCTTTTTTCACTCTTGATCTTTTGACTTCGTCTCTTCTCGTTTTTCTTCGATAAAAGCCCGTGAAAGCCCGTGTTTTCTTCCTTTTTCATCCTTTGGTCCTAAAACACAATAAAACACAAACCACGCATAATTCCGACTTTTATGACATAAAATACACTTTTTGGTCTTGTTATTATTGGAAATAAGTGGTAAAAGGATAAATGTTTTCACACTTATTACTTATCCATCAAATGCTTTTAAACAAGGAAAGAAATTTTGGCATGCAATTTCTTCCTTAGTAGGGCTACCATCCCATAATGGTATGTGACGCCTATCTATGGTTAAAGCACAACTACTAGACAAAGATTGCTAGTTTGTCTTTTACCATTTTGTGGTAAAAAGTCTTATCTCTAATTTAATAACTCAAAAATATGCAAATTTTTTAACTATTAAAGTTTGCTATGAGTTATGCATTTAGAATTAGACTTTTCTAATATTCCTATTATTCCTTCTTCGACCATGGAAAAGGACTAGGATTGATTTGAATTCTTCTTTCTTGGAAAAGAAATGAGGTTTATCATTTATTGTAAAGATTGACTCTATCCTTACACCTTTACGGTTGTAGATCAATTTACAATTATTTGAATAAATCGTGTTTATGGTTTAATGTTGCATTAATACATTTAAAAGAATGTACAAAATTCTATCTTAGTATTTTCGATAATAAATACTTTCAAGAAAATAAAATTACCCAAGTTAACAAATTAACCATAGTATTTTCCTTGAATAACTAGTACCCATGGTGACATAAATTTACTACATCAGTTGATCTGCTAGTAATAAATGTATTCAGCATGGCAACTTGTCGAACAATTTAATTGACAAACTCTTTTGCAATTCTAGTATATTTAAAGGACTTACATTGCAAGTTAAAACATTGCTTGTAAACATGTTTAGTCCTTTTCTAATGCTTTGAGTTTCTAGATCTCATTAACTAACTCAATTAAGTCTTCTAATCTGACGAACTTAAAACTTTCAATCGAGATCTCACTCATATGAATAGTTTTCTTTCCATCACATTCTTAATCCAAGGCTCTCACTTGACTAAAACTGCAACTTCAAGTGTTCTCAATTAGATGGCATTCAACTTAAAATTGTGGGTATTATTTGATGTGTCAAATCAAAGATTATGTATGGAGAAGCATGCATACAACTCCATAGCATAAGTTTTATAAAAACTTTTATAGTTCATTTTCTTGATGATTAAATGACCACATTAAAGAATTATAGAGTGCTAGAATTATGTATTCAGTAGCCATTATTCGTAGACGCCATTCTATAATCATTTGGGGAGCGAGGGCACTTTAATTCGTAAACCCAACATGCTCAGCCAAGATGAAATATCAAGATGGAACACTCTAGCGGATAAGGATACTAATTATAATTTAAAGCACTAGATACATTCAATAATAGGTCTCATTTAAACTTCTTAGCAAATCAATTGTTTTTATATAGTTATTTAGTCAAATTAATATTTTTTTTTGGAAAATATACCCATTGTTTACAAAATTTCAAACAAAGTTAGTTAAACACATATGCATATATCAAAAAATATCTAAGACAAAAATAACTTGTAAGCACAAATTTATAAAAATATATGCGCTAAAAGTAAACCACATAGCCACATGCATTTATTTAGGTAATAAAATCTTTTTAAACCTAGGGTTTTTAATGGGATATTAAGTCTTCCGTAATAAAAGATTTTATGATCTCATTCAAAAAATAAGAAGATATGCCAAATATTCGTAACATTTACTACATGGCAAGTTTGATCCATGAAAACATGCACGTTTATCATGGATCCACATAATCTCTAAAAACAGGTAAAGATTTTATTGTCTATTCAAATAATCACTTAAAACAAGTAAAGATTATTAATAGATCCATATAATCACTTAAAACAAGTAACGATTATATTGTAGGCATATAATCACTTAAAACAAGTAAAGATTATATTGTAGATCCATATAATCACTTAAAACAAGTAAAGATTATATTGTTTTAGGATCGTTACCCGGTTAATTTAATTACAAGAAGTAACAAGTTAATCAAGTAATTAAAACCTAAAGATATAACATGTATTATAGGGTTTACAAGAAAATCTTTTCTTTATTTAGCAATAACACAAAAAATTTCGTGTGATCCTAGCATTATGGTCCGATTTTTATAAAAAAATGGTAAACCATAAAACTCATGTTTTAACAATACAATTATTAAGATCATTAGGTGTTCAATAATTATTGCAATGTTAAAACGGCTCTTGATGCCACTGTTGGTTTGTTAGATCTAACATAACATTTATTTTGATAAACAAAACATATAAGCATCATAGCACATGCGGAAGCGATTACGGATCATATGATCATAACATGCATATAATTAATCGGACATAAAATTAAACGGGAAAGTACCTTGCAATGCTTCCAATAAATAGAATGACACCAATCCTAGATCAACCTAACAAAGGTTGAATCTATGTTCCTGTACACACGTCTCGAACAAGATACTTGACAAGCTAGGTCACACGATTAGAACCGCGTCGTAGAAGTGGAAATCTCAAAACCGAATCAGCCCTAGAGAAGGGATTTGGCCGAGCATGGCTATCAAGGGTTTGGGTATGATTTCTTTCACTTGAATGAGCAAAGAAAATAATGAAAAACCCTTTGTATTTATAGTGGATGTAAGCCAAGGGTTAGGAGACAAAAACTAAATATAGAGAATATATTATTTGTCTTAAAACCAAAACTTACAGCACAAACACATAAATGTTCCCTCAAAAGGGGCGGCCTATTGTGCTCCCAAAATAGTTTTGGGACACAATATTTTGTTTCCACTTTTACTAGTTAATGACCATTAGTCATTTTCCATTAAATACATAACGGTCGTTATTCACGGTTATTAACACTCGTTAACTATTTAACTACGTTTAATAAAAACATAATTAAATAATAAAATAGCTCTAAACGTTTGTGTGCAATCCTATAGTCTCGAGTTCGATCCTAACATACGACTATTTAAATTACGTCCACAAACTAACAATTCTATCAAGACTTCCTGTCAAGACAATCATTAACTGCAAATGCGTATGCAAAAAGTGGCGCAATCTAGTTTCAGACACTTAATTTATGAATATTCACCTCTCTAGATCACATGGCGGAATCATGATTCATCATAACTCTGAAAAACATATGGGGGATTACCATACACTAGGAATTTTGAAATGGGTTGAGATAGAAAACGAGCCAGATCATCATCATTTTCACCATGATCTTATTATGAGTCTAGATCTTGATCTTGCCACCATTTTACAAGGGTCACAAATACTTCAAGTGGTTCGGTGAATGGTTTGATTTGTCTATGGCAGAATGCTTATGGGAATGACAACACTTACATATGCAATCCCATCACTAAAGAATATATGATCCTTCCTAGGCAACAATTTTATAGACAGAGTCAAGCAATAATTGTTTATGGTTTTGGAGTCGGTCTAAATACAAAGGAATACAAAGTGGTACGAACTTTCCAAGGGAATATACCGCCAGATCCTACCTCAGCATCTCGACCAAGTTTGTTAGAGGCCGAGATTTACACCCTTGGCACGGGCCAATGGAGAGGTCTTGGTCATGTCCCTTACTGGCTTAATGGCTTTGATGGCCCATTTCTGAACGGTCATGCTCATTGGATCGTTCTTGATAAGGACTCCCCTAAAAAGCTTTGTGCTTTTGATTTCGACAGCGAGACATTTAAGTTATTTCCTTCTCCTCCTTGTGAATCAATTGAAGAAAGTGGGATGCATTTCATGAGTTTGGGAGTCCTAAATGGATGTTTATCTCAATCTGACACATTTTATAATTCTAAGTTCATAATTTGGGTGATGAAGGAATATGGGATTAAGAAATCATGGCACAGAGAGTTGGTGATCAAGGAAAGTATTAGTCCTGATCTAAATTGGATTATGTGGGAACCTATGTATCTACTAGAGGGTTTAAAAGATGGTACAATTTTGATGGTCTATTATAGAGACAAATTGTTGGCGTATTGTCCCAGGAAGAAAAGAGTTGAAGATACAAATATTTTTTACCGTTACTTTACTGCAATGACGTATCGTCCTAGCTTTGTTAAACTCCAGAACCTTGGATCAGAAAAATTTCATGTTTTTTAAATCTGGACGCGTTATTTTTTACTTTTACTGTTTGAAAAAATATATATTCCGTATGTGTAACCATTACAATTTATAAAGAATGTTATGAGAAATGTCTCTTATAAAGAATACAAGTTCCATGTCATACTTTGTGCGCTGTACCTTATCTATGCATCGGTCTAAAGCTTTGTTGCTGGATTATTATGTTTTGTTTTGAACCTTGCAATACGAGACATCTCGTAATTGGTAAGAATGATCAAGATTAGTAACGGAAAAGAGGAACACTAAAGAAGCCGCTTACATATGGATAAATATGTGTCTAGAACAAAATATATCCATATGTTACAGGGGTCAACACTGCTGTTTTGTTAGATCTAACATAACATTTATTTTGATAAACAAAACATATAAACATCTATCACACTACAGTCAATCTCTAAAAACACCCCTAACTTTTCTTTGCTTTCTTCTTCAGCATAAAATCATTATTTTAATAGTAATTGACCTCTTTTGTGTCTACTGCTCCAATGTGGGAATGCATGTGGTCCTCAATTAGACATCCGTTATTCATTCTCACCTATTTGAGAATATATGATGATGGTTGTTAAAGATCTTCTATTGGTGGGTTGTTTTCTTTGCGGCAAGATTTCGAAAATAAAGTATATGATTTAGATCAATACAAGTCAGTGCTTGTTTCAAGATTGAAGAGGTCGATTAGGTGTGGTGATACTTATCTGTTTAATTTTTATGTTACTTTTGGCAATTAAAAAAAAATATTTGTTTAATTGGTTGTTAGTCGAATCAAGGGTATTAAGCCCCGAGACGACTTTTGTTTTTCGGCCGATAGATATAGGTTGAGTCTGCCGTGTTTCGCAGATAGATATACCTTGAGTCCGCCGCGTTTCGGCCGATAGATATAGGTTGAGTTTGCCGTGTTTGGCAGATAAATATACCTTGAGTCCGCCGCGTTTCGGCCGATAGATATAGGTTGAGTCTGCCGTGTTTGGCAGATAGATATACCTTGAGTCCGCCGAGTTTCGGCCGATAGATATAGGTTGAGTCTGTCGTGTTTCGGCAGATATATATACCTTGAGTCTGCCGTGTTTTGCTTATTTATTAGTTTTTTTTCCTTTGCTTCTTCAGTCCGAGCTTTCGCGATTTCGCCGCTCGGACTGCGGGGGAGTGTTAGAGATTAAATATGAGCCAAGCCCGGCTTGTGGGTTAGGTCCATTAGGGTTTGTACTCTATATATTTGGGTGAATAATACATTGATACCCACAGGTTTACAATGTAATCTTACACCATGTAAGAAGATATAAAACCCCGTCAAAACTCTTATCTCCATCATTCTAATGTCGGCCGCCATGAGCCGCTTCTCAAAACCATATCTCATCATCTTTCTCAAAACCTAATCTTCGGCCGTCATGAGCCGTTGAATCAAATCTCTCAATATTCATTCTCAAAACCTAATCTCTCAATATTCATTCTCAAAACCTAATCCTTAGCCTCCATGAGCCGCTCCTCTCTCTTTTCAAAAAAAAAAAATAAATAAATAAAAAATCACATCTCTCTTTCAAAATTGTGATTTTATTTTAAAGATATATCTTTACAAATCGATGCCAGCGCCATCCTTATTGCTTGTTAAAAATCAACGTCTGCATGTTTTTTTATTTTGTTTTGCTATCTCTATGTTTCTTTTGATTTACTGGTTCTTTCACAAATCACACTCTATCATGTTATTAAGGAAAGGTTGTTAACAAGAATCATTCTGAAGCAAGTAGAAGAGCACAACAATCATATCAAGGTTTCAAAGGATTCGTTGCCGATTCAAGAATAAGTAGATCTGATTTTTGGGAAGCTTATAGCAGTACCAAGACTTTGAAGATCTTTATCTACGTAAAAATAGTTTTTGCATTAATTGTTATCATTTTGTTTCAGTTTCGAGCTTTCACGATACTCCGCTCAAACTGCCGGGGAGTATTAGTGGATAGATATCGGCCCAAGCCCGTGTGTGGGTTAGGGTCCATTAGGGTTTTAGTATTATTTGTCATTTGTACTCTATAAGTAGTGAATCATCAATAAAGCTTAACCCACGGGGTTTTATATCTTCTTACACACATGCGGAAGCGATTACATATCATATAATCATAACATGCATATAATTAATTGAACATAAAAGTAAACAAGAATGTACCTTGCAATGCTTCCAATAAATAGAATGCAAAACACCAATCCAAGATCAACCTAACAAAGGTTGAATCTATGTTCCTGTACACACGTCTCAAACAAGCTACTTGACAAGCTAGGTCACACGATCAGAACCGTGTCGTAGAAGTGAAAAACTCAAAACCGAATCAGCCCTAGAGAAGGGATTCGGTCGAGAATGGCTAGCAAGGGTTTGGATATGATTTCTTTCACTTGAATGAGAAAAGAAAACAATGAAAAACCTTTGTATTTATAGTGGATGTAAGCCTAGGGTTAGGAGACAAAACTAAATATAGAGAATAAATTGTTTGTCTTAAAACCAAAACTTACACCACAAACACATAAATGTTCCCTCAAAGGGGCGGTCTATTGTATTCCCAAAATATTTTTGGGACACAATATTTTGTTTCCACTTTTACTAGTTAATGCCCGTTAGTTATTTTCCATTAAATACTTAACGGTCGTTATTCACGGTTATTAACACTCGTTAACTATTTAACTATGTTTAATAAAAAGGATAACTAAATAATAAAATAGCTCTAAACGTTTGTGTGCAATCCCATAGTCTCGAGTTCGATCCTAACACACGACTATTTAAATTATGTCCACAAACTAACAGCTCCCACATGGACTATTTCAAATATCGTGATCACAACGATTAGCGTCTAGCTACACGTCGATGCCTCTAGTACGTTCTCGAGTAAGGTCTCTTGGAAAAACCTTTTAATGATTAAACATCATTATTATTATCCTTTCGTTCCTTAATACACGTTAATAAGGATATGGATCTCAGTCATTCCTTAATTAACAATTTCTTTTCGTTCATTGATTAATAAAGATTACCAAATATCAATTTGGGTGCGGCCATACATACATCTTTAATTAATCCCACGAGGGGCCCAGATGTATTAATACTCCAACAAAATATTGAAGGAAACAAATCCCATATTGACTAAAAGCGAAAATCATGATTTTTGCAACACTTCTGAAATCAAATCCGTATAGCTACCAGTTACGAAATAGCGTCAGATTTATTCACAAAAATGCACTAGATCCACAATGTTCTTGGTTTCTCAGGTCGAAGGATAACTATTTATGATAGACTAAATGACAAAGATCCATAAAGTAATATCATATAAGTTGGGATCAGTCCTATATCTCGATTCATCGAATATCATCTAAATTTGGTATGTAATCACATCAAGTATACTTTCAAGTCATACTCCCACCAAACTTTAGATTTATCTTAATTTAATATTATTCCCATATCATTAATCGACAACAGACAATTTAGAATAAATTAATATTCATGGATTAAACATGTAAATACAGGACACAATATATTATAAATGAAAACAAACTTACCCAGTAATTTAATTTATTATAATAATCGTTTAACATCCCTTATCCAAATACTAAATAGATCAATGAATGAAAATTTAGTTCATTCCTAATGCCTTTAAGTAATGACCTTCATACTTGTTTGGCAAAGCTTAAATCAACTAACTTGACCTATGAAATTTTGAGAATACTTATTTCAAGAATTCAATAATTTGAAGTTCTTGTTTATGTGCATTCAGATAGATTTGATATTGCCACATAATATTCTTAAATTGTGAGACATCCCAGATCACCAATTTAAAACTTCCAAAATACCTTTGAAGTTTAAAGTATTCTAATTCTTTATTGTATAATGCAACTTTAATCAATACGTCATCTTCAAAAATACCATAATTAATATTGAGTGTTACCTCAGTTATATCTTTTCAAGTTTGATAACTTGTCAACAAAGATATAGTTCGTAAACTATAATATCTATTATGTAATGTTTGACACCACCCAAACTACCAAGTTTGTTGGCTATGATAATTTGCACAACCATTGAAAAATTATTCATTTATAGAATGTGGAAGCATATCCAAGATTGAGGATGTCATTCTATATCCAATTATATTCTTTCAGAATATACATTACTAAATTTATTTAATAACTTTCAAATAGATATTAATGTAGTCAAATCATCATGCAATTAAGGCATGACTAAATACAACATGAACTTGAAGTACATATAATCTAGGAACCAGATTTAGACTTCTTCAAGTCCTACATATCCATATTAGGGTCTACCTCATGGCATATCATGTCGTGTTAGATTCTTTTACCGCACTTTAACACCCCCAACTTTACACGCAGCGAAATACATCTTTGGGTGCTAAACAATGATACAACAACACATAATTTATAAAGAACGACTCGAAAAGAGACGTTTTAGATTTATCGTTCCTAAAACATTTGTCAGAGTAGCGTAGTCCCGAGTAATCGTTACCAAAAGATAAGTTAAAACAACATATTAGTTTGTTTTAAAAATGGAACGATAAATAAATCAAAGAGTTTGAACAACATAGCAGTGCACAACTTCATTCTCGTGACCTCCAAGCTTCCACTTCTTGATTACCTGAAATACATGTGACTAAAACAATCAGCAAAAATGCCGAGTGAATCTATAGGTTTATGTAATCAATTTGAACACAAGCAAAGATTATAAGTTTGTGGCATGCTTATAAGCATCAAATAATAATTTGCATCAACAATGATAATTGTATATAGCATAAATTGCAATAAGCTCATGGAACCGAGCCCTTAGACACTCCCTTTAGAGGTCTGATAAGACAGGAGATTTATTAATTGTCGGTTACCTCTAGATTAATGGTACATTGCCTTATACTTGACTTCTCAATACAATATGCTCAAACAGTGTGGAGGTCAGGCCTAAGCTTCTATGAAAAGTCCACAAAAACTGAACCGGGGCGGCTTCCCCCATAGATCTATTAATTGTACTAGCGGTTAACCCATCATAGGTTAATTAACGGTCCATAATTGAGGTTTTAACAAAGGCAATCACTTAATGCAATTTAAAGGCAACCACGGGTCCATTCATAAAGGGACAAAGCATACCATAAAAATCTTGTGTTCTAAGTTTATAAAACATGTATTCCCCCTCGCGGGTTTAAAATCATTTAATAACTAGTATAAAGCGAGGCTATAGACTCACCTTAGCCGATAGTGGTAATGAGACGATCGCCGACGATAGATGATGCCTTTCAAACACGAGAACCGCAACCTATCAAATGAGGTGCGTTCATTAATAATAGACTCGAGAAATAAACCATACATAAGAATATAAAACTCGACTCATAAAATCACGACAAAATCGAGAGAAAACGATACAAGTGATACTATTACACTCTCCTATATATTCATTTTATTATTCTACGCCTTTAATAAAAATCTGCCGGAACATACCGAATGTCCAAGCCGTTTTCCCATATTTAGACATATCAACTTTTTATGATACTACTCAGAGAACTCACTTACTATATTTAGAAAGTCCTCCCAAGAGCCCATTAAAAGATTTTACTTCTAAAGTTCCCTGCCCGACTCATCTTTGAATCACAAAATCCGGACAGTTTAGCGACCTTGACTTACGAAACCATTTTGACCATTCTAAACAACTCCATTTGTAAAACCGCCACTTGATTCTAAAAATAGACTCGAAATACTAAACTTGGAGCCTGAGAACAGCCCTTGAATCTTTTTGAAACTCATTTTATAGTCCCCGAGATTCGATCCAAATATCGACAACAATTTTCGGATTGTGTCGACACTCGTCTCCCGGTACACGAAAATCAAACTAGTGTATCTTCCACCTCGTTTGGAGTTGGAAGGCCTACTTTATATCAAATCGAAGCTAACGAAATTCTCTACGACATAATCCCATAATAACAAACTATATTCAGACTTAAGATTTCCGAAAATGAGCTCAAACCTACTGCCCAAAATTGACTATTAAAATCTCTTGCAAAATCATGTTTTTGATCAAAACCAACTTTTATCATCAACCTAAGCCCCTAATATCATTATAAACCATTCCTAACACTTGTATCATCATCAAAATCAAAAACCCAAAAATTAAAAATCAACTTTTTAACAAAAACATAGCATGAAAATCTTTTGATCATCATTACTAACACATGCATACAACAAATTTGGATTAAACATCACAAATTTTTCTTGAAAAAAATTAATATGGTTGCATGTATGAAAATTTTATACCAAATTGTAGCCCTTGTGATTTCTAGGATGGTACTTGGCTTGATTTTGGAAGATTCAAACTAGAACTTGAGAAAATTTGATGAAATTGAAGGGTGGGGGTGTATGGCTAAGAAGAAAAAAAAGAAAGGAGGAAGATGAATTTTGTTTGTGAATTTTAAAATGAAAAAGAGATAGTGGAAAAATTATATATAGTGTGGGGTTAGGGTAGTTTTTGCCAATTTGTGATAGTTTTGGTCCAAAATGTAAATATTAGTTAGAAAGCGGGAAATGACTAAAAGTTAATTTTACAAATATTTACGGGACTCGGGTTTCGTAAAAATACTTAAAAGTTTAAACGCACACGAAAAATAATAATATAACGACTCGATACGTAATTGAAACGATATCGTCGAAAATATTAAATATCGAAACGATTGATAACAAAATATAAAATTGTGGGCATCCGTCGGTATCGCGATCACTAGTAGTCCTCGTTGCTCGTCAAAATATTAAAATAAAATATTTAATATCGGTTTCAACTTAAACCGTTAAACATAATAATATTTAATATTATAAAATACTTCAAAAATATTTGAAAATAGAATTAAATTATGACCTTATTTTTACGGGTTTTACATCCTCACCACCTTAAGGGAGCGACGTCCCGGCGCTCAACTCGCCTCATACACGAGTTGTTCACTACCCGGAAGGATGACGACATTCCTTAATAAGAAGTCCTTACGTTCCCACGTGAATCTCGATCCACGATCTCCACTGGTTCTTTTACAAAACGCAACTTGTTGTCAAGTGGTATCTCACCAAAAAGGAATAAATAAATCCTTATCCACCAGTCACCCGTCAAGTTCGACACATGAAAATTTTATGAATCACACAAAGCTCATTCGACAACAAGAATAGGTGACAGGATTTTCGGGTAAGTCCAGTTAAAAAAGAATGTTGCAATTTAAAGGATAGCCACTGGCCGGATAGCCATGGACACACATCAAAAAGAATTAACAAGAAAACATTTTCGTCATCGGAGGGTGCTCACACGCGGGTCCTTACTCAAAAGATAATACACAGACACCATCTCACTTTCGCCAACGCGCATTAAAGTCTCAATAAACATCGTCGTTGAAAGTCAAAAAGGTATTACATAATATATGTTCTACATGATCGGACGTCATCGGATGATGCCGTCTCAAGTTCTCACAACTTACGATCATTTGACTAAATCACATACCACATAAGTACATAAAAATAAAAGGTCGAACAATAACATCAAGTATAGATTTCCATCGTTAATCATCGAGAAAACCTTGAACGAACCCTTGATAATAACCACTTGATCACAAGAGTCTTCCCACTTGCGGTGTCGGCTTCAACATGCTCCTCGAGGTTTTAACAAATTTATTAACTCCATTCATTAAGAGATTCGGTCCTCAATCACTCCACAAGTACACGCATAAATCCTGGTGACACTTATCGTTTCTTCTTATACACTGCTTCCCGAGATTCATTTTAAACTCAGAATAAAATAGTAATCTTCAATACGAGGAACATATCGAGATAAAAATGACTTCAATAAACGCATAAACGAACAAGATGTGGTAAAATGATTTAAGATTAACGATCGACGAGGGATCTCGAATCACGTAACCGTAAAACATAATAATTCGCAATACTAGAAAAAAATGAGAGCGAAGAATGAATTAAATATTAACATTAAAATAACGTTTGTCACAATTATCCGTCCCGGATTTGGTATTACCTTAAAACTCAATTGAGATACTTTCTTGATAAAGATGATATATTAAAGATAGAAGTTAAAGAACTTTATAATTTATTTTGGTTGTCTTAAGAATCTTTGAAAGAATGACATGAATTTATTAGTTAAACTCATATTGATGGTTACAATTAGAAAATATAATTTCTAAATTAAATCACTATTAGGAATATAAATTAAACCGGTAATTTCATTACATTTAAAGTAAAGTATGATAAGTCACTTACTTTAAAAGATAAAAACATAATTTCAATTTAAACATTAGTTTTAGTTATACAAAATATGATGTATAAATTTGACCTTTTACATGTGATGGTTATTTCGATAACTGAGAATCATTGGAAAAATGTATAAAAGTTCCATAAAATTTTTATAATACCTTGTAGGAATACATAAAGGTGTTTATCATTCCAAAATAAATATGGGTTACATTTGGGTTTCGAAATGTGACAAGATAACAAACGAATACCAATGGAAATAATAGTCAACAATTAGTACGAAATCAATGGTACAAAAGGGGACGAAGAAAATGTCGTATGAATTCTTAAAGAGAATAATAAAATAAAGGCGTTGATGGTAAGACGATAAGAAATAATAGATTAAACAAGTTGTCAATTTTGTTAGTGCGGTTGATGGTTCACCAATATCAGCTCGTTAACTTAGCGATGGTCGATACATGATCGGAAATAAAATCCATACAAAAATTTTAATCAAAGAAAATTCCTAATAATCACTTGTAATTAAAACAAATCAAATGAACGATGTTAGTGTTTAAAGAGAGAAGTCAAAGTACGGTTCACAAGAGTGGATTTCGAGACAAACGAGAGTGACGGACGTCATCCCGGATATACGGAAATCAATCTAGTGATATTTCATTATTCACGTGCGGAGACATTCCAAAGATCTACCCAGTCGCATAAAGAAGATTGGACGAGAAGGAAGGATAAAACATCGAGACTTTCAAGTCATTTACCAACAGTCAGTAATTAGACGAACAGTCAACAGAAATAAGTTATAAGATAAAATGAAGTAACAAGTGGAAAAACGATCGTCGAGTAAAAACGTATTCGTAAGTGCGTAATTAGTTCAAGAAAAGGCAAGAAAACGTATGCGGATGCATATAAATTGCACTACTTGCATAAAATATAAAGGTTTTCAAAACTTCTTTTCACTTTATTTCATTTTATTTATCTTTATCATAAATACAAGTAAAAAGTTCTTTATTATCAAGATTTTTAAGGTGACTACTATTCAGCCTAGCATGGCTCCATCTAAATTAGACATAGGTGATCAGGCCATGTATAATTTAGGAATAGCAATGCAGTGCTCAGTTTCGTCGAAAAGTATTACGTTTCTTATGTTTATATATAAACCATGCCATTTGTAAAATGGAATTTAAAAATAGTTTATAAATTTATAGGATACAAGTAATTTGTGAGATAATCAATAAGCAACTTTTAATGTTACGAAAAGTATTTTATAAGACCAAAGTAAAAACAATTGGTGAAAATAATCGTAAAACAATATTAGATTTATTTATAAGGTGACATTATACCAACGTATAAAGTAGCCAAAGGTTTGTAAAAAGTAGCAAATAGCAGCTCATAAAACAACCAATGAAATGGTTACGAGTTGTTAAGGTTTCAAAAGGTTATAAGGTTAGACGGAAATGCCATGAGACACGTGATGAGAATGTCGAAGAAGAATGTGAAGGCAAAACTTCAAAACTCAACCCAAGTCAGTGGAAGGTTAGAAGAAAACGAAAATAAAATAACATCGAATGACAAATGAGTCATATATATAAAAAGAATAAAACAATCCAAATGTGTACTCATCGTAAGCTACACGATACATACATGCTTTTAAGAAAATATATTATTCGTTTTCAAATTACACCATTAATCTGGTAATTGCTAATCCTGTAATGTTTCTATTTTTAATCATTTTCACATGCAACTAGTATTAGTTAGTTGTAAAATAATATTCGTTAAAATTTTAAGATCTCAAATGAACTCAAAACTTCTTAGAAACGTTTAAAACCCATGTTCTGAATTTTTCTATCAAATTTAACTTTTAATTTGAGCCGATTAATTGACTCGATAAACGACATCTCCAAGACTCGGAGTCTAAAGCATTTTGATACAAAACGACGTTTCAGACAACTTTCTAATTTTGCCCGAGACCTGAAACCCAATGTAAAATGACTAAAATACCCCTGCAAGTTCTGTGCCGGTTTGACTATTTTATTTTAAAAACACAGGTTTTACTTTTAAGTTTTGACCTGTTTATACTGTCCCTACAATTTCTCCATTAAATATATTTTTCGACACTTTCTAACGGCTCAAAAAATATATATATACACACATGTCTTGTGGATTTTACAACAATGAAAAATAAATCTCATAATGAGCATCAAATAAAATATAGCATAATTAATGACACAATATGCTTCAAGGTATTCAACACGAAATTTAGGAAGCAAAACGGTGAAAGAGGTTCGTAATTTAGATTTCAAAGTGCAAAGTAGGCAAATCTCCTTGGTGCCATGATTCTCCAAAAACACAAAACATAACAAGAAAAGAATGGAACATTAACGAGTTGCGTTACGGGAGCAAGAAGGTTAATGAAAAACAAATGATACAAATTTTATAGAAGTAAAATCGTATCCCAATCTAGCGCCATAATCTAGACGATGATTTATAAAATGACGATGACGTTACCGAGGTATAAGCGAACAATTCACTTCAGAGTCGATACATATAAATGTCAACGAATTAAATCTTCGCATGTCGTGTAAAACGATAAAAAAAATCAACAAAATATTAAGAAAAACCATGATATTATTCAACACGATTATAAGAAGTATTTCAAAATGTGTGACTCACACGATAGCGGTTAGTCTTTTCTAGGGACACATTGAGCTACACAATGGTCTAGAGATTACGTTTCAAGACGTCCAAGCACAAACAGCCGAAAGACGATTTGGATATCTATATAAATATCACAAGGGTTAAACAATAAAAGTAACGCGCGCAGATGAAGGTATGTAAGGTCATAATATAAAAATTTTGCAATATAGGCAATTTAAATACTTCAAAAATAAATACAGAAAGATCTTGAAAATTCAACGAATTTATTTAAGTTAATCATTAATAAATGATAAACTTTTATCGAAAAGTTTAACGACATAAATATATATCGATAAAGGATTATAGTATTTATTTAGAAATACTTAGCAATAAGGCATACATAATAATGTATACTAAAGTTGTAATCCCAGAAGTAGCTTGAACCTGAAGTCACGCGAAATCATGTGCACCGACTCTTTGAAAAATAAAACCGACAGTTATAGTTTAGGTTTTTAGAAAAAGACCTAGTTCTTTATAACTCATGGCTCTGGTACCAATCTTTAACACCCCCAAATTTACACGCAGCGGAATACATCTCTGGGTGCTAAAAAATGATACAACAACACATAATTTATAAAGAACGACTCGAAAAGAGACGTTTTAGATTTATCGTTCCTAAAACATTTGTCAGAGTAGCGTAGTCCCGAGTAATCGTTACCAAAAGATAAGTTAAAACAACATATTAGTTTGTTTTAAAAATGGAACGATAAATAAATCAAAGAGTTTGAACAACATAGCAGTGCACAACTTCATTCTCGTGACCTCCAAGCTTCCACTTCTTGATTACCTGAAATACATGTGAGTAAAACAATCAGCAAAAATGCCGAGTGAATCTATAGGTTTATGTAATCAATTTGAACACAAGCAAAGATTATAAGTTTGTGGCATGCTTATAAGCATCAAATAATAATTTGCATCAACAATGATAATTGTATATAGCATAAATTGCAATAAGCTCATGGAACCGAGCCCTTAGACACTCCCTTTAGAGGTCTGATAAGACAAGAGATTTATTAATTTTCGGTTACCTCTAGATTAATGGTACATTGCCGTATACTTGACTTCTCAATACAATATGCTCAAACAGTGTGGAGGTCGGGCCTAAGCTTCTATGACAAGTCCACAAAAACTGAACCGGGGCGGCTTCCCCCATAGATCTATTAATTGTACTAGCGGTTAACCCATCATAGGTTAATTAACGGTCCATAATTGAGGTTTTAACAAAGGCAATCACTTAATGCAATTTAAAGGCAACCACGGGTCCATTCATAGAGGGACAAAGCATACCATAAAAATCTTGTGTTCTAAGTTTATAAAACATGTATTCCCCCTCGCGGGTTTAAAATCATTTAATAACTAGTATAAAGCGAGGCTATAGACTCACCTTAGCCGATAGTGGTAATGAGACGATCGCCGATGATAGATGATGCCTTTCAAACACGAGAACCGCAACCTATCAAATGAGGTGCGTTCATTAATAATAGACTCGAGAAATAAACCATACATAAGAATATAAAACTCGACTCATAAAATCACGACAAAATCGAGAGAAAACGATACAAGTGATACTATTACACTCTCCTATATATTCATTTTATTATTCTACGCCTTTAATAAAAATCTGCCGGAACATACCGAATGTCCAAGCCGTTTTCCCATATTTAGACATATCAACTTTTTATGATACTACTCAGAGAACTCACTTACTATATGTAGAAAGTCCTCCCAAGAGCCCATTAAAAGATTTTACTTCTAAAGTTCCCTGCCCGACTCATCTTTGAATCACAAAATCCGGACAGTTTAGCGACCTTGACTTACGAAACCATTTTGACCATTCTAAACAACTCCATTTGTAAAACCGCCACTTGATTCTAAAAATAGACTCGAAATACTAAACTTGGAGCCTGAGAACAGCCCTTGAATCATTTTGAAACTCATTTTATAGTCCCTGAGATTCGATCCAAATATCGACAACAATTTTCGGATTGTGTCGACACTCGTCTCCCGGTACACGAAAATCAAACTAGTGTATCTTCCACCTCGTTTGGAGTTGGAAGGCCTACTTTATATCAAATCGAAGCTAACGAAATTCTATACGACATAATCCCATAATAACAAACTATATTCAGACTTAAGATTTCCGAAAATGAGCTCAAACCTACTGCCCAAAATTGACTATTAAAATCTCTTGCAAAATCATGTTTTTGATCAAAACCAACAACTTTTATCATCAACCTAAGCCCCTAATATCATCATAAACCATTCCTAACACTTGTATCATCATCAAAATCAAAAACCCAAAAATTAAAAATCAACTTTTTAACAAAAACATAGCATGAAAATCTTTTGATCATCATTACTAACACATGTATACAACAAATTTGGATTAAACATCACAAATTTTTCTTGAAAAAAATTAATATGGTTGCATGTATGAAAATTTTATACCAAATTGTAGCCCTTGTGATTTCTAGGATGGGACTTGGCTTGATTTTGGAAGATTCAAACTAGAACTTGAGAAAATTTGATGAAATTGAAGGGTGGGGGTGTATGGCTAAGAAGAAAAAAAAGAAAGGAGGAAGATGAATTTTGTTTGTGAATTTTAAAATGAAAAAGAGATAGTGGAAAAATTATATATAGTGTGGGGTTAGGGTAGTTTTTGCCAATTTGTGATAGTTTTGGTCCAAAATGTAAATATTAGTTAGAAAGCGGGAAATGACTAAAATTAATTTTACAAATATTTACGGGACTCGGGTTTCGTAAAAATACTTAAAAGTTTAAACGCACACGAAAAATAATAATATAACGACTCGATACGTAATTGAAACGATATCGTCGAAAATATTAAATATCGAAACGATTGATAACAAAATATAAAATTGTGGGCATCCGTCGGTATCACGATCACTAGTAGTCCTCGTTGCTCGTCAAAATATTAAAATAAAATATTTAATATCGGTTTCAACTTAAACCGTTAAACATAATAATATTTAATATTATAAAATACTTCAAAAATATTTGAAAATAGAATTAAATTATGACCTTATTTTTACGGGTTTTACACGCACAAATAAACATTTATGTTCAAGGTTATGTATATCTTATTTTCTAAACCTTTAAAGTGAAATTTCATCCCAAAGCTAAACCGAAATTGGCATTTATTTTGTATGAAACTTACTTTCTTATCATATACAATTTAAGAAAATAATCATAATACTCCCACTAGCTTCCAAGAATAATTAGGAATTACCTTACTTCAATTTCAAATCTTAACATTGATTTTAAAATTAAAACATAAGAATAATCTCTTAGATGCACACATTTATCCACTCATGGATAATTACACTTAATACACTCCAAAGATTTATTTGAATTAATAAAATTCTTTTGATTACTTATCGTCCTCGCTTAAGTAGTCATTCAAGAAAGAGTTCATATAAATTCAATTGTCAAATAGTATGACAATCATAATCTTTATATATTTAATGTGTTTTAGGAAATAATATTCAATCACATTTAATTGCTTAAGCGTGATTTATTTTCTAGCCAAAATTACATACATTAAATATGTGTACAACTTTGTCCATATGATTTCAAACACAAAGATTAAAACGTCTAAGGTTACTTTCTCTTTGTAGAAACTCATCTTTACTTTCTAGTCAAACTATCAAGATAAACCAAATCATCAAGATTGATTATCTTATTTGGACAACATCTATGTCATTCATAGTATGAGTAATTTTACCCAATTCTTCATTTGGTAACAAAACATAATTATATTATGTAACTCATAATTCTCAGCATATTAATAGCATATCTGAGATATCCTTGCGGATCTATGACTAAAACTCGTTCATCAAGAGTAGTAGCATTTACATGCCTACCTCATGATAATTACTATTGTATCTTAGAAGATCATATACCTTGTAATTTTATCTTTCCAAGATCAAAACTCCCACTTGCTTTTAGTAATTAAAAGTTAACCTTTAAATACTTAGCAAAAATAAATCAACATTTCAAAGTTATCTTTTGGGATACTACAAGTACAACGACAATTCATTTAGTTTGTTAATAACCCACTTCTTAAGTAGTTCAATCAAATTCTGAATTTCAATTTAAGATATAATGTGATTCATCACATTCCATATATAATGATATCTTAATTAATCTTCTTAATCCGAGTCCTACTCAACTTTCTAACCATGAAAACTTTTGGAAGAAAGAAGATATATTTATCTCGAATCAATCAATATATTGAAAGTTCGATTTACCCAACTTTAAACTTCCAAAATACATTTGAAGTATTTTATTAGGATTAATATTGTAGATCAATCTAACAATATTCAAGATAAATATATATCTTTAGGTTTTCCTATTTAACAACTAATACAAGTTAATAGTATAATAGTTTCCAAACCATTTTGCATGTTTTATAAGGTTTCATTTCAAGTTAATTAACTACTAGTCTATTTATGTAATTCTGATGCTACATAAATATTTATCTTATTAGTATAAGATTACTTTATGTATTTAATATCATTCAAGGGAATTATCCAACTTAAGAAACTGCAAAATAATCCACGCCCGATCTCACGACATATGGATATTTTACCCTTGTGATTGCAATTTAGTCCAATCTCTCACATGACTAAATCCAAACTACAAGTGTTTCTTAATTTGAATGATATGTATACATTATCATAATCTTTATTATCACAATGACACAAGTTCTAACTTTCATCTAATATATATATCAGATTGTTAGTCTCTTAATTTGAAGTCAAGAGAATCATCATATCTTTATGAGTTGTTTCTTGCACACAATGTATAATTCTCCCACTTGTGCATGGAACAATCTCATATAGTAGATAAACATAACGTCTAACGTTTGTCTATTATAAATATGATTGTGTCATTATATATTTATCATTTCGAGTAGATGCAGAACCACTTAATTATCAAGAATCAGTTTATGACTATCCTTGGAAACATAAGTGTAAAACTTTCTAAAGTAATTCTAGATACACTCTAGGGATCATATGGGTAATTGCCAAGCGAATAAACTTGTAACTCCCACAAAATCAGATAACGTTATAATAGTCTAGAATTGTATAACAACATAATACTCCCACTGTGTGACAATCCGTCAATTTATGGTTGATAATTTATTTTCAAATATTATTTAAAAACATTATTTTAATGTTACAATATGAACTCACTTATTTTTGGGAAGAAATTTGGATTTACGTCTTGGAGTAGCATCGACTACGTCTAAACCGGAGGATTCAACGTTACGTGCTTACGTTTACATACACCGTCTTTGGAGACAGTCCGACATTTCAGAAAATAAATTTATCCATGAATATTATTTTGGAGTTTTAAATTGGTGTTGGTTCATAAACTCACAAATTTACGAGAAGAGATTAGGACTTTCGATTTTGTTTTAACGTCCTTTACGACTAAACCGGAAACCTTAGGATTACGTATTTACGTTTTCGAACTCCGTTTTTGATGAGACAATTTTTATTGGATTCGTTTTGTGCCGTTGATTCATAATTTATAAAAACATTTTTCGTAAAACGACCTGAGGGCACGCAAATCGAGGAAACTAGAATCGAGGAATACCCGTAAATTAGTGGGATGAGACAAGATTAATCTTGCCCCACCCCACTAGCATGGGATGGCCAAAAGGGACACCACATCAAAGATGTGGCACCCTTGTAAACTACTAGCTTACACTTGTAAGCTTAGCCTAATTTTTAAGGCAACTTTCCATCAAAACCACTTGCACAAACAAAACCATTTCTCATTCATGCAAACCACCTCAAAATCCTCTCATATCTCTCTCTTAGTTCGTCCATAGCTCACCCTAAACACCCTAATTTGATCAAAATTAACCACAAAATCTCATGTTATTCATATACATGTTGATGCCCTTTTGAAGCCCTATTGATTGGTGCAAGTTATAACATCCAAGGAGGAGTTTCCATGGAGTCTTGAGGCTGATTTTCCACAAGGAGTTTATGAAGATTGGTGATCATGAAGATGGTCTTGGTGCATCACAAGTATCTCCATCAAAATCCATGTTTTGATCACAACCTACATCATCATGGTGGTATAAAGATTGTCCTCCTCATCTTCTTATTATTTTGATTATGTAAACATGTATTTTATTTCCTATTGTATATGTATATGATGATTATATGATGATAAAAATGTTATGTGGGGATTTGGTGTTGATAAATATGATTAAAAAGGTGAAAAACTATAAGAAACAAGGTTAAAATCTTGATTAATTTACATGGCTGTATAAAACAGTAAAGAAACATGTTATGAACTGATAAAATGATGAAGTAGAATTGATATACAGTAAGCTATGAGTCTTGTACACATGTGAGAGTTGGCCATGCAATGGAATCAAAGTAATGAGTGAGATATGATCAAAACAAGTTTAAGATACAAATCTGAGTTCACTATTTTGGACGATTTTTAGAAAATATTTAGAAGATTATTCAACAGTAGCTGTAGGTGAGTTAAATGTAGCACATATCATGTAGTTTATGTGATAAAAATTTGAGCTTTTATCTCCATATAGAACTCAAGATATGGCAGTTTTGGTGAAAGTGAAGATAAAAATCAGATTTTGGAAATTAAAGAATAATACTATTATATAAGCACTCAAAATTTAAATAGTATAAAATATAAATTAAAACCCAATAACTTATGGATTCTATTTATATAAATATGTAAAAGATGGAATAAGTGTATGAATTATAAAAATGGTAACTTGTTAAGTTTTATAAGATATAAAACTATAAACATGATTTTTACGACTTTTTCGGCTATTGCCGTAAAATTAACGTTTTTGTTAAATAAAACTTAGATAGTTGGACCCGTCTAATGAAAACTTTATAAAACTTATATAATGATATATAGACATGTATAACAAGTAAAAACCGATAAAACCCGAATTATAGGGCATACAGACATTAACGAGCTAAGTAAACATATTGGACTAATACTTGGGCTAATAATTGGACTAAATAAGATAAACACTCATAAAAAGAACTTATTGGGCTTAACCCATTTGGGCCCAACTTGTAAAGTTTAAGTACTGATAATATAAGTACAAAATGGATTAAAATAAGTTAAATAACTTATAATAAGCTTATTGGACTTAAGACACGTAAATGGGTAAAACTAGTAAACTAATATAAAAGTTATCGACATATAACACTAAAATGAGTAAACGAGAATATGTAAACCCACTTGATCATCATATATATATAATCATCATATGTATACATAATTGTTATTTTTATAAAGTCATTGGACAAACGTCTAAGACCGAGTATTATTTGTCTAGGTTTCCGTGATTGAAGCACGTATCGTACGTCCGAATTGCCGATAACCCGCCTTCCCATATCAACGTGAGTTCATAGCCTCGCACTCTTTTAAATGTTTTTATAAATGTTTTATAAACCCACGAGGGAGATAACATGTTAGTTTTTATTAAATAGGACACCATTTGTCCCGATTGTTTGTTTATTGATTTTGGACCCGAATGATTGAATGACCCGATAAATGATTAAAGGACCCGATAGATGAAATCAAATGGATTATTAAAGTTAGGTTATGTCACTAAAAGTCCCATTAGCATGAATTGTGAACTACCTGGATTTGGTAGACGCGTATGCATTTAATAGTACTATTTGGGGACGATCACCCCAGTTCGCGCCTTGACGGTTGATCCCCGTCGTGCCACATTGATTGGTAAGCGAATTTATGTATGAGAAGATTTCCATAGCGTGACCTTTGTGACGACACGCTACTTTAGATGGGCAAAAATTGGTATCGGGTTAGCTACCCGTTGTTGGTTTAGTAAGGTAACAGTGTCATGCGGCTTATAATAATCCAAAATTTACAAAATACTAATAGACGCTCCGAATTTACGATGTATTGCCTGACTAGCAATACAGGGTCATACTATTGATATTATGTTTGTGTTTTGGTTTTCATAACCATATTCATATAACGGTTTTTATATGATTTTATACAACGTCATAAGACGTATTGTATGATGTTTTTACGACATTGGCTCGTATAATGATTTTTACGGCAAATGCCTATATTATGATTTTTGATAAAGATTTGTATAAAATGACTTTGGCTATTTTATGGCCTATTAAAATGATTTGTACAAGATGATTTTCAGTAATAATTTTATACTGATATTATATTGATGGATTTTATTAAACTCTATGAATTCACTCGGCGTTATCGCTGACCTTTTCTTTTAACATGTTTTATCTCAGGTACTTGAAGGTAATTCTCGAGAAGACGACAAGAATTCATGGCCCGCACTTAAACAATATTTTTCCATTCAAAAACTTTGTAAAACTTTGTATGAAATAATATGACGTGGGACCGATGTAACTTTGATAATTATGAATGGAAATGATTTATTAATAAACGACGCGATTTTTATGCGTTGTCTATGATGTGAGTAATGTGCTATCCCGTAACACCAACTAGTCTTCCGCTGTACTGTGTTGTATAAATTTAGGGGTGTTACAGTTTGGTACCAGAGCTCTCGTTATCGAGAACGAAAGATTTTTAAAACCAAGGTTTTGAATAAAACCTTTCAAAATCTTTTAACTATAAACATTTTCTAAAGATGTCTAAAAAAAATCTTTTGACTATAACGGTGCCGAAGAATTCCCGAGTTACCGACAAGGCTAGACTGAGAAGTATTATTTTAATATATACATAACTTAGATTATATATATATATATATATGTGATGTAATTTTATTACATGATTGTTTGATGATTATTTTGATATTTATACGAGGTATTTATACGACGTAGATTGTCACAATATACCCTAAATCCCCTAGTAAATTAATCGAAGCTATTCTCGTAGGAATTCTAGCTATCCTAGATCTAAACCAAGTTGCGGATATTTATGATCCCAACAAATGGTTGATATTCGTAGAAATGTAGATATTAGTTGATTGTGATATTGAAAAAGAATTGGCGAGATTAAAACTGATATCGATGTCATGACAATCTTTCCTTATAGAGTGGAGTTTGACAAAACATTACCACCTAGAAAGATGTCATCTGATTCGTTGTCATCCAATTCTTAAATTGAAATCGAAAGGGTGAATGTTGCACTCGAGGCTGTTATTGGAACCATTACCCAAAAGCCTCATGCCACTAATACCTTTCCGAGAAGTCTAGTTGAATGATCAAGTCATTTCATATTAATGACTCATTTGATAATTGTTGTTGTAAGAGATATAGGATTGGAAATTAAGTGTTGTTCATATCGAGCTTTTATTGCCTATTCAGGCCTAAGAATAAGATTGAAAGTATTGGAGAATGAGGTAGGATGTCTAATTGAGTATAAAATTGGTTAAAAACTTGAATGAAGTAAAATTTAACCTATATGGAATATGAGATTATTAAGAGGAAGTCGTTAAGTTCTGTGATTGAATTATAAGGTTTTAAATGATTGTAGGTTCGTGTTAAGGGTTGTTCCTAGGCCATTGTCTAATAATGAGGATGCCCAGTGTCCAATAAATAAATTGAAGAAATCTTCTTCTGAATTGAGACCGATGGATCTTCCGGGACATGTGGAACACCTAATGACTCTTGTAGATTAGTATTCATTGTGGTATCTTTTAAGAATCCCTAACTTAACTGAGATATCAGTTGGTAGGATGAGTTCTGAGAATTGTATGACATAGTGACACGTAATGTGTTACGGTACAATTTTGACTTGTTTGTGATTAATAAAAAGACTACATTTGATTGCTAAATTCTACATGTATCGATGTTATCTATCTTTTCTTACTTCATCCTAATGTTCGCATTAGTGATGCAACCATTGAACAAGTACTCATCTCGATTTGAGTTACGTTGTGAATCATCCTTCGTGAGTGCCATCGAGGTCATGAACCTCATGATTATTTGGCTAAGCTCATTTCCTATCATATCGTAGTTAATTCTTGGTGAACAAGCTTTCATCACTCTTTTGCAGATCACTCATTGTTCTTATAAGACAAAACTGTATTCCTTTGAGAAAATTGAATCTTCATCACTATAAGGAATATTCCAAGTGATATTTATAAGTGATTGTTATCGAAATGAAGTTGTTTATAAAACACCTTGGAAAACCTAATTGTTTTCATAACAAAGAAAATATTTGCAAATTATTTTTTATTCTTATTTAAGAATTAAGCATGAAAATGTTTCTTCATAAACATGATGATAAAACTTTGACGAACTGAGTATTGCATCGTTAATCTTGAAATTGTATATAGTTGCGCGCCTACATACAATTTGGAATGGACCATGCAAAACTGATTAGTAGTCACCATAAAACTAATGAATAAACACTAAATTTTCTTTAAATATCGTGAAAGATTTAAATTTTATGAGATCTGCAAGAAGTGAAAATAGGGACATAGTGTTAGGGACACCTACATATGTGCCTGTGGCATCTATTCTTCTGAGTCGAATTTAGTCATCTGTGGAAATTGTCTTATTTAACAATTGACAATTTTTTCTTGTCCAATTCTCCCGTAGTGAGGTTCTTAGGAAAAGTATATGATTATCGAGTGTTGATACCCGACTGGATGTATTGACGTTCTTATCATTTCTTATGATTTGATTTCATTTGAATGACCTAGGTAACGATCCGAGGAGCTTTCGAATGCGTACTCAAATTATGAAAACATGGGATATATTCATATTCGTTTAATGTTTTCGTCTGTATCTGATTTGAAATTCTCTCGCGTAGATTATGCGTTGACCTTACTCTTTCAATAGTAGTTGTGTCTCCATATATCCTTGATTTGTGAAGGATTATGAGTTATTGTTGGTCTTTTGAGAAATTCACATCTTATCGACGGAAATGAAACTGGAAAGTTGTTAGTGCCAGTAAAATGGATTGATTGATTATGACGTGATGACATTGTCTTAATTGATGGGAACTCGAGTAGAATTCCCCTAAATGATAAGATGCTGATTATCAAAAGTGAACTAAATAATTCTTGATGGATGACCATATCCTGTATTTAAACTTAAAATTATACCGTGAATGGTTGTGAACTAGTTATAGATATTATAATCTAGAAGAACCTAATATGAATGTATTAAAAGATGTTTTGTTATCTAAAACTTTAGGAAGTATTTATTGGTGAATTACCTAAACTTTCGCCATTAAGGCAAGTTGAAATTGGTATTGATTATATTTCCGGTGCTGCACTTGTGGCTTGTGCACTATACATCAGCACCATCTAAATTAAAGGAATTACCGTACAACTGAGATAGTTGTCGGAGAAAGATTTTATTATACCAAGCCTGTCATCCTGAAGAGCTATGGTGTTATCATTCCTTATATTTATAGATTACTGTGACTGAGTAAATTGACAATCGAAAACGATATCCATAACTCAAAATGGAAGATTTGTTCGATCATTTACAAGGTTCTAGCGTATGTTTTAAAGATTTGATCCACGGCATGGTTATCATCAACTTCGCATCTACGAAAAAGATTATCTACTCCAATCACTACATCCGGTACTTGTAATGAACATTATGAGTTTCGCGTGGTGACGTTTGGATTGACTAATACACAGGTAGCATTCATAAATTTGGTGAATCACGTGTGTAGGCTGCAATTTGATAAATTCATGCTTGTGATCATTAGTGACCATTTGTTTGTTTACAAGAATAATAATGAGTTAATAATTAGTTATAAATTGCCCTGAATTGGCTAAACAATGAAAACCTATACCCTAAATAGTTAACATGTGATTAAGGACTTAATCCTTTACATAAAATGACCGTTGGATTAATAATGGTAAGATGTATGCATATAGACTCTTCAAAAATTAAGAGCCCTTTAAGACTTTGGATTTTACCAAAAAGAAATGGAAATATATTTTGACAAATGTTTTAACAAAGGATATTTAAGGGATTATTCCCTTATACACAAACCATTTAACTAAACTTCTGTTTAGGGGTAAATGTTTGTGTATACTTCTAGACAACTTAAGAAAAATTGAGGAAACTATATAATTTATGACTTGAAATTTGAAACGAAAATTTTTGCTTTTCAACTAAGAAAATTTTGACCAAAGTATAAACAAAGGTTTTTCGAACATTTACGAATCTTATTAATTATTTTTGATAAATCAACGAAAATCTTGTTAATTAAACTCAAATTTATTTTGAACATTTTATATAATTGGTCGAACTAAGAAATTTAAAACTTTTACGTTTACGCTTCATAAAAATTAACTAATAAATATTTAATTAATTATAATAATTAACGACGCTTTAGACGACGGAATGAGAAAAACGGATAAAAACGATAGTTAAGAAGAAACTAAAACTCAGAAAATGTGAAGAAATAATTTTTGAATAAATACGGTTATGATATTTATTTCATCAGGAAAGTGAACGTAATTACTGACGCATAATATAGAAAGAATATCTGAGTAAATTATGGACATGATAATTATATCATCATGAGAGGTGAATATAGATACCGACGCATTATGTAGAAAAGATAAAGAACCAATTAAAACATGTTCCTTAATAATGGAGGTGCAAAATAAAATTGCCGAACAATTTAAAATATAGCCGATGATTGTAAAAAGAGATAATATAGATAATAAAAAGAGGTTCGCGTCTAATGTGAACCATTAAAATAGAGAAACCAATAGCGTTAAATGTTTTAAAGGCCACTTGTGGTTGCCTAAATATGGTGATTGTGAGATATAGTTATGTTGGAATTTGTAAGTATAAGTATTCTATTTATGTCATTTATGACTAAAAGTGTCTTTGTCTGAAGAAGTTGTACTGATGGCAATTGTGAAGGCAGACATCGCCTCATACATTAGTAAACGTCTAGCTATTGCAAAGGTCATCATCTGAATTTGATTCGATTTGGGTCATCGTCGACAGACTGACCAAATCTTCTAATATCATTCCCGTTAATGATAAATGCAAAAGAGTTACGTAAACATAGTGTGCCTGTATCGAACATCTTTATCAAGATCCTCGCTTCGCAACTAATTTCTAGAGATTTGCTCAGAAATCATTAAGAACGAACCTTGATGAGAGTACTATGTACCACCCCAAATCGAAGGGGCGAGGTAAAGTAACAATACAAAATACTATAAACATTGTTTTATGATTGACCTTTGGTAATAGACCGTATAATCGTTTTCCTTTGGAAAGATTATCATTGATAATCATCGTATTAGGATCGAGATCTAATCTTGTTAGGATCTAAATCTTAGAGCATCTATAAGCAGGAGTTGAGATGAAGACACCCGACATACACCCATTGTGAGTTGGACATGTCTTTTAGGTTTAAGGTTTCCTATGATGGCGAACCTAACCTTGCAAAATACCCGACCCGCGAGATCTGAAATGATTGTTGAAATTAGGATTTGATTATTAACTGCCGATAGTGGGCAAGAGGTTATGTGAATATGAAATGTAGATCTTGAAAGTGCCAAATGGGTAGCGAAGTTATGCCACAATTTTTAACCTTGGAAAAATGAATTCATGATCTGACAAATCATGAGATATAAGTCCCTGTTGTATGGGACCATTGAGATGATGTAAAAGTTGGGATTGAAAGGCATATAAGCTGGATCTACCCTAGGACTTCAAAGACTGCGTGAATTATGTTTCGTAAATCAAACTTGATGGAATATCTATCAAGTGAAAATCTGATTGTTCTTAGTAAAGCTTAGATCGGCAAAAAGTTGCATTCATCAAAAACCCGTGAACATCATGGATAGAGAAAGTAAGTCAACATTAAGCCTGATCTTATTCCCGTAGTTATGTTTGATAGAACTCGCGTATTGTAATGAATTGCACTTGTGAGAAAAGACCGAATGTGGAGGAAATACCCACATGGATTTAACTCTACAAGAAGCGAGTAGTAAGGTAAGATGATCTTTGAGGACAAAGATCCTGTTTAGGGGTAAATGCTGTGACAATCCGTCAATTTATGGTTGATAATTTATTCTCAAATATTATTTAAAAATATTATTTTAATGTTACAATATGAACTCACTTATTTTTGGGAAGAAATGTGGATTTACGTCTTGGAGTAGCATCGACTACGTCTAAACCGGAGGATTCAACGTTACGTGCTTACGTTTACATACACCGTCTTTGGAGACAGTCCGACATTTCAGAAAATAAATTTGTCCATGAATATTATTTTGGAGTTTTAAATTTGTGTTGGTTCATAAACTCACAAATTTACGAGAAGAGATTAGGACTTTCGATTTTGTTTTAACGTCCTTTACGACTAAACCGGAAACCTTAGGATTACGTATTTACGTTTTCGAACTCTGTTTTTGATGAGACAATTTTTATTGGATTCGTTTTGTGCCGTTGATTCATAATTTATAAAAACGTTTTTCGTAAAACGACCCGAGGGCACGCAAATCGAGGAAACTAGAATCGAGGAATACCCGTAAATTAGTGGGATGAGACAAGATTAATCTTTCCCCACCCCACTAGCATGGGATGGCCAAAAGGGACACCACATCAAAGATGTGGCACCCTTGTAAACTACTAGCTTACACTTGTAAGCTTAGCCTAATTTTTAAGGCAACTTTCCATCAAAACCACTTGCACAAACAAAACCATTTCTCATTCATGCAAACCACCTCAAAATCCTCTCATATCTCTCTCTTAGTTCGTCCATAGCTCACCCTAAACACCCTAATTTGATCAAAATTAACCACAAAATCTCATGTTATTCATATACATGTTGATGCCCTTTTGAAGCCCTATTGATTGGTGCAAGTTATAACATCCAAGGAGGAGTTTCCATGGAGTCTTGAGGCTGATTTTCCACAAGGAGTTTATGAAGATTGGTGATCATGAAGATGGTCTTGGTGCATCACAAGTATCTCCATCAAAATCCATGTTTTGATCACAACCTACATCATCATGGTGGTATAAAGATTGTCCTCCTCATCTTCTTATTATTTTGATTATGTAAACATGTATTTTATTTCCTATTGTATATGTATATGATGATTATATGATGATAAAAATGTTATGTGGGGATTTGGTGTTGATAAATATGATTAAAAAGGTGAAAAACTATAAGAAACAAGGTTAAAATCTTGATTAATTTACATGGCTGTATAAAACAGTAAAGAAACATGTTATGAACTGATAAAATGATGAAGTAGAATTGATATACAGTAAGCTATGAGTCTTGTACACATGTGAGAGTTGGCCATGCAATGGAATCAAAGTAATGAGTGAGATATGATCAAAACAAGTTTAAGATACAAATCTGAGTTCACTATTTTGGACGATTTTTAGAAAATATTTAGAAGATGATTCAACAGTAGCTATAGAAGAGTTAAATGTAGCACATATCATGTAGTTTATGTGATAAACATTTGAGCTTCTATCTCCATATATAACTCAAGATATGACAGTTTTGGTGAAAGTGAAGATAAAAATCAGATTTTGGAAATTAAAGAATAATACTATTATATAAGCACTCAAAATTTAAATAGTATAAAATATAAATTAAAACCCACTAACTTATGGATTCTATTTATATAAATATGTAAAAGATGGAATAAGTGTATGAATTATAAAAATAGTAACTTGTTAAGTTTTATAAGATATAAAACTATAAACATGATTTTTACGACTTTTTCGGCTATTGCCGTAAAATTAACGTTTTTGTTAAATAAAACTTAGATAGTTGGACCCGTCTAATGAAAACTTTATAAAACTTATATACTGATATATAGACATGTATAACAAGTAAAAACCGATAAAACCCGAACTATAGGGCATACGGACATTAACGAGCTAAGTAAACATATTGGACTAATACTTGGGCTAATAATTGGACTAAATAAGATAAACACTCATAAAAAGAACTTATTGGGCTTAACCCATTTGGGCCCAACTTGTAAAGTTTAAGTACTGATAATATAAGTACAAAATGGATTAAAATAAGTTAAATAACTTATAATAAGCTTATTGGACTTAAGACACGTAAATGGGTAAAACTAGTAAACTAATATAAAAGTTATCGACATATAACACTAAAATGAGTAAACGAGAATATGTAAACCCACTTGATCATCATATATATATAATCATCATATGTATACATAATTGTTATTTTTATAAAGTCATTGGACAAACGTCTAAGACCGAGTATTATTTGTCTAGGTTTCCGTGATTGAAGCACGTATCGTACGTCCGAATTGCCGATAACCCGCCTTCCCATATCAACGTGAGTTCATAGCCTCGCACTCTTTTAAATGTTTTTATAAATGTTTTATAAACCCGCGAGGGAGATAACATGTTAGTTTTTATTAAATAGGACACCATTTGTCCCGATTGTTTGTTTATTGATTTTGGACCCGAATGATTGAATGACCCGATTGTATGACCCGATAAATGATTAAAGGACCCGATAGATGAAATCAAATGTATTATTAAAGTTAGGTTATGTCACTAAAAGTCCCATTAGCATGAATTGTGAACTACCGGGATTTGGTAGACGCTTATGCATTTAATAGTACTATTTGGGGACGATCACCCCAGTTCGCGCCTTGACGGTTGACCCCGTCGTGCCACATTGATTGGTAAGCGAATTTATGTATGAGAAGATTTCCATAGCGTGACCTTTGTGATGACACGCTACTTTAGATGGGCAAAAATTGGTATCGGGTTAGCTACCCGTTGTTGGTTTAGTAAGGTAACAATGTCATGCGGCTTATAATAATCCAAAATTTACAAAATACTAATAGACGCTCCGAATTTACGATGTATTGCCTGACTAGCAATACAGGGTCATACTATTGATATTATGTTTGTGTTTTGGTTTTCATAACCATATTCATATAACGGTTTTTATTTGATTTTATACAACGTCATAAGACGAATTGTATGATGTTTTTACGACATTGGCTCGTATAATGATTTTTACGGCAAATGCCTATATTATGATTTTTGATAAAGATTTGTATAAAATGACTTTGGCTATTTTATGGCCTATTAAAATGATTTGTACAAGATGATTTTCAGTAATAATTTTATACTGATATTATATTGATGGATTTTATTAAACTCTATGAATTCACTCGGCGTTATCGCTGACCTTTTCTTTTAACATGTTTTATCTCAGGTACTTGAAGGTAATTCTCGGGAAGACGACAAGAATTCATGGCCCGCACTTAAACAATATTTTTCCATTCAAAAACTTTGTAAAACTTTATATGAAATAATATGACGTGGGACCGATGTAACTTTGATAATTATGAATGGAAATGATTTATTAATAAACGACGCGATTTTTATGCGTTGTCTATGATGTGAGTAATGTGCTATCCCGTAACACCAACTAGTCTTCCGCTGTACTGTGTTGTATAAATTTGGGGGTGTTACACACTGAATTTGACAACTGTAAGGGTTTCAAATCATGTGAGATATATTTATGTGTTGTTTACTTTCTTACACTTTTGAACAACATCTTCGTAACAATTACTATAGTGTTAAGAGTGTATACTACTTCGTAATTGATGACTTATCCATCAAATGCTTTTAAACTTGAAAAGAAATTTTGGCATGCAATTTCTTCCTTAATAGGTCTATCATCCCATAATGGTATGTGACTCCTATCTATGGTTAAAGCACAACTACTAGACAAAGATTGCTAGTTTATCTTTTACCATTTTGTGGTAAAAAGTCTTATCTCTAATTTAATAACTAAAAAATATGCAAATTTCTTAACTATTAAAGTTTGCTATGAGTTATGCATTTAGAATTAGAATTTTCTAATATTCCTATTATTCCTTCTTCGACCATGGAAAAGGACTAGGATTGATTTGAATTCTTCTTTCTTGGAAAAGAAATGAGGTTTATTATTTATTATAAAGATTGACTCTATCCTTACACCTTTACGTTTGTAGATCAATTTACAATTATTTGAATAAACCATGTTTATGGTTTAATATTGCATTAATACATTTAAAAGAGTGTAAAAAAATCTATCCTAGTATTTTCGATAAAAAATACTTTCAAGAAAATAAATTTACCCAAGTTAACAAATTAACCATAGTATTTTCCTTGAATAACTAGTACCCATGGTGACATAAATTTACTACATCAGTTGATCTGCTAGTAATAAATGTATTCAACATGGCAACTTTTCGAACAATTTAATTGACAAACTCTTTTGCAATTCTAGTATATTTAAAGGACTTACATTGCAAGTTAAAAGATTGCTTGTAAACATGTTTAGTCCCTTTCTAATGCCTTGAGTTTCTAGATCTCACTAACTAACTCAATTAAATCTTCTAATCTGATGAACTTAAAACTTTCAATCGAGATCTCACTCATATGAATAGTTTTCTTTCCATCACATTCTTAATCCAAGGCTCTCACTTGACTAAAATTGCAACTTCAAGTGTTCTCAATTAAATGACATTCAACTTAAATTGTGGGTATTATTTGATGTGTCAAATCAAAGATTATGTATGGAGAAGCATGCATACAACTCCATAGCATAAGTTTTATAAAAAAAATTTATAGTTCATTTTCTTGAAGATTAAATGACCACACTAAAGAATTATGGAGTGCTAGAATTATGTATTCAGTAGCCATTATTCGTAGACGCCATTCTATAATCATTTGGGGAGCGAGGGCACTTTAATTCGTAAACCCAACACGCTCAGCCAAGATGAAATATCGAGATGGAACACTCTAGCGGATAAGGATACTAATTATAATTTAAAGCACTAGATACATTCAATAATAGGTCTCATTTAAACTTCTTAACAAATCAATTGTTTTTATATAGTTATTTAGTCAAATTAATATATATATATATATATATTTTTTTGGAAAATATACCCATTGTTTACAACATTTCAAACAAAATTAGTTAAACACATAGGCATATAACAAAAAATATCTAAGACAAAAATAACTCATAAGCACAAATTTTCAAAAATATATGCGCTAAAAATAAATCACATAGCCACATGCATTTATTTAGGTAATAATTTTTTTTAAACCTAGGGTTTTTAATAGGATATTAAGTCTTCCCTAATTAAAGATTTTATGATCTCATTCAAGAAATAAGAAGATATGCCAATATTCGTAACATTTACTACATGGCAAGTTTGATCCATGAAAACATGCACGTTTATCATGGATCCACATAATCTCTTAAAACAGGTAAATATTTTATTGTCTATTCAAATAATCACTTAAAACAAGTAAAGATTATTAATAGATCCATATAATCACTTAAAACAAGTAAAGATTATATTGTAGGCATATAATCACTTAAAACAAGTAAAGATTATGTTGTAGATCCATATAATCACTTAAAACAAGTAAATATTATATTGTTTTAGGATCGTTACCCGATTAATTTAATTACAAGAACTAACAAGTTAATCAAGTAATTAAAACCTAAAGATCTAACATGTATTATAGGGTTTGCAAGATAATCTTTTCTTTATTTAGCAATAACATAAAAAATTTCGTGTGATCCTAGCATTATGGTCCGATTTTTATAAAAAAAAAATGGTAAACCCTAAATGTTTTAACAATACAATTATTAAGATTATTAGGTGTTCAATAATTATTGCAATGTTAAAACGGCTCTTGATGCCACTGCTGTTTTGTTAGATCTAACATAACATTTATTTTGATAAACAAAACATATAAACATCATAGCACATGCGGAAGCGATCACGGATCATATAATCATAACATGCATATAATTAATTGAACATAAAATTAAACAGGAATGTACCTTGCAATGCTTCCAATAAATACAATGCAAAACACCAATCCAAGATCAATCTAACAAAGGTTGAATCTATGTTCCTGTACACACGTCTCGAACAAGCTACTTGACAAGTTAGGTCACACGATCAGAACCGTGTCGTAGAAGTGGAAAACTCAAAACCGAATCATCCCTAGAGAAGGGATTCGGCCGAGCATGGCTAGCAAGGGTTTGGGTATGATTTCTTTCACTTGAATGAGCAAAGAAAACAATGAAAAACCCTTTGTATTTATAGTGGATGTAAGCCTAGTTTAGGAGACAAAACTAAATATATTAAATATATTGTTTTTCTTAAAACCAAAACTTACACCACAAACACATAAATGTTCCCACAAAAGGGCGGCCTATTGTGCTCCCAAAATAGTTTTGGGACACAATATTTTGTTTCCACTTTTACTAGTTAATGCCCGTTAGTCATTTTACATTAAATACTTAACGGTCGTTATTCACGGTTATTAACACTCGTTAACTATTTAACTACGTTTAATAAAAAACATAATTAAATAATAAAATAGCTCTAAACGTTTGTGTGCAATCCCATAGTCTCGAGTTCGATCCTAAGACACGACTATTTAAATTATGTCGACAAACTAACAAACACATCCTTTAAGAAGCCGCTAAAGAAGCGAGCTAAGATATGTTTAGCGTGAAGCTAATGTGACAATTGAAGCATTTCAACCAAGAAGCTTAAGATGAAATGAGTTTTGGGTTTTGTCCCACCATAGGTAAATGAGAAAAAAATCTTCACCGTAGTGTATATGGATTGTATGTTGTAGCCTGTAGAGTTAATATTATGCTTTCATATGCATATATGTCATCGTCAGGATCTGTTTGTATGCATTTGAACAGATTATATGAACTCGAGAGTTTTTATGTCTGGGACTTCAAGTTTTCCTTTTCTGTTGAAAAGATTAAGAATAACAATCTACGATGGCCAAAACAACAAAATAGCGCCCTCACTTTGAAGTGGAGGCTATTTCATATGTAGTTGAATATTTGCGAAGACAATCTCAGGAAAAACCTCCAACATCTATCGAAAGATTCACTGCAAGTTTGCAGAATTCTGAGGTTAGAAAATTGAGAAATTCCAAGATAACCCGACTTATGTTAAAACCATACGTTTACATGAAACATCTGGTAATTGGCAAGAAAGATCAAAAGTTAAGAAAGAGAAGGTTAATAAAGAAGCCGATTACAGTTGTATTAAAATCAAGAACAGAAAATGATGCCATAGATACATCCATTTGAAACTATTCGAACATTTTATCCCGCATAGGTAAATGAGGAGAAGTCTACCAAGCTTATCTACCGCATTGCATACGTAATGTGTGGCTTGATACTATGCTTCCAGGTTTAATATTCATCTCCAAATTTGGTGGGGTTGATGTTTGAGCTTGGAAAAGTTATATGAGCTCTTAAGTTTTTGCAAACTAGTTAAACTGATTTGATTTTGAGAAAAAGAAGAAAGCAAGGCAAACTTCAGTTATAACATGTGGTTCATCATGGAAGCATCATATTCAGGATCGATCCCGTGCACATATGGTTCAACAAGCACCCAAACACACAATTACCTGACCAGACTTCAATCCACAACCTATACTTAGTAAAATGTTGGCGCGTTAGGTGAAACATTAACTACTAATGTGAAAGTTTGAAAACCTAGCCAGGAAGTGTTTGCAGGTCAACCCAACTTGCTAACCGTTTTGACCCATTATCCAATCCTTTGATCGGCCAATGTTGCTCGATCTAAACTAAATGGGAAAAAAGTTTTGGTGATTGGATTACACTAGAAACTGTCAAATGTTAACAACTTAGAAAACACATTCATTATCCAACGGCAAATCAAGTATGATAAATCAAGTATGATAAAACACATTCATTAGTCAGCCAATGTGTCGGAAACATGGTTACCCAAAAAAAATCACCATGATTCACAATCAGCTGTTTCAAAAAAAAAAAAAAAAAAAACATCATGATTAACAATTCCAATTCACAAACCATGTTTTACAGACCCAAACAGATTCATTTACCGACAATGCTCACATAAAACATCCTTGGACCATATAAGTTAAATTTATCTGACAGGAACGCAATCTTGTCGGCTGTTAGAACTTAGGACCAGGACAGAGAGCACAAGAAAACAATAGAAGAAACACACACACAAAAAGAGCCAGCTTTTTCTCTAACCAGGATTGAAATCAATTGACCAGCTATTTATTTTGGCACATCTTGGTTGAAATAAAAACCTTACAACATTTTGACATTCCTACATGCATATCAGGGACACCTCGTCCATGTACTACAGTTTTAACAATCATCGACAGATAAAGTATGACATTTACCGATAGCATACTATGAAGTAAAGAAGTTCGAAAAGTGACGAGGACACGCAGAATATAGCGTGTAAAATACCAGCAGCCTTTTGCAAGACTACGTGAGAAATGATTAATTACCTCAAACTGTCAATACCCCAAACGAAAGTGATACTCTTTCAAGTACATACGGGTGTTTTGATTGCTTAATAGAACAACTTATTTGTTTGTTTGGGATTTTGTGCTTGTATGCTCAGTTAAGAGTGAATTAAGTTGTTTTTAGTAAGCACTTTAAGATCCCTAGCCTCAAACATTATTCTCTGTGGATTCTCAATTATAAGTTCACCTTCTTATAAGTGTGCTGAACCGACTTGCCAACGTCCAAAATGTACACCTACCTAAAATTAAACACTCCAAACACAAAACGTCAACCATCACAATCGTCATGACAAATCCTATCGGAATACAGACCCGTACAAAGATATCATAAAAAAAATGCATCAGTACTAGTAACTACTAAGACTACATCAGGTATCCAAGCCTGCATTAATGGTCTATGGTCTACATTACTGGCCTGGCTCGATTAATCAAGGGGCTTTATGCTAAGCTCAAGCTCGTTTCGGGCTTTTACCGAGCCGGTCTTAAGCCGCTCACGATTCAACTTGTTTACACCTCTAACTGAATACAAATATAATCAATAAATATTTTAGTAATGTTAATCAAGAAATAAGAAAGAAAACCGAAGAAGGAAAATTTTGATGGTATAGCAAAAACCAAATATTATGTAGTAATTATCTTTAGTTAGTACTCTATGTAATATCTCTTAAAAAGCACTTTATTTAGATGTGCTGATGCACTGCTTAACATTATTTGAAAACATCAAGAAACTTACCAAAGTTTGCCTTTACAATAACAACGATCTTTTGAACATTATCGACCTATCATGTAAAATGAGGGGCTGGTCCACTTGGAGGAACCGGGCGGTCCTTCGGTTTCATTGAGTAGAACATCAAGTCACCTTCATTACCATTGTGTTCGGGACCATCGTGTCCCCATGTAACATGAGTGGCTGGTCCACTTGGAGGATTTGGAGGATAAGGGGCTGGTCCACTTGGAGGAGTCGGGCGGTCCTTCGGCTTCACTGAGTTGAACATCAAGCCACCTTCATTACCATCGTGTCCGGGACCATGCTGTCCGGGTGGAGGAACCCGGCCCCTCGGATTCATTGGGTTGAACCTCAAGTCAACTTTATTACCATGAGATGGTCCACTTGGAGGAACCAGGCCTTTCGGCTTCATTGAATGGAACAACAAGTCATCTTCATTACCTGATCATAGCGAACAATATAAGTACATTGTATGCATATGTTCTTTCAAATGTCCCTTTTTTAGCGTTCATTTCTTAAACCTATAAATGTCAAGATGGTTGGTTTCTAACCTGATACCAATACACAAACCAGTACTAGGAAGCATAGCACGACGAGAACCTTAGCCATGATAGTGTATGTCCTACGAGGAGGTCGCCTATCTCCTCTCGTCCTAAGATGGTTGTTTATATAGTAGAGTTAATGCATGGGAAAAAAAAACAGGATTACGATGAGTAGGAAGTGGGTTGTAACATTCAATTATATCATTACTACACAGTAAACCAAATGCATCATCATCTTGACTTGTGAATGGTTCTGATGAGTATGAGTAGGGAAGTGAGCAAACACAATTTATTGCATTGTTCAGTTGTATCATTAGTGAACACCGAATCACTATTCTAAGAAGAAACCGGTTCCATTCGAACCCAAATTACATGACTCAAATTTTTATTAGTGTTTCGTTGGCCTCACACGAAACCCGAGTAAATTTTACTATTCTAACTTCACTCACAACGGAATCTCAATGACACTGATAGAACTATGACCATACGACGAACCCAAATACAAGTCCGTTTAATCGAATAATCCAACACCAACACCAAAAACGGTGTTGCTGGACTTCCTAATGTACTAAAGCCATATCAAGAATAGTTCTCAAAATAGCCCAAGCCCTTATTCGGGTAGTTTAGATTGAGTGGCTCGATATTTGGGTTGGGTCTTCGTGATTGCTGACAGGCATAACCCAAATAACCTGATGATATCGAAACCCAAACAAGTGAACAACCTTTTCTTGTAACTATGTTCTTCTAGTACTTGTACACTTTTGTCAGAAATCAATCATCATTAACTCACAACCGGTTAAAAACAGGACCAGATCGAACCCAGTTAGGCTCACTAGTCACTATGAATAAAAACAAGAAGCCATATGAAATCACACCCTTTAATTAAAAAAAACACTCAAACCCAAAACCATAAATTCGCTTCTAAATTACCAAAATCATATACCAGCTTGACCCATGAATAAGTCTGGCTTCTCGGTTGAAAGGGTGTTATTTGCGCCGAAACTAAAAAGGAAAATGCACCTGATGAAAACTGACTGCTAATATTTGTTTAGTTGATAGATGAAATAAATGATTCTATTTCTGGGTGAAACGCCCTTAAACAAGAAGACTCCAAGACCACCAATGGCTAATGCCAACAACACAGAAACTGCGACAGCATCAACTTTGGTTCCATTGTTTTGCTTGATTTTTCGTTCTTGTCGTGTTCTCTCTCCTATTTCATCATAAAGACGTTGCTGATGTTGTCTAGTTGATGCATGATCTTACGTTGCTTGGGCTATTCCAGATATCTGTTATGGAATAATGAAACAAATGAAGATCCATTTAGCAGGATTCCAACATAAATGGGTAAGAAAACCATTAAGGGGTGCTTGGGTGTGATTTTACACATAATAAAACGTAATGACACAAAGTATAGGTAATAGAGTTTGGATGTGCATCATCACATAATCAACTATATGAGTGTTCGGCAAACTAAGAATTTATTAAGTCAAAAGATCCAAACACTAAAAACTGATTACTATGACTGCAAGTCGCTATAATCATATAATCAGTTTCAGAACGCAAATCCAAGCACGTCTATGTATGTTCTAAAGATGAAACTGGAAGTGCAATAAGTACCTCTTCAATGAGGGGAGAATCCTTTGCTAACTGAGAAAATGAAGATGAATGGCGCACATGTCATCCATTTGAGGAACCATTGGCTAAACTGAAGGTGAAGTATGAAGTTGAAGCAGCTCCATTTACTCATTGATTTGTTAGTTACCAGCAAATGTTCTTGATAATTCTGAACTTTTAGCATCTATCCGAGATGTGAACTCGTCCATACGATCATTCAGTGTAAAAATCTGTTCTGCGAGATGGCTAATTGCACCCTAGAGAAGATGCGAAAGCACGATAGTCAAAACACTTCGAATTTTAGAGGTTTTAGTACATTAGCAACACTTCAAAACATACTGTATAGCAAAATGTGTTCAACTATTGAAATACCTAAAATGCCCCTATAATGAAAACATAAGGTCACCTGGATCTCCGTTGTGTCTGTTGGCTCTGTGTTCTTGTCATCAAACCTTTAACCGTTGATTGCGTATCCAGAAATGGAGGTCAGATTTTATCCCTCGCGGTAGAATATGAATGTGACATTTGACTGTACAGCACATATCTCAGAAATGTTAAACACAAAAATAATGAAAGTTTCAACTACAATAAAACAAAGCTAATGATATGGGGTTGGATCTAAACAAACTTAGTGCTGGTGTTTGGAAGTGCATTTTATATGTGAATACTAAGACTTGCCAAAACAAAATCAGGAACACGTAATTAGGTAGAGCTAGAGATATGCAGACATTTTTACTATATTGAAGATTAAAGATCAGTTCTTTTACTTTAACTAAGCTAAATAATCAGAGCATCATTATCATAAATAATTTTACCCGAACACCAAAGATTAGTAACCTCTGAAAGAAGTTATTCCTTGTTGCAGTGAGTGATAGTGTTTCTCCGGGACTTGAAAGCATTTCATCATCCAGGCTTAGCTTGGTTTTTAAATCCTCCGGGAGAACCTGCAGAAGGTCGTAATCAGGATCAAAATATATTAAAAGTAAAACAGATGATAAAGAAGTTTGGAAATATCATACCGTGACCTCATTTACTAGCTTTTCAAGTTGCATTAGTTCAACATATGTACGAGGAATGTATGAGCCTTCCAATCCCAACTGCACAACAACACATCTTACAGAAACTCGGTCTCTACCTTGCACCTTCTCGCAGAAAAATGAAGATTTAGAAGGCAAGCGTCAATAAACTTTAAAACGCATATGCACAAATAATGGCAAAAGGAAAAAAAAAGTTGGCTTACCTGAACATAATGTCGACCAATTTGTTCCAACCAATCTATTTTCACACACTTTGTCATCAACAAACATATGGCTAGTTCTTTTCAGTATAGATGCTATCGTGTACCGCAACGCCATTAGACCACCAAGGAGACGCACGCTTACCTCAAAAGTTATCCTTGGAGATATTACAAATGGAGAATCTGTAACCCATTCCTATTAATAAAACATTCATAATGAGAAGTTTTCTATTTTCTTCAATAAATCAAACTTCCAGCTAGTGCAAAGAGAAGTACTCACAAAATCAACAGGGAAGGTGAATTTGCCAACCCGAACAAGAACGTCTTCAGCAATACCCAATGGGTATGCTAAAGATCTATCTGCTAACTCAAGAGTCATACGGGTTGGCAAAAGGTCAGGTAAAGACAATTTTTTCCAAACACTTAATGGCATAGGATTGATACTTGCTCCCAAATCTGCTAAAGCCATACAGTCCTCAATTTCTGGGAATGAGCAAGGAAGCACAAACCGCCCAGGATCTCCTAGCTTCTCAGGAAACTCTTTTAGGAGAATCACGGAACTGTTCTCATTAAGCCTAGTGTTTACAATATCAACCATTTTCTCTTTTTTATTTAGCAAATCTTTAAACATCTTTACAAATTTGGGCATTTAGGCAAGAGCTTCAACAAGGGTGATATTAAACTTCAATTGTTTAATCAATTTTAAAAAGTTTGAAACTTGAATATCATTTTTGTTAACCAACTTCTCTTTCTTCAATCTAGATGGATAAGGAATAGAAGGTTTGTAAGGTTTAGATTGAGGAGAAGGAGAAGGAGAAGTAGAAGGACTCTTCTCTTGCATAACCTCATGGATAATACCATTAGGCATAGAGGAGCTAGTACTAGGAGGGGTAGTGAGTGGTGTCGTGGAGTAGAACTTATGATAAATCTGTGGGCCTTGTTCCTCTTTTACTGGGGGAGGGATGGAAGGTCCCACTAGGGTTGCCCCACTCCTAGTTGTAGTAGCGCTGACATTAGGTCTTGGTTTCTTCTCAGTATTACTTGGTAAAGCTCCTCGAGGTATTAAGGTTTGTAAAAACTTATTTTGAAAATCCCTTTGTTCCTCTTTAAGTATTTTTACTTCCCTGTCAGTCTTTTGACGTTTCTTTTCACTATCTTGAAGCAATTTAAGGATCAAGTCCATTTGATTATTCCCTTGGCTTTGATTTGAATATTGGCCTCTCATTTGATTATTACCTGGAAAATCCCTTTGTTTAAATTCCCTTGGTTTTAGTTTTGAATTCCTTGATTTTGAGGGGATCTTTGAGTAGGTGAGAAACCAGGTAGGGCAAAATAGTTATTAGACTTGTAGCTCAAATTGTTTTGATCAATATTAGGCTTAAAATGATAGTTACTATTTTCTTCATTATTATAAGCATACACCTCCCATGAGGTAGAGCAAAAGTCCTATCACAATTTAAATATAAATGTGGGCCCCCACATGACTCACAAGTCTCATGAATAGGCCTGGTAAGAGGATTATTAATTTTAAAGACAAATTCTTAACAAGTAAAGTAAGCTCATCAATTTTATTAGTCACTTCCATATCATTAAAATCTCCTCCACTAGTGTTTGCCACTTGAGATCTTGACCTAGTACTTGGGACCTTAGATTTGTTTTCAATTATATCCCAAGCTACTTGTTTAGTCTTTACTAAAATATCCACCGCAGCAGAATTAAGAAAGTCTTGATCACTTAAGCTCAAACCATTGTAAAAAGTATCAATTTGATGGACTTTAGTGAACTGATACAATGTGGGATAAAGTATACCAGAGGCGCAATAAAGAAACTTAAAGGGGTGTTGGGCAAATATCTAATTCTGGAGGGATAAGGATGTTATTTATTAATTTTGTTATTTATTTATGGTTATTACTTGTTTAGCATGTCAGTCTAGTATAAATAGAGGTAGGGGTCATTAATTTAGAGATGGGGATTAATTAGAGTCAACTTAAGACTTCTAAAAAAACTCTGGTCTTGTTCTTTTTCTTTTCTATTGTTCTTGAATACTACTTTTTAAGCAATTATCAGTATGGTTCGTATCAAATTGGTATCAGAGCACGATTCTAGTACAATTAAAAGTCGAATTACTGTTCACAGCATAAAAAGATTAAAAAAAACACCCATGACTGTTAAGAAAGTTGTTGATGTGGATTCTGAGCTCACTGAGTATGAGGCAAAGGCAAATGGAAGAATGGATGCGTTGGAGACGAAGTTTGACGAAGGTTTTGGAGAGTTAAAAGAGGGGTTTGGAAGTCTAAAAGCATAATTTGATCAAAAATTTGAGGAATTGAAACTGTTGATCTTAGGGAAGGTCCCAACACAAACATCAATTTCTAAACCGACAGTAAAGGGAATCAATTTGTGCTTGTGTGTTGGAAAGATTTGCCTGGTTATGAAGCAACCTGGGAACCACTTGAAAATTTTCGTCAGTAATTTTCAGACATCCACCTTGAGGAAAAGGTGGTTCTTTAGGATGGGGGTATTGATACAATGTGGGATAAAGTTTACCAGAGGTGCAATAAAGAAACTTAAAGGGGTGTTGGGCAAATATCTAATTCTGGAGGGATAAGGCTGTTATTTATTAATTATGTTATTTATTTATGGTTATTACTTGTTTAGCAAGTCAGTCTAGTATAAATAGAGGTAGGGGTCATTAATTTTGGGATGGGGATTAATTAGAGTCAACTTAAGACTTCTAGAAAAACTCTGGTCTTGTTCTTTTTCTTTTCTATTGTTCTTGAATACTACTTTTTAAGCAATTATCAGTTTGGTTCGTATCATGAACCCATGTTGCGGACATTTCCTTAATAACTCTTTGAATCTATCCCAACTCTCACTAAAGGTCTCTCCATACTTTTTCTCGAATCTAATGATCTCGTTCCTCAAGGTGGTGGTACGAGAATAAGGAAAGAAGTAATTAATAAACTTAGTTTTCAAATACTTCCATGTAAGGATACTCTAAAAGGTGGCTCTTATCAAGCCAAATCCGGGCTTGCCCCTCAAGTGAGAAGGGAAAGACCAGTAACCTAATCGCATCTTAAGGAACTCCATTATACTTCATAGTATTGGCCAAGGCAAAAATCTACGAATGTGGGCATGTGGGTCGTTATTGGTACGATCTATAAATGGTGTAGCAAAAACCATCTGTATAAACCCATTCTTAAGCTCAAAATTATTATCCCCAATGTCAGGTACAACAATCGCATCTGCATTTCCCTCCACGTAGGATTGCAATATCTCAATCATCGGTCGATTATCCATGGCTAAATCAGTAGCAGAAGAATGATTCTCGTGATCGCCTCGACTCGTCGTAATGTTACGATTCTTCTTCCTAGAAGGAGGTGGTGGACACACTGGTATATTTGCACGCGCAAGAAAAAACACGAAATGAAGGGACTGCCCTCTTTGAATTTGAAAGGTTTAACCCTCTCGAGGTTCAATAGGTAATGAGAAAAGTATATATGTACGTAATAATACTTGGGCGACACACCACTACCCATTCTCACCTTCAAGAAAATCCAAATGAGAGGAGAAAAATTAGGTCTGCGGGAAGTGAGTTAAATACCTTTCCTCTTTCGAAACATAGGTTTTAGTTCGTTTCTCCTTAAACCCCCCACACAGTGAATTCTCTCTCTAGATCTGTTGATACAAAAGTTGGATGATCCTTGCTTAATCCGAATTAGGCTTAATTTGGATATGTTGGGTTCCGGCTCTTGCACCAAGTGAAGTTTTTGTTGAGATCATGCACACTAAAATAACAAGCGTTAAGCTTACCGTCGGAGCGTGTCCCACGATTAGACTCTAGAGTGAGAGTAAGTAATCAGTTTAGGGCTAGTAATCGGTTGTAGAGTGAGAGTATGAAGAATGTGATACCTTTGTGGAACCCTTGGGGGTTCCTTATATAGGCGGTGAAACCCTAATGGGCTGTTACCGATGCTTTGGCCCCAATCAAAGGATAAGTGCCATAATAGTTTGATTGGTATCTTCTAATTATGGTTAGTGTATATCCTCCACTTTAGGGTAAATCCCAATCCTAATAAGATTGTAATTATGTCTAACCCTGTACCGGCTGTGCCGGGCCGTGGGCCGCACATGCCTATGCGGCCACTGTTCATTCGAAGTCCATAAGCTCAAAATGAGATTAATCTAACCCATTCGTGATGGGCCGTATGCGGGTAGTACTCGTGGGCCAGGTCCATAACCCGGTTGGGGACTATACGTCATCACATCCCCCCAGTCTAGTTGTTACAGCCGTAGGCGTAACCTCTAGACTAACCAATGTCCCTGAAATCGCCTTTGCAAATAAAGTCGTCCCACAAAACGGTCGACCGGGACAACATTAATGAGTGTATTAGTGATAGTCATGGTTCGCAGGTTTTGCTGCAAAAGTGCACTAAACAGGCCTAGTATCGAGCCACGCAAAACTGCTATGCGGTGATCTGTGGGTCCCTCTGTCGTTTCAGTTATGTTAGTCATCCCATCCGTTGGATGGGCGTAGTGGATTACACGTGGTAATCATCGGGTCAACCTCGTAAACTGAGGCAACCCTATAAATATAAGTGTGTGTGACTCTACACACACACAATTTCTCATTATCTTCCACCATTGTTGCTCTTTCCTTCATTCCTTCCACTTTCATTCCACAAAATTCCATAATACCAGGTTAGATCATCACGCCTTTTCTCGTATGTTTATAAAACATGGTGAAAGACAACCCCACCATAACGACCGTGCTTAATGTTATGTCCCCGGAGAAATTCATAGATTTCTGCTCGGACTATTATATCCCTGAGAGCATACATCCCACCTATCCAGGTGACGATGAAGCCATCACGGATGCACCTGCTGGGAAAATAGGTGTATATACGCGCCGTTTGACTCGGCCAACTACCGCATTCCCCTCTCTAAGTTCCTTGTAGATATCCTTACATATTATGATTTCCATATAACCCAAATCTACTGTCTAGGGGCGTGCAAGATCAATCAATTCGAGATTACATGCCATACATGTAGTATAACCCCTACCGTATGTCTTTTTACCCTGGTTTTTTATGCACCTCAAATGGTCAAACGTCTGGTTTTCGTTTAAAAAACGGTCGGGTAATACACCCCATGTGTTACACCAAAGCTTTAGATTCGTTGAAAAGCTGGTATGACCATTATTTTTTCGTAGATGCTAAGGTATTTCCCACTCGATTCCGCCTTAAAAACAAAGCTCCAATAGATTATCCGCCCCCAAAGATACATACAGTAGTAGGGATGTGAGGATATTAGATACCAAACACACATATTTCCACAAAGGCCTACCAGAGAATTTCTTGTGCCTGGTAGGCATCGCCCGTAACTATTACGGCCGGGAGGACAGATATCCCACATTCTTGAACAGCCGTAGAGAGGGTGGGTGTTTCTTTATATATATATATATATATAGATATATGTCCATATAAATGTGTATAACATGCTTTCAATCAGACTAACATACATGTATGCATATGTCCGCAGAGATGAAGCTATTTGGGTTATTACGCCAGGGGGATCCGAATAAGGTTGAGGAGGGATCCCGACCACTACGCGAGGGTGAGCCCCCTCTACTTATTGCGACTGCAAACATGACCTTCCCCCTCGAAGAAGCGCTAGGGCCGCAGTCCGGCGTACAAGAAACATTGATAGAGAATTCGCCACTAGACTTCACCAATGAAGATTATGGTGAGCTGCTACTAGAGAACGCCACTGCCCTCCAAGGTAAAAACCAAGGTGAGAACATGGAGCAGCCAACCGATCCGTCCATTAACCGTCTATTTGGTGATGACGATGAAGAGGAAGTGGCAAATGAGACTGGTACCTCTAGGCAGCCAAAGCCTACTTCTAGGAAACGTAAATCCTCGAGGAGGGTTGTAAGAGAAGTAGAAGTGGAAGTGGGGGCCTTTAACATGCCCCCTAAGAGGCTGCGTGAGGATCACCCCCGATACCATGAAGGGAGCAACACTACCCTACCACAGGACCACCCCTTGCCCCCTCCTGTCGTAACAGAAGAACATGTAGAGACAACTGTGTGGAAGGCGACGCCAATAAGTGTCGTAGCCCACACCAACATTGCACCTACAATATCAACGTAAGTTCACCAGCTGTATCCTTATGTCTGTTCTTGCGTACTTTGTGTTTATTCTAGTAAGCAAAAACCTAAAAAGACTTATAAGTTTACTATGAATAACAGGGTGGATCCTACGACCATGGCGCATGAGAGAGATGCTGGTAGGGAACCATCCCCCATGATAACCGCTATTCCACCATCTCCTCCTCCCACTCATGTGGAAGAACCACAATCTGGGGGTCTAGCCATCAGCCTGTGTCTGACATGGAATCTGTCCGAGCTGACAAGGCTGGAGTCTGAGGAGGAATGCAAAGAGTTTGTGGACCACGTAACTCCCCCTAGCCTGGCTCAGGATCTTAATGAGCTCAACCATGGAACCCTCCTAGAGTAATTCAATGTCTCCACAGCGCATTAGATTACTGTTGGTTCGGCTCTACGACGTCGCTTTGAAGCGGCCTTGGGCCATGTGCGGAGTGCCGATAGGAAAGTTGCCCGCCAGGAAAAACTAGTAAAGAAACATGAGCAAACAATATCTACCTTGCAATCGAACTTATCCATGGCGGAAGCAACAACAAAAGAGCAATCAAGCCATGCCGCTCCCCGGGAATTCCGTATTGAAGAAATGGCGGATGATGCTCGAATCCTTCATGACAAGGTATGTCCCCCATCCTACAGAATGTCCTGATAGAAGTAGCTCATTGATGAGATGGCATTTATACATGATCTCATCGTTCTTTTCGGGCTTTAAATGCATAAAATTGTCATAAAATACCATATATATACTTGTGTTTGTTTACTTTTGTATTTTAGGTACGGATATCGTGAAAAAGACAAAAGATATCAAGAAACAAGGAAAAACGAACACGAGAAACGAAGCCGTACAAAGAACCGGGCCCTAGTTAATGATTTCTCAAAGAAAAAACCCTTGAAGACTTGAAGATGTACAAGATTGATCCCTCATCTATTAAGAAATGACACTTAATACCCTTGTATATTCATAATTACAAGTTTGGTCCCTAAACAATTCTAAATTGTCAACAATGGTCCCTCATGAAGTCAAACATCCAATGAAGACCTTCAAAGACGAGAAATGTCCTAGATCAGTCCTTTAAATATCCAAATGACAAAACAAACCCTTGAAAATACTTTGGAAAAGTATTTGTGGTAAAAGTGTGAAAATATAAAGTTTGTTAACAAAGGAAAATCGTTTTGGAAGCTAAAATTCTTTGTTTACAACTTTCACCAAAAGACAAGGGCCAAAAGTGTGCAAGTGAAACTTTCAAACCAAAATGCGCCAAACAAAACACCACTCCACAAAAAACAGATCAAACTAGTTATTGTTTACCTTTAAGAACCCAGAAATTACTCCCACTTAAACAAAGGGTAAAATCAAATTACCTTGGCACATGTTTGATTCACATGCCTAGAAACCCATCCCACATCAAAAACCCTCAATCCCACTCACCATGTGACCCCACCAATCAACCCGTCCACCAATCAAAATCCAACTTCCTCTCTAAGGAATGACACGTGGCCAAATCAACAACCCATACTCCTTGCTTGGTCACAAAGCTAAAATGAACGACTTGGATGCATTTGGACAGCTCAACAACAAAAAACGTCTAGAAGGATTCAAGGGCATTTTAGAGACTTCTTAGCTAGGGTTTTCATTGTAATCTCAACCCTTGTCGCCTATATAAGGACTCCTCAACCTGTGAGAGAGCCTTGTTCCAGTTTTAGTCTTTAGACATTGTAATTCATTTTTAAAATTTATAAAAGTTCGGTATTTTGAAAAAAATTGTAATTCCCTTATATGTTTTTGAAAGTTGGTGTTGTTTAAGAGTGAAGCTGAGTTCCATTTTATGTTATAAAGGTGTTTTGATCTTTGGATTGAAACACGTTTTGATTTGAACAAGTTTTCAAGTTTGAAAAAAGTTGAAAACCTTGTTACTGTTTGGTTGAATTTTACTGTACTAACCCCATCCATTTGCCTAAAGCTCTTGCAAGCTTGTTGACACCAAGCTTGTGAAGGGATTTAAGCCCTTGGTTGGTCTGTTTGCTCTTTGTGTTGAAGAAATCAAGTCCTTGAGGTTCTGCTTTGAACCATCAATCAAGGCCTCATATCATCTCCTTTGTTCAAGGACCTTGGTCACTCTCTAGCTGTTGAGAGTAGTCCAAGGAGCATAGCTGGTCTCCCTAGGAAGTTGTGGGGGATAGGTATAAGCTCTCTTTAAGTTACCTCTAAAAAATTTCATGTTAATGTCTGTTATGAGTTTTGCCATGTGATTTGGTGTTCTTGTGTTTGTACTTTGTGTTTTATTGTTTTTTTCTGTTAGTTATCACCTAGGTATGGTATTTGAACCATAAAATCAGTAGGTTGTGTGTTTGAATCATAAGTTTGTTTGAAAAGGGGCTAAAACAAGTTTGTTTGGTTTTTGGGATCATAAGGCCTTGTGGCCTTGTGGCCTTGTGCCCTTGGTTCTTAAGGTTTGGATAGTCTAAACAAGTCATTTGTAACTGGTTTTGGTCCTTGGTTAGGTCTCAAGTGGTTTGGAAAAGGATTTCAAAGTTTTGGAAAAATCTGAAAATATTGGTTTAAAATTGGTCAAACACATCAGATCCAATAAAATCTTTGTTTGTTGGATCTAGGGTCTGAAATTTGGTTTGGGAAGAGTTTAGGTGATAATCTATATGTGCAATATCTGTTTGCTGAATTTGGTGTCTTATTGTAGGTGCTAGAGCTTATCAAAGTTGGCTGAAGTGGTCATTTGCATCAACAAAGTGACCACCTCAATATAGGCTTGCATTTGTTATTCTAGTGTATGCTTTGTTGTGCAACTTCTTGAATCTTGTTATTGTGTTTCTTGTGAGTGCTTCTTTCTATTTGGTTTGCTTATTTACTGGCTTATAAGCTAACTGGCTTATTGGCTTGATTTTGCCAAAATCTGTCAAGGATTGGTCAACTGACCACTTGATTCACACGGGCTCAACCTTGAGTTCTTCACAAAAATTGATTAAAACAAGCTTATAATCAATCCGTGATCATTTGGTAACTTTTGGTGGACTTTGACTTTTGGTCAAATAAGCACAATTTTGCTTATTTTTCAGAATTGCTTATTGGTATATGCAACAACTTGGTTTTTGCGACAGGGTGTCATTTTTCTCAGCTTAATATCATATTTGAGAAGTTACAAGTCTTTTGGTTAAGCTTTTGCTAGGAAACTAGCTTAATTTGCTTTTTTAGCCAGCTTATTTGCTTCCACAGCTTATTCTACTTGGCTTTTTGTGAATTTTCTTGTTGATTATTCTTAGTTAAGCTATTTTTGAGCTTTTGCAAAAAGAATCAGCTTCTGAAACGTCCTAGAACTCTAACCCGACTATTTTGTCTTTTAGTAAAATTATACTTTCTTATTTCTGGCTTATTGGGTTTGCTTTTTCAAAATTTCTTTTCACAGATCTATTAGGCATCTAAAAAGAAGGTTGTGTGTCAAATCTGAGCTTATGGCATTGGCTTATTGCTTAATGGGCTTATTGGCCCAATAAGAATAAGCTGGTATACCATTAAGCTGTGATAAGCTCAAAACCAGCTTTTGGGCCTTCAGACTTTTATGTTCAGAATCAAATTTTGAGTCAGATAGGGCTTTTCAGCTTATTTGGACAAGTTTGAATTTTTTTGGCCAAAAAGCCCATTTAGGTGGATTGTTTTAGTTTTAGCCCATTTGGGGGCCCATTAGGGGTATTTTGGTAATTTCACTTTTATTTTCTGTTTATTTAGGTTAAAATAAACTAGTTTGCAAGTTTTTAGAATTTTTTTATAATTTTTAGATTTTTAATAATATTTTAATATTATTTTATTATTAAATTTCAATTTTTACATTTTTGCACTTTTTATATTTTTCTTAGGTTTAATACATTAAAATAGGATTTTTAAAACTCTTAGATTAATTTTAGCTTCATTTTCTTAATTTTTATAATTGTTTTAAGGTTTTAATAGTTTCTAATCATTTTAAATAATTTTAATTAGTTTTAAAATTCATAAAAATAGTTTTTATTCTTTTTAAGTCATTTTAGAGGTTTACAAAGTGAAAAATCTTTATTTGGGCTTTTTAATAATTATTTAGATTTTTAGGGCTTTAATTAGCATTTAAAAATTAGTAATTAATTAATTAAAAGGTTTGAAAAAGTTTTGATCATTAGTAAACTCTTAGTTTATTTAATATGATTTTTGGGAATTTTTAGAATTAATTTTTATTTTGGCACTTTTTACGGTTTTTAATTTAGTCGTCGTAGTAATAATTTTCACGTATCCGTCATTCTAGTTTCTCATCCCCTTCTTTCTCAAATATTAATCTCAAATATCATTACATTTTAGTTACACACATATACCTCATTGGGAAACGAACTTAATTGGGTCATTAGTGTTTGATTTTCCTAAATCATCACTTAATACTTTCCGCTCATTTACGCTCTTTTGTTTTCCTAAACAAGAGGTCGTATTTTTCCTACAATCATTTTGGCGCCGCTGCCGGGGAGGTGTGTCGTGATTAATTTGTCATTTTGTTTTTAATATTAACCATAAATAGTATTTGTATTAGTAGAACTCTACTAATACGTATTATCGGTTTTTTCGTTTTTCTTGTGAAATTATTACTTCTATATTGTATTAAGTATCACAACAAATACAAAATATCTCCAAAAGTGTGAAAACACAACCTTAATTGGGATTTGATCTCCTAATTATTGTATTCGAATCTCAAACAAAAAGAAAAAGGCAAAAATAGATAAATACTTTCGTGAAGCTCGATTTTGAAAAATACAAACTATAAGGTGGGCATAAGGCGGGTATTATAAAATATACCCTAAGGAAAAAGGATCTTAAGTGCTTCGCGCCGCCTAGTTTCCCCACTTGCTTGTGAGTATTTTGAGATTGAAAGCTAATCGAGGGTTTTGCCGCCCAAAGTATTATTACGTATCATATATATTTGCTTGGTTTCTTTGTGATTAAACCCTCTTGAACAATTTGGTTTTCACCAAAGTTCTAAGGTCATTCGAAGGCGTTCACTCCACGTGATCGTTTTAATTCTTTTGAGGCTTCTTTAATCAAGAGTTTGATTCGAGGAGATATTTGGTAGATTGTTGTCTACGAAGATACACAAAATCCAAAAAAAATTTAAAAACAATCAAAAACACAAAAAAATTGAAAATCCACAAAACACCAAAAAGAATCTTCTTTGCTCACCTCCCATTCTACGTCAAGTTTATGCTAACTCGTAATCAAGCAAAACGAGCTCGTAAACGTCATCAACGTCAAGGAAATCAAGAGCCTTTGATTGTAGAACAAACTCCAATTGTCGAACCCGTTGTAGAACCAATAGTCGCCATGGCTAATCGTACTATGATGGAGTTGCTTCAAGCACCCACCGAGGGTTTTGGAGAAGCTATTGTGATTCCCGCCATCTTTGCGGAGAATTTCGAGATTAAGACGGGTTTAATGTCGATGTTGCAAGCAAATAAGTTTAGAGGTCATGAAAAAGACAACCCGCATTACCACATAAGGAATTTTAATCGTCTCACCGCAACAAGCAAGTTTAAGGATGTTCCACATGACGCCATTAAGATGATGTTGTTTCCATACTCGTTGGATGGACCCGCTAAAATTTGGCTCGAGAAAGAACCGCCAAATTCGATTTTGACATGGGGTGATCTCGTTTCTAAGTTTGTGAACCAATTTTTTCCACCATCTAAAAGAACACATTTGAAAAATGAGATTTCAAGGTTTACACAACGTAATAATGAAAGTTTTTCAATGGCATGGGAACGATTTAAGGAAATGTTACATGAATTTCCACACCATGATTTTTCGGAATTGCATCAAATTGATACTTTTTACAATGGGCTTAATGATCATGAACGAGATTATTTGAATGCCGCCGCGGGTGGTAACTTTTTGTGCAAAACGACCGATGAGGCTTTAAATATTATCGAGAATAGATCTAAGGTTTATAACCCTCGTAACGCACCGAGGTTGCCAATATGGGTTCGTCATCGTCGTCATCATCTTGTCACATTAATGCCTTACATGATGAAGCAAATGAGGAAAATCGGTCTTTCGATAGGATTTTGACGCTTATAACACATTGGAAAGCACAAGCTGCTTTGAATTCCGCATCGGTTAAAGCGGTTGAAAAGAGTTGTTTATCTTGTGATGGAGCTCATGATCTTTCCGAGTGCATTACTGCCGGTGGTAACACTTCGAGTGCTTACGTAGCAACGAGAACTTACAACCAAAACGGCCAAGGTTCCCGCCCAAATCAAGCTCCACCAAATCAAAATGCTAGCAACTATCGAAACAACAATCAAAATGGTGGTTATCAAGGCAATTCACGTAATTATAACAAAGGGAATTATCAAAGTGGGAATGGACAAGTTTCAAATCAAAACCAAAACCGTGATTTTCAAACTACTACATAAGGTTTTCAAAATGATCATACAAAAAATCTTCAAAGAGAATTTTTTAATTATGCTAAAGCAAATGATGCTAAGTTTGATAACATGCAACGTGAGATGATTAGCTTAAGATCCGAGTTGAAAAACGAGCTTAAAAACGAACTTGCTAATGAACTTAAGACTCATGCTAATAAAATGGAAGGAAACGTTCAACGTCTTCAACAAAATCAACAAAAGATGGAACAAGGACAACATGAGATTAAGCAAGAATTGTTAAAAACGGATGTTAGGCAATCAAAATTTGAAGACCGAATGGAAAAAATGTTTTAAGCAATCATGTGTAAACCCTCTTCCTCGGGTGGTCTTCCTAGTGATACCATTGCAAACCCGAAGGGAGAAATGAAGGTTATTACTACACGTAGTGGTAAAACTTTCAAAGAACCAATCTCTCGTCCAAGTACTTCTACGCAGAAGGAAATCAAGAAAGAGCCTGAGGTGATGGTCAAAAAGGAGCATATCACAAGCCCACGAAGTACCGCTCATGCCACACCTACGGTCGAACCAATACCAATCATGGAACCCGATATTCCAAGGCCGTTGCCTAATGTCCAACCCATACCACCCTTACTTTACCCTTCGAGATGAAACAAGGAAAAGGCACAAGAACGGAATAATTATCAATTTGAGCTATTTATGAAAATGTTTCTTGATATACATTTTAACATAAGTTTTGCCGATGCTTTAATCATGATGCCTCGATTCGTCGCAAACTTCAAAAGTATGCTAAACAACAAAGAGAAGTTACAACAATCGTCTAGTTTTTCATCGGTTTTTCTTAGCCGCATACCACAAAAAGTTGGTGATCCTGGTAAATTTTTGATTATGTGTGCAATTCAAGATATGGAGGAATGCTACGCCTTGGACGATCTTGGTGCTAGTATCAGTTTAATGCCTCTTGAGATTTTCAAATCGCTTTCGCTTCCGTCCCTTACTCCTTTCAACATGTCTATCGAGATGGCCGATCATTCTACGATTTTAGCATGTGGAGTAGCCGAGGATGTTTTCGTCAAAGTCGGAAGGTTTTACTATCCCGTTGACTTTATTGTTGTAGACATTCCCATCGATCGAAAAGTTCCTCTCATTTTGGGTCGTTCATTTTTGGATACATCGAGAGCACTTATTGATGTTCATGCTCGAAAAATCACCCTTCCTTTCAATGAGGAAGAACTTGTCATCAATGCAACACAAAACTCGAAGCTTTCTCATGTCTATTCTATTGATACTTTAAACCATGGTGATTCAACCAATGTCGTTTGCAAAGAATTTTCACCAAGAGTTTTAGGAAGTGTCAACAAGAACGATTTACCATTTCCTCCGCCGGTGGAGGTTATGAGTGTGAAACCTACAAAGAAGAAACCGTCAATACTTGAAATGAAAAATCCTTCGCCTCACCTCGAACATTCATTCTTGAAAAGTGTTGATAAGTTTCCAGTTTCTACGGAAGATCTTTCGCATGACGAATATGTTGACCCCGATGGGGAGGTTTTCTTTGTCGACAAACGTTTTGAAAACTTACCACCACGAAAACCAAAACGGTTTTCAAATGTGAGAACTTTTAGTGTGCCTAACACCGTCTTAGAAACACCAAATATTTTCGACATAATCAAAACGGGTTTTCATAAGGAGAGTTTAAAAGATAAAAAAGGAAAAGATTTTGAATGTGATTTAAAAGATTTTTCTACAAAGCTAACTCCGTCATCACCACGTGTTTTGAGTACTACAAGCTCGTCTTCTCCTTTTGACAATGCTTTGTGTGGTTTTAGTATGGGGGAAGCCCCTTATGTTCCCTCATCTTTGTCCATCGAGGACGAGATTTTCGATCCCGGAATTTCATGTAAAGGGAAATCTTGGTCTTCCACCGATGCAATAAATGGAAACTATATCTATTTGCTTGGTGCGAGTCTACCTCGAGTAGCTCAAAAGTTTGACTTACCAATTGTCCCATCCTTCTACTTCTCATCTATTTTCTTCTAACTCTTTGAGTTTTTGGCACGTGTTGAAGTGGCGTTGATTTGTTTATCCAATGAAAACGAAGACACCATCTTCGATCCCGGTATTTTGCATCATCAAAGGACTTAGTCCTTAATACCGGTTGCTTTTTGAGCCTTGTTTATCATGTAAGCCCCACCAAAACGACCGAACCAAGATAATCCCTAAATGATCACATTTATGGGGATCGAGTCGAGCTCATGACTCGGTAATAAAAAACGAGGTGCCTTGTGGGGGAGATCCCATGCTTATCCTTTTTATGCTTTCTAATCAATAATGAGAGGGGATTTGTGCCCTTCCAACTCGTTGTCTCGTGGTTGTTTGTGAATGTGTTATCTAGATCATCATCATCACTACGATTGAAGACTCTCGTGTTCGTTTACGTGAGCCTCGATCGTTTTCTTGAAGAGTTTTTCACGAATCCATGACATATCCTTTATCGTTCTAACAATTATCTTTTAGCATAATTAATAAACGGCTTTAGATATATTGTTGATCACCCTTTCCATGCTAGATCTTAAGCATTCGACTCTTCGTCTCTAGTATGGGGGTGCTCCACCTTTAGACTCGAAACATTGAGGACAATGTTTAATTTTAGTATGGGGTAAATAGATACTTGCTTTGCTACGCCCTTACGTTTTCCAACTTTCAACGTTTTGTTTTGTTGCTAATAAGACTAAAAATGGCCCAATTTTAAAAATTTTCTTAGTTTCATAAGTGTTTTTAAGACACGAATGTATATTTTCCGATGGGTAGAATAAGAGATAATTTTTTGACTTGATGGGTATTTGGAGCCCTTTACATTCCTTAACCCGCTCAATTCAAGTTTTGCTAGACTTTTATATAGGGAACTTTAAAACGCGAAAGTCTTAGCTCATTCGGGTTAAGAACAAGAACTTTTTGCAAGTTCCTATAAATGATCCTAGAAAGTCACTTATCAAGGGAACTATAAAATGCATTCTCTAAACTTGAAAAAAGTCCAAGAAAGTGCAAGATCCTATAGGTGGCTTGAAAACCCAAAACTCCGATTTGAAATAGTCTCAATGGAATCTAATCCAAATTTGGCTTAATTATGACTTGCATGGCTAAGTATTCACGAGTCTCTTTAATTAGAGGTCTTTAATAGTGAAGAACGGGAAATGATAGAGTTAGACAAGTGATCATGCTAAACGTAGAACATGAAAATGTTCTTTCAAAAACTCATATGTTTTTAATTGTGGCTTTTTCTCCCATAAGATCAATGCATTAGGAATATAAATAACTGCAATAAGTAAGGTCGTACGATTTAAAAGGTTACTTAGCTTCTAGCACAAGATCGTTTAAAAGTTGCTCGGGGTTGAATAGAGTTTATAGCCAAGGCATAACTTATTGAAGCGGGATGCAAAGATTGGTGAAGATCCAAAAAGGCCCTAACAAGGCATGAGGAGCTCTATTTTGTTGCTAAAGATCCAAGATGATGTGAAGTATCATTATTCCTAAATCAATATGAAGGACCGAGACACACGACGAAAAGGAATTACTCCCCTAAAGATGATGGAGAAAGTCTATCCAAAAAGACCCTAACAAGGTATGAGGTTAAATATATCCAAGTCCTAAAAGGAGGCAGATCGTTGTATATCAAAATACAAAATAAAGATTGAAGAAAAATGATGAAGTCGTGGTCCAAGTATGAAGAATCTCTCAAAAACGTCAAGTGAAGAAATTCCACAATATGAAGAGAAGACCATAATTTCAAGAACGTCTTCCCAAGATTTGAAGTATGAAGTACATGCCAAATATATGTCCGAGAAAGGTATCAAATCGTGAAACGAGTTATGTTAAGATATGAACTTAAGGAGATACACGAGAAGTCGTTTTAAAAGATTTTTTCCTTCGGCTAACTATCGATTAAATCATGCTACTTTACTTTCGGACTAATAAATACTCAAATAAGTCAATATGAATCACTTGTGATCCATGACAAATAGTTAAAAAAATTCTAGAAACCCATTTCCTTTCATAATAACTAGGATTGCGGGGAGAAAAAGTATTACACAATTTGGACGTATCAGTAGTGTTAGCATTGTGACTTGTACCAACAATGATCTCGTTTTTCCACTTAGCATGGAATGTATGACAATCAAGGATGACGAACTTTACTCTATGGGACATTTACTTGTTTCTATTCATTGACCCTAAAAGTCACTCACGTGATGAAAATCATACATTATGTCTTTACACATCTTCGTAGTATTGTTGCACGTCTTTTCACTTTCCAATAAAGGTTAATAAAATAGAATTTTGGAGTTTCTAAGATACTTTATTCTAGCATTGCGTGGGGGCACGGTAATGGCTTAGTATGGGGGAGTGATGAGATGGCATTTATACATGATCTCATCGTTCTTTTCGGGCTTTAAATGCATAAAAATGTCATAAAATACCATATATATGCTTGTGTTTGTTTATTTGTATATTTCAGGTATGGATATCGTGAAAAAGATAAAAGATATCAAGAAACAAGGAAAAACGAACACGAGAAATGAAGCCGTACAAAGAACCGGGCCCTAGTTAATGATTTTTCAAAGAAAAAACCCTTGAAGACTTAAAGATGTAAAAGATTGATCCCTCATCTATGAAGAAATGACACTTAATACCCTTGTATATTCATAATTACAAGTTTGGTCCCTTAAGTTTGTCAAAATTACAAAAAGGTCCTTCAACTTTGAAGATTTGGCAAGTTTAGTCCCTCAAAAATTCTAAATTGTCAACAATGGTCCCTCATGAAGTCAAACATCCAATGAAGACCTTCAAAGATGAGAAATGTCCAAGATCAGTCCTTTAAATATCCAAAATGACAAAACAAACCCTTAAAAATACTTTGGAAAAATATTTGTGGCAAAAGTGTGAAAATATAAAGTTTGTTAACAAAGGAAAATTGTTTTGGAAGCTGAAATTCTTTGTTTACAACTTTCACCAAAAGACAAGGGCCAAAAGTGTGCAAGTGAAACTCTCAAATCAAAAATACGCCAAACAAAACACCACTCCACAAAAAACGGATCAAACTAGTTACTGTTTACCTTTATGAACCCAGAAATTACTCCCACTTAAACAAAGGGTAAAATCAAATTACCTTGGCACACGTTTGATTCACATGCCCAGAAACCCATCCCACACCAAAAACACTCAATCCCACTCACCATGTGACCCCACCAATCAACCCGTCCACCAATCAAAATCCAACTTCCTCTCCAAGGAATGACACGTGGCCAAATCAACAACCCACACTCCTTGCTTGGTCACAAAGCTAAAATGAACGACTTGGATGCATTTGGACAGCTCAACAACGACAAATGTCTAGAAGGATTCAAGGGCATTTTAGGGACTTCTTAGCTAGGGTTTTCATTGTAATCTCAGCCCTTGTGGCCTATATAAGGACTCCTCAACCTGTGAGAGAGCCTTGTTCCAGTTTTACTCTTTAAACATTGTAATTCCTTTTTAAAATTTATAAAAGTTGGGTATTTTAAAAAAAATTGTAATTCCTTTTTATGTTTTTCAAAGTTGGTGTTGTTTAAGAGTGAAACTGAGTTCCATTTTATGTTATAAATGTGTTTTGATCTTTGGATTGAAACACGTTTTGATTTGAACAAGTTTTCAAGTTTGAAAAAAGTTGAAAACCTTGTTCCTGTTTGGTTGAATTTGACTGTACTAACCCCATCTATTTGCCTAAAGCTCTTGCAAGCTTGTTGACACCAAGCTTGTGAAGGGATTTAAGCCCTTGGTTGGTCGGTTTGCTCTTTGTTTTGAAGAAATCAAGTCCTTGAGGTTCTGCTTTGAACCATCAATCAAGGCCTCATATCATCTCCTTTGTTCAAGGACCTTGGTCACTCTCTAGCTACTGAGAGTGGTCCAAGGAGCATAGCTGATCTCCCTAGGAAGTTTTGGGGGATAGGTATAAGCTCTCTTTAAGTTTCTCTAAAAAATTTCATGTTATTGTTTTTTATGAGTTTTGCCCTGTGATTTGGTGTTCTTGTGTTTGTGCTTGTTTTATTGTTTGTTTATGTTACTTGTCACCTAGGTAAGGTATTTGAACCATAAAATCAGTAGGTTGTGTGTTTGAATCAAAAGTTTGTTTGAAAAAGGGGCTAAAACAAGGTTCTTTGGTTTTTGGGATCATAAGGCCTTCTGGCCTTGTTCCCTTGGTTCTTAGGGTTTGGATAGTCTAAATAAGTCATTTGTCACTAGTTTTGGTCATTGGTTAAGTCTCAAGTGGTTTGGAAAAGGATTTCAAAGTTTTGGAAAAATATGAAAATATTGGTTTGAAATTGGTCAAACACATCAGATCCAATAAAATATTTGTTTGTTGGATCTAGGGTCTGAAATTTGGTTTGGGAAGAGTTTAGGTGATAAGATGTCTGTGCAATATCTGTTTGCTAAATTTGGTGTCTTATTGTAGGTGCTAGAGCTTATCAAAGTTGGCTGAAGTGGTCATTTGCATCAACAAAGTGACCACCTCAATATAGGCTTGCATTTGTTATTCTAGTGTATGCTTTGTTGTGCGACTTCTTGAATCTTGTTATTGTGTTTCCTGTGAGTGCTTCTTACTATTTGGTTTGCTTATTTACTGGCTTATAAGCTAACTGGCTTATTGGCTTGATTTTGCCAAATTCTGTCGGGGATTGGTCAACTGACCACTTGATTCACAAGGGCCCAACCTTGAGTTCTTCACAAAAGTTGCTTAAAACAAGCTTATAATCAATCCATGATCATTTGGTAACTTTTGGTGGACGTTGACTTTTGGTCAAATAAGCATAATTTTGCTTATTTTTCAGAACTGCTTATTGGTATATGCAAAAACTTGGTTTTTGCGATAGGTGTCCTTTTTCTCAGCTTAATATCATATTTGAGAAGTTACAAGTCTTTTGGTTAAGCTTTTTCTAGGAAACTATCTTATTTTGCTTTTTCAGCCAGCTTATTTGCTTCCACAACTTATTCTACTTGGCTTTTTGTGAATTTTCTTGTTGATTATTCTTAGTTAAGCTATTTTTGAGCTTTTGCAAAAAGAATCAGCTTCTGAAACGTCCTAGAACTCTAACCCGACTATTTTGTCTTTTAGTGAAATTATACTTTGCTTACTTCTGGCTTATTGGGTTTGCTTTTTCAAAATTTCTTTTCACAGATCTCTTAGGCATCTCAAAAGAAGGTTGTGTGTCAAATCTGAGCTTATGGCATTGGCTTATTGCTTAATGGGCTTATTAGCCCAATAAGAATAAGATGTTATACCATTAAGTTGTGATAAGCTCAAAACCAGCTTTTGGGCCTTTAGACTTTTTTGTTCAGAATCAAATTTTGAGTCAGATAGGGCTTTTCAGCTTATTTGGACAAGTTTGAAATTTTTTGGCCAAAAAGCCCATTTAAGTGGACTGTTTTAGTTTTAGCCCATTTGGGGGCCCATTAGGGGTATTTTGGTAATTTCACTTTCATTTTCTGTTTCTTTAGGTTAAAATAAACTAGTTTGAAAGTTTTATAATTTTTTATAATTTTTAGATTTTTAATAATATTTTAATATTATTTTATTATTAAATTTCAATTTTTACATTTTTGCACTTTTTATATTTTTCTTAGGTCTAATACATTAAAATAGGATTTTTAAAACTCTTAGATTAATTTTAGCTTCATTTTCTTAATTTTTAGAATTATTTTAAGGTTTTAATAGTTTTTAATCATTTTAAATAGTTTTAAATAGTTTTAAAATTCATAAAAATAGTTTTTATTCTTTTTAAGTCATTTTAGAGGTTTACAAAGTGAAAAATCTTTATTTGGGCTTTTTAATAATTATTTTGATTTTTAGGGCTTTAGCTAGCCTTTAAAAATTATTAATTATTTAATTAAAAGGTTTGAAAAAGTTCTGATAATTAGTAAACTCTTAGTTTATTTAATTTGATTTTTGGTAAACTTTTGGGAATTTTTAAAATTAATTTTTATTTTGGCACTTTTTACGGTTTTTAATTTAGTCGTCGTAGTAATAATTTTCACGTATCCGTCATTCTAATTTCTCATCCCCTTCTTTCTCAAATATTAATCTCAAATATCATTACATTTTAGTCACACATATACCTCCTTGGGAAACGAACTTAATTGGGTCATTAGTGTTTGATTTTCCTAAATAATCACTTAATACTTTCCGCTCATTTACGCTCTTTTGTTTTCCTAAACAAGAGGTCGTATTTTTCCTACAATCACTCATGACTACAAAATAACCTTCAGTTCTATACAAACAGGTAGCCGCAGCCGAGGCATCTGCGAAGACCGCGGCTGACCAAGCATCCGCCCTCACAGAGGAACTAGAGAAGACGCGGATGTTGGATAAGGGAGAAGAAGCTTTGAAGGAAGAATTTTGCCAAGGAGAGGGCTGAAATAGAAAGGCGAATGTCTGAGACCCCGGAGAAGGTGAAAGTTGAGCTGGACGCGTTAGCTACGGATCGTGACGAAGTGTTGTGCCCCCAACTTCTCACAGCCACCGCTGGTCGTAGGTGGATGGTGGGCCATGGGGCGCGTCTAGCAGTGATGAAAGTGATGGAGTCACCTTAGTTTGTACAGCCCTTTACCGATGTCGTGTCAGACGGTACTGACTGCGGCCGTCACGAAGGTATGACCAAGGCTATCGAGCTAATAAACAATAAAGAAGACATCACTAGGTACGCCTACTTCAACCCGGGGGCCGATGCAAAAATGACTGCTTCCATGGGTGTCATGGGATACTTGGAGTATCCTTTCCTGTTCGAACTTGAAGCTATGAAGGACGCGTCCAACGAAGATATCATGGCGAAGCTTCGCCTAGACGCATGGCCAGAATGTGGAGTGGATCCCCGAGCACATCTTATACCGGACCCTAGCCAGCTCACCCTTCCAATTTATGATGACATCTCAAAGGTCGTGAAGGGCGAGAAGGCTTTGGGTGAGGCGCTTGAAGCAACCCTAGCCCGGGCTCATAGCAGGAAAGAGGCCCGTGGTGAGGTACTCCTTTCTTTAATGGTCGAAGGGAGGAAAGAAGTAGGTGAGTTCCTTCCTCCTTTGTAAGATATGTTGTCGTAACTTTTGAACACTTGTACTAGTTTCTCTGTAATGTACATTTATCCGTGGATGTCCACGGCTTTATTCTGTTATTCCATTTCGAACACTTAGAACATTTATTAATATATGTGTCCGTGATGATCACGACAGCTTTTGTTTTGTATATTTGAAACTTGTATTTATTCTTAGATATCGTGTATCGTTTGCATGACGTGTCACGGCTGTTTAAGAAAATACTAAGTCTATAATTTACTAGACGTGCACCGTGTATCTTTATCATGTCCGGACTATATAAGTACGGCATGTGGAAACTTATTACATCGTCTTATGAATAAGGTTTCTACTAAGGATACATGATCCGCGTCGCGGGGGTTGCATCCCTCTTATGCGACAAGTTGAATTATTAGGTTCACTTAATCCTTTTACTCCACCTGGGAGCGAATAGTACATGTACGGCTGAATGAATGCATATGAATAAGAAATAACACTTAAGATTATAAACAAAAAATAATTCTAAGGACACAAAAGACAATGCCGTGGAGCTAGCTAGTCACCATGGTGTTTTATTATAGTGGTTACGATTTTTCGACAGAATGATAGAATCCTAAGACAAACAGAACCTAGAAAACATGAAAGCAAAAATACATGGATCTTTATTGAAGCTGTCTTCAGCGAAGTTTCCATGCGGAGGCCTTTAGCCTTTTAGAGATAGCATCTTTTGAGGTTGCAAATATTCCATGTACGACCCAAGTCACGGCCCTCCGAATCACGCAACTTGTACGCACCTAGCCCCAAAGCTTCCGTGACCTCATACGGCCCTTCCCACTTTGGTCCAAGTTTTCCCGTGCTCTCCGGGCGACTTGCCTCATTAGATCGATAGACAAAATCCCCCGGTCGAAAGGAAACACCCTTGACTTTGGAGTCGTAATAAGCTTTCATATGTGCCTTAGATTTAGCTTCATTGATAGCTGTTATCTCCCTTTTCTCCTCGAGTAGGTCTAGATTGAACCAGAGTTCCTCATCATTTGTGACGACGTTAACTTCCGCCGTGCAGATTGTTGGCATCCCAATTTCCGCTGGGATGACTGCCTCGGCTCCATAGGCTAGCGCGAATGGAGTGTCCCCATTAGCCATTTTGATCATTGTTTTATGTGCCCATAGGATATGTGTTAGTTCGTCCACCTATTTGGCGCTTCTCTCATCAAAGCGCACCTTTATTCCTTCACTTAGGCTTCTATTCGCCCGCTTCACTAGACCATTAGTCTGTGGGTGTTTAACTGATGCGAAGCGCCAATTGATGTTCAGCGTTGCGCACCAATCCTTGAACGGATTGTACGCAAACTGCTTTCCGTTATCCGAGATAATCTCACCTGGCAAACCAAAACGGCTGTAAAACCCGCATGCTTTTACCATGCATAGTACCCTTAGGATCGTACGTACTAGTTGAAACGTTCCTAATATAGCATGATTACGATTAAGTGTTAGGAGTTTACGTATTACGTACGTGTTAGAACACGATAAGTATTTTGTATGAACGATCACGTAATAATTATTTAACAATAATTAATCACGAACATGCGATCATGAAATCATGAACGTAATTAAAACACGAGCTATTATTAATTACGTATATATATTTATTACGAGCGTAATTAAATATATTAGATCACGGTATTTACGTAACGAGAACATTTAAAACACGAACATAAATAAACACAAACGAGTAACTAAATAACGAGACACGGAACAAGGTACGGGAACCCCATGTGGGGGTCCCTACCCGTGGCCAAACAAGGACAATGGGCCAAGCCCATTGTCAATTTTTACTAAAGGGGGGTTAATTAATTTTTACTACTCAAAAACACTTTACAGAAGATTTCAATAAAAAACCTAAAACCCTCTCTTCCTCATCTCTTTGTGCCGCCACCCTTAGATCACCATACAAGGTGATCCTTTGATCTTTGATCTTGAAGATTTGTTGATTGTTCGTGTTTGTTCTTCATTCTCTTGATCCACGAATTCGGTAAAAACCTTTTAAACCTTTTCTTTTAATTTAATCTTTTTATTAATTATGAACGTGATGTTTTTATAAAAACATATTAATTAATCATAGATCTAACATGTTTTGGTGATTAATTAAATCAAAGGGTCGTTTTAAGGGGTGTTTTGTTTTGGCCGCAGGCTGCAACCGACCCCAAGGGGGTTTCGGTTTGCTTAGCCGACCACCACCAAGACCATATGGTCTTGGTTGGTGCGTGTGGGTCCCACGGCAACAAGGGGTACCCCGAGTTGGTTCGGGGTACGGTGTCGATTCATGTCCGGTTCATGTTTTTAAGCTTAGATCCGGTTCATGGTTTATGTTAGTTTTTTTTTTATGTTATGAACTTATGTTAAAATTAAATTAATAAAATGATGTAATTAATTTAATAACATGACTTAGGTTATCTAATTATTAATAATCATGAAATTATTTTAACCTAAGTATTTATATTATTAAGACTTATAATTAATTAATTATTTTAAAAACCATGGATATAATTAATTAATTAACATGACTTATGTTATATTATTAATATTTAATAATACATATTTTAACCTAAGTATTTAATTTATTTAATTAAAAACATGTTATACTTTAATTAAATATTATAACCTATAGTTTAATTAAATTACATGAAATAATTATTAAACTATACAATATATCATATGACTTAGAAAATAATCATTAAAAACACTTAGGCTTATATACTTAGCTTATTTAACCAGCTTATTTCTAATTATGGAAACTTTCTATTTTTAGAAACTTAATTAAATAAGGTAGCTAATTTATTTATGGAAACCAGCTATTTTTAGAAACTTATTTAATTAAGGCAGCTAATCTATTTATGGAAACTTTCTATTTTTAGAAACTTATCTATTGTAAGCAGTAAATCTATTTTTGGAAACTTTCTATTTTTAGAAACTTTCTATTTTTGGAAACTTTCTATTTTTGGAAACTTTCTATTTTTGGTAACTTTCTATTTTTTGGAAACTTTCTATTTTTGGAAACTTTCTATTTTAGGAAACCTGCTATTTTTGGAAAGTTACTTATTATTACACAGTAAGTATAATAACACATGAAATATCAGAAATACTTAATCAGAATGAACAGAATATAAGATTTAACACAGTTTAAGGCTTTAAACAGTAAAACATAGTAAGAACATATAAATAAGCTAAGACATGACATAAAACCAGCTATGTATTTAGTAAGCAGATACTTATTTCATGTACGTATTTATGTAGCACCAATGTTTCGGAAGTAGGAGTCTCGCAGTTCGTCTTTCTCGTTCACTGGACATAAGGTACGGATTCCCGTCCTTTCAGTATGGACATTCTTTCCTTATTAGGATTCCCCGTATGCAGCCAACTATTTTCCCGTAGTATAAGTATGAGTTTGATTGCTTATGTTTCAATATGATTACCTATAGCCATATACATGCATGACCAGTTTCACCTAGTTATGGAGGTACCATAACCATAACATTAGAGGCATTGATGTTATGACTTCACCACGGCGGAGTGATTGCTCGTGGCGTCCCTTCAGCTTTTGGCCATTTATTTATATTTATCATGTGGGGCGTACGGGTGCATCCTAGTTACATGTTTTTATTCAGGATTACGTGGTGAATGTGGTGTGTGCCTTGCATCCTTCACAAGGAGCTGATCCCTCCTACCCATAAACCAGTATATTAAATTGGAGGCAGCCCCTCTAATTTGCATGATGAGGTCACCCCTCCAATTATTCATGCACAGTGGATTTTCATGACCTATATTGGCTAATGGTAAAATATGACAAACAGTTTTTATAAGATAAACATAAGACTTTCAAACTATAAAACCAGTTTTATTAAGACTTAACCAGGTTATTCGGGACTTAGTTTTCTTCCGCTGTTATTATGTTATATGCTTATTCTATTTATTGTACATCCGTGCACTGAGCGTATTGCTCAGCCGTTTTCCTTTTCTATGTTCCCAAAACGGCAGGTACTCAGGGACGCTCGTAGACACTAAGAGTACGTGCATATGGACTGGAAGCTGTCTAGCCTTCTTTACATTATTCATTTCCTTTCTTTTGATACTTATGCTTTGGACATTGTTTAGTCCTTTCCTTTATTATACTATGTTTGTGTGTGATGAGCTTTACTTTTGGACTACCGATGTTTGATTCCGGTATTTTCCTTTATATGGTCAAGTAATGTTTAGACATTTTACCTTGTATGCTTTGATGACACGCCATTATTACTGTGATATTTCCATTTCCAAAATGGGGTGTTACAATTATGGTATCAGAGCCAAGGCTTCGACCTGCAGGCTCTCAAATATGACCTGTGATTAGTGGGTAGTCACTACGGTCTTCCTAGAACTGACAGTTGTTTTCATGCATTCATCATTTTTTAAGCATACATATACATGTCATTGTTGCAGGGTTTTTGACTAAGTAATGGTTGGTATAGGACTGGCCCTATTTAGTCGCATGTGTTTTATCGAAACTTTTAGATTTGGGACCGACCCATAGGCGTCCCCTCGCAATGTCTTTGTTTTGGGTGAACTGACCAGAGGCGTTCACTCTCGAGCATACAAAAGTTTTCATAAAACTGCATCATGCATTCATACACAAAATTTTCTTGCTTAAAATTTTTCTCGTGAAATTTTAGTATAAATTTTTTTTCATGTATGTATTTATATTTTATGTTTTGAACTGTTTAATCATATGTTTTATGTTATACTGTTAGATGGTTCTCACACGCGAACAGGAGCAGCTCAATGCTGCAATTCAGGCTGCCATGCAAGCCTTGCTTCCTCAACTGAGGAATGACATCCGGGCTGAAGTTCAAGCTGCCAACAATCAGCAGCACAAACAGCCACCTCCTCCTCCTCCTCCTCCAGTGACATTAGCAGTATGGCTGGAGAGATTCAACAAGCTCCGCCCTCGAGCTTTTGAGAAGACAGATAGCCCCAACGATGCTGAAAGCTGGTTGGCTCACATCGAGAAGATTTTCAACGCTATGGGCTGTGACCCCGCATACAAGGCGAGGTTGACATGCTATCGGTTCGAAGGCAATGTACTCAACTGGTGGTTAGCATTGATGCAATCTGAAGGCGGTGATGAGTGGGTTGCTGGTTTGACTTGGGCTCAGTTCAAGGACAGGGTGATGGAGCAGTTCTTTCCCAAGGCTGAGCAGGACAAGCTCAAGAGAGAGTACCATGGGATCCTTCAGAGAGCTGGGGAGAATAGCAACGAGTTTATGCAGCGCTTTCTTCGCTTGGCTGGTTTCCTTGGTGCGGCAGCAGGTACTCCTGAAGAGCAAGCACATCACTTCAGATGGGCTCTTCGCACATCGGTCGTAAACAATCTGGTGTGTGCTACGTTCAACACTGTAGCACAAGTGGCCGATGCAACACGAAAACTGGAGATGCTGCAGGAGAGGGATGAGTTCGGGGAAGCTGAAAGACCCGATAAGAGGTAAACATTCGTATTCAAGCGGTGACCAATCCGTATACTTTCCATATGTCAATTATTCATCTCTTTAACTGTATCTTCCAGGCAGAAAAATGGGGACCGGTCTCAGCCGGCTACTCAGAAGCATCCTCATCAGCCCAAGGGAAACGGTCAGACTAACGACCATTCTGCTACGGATAGGCGTGGCGGTAATGACAATTACCGTAACAACGCCGGGCACTCCAACAACAACAGGTCCTATTACTTACGAAATTCCTTATGTTTTATGTTATAACTCATATTCTGACACTTTAGCAAACTTCTACCAGGAACCATGAAAACGGTAGGGACCAGAACCAGAGAGGTTCACAGCCTAGCCGTCCAGCTATCACTGGTATTCAACCCTACGATTATCCGCTTTGTCCTTTGTACCCAACTATCATGTCTTATGTGAAATGTTTTTATCAGGTCCTCAGCCAGCCAGAGCACCTGCTGGAGGATACACTCATCCTCTTTGCTCTACTTGCCACCATAGGCACCCATGACCATGTCGCCGTAATACTGATGCGTGCTTCAAGTGTGGTCTTCCTGGCCATATTATGAAGGATTGCCGTAAGGGCGAGATGGAGGGTACATCGGGACATGCTGATACCAAGCCGCCTCCTACTGTCGGGCGTGTCTACACGACATCTCCAGACCAGGCCAACAAGTCTACATGTACCATCACTGGAATCTTGTATATGTATGGTCGCGCTGCATGTGTTCTTTTCGATACGGGTGCTACTCACTCGGTTATTTCTACTGCTTATGCTAAGAACATTAGGATGCCTCTGTAACACCCCATTTTGATAATGGAATGTCACGCGTAATTATGGCGTGTCATCAAAGCATACAAGGATAAATGTCTAAAACATTACATGACCATAGGGATAACCGGAATCAAACATCAGTTCCCAACATAAGCCCAAAACATAGTAAAGCAAAAGAAATGAATGAAAGACTAAACAAGCATAAGTATATGAGGGCAAGAAGGAAAAGAAGTCTCTAGCAGCTTCCATCCTATGCACGTCCTCCAAATGCTCGAGTCTTCCCTAGGGTACCTGCCGTTTTGGGACATGGAAAGGAAAGTAACGGCTGAGCAAAACGCTCAGTGCACGGATATAGACATAGTATGAATGACTAAGCATAATAAAGACTTAATAGCAGCGGAAATGTATAAGTCCTGGAAAAACTGGAACATGTTCATAAAACTGGTTTTATAGTTTGAAAAGCCTTATGTTTATCTTATGAAAACTGTTTAACATATTTTACCATTAGCCAATATAGGTCATGAAAATCCACCGTGCATGAATACTTGGAGGGGTGACCTCATCATGCAAATTAGAGGGGCTGCCTCTAATTAATATACTGGTTCTGGGTAGGAGGGATCAGCTCCTTGTGAAGGATGCAAGGCACACACCACGTTCACCATGAAATCCTGACTGAAACATGTAACTAGGATGCACCCATACGCCCCACATGATAAATATGATAATATGGCCAAAAGCTGAAGGGACGCCACGAGCAATCACTCCGCCGTGGTGAAGTCATAACACTAGTGCCTCTAGTGTTATGGTTATGGTACCTCCATAACTAGGTGAAACTGGTCATGCATGTATATGGCTTTAGGTATTCTAATTAAACATAAGCAATTAAAAAACATATAAAACAAATACTGGGAAAACAATTGGCTGCATACGGGGAAATCCTAATAAGGAAAGAATGTCCATACTGAAAGGACGGGAATCCGTACCTCAAGTCCAGTGAATGAACGGAAGAAAGACTCCTACTTCTGGATCACTACGGCTACATGAATACACACGTGTATAAGTATCGAATCACTGATTACGTACTGGGTTTTATGTCTCATCTTAGCTTACTTTGTATGTTTTAGGTCATGGTTTACTGTTTAAAGCACTATCTGTGTTTACCTTGTACTCTGATTAATCTGATAAAGTATTACTGGTAATTCATGTATTATTATACTTACTGTGTAATAATAAGTAACTTTCCAAAAATAGCAGGTTTCCAAAAATAGAAAGTTTCCAAAAATAGAAAGTTTCCAAAAATAGAAAGTTACTAAAAATAGAAAGTTTCAAAAAATAGAAAGTTTCCAAAAATAGAAAGTTTCCAAAAATAGAAGGTTTCCTAAAATAGAAAGTTTCCAAAAATAGAATTCACTGCTTAAAATAGATTAGTTTCTAAAAATAGAAAGTTTCCAAAAATAGATCAGCTGCCTTAATTAAATGAGTTTCCATATATAGAAGGTTTCCATGATTAGATTAGCTGCCTGAAATAGATAGATTTCCATATATAGAAGGTTTCCATTAATAGATTAGTTGCCTTATTTAATTAAGTTTCTATAAATAGAAGTTTCCATAATTAGAATTAAGCTGGTTGCATAAGCTAAAATATAAGTCTAAGTGTTTATAAGCTTATTTCTTAAGTCATATGATATAGTGTATAGTTTAATTATTATTTCATGCATTTTAATTAAACTATAGGTTAAGCATTTTAATTAAAGTATAACATGTTTTAATTAAAATGGAATAAATTACTTAGGTTAAAATGTATATTAATATGTATTAATAATATAACCTAAGTCATGTCTAAATTAATTAATTATAAGCATGTTTTAAATAATTAATTAATTATAACTTATAACATAAAAATACTTAGGTTAAATTAATATCATGCTAAATTAACAATTAAAAATAACCTAAGTCATGGTTTAATTAATATCTCATGTTATTAATTAATTTATATCCTAAGTTCATAATTCATAATATTAACATGTAGCATAAATCATGATTTAACCAACGAACCATGAATCGGGCATGAACTCGACACCGTACCCCGAGCCAAACTCGGGGTACTTGTGTCCCCTTGCTGTCGTGGGTCCCACATGCACCAACCAAGACCAAAATGGTCTTGGTGGTGGCGGCTAAAAGTAAACCAAACCCCCCCTCGGGTTGGTTATACTAGGCGGCCAAAAACAAACACCCTCATATAACAACCTTTGATTTTAATTAACCCCAAAACATGTTAGATCTATGTTTAATTATCATGTTTTAATCAGAATAACAATAACATGTTCATGAAAATAATCAAAGATTTAAAAAGAATTAAAAAGAAAGGTTTAGAATGATATACCAATACGTAGCTTGGAAGAGGATGAACAAACACGGTTTATAGCAATGGTTTTCAAGATCAAAATCAACCAATCAACCACCTATGGTGGTCTTAGGGTGGCGGCACAAAGAGGACAAAAAGGGAGGAGAGAAAACCTTTTTAGGTTAAATGTTTATTTTGCTTGAAATGTAAAATGAAATGAAAAGTTACCATAACCCCCCCCCCCCCCCCCCCTTTTTCTTGTAAAAGTCCATGGGCTTAGCCCACCTTGTTATGTGTGCCGTGGGTATGGGGCCCCACATGGGGTTCCCGTACCTTTTCTCGTGTCCTGATGTTTCGTGTTCGTTCGTGGTTAAACGTGTTCGTGTTTAAAGTGTTTCTGTTTATTTTATCATGTAGTTTATCGTATTATTTACACTCGTAATTAAGTACTTACGTAATTATTTTAGTTCGTGTTTTAAAATGGTGATCATGATTTAATTATGTTCACGTGAAATATCTATTAACTGTTTATCATGAGTTTGTACGTAATCGATACTTATCATGTCATACACGTATGCACTTGCTTGATTATTAGCACATGAATGTGATCAATACTAAATAGGGTAAGTTTTAATCTAGGACGTACGATCTTAAGGGCACTATTCATGGTAAAAGCATGCGGGTTTTACAATTCTTCCCCCCTAAAAAGAATAATTCGTCCCCGAATTATAGATAACGTAACTGAAAGAGAAACATACCCGAATCAAACTGAGAGGGTATGTAAGATTAATGAACGTACATGTGACATGGTAGAAGGAACGTGGAACGTGACATGTCTTGAAAGGACATGGAACGTGACGTGACTGAAAGGACATATCTAATTGATGAGAAAAAAAAACGGATAAAAGTCCGGATGAACTTGTCCGTTTCCAAGTGGCCTCCCTCTTGGAACGGTTCCTTCAGAAGATCTTGACACAAATGATAAATCTTGGTCCTCCTGACCTTGACTTGGAATACGAAGAAATTCTTGGTTATCAACGGAAGGTAGATCCCCTAAATTGGATCGAGGAAAATAAGAGTTAACGTGCTAGGGTAACTGAAACGTTACGATGCAAGACAATCTGACTTAACTGATAATTAGAAATGATGCGCGAGACATAAAGAAACGTAGTACGTGAAAAATTTTGAACGTGATACGTGAAATTTTTTGAACGTGCTACGTGGAGATATGGCGAGTGTAGTATGAGTAAACATATCGTGATCCATGATACGTGTAACATATCTTGATCATGATATGAGGAACGTGGAATGAACATGACATGTGAAACATATCGTGATCATAGAATACAATGGCGGTAACGCCAAACGCTACAAGGTGAGACGTGGAATATGACGTGAAACGTCTATCTGATGATGGAGAGTTATACTAAACTTGGGTCTGGTCTCTCAAGTTCTTGCAAAACTTCCCAGAACGAAATGAACGTAAAATTGTAAGCCCAGATACGATCATGAACGTGAATAGTGTCATGAACGCGAGCGCGAAAGCAAGTCGTGGAATCAGAATGAAGACGTGAAGTAATTTAGGAGTATAATTGGGAATCTTTGTCTGACCCGATATCTGCGGGATTACCAAGTGGTCAGGTGAGCCTTGGCTGGAACATGTCCGATCAATCTGTCGGTTCTACAATCCTTGCGGATGTAATGATTCTGCAGACTTGATCAAACTGTTTGCAATAACCCAGATAGCATCATGCTTCTTCTAAGTTTGCATTAATCTGGTAACCAAAATCCGTGTAGATCTTGTCCCATTTTAGTTCACAATTTCAGATGATGAAACATCCAAGTTTGTTGGTGTCCTATCTTAGCCTTTTGGTATGTCAGGTACATAGATATGGACGTAGCTGTATCCTGCTTCGTAGAACTTGATACATAGAAGGTTGCGAAACTCTGAGTCTTTGAATCAGACTTCTCCTAGCGTAGGATTTCCTAGAACACCTAATGTAGTGTAGGGTTCTCTCCTTTACGCATAAGCAGAGTCATGGTAAGATTAACCGTAGGAACCCATGTGATTCAGCGTGTCACTGTAATGAAACATAATTGATATTGGAAAATTTTCTAGGGTAAAATTTCTCTTGTCAAGAATTTGCAACATAGTGCAGATATGGTCTTCCTGTTCTTCTCTAGGCTTAAATGAAATCAGGTTATCCTCAATGAAAATGCTGATGAATTTGTTTAGGAGTTCATGGAAACACAGTTTATTAAGTCCATAATGCTGTTGGAGCATTGATGAGACTAATCCAAAATCATAAATCTAGCATGACCGAGTCGTGCACGAATAGCAGTCATGGACATGTCCTGTTCCTTCACCCGTCACTATTGGCAACTTGTTCATGAGTTCGATCTTGGAAAAGTGATTAACACTATACGGTTGATTGGACATGTCGTCAATACGTGGAGGAGAATAACGGTCATGAATGGTGATTTGTTTTAAGTCGACGGTAGTCGACACATAATCTCATGGTACCATCCTTCTCCTTGTAGGTTCTCCTAGAATGTATAGGAAGACTTTGGAATAATCAACTGGCTATGCGTAAAAGAGTTAAGTGGTCGTGTCTTACTAACAGTTAGAAAATTTTAGCGACCATGGCTAACAATGCACATGCTTGTAAGCATAGATAATTTGCACAGATTTTCCGATGGAAAATCAAGCTGAAAGTATTCAGGAGCCTGAACATTACTGTACATAATTATGAATCGTAGCATGGTGTGCTGTTCATAGTTCATAATTAGGATAAAATTCAACTTGTGTCTGTCCAAGGAAATGCGTTTGCAGCTTGGATCTCATCATTAAGCTGAAGGAAAACCTTCGTATACGTGGGAATACGAAAGGCGTCCTTCATGGTCATGAATATATGAAGTCTGGTGAAAGAAATGAAAGTGACATCGGCAACGTGACAGTTCTCACTGATGCGCCGATAATGGTATTGAAATTCTTGTGGCCTGATTAATACATGGTACAACAAAATGGATATACCCTTGGAGGCTACCCTGAATTTCTTAGAAATGTTCCATAGTTGGACGTGAGTCATTTGTCTTGACTCGTGTCTTGGAACTATAAGCATGACATATGTCTTGACTGGTATCTTGACATGTGTCCTCAGAAAGTATACGTGAGACATATGTCTTGACTGATGTCTTGACATACGTCTCGAGACGTAAAATAATAGAACTACAATATTAGGTTATTATGCCAGACTTGGCGGATCGGTTGGACTACTGATCCTTTGTATGTCTGATCACGTCCGCGGCTGGAGTCTCGGTTGTGATTTCTAGGATAGTTGCTGTCATAGTAGTGGTTACTATCGTCCTGTCTGTCAGTTCCATGATGGTCATTCTCATGACCGTGATTCATGTAACTATTCAGCTGAGTGGCCGACTGGTACCTGTAACACCCCACCATGGCGGAATATAGGGTGCGACGTATGGATATCATCACAACAAACGGTGTCTCTATAGAGAAAACTAAAATGCAAATATAATGTCATAAATGGAGACACAAATGTCATGACAATATCTCAACAATGCAGGAGTCTAGGTAAGTAGGTAACAGTCCTACCACTTACCCAAGACAAACAATAAACATAAACCAAACAAACATATAGGTGCCAACATGTATCACTTATCAAAAAACATAAAGGTAAACTAAGAAGGAACGGGGATTCTCCTTCTATATGCATTCCTAAGCTTCTCCATTCCTAGCCACTTATGTTCTCATGCTTAACCACATTCTCACCTGAAAGAGACACTAAAACACGTCAACATAAAGTTGGTGAGAGTCATAGGTTTAGACTCCAACGCTAAATCAGTTACAAGCTGTGAATAACAATCATCAACAAAAGAACATATGGACAATGTGTTACAATTATGTATTAACAACTATCAATTAAGACCAATCATACCAAACCAATCCAAGGCTCCTACCTTGCCAAACAACACCATGGTACCTTAGATGATCACCCTATGTACCTATCCCAAGGCCACTACCTTGGAAAACCACAAGGCCGCTACCTTGTCAAACCACAAGGCCACTACCTTGTCAAACCACAATAACATATCAAAAATCACGTAGCAGTTAATCACATAAGTGTACACACAAGTCCATCACAACCATAAAACATTCACAGCAACAATTTAGAAACAACTCAACACAGTGTCTCTTCCATCCCATCTGGAAGTCAAAAACAAAAATAAACATGGGACTATGAACACTCACCTGATAGCTCCTTCACACGTCCTTGCACTAGCAACAAGCTAACAAACCAAAAACACGAAATCAATAAACGAACCAATCACTAAGATGGCTCATTAACCTATGATGGACATCTAACCCATTATCACATATTTACCTCATTAATAAGCTCTAATTACCCCATTACCCTTCCTTAACAAGTCCTTAACTTGGTTAAGTTTAACAACTAACCCGTTCGTATTTTACCCAAAACAGTCTCAGTTTTTAGGTCTCAAAACATTAGGTCAAACGCCCACTTAAACCTACCCATGGTTTCTGTAAAAGGAATAATCACACCCTTACATATGTTGGCTAACACCTCCCACTTTTCCTAACCTTAAAGCTACTGTTAAGGCCCCGATATATATATATCTACTTTCGTCATTCCAGATTTCCTGATTTTAAACGTACTAAAAGTTTGTTACCATTAAGGGGTCTTACCCTAAACCACCACCTTAGCCCAAGTCCAGATATTAACTAAAATATATAAACCATCTCTCACGTTCGTGAGAAGATTCCAATGCAACCCTAAGTGCCCCAAACAACCCAAAACTTAAAAAGAAAACAGGCTGAATTCAAAACTGTTTTGACCTCCGACTGTTGTAACCTGTTTTTGACCCACTTCCCGACCTCCAATTTAGTTCTCGTTTCTTGCATTGGAAAGCCACTTCAAATATCTTTCCAGGGGTACTTGGATCGTAAAATAAGAGTTTATAGAACTCCCGATATGATCAAAACAATTGACTCAAAATCTGCCCAGTTTTTAAAAACGGGTTTAAACAAATTGAACTAATTAATTACCCATAACCCCATCTAATACAAGCCCTAGATTATATGATCATCATATTATGATTATAAAATCATCAATTTAATGATTTTATATAAACCCTAACCCTAATCCATCATAAGAATGATTAAGAAATCATTAAAACAATTAAATTAAAAAGGGATTAAAAACTTTACCTTCAATTTATGAAAACCCCAAAAAAATATGAAGAACCCTAATTTTTGTGAAACCCACGAATTTAATTTGTCTCCAGGGGATAGATAATGAATTTTGGTTGTGTACAAAACAATATATAGGGTATGGGTGAATCCTAGTCCAACCCAAAGCCCACTTTCCTTTTTTTTCCTTTTTTTCCTTTTTTTTCTCTTCTAAACCGACCCAAACACCTCTAATTTCGTTTTTTTCTTTATTTTTTTTCCTTTTTATTGTTAATTAATACCTTATTAATATTACCTTAATTTATTTCAGCTCCTAAAACTCCCAAAACCTCAAAACCGTAAAACTAGTCAAATTTGCGCGTTTTACCGTAAAAGACGTAAAATATACACTTTTATAAAAAATCTCAAATTTTGAAATAAACTTTATAATTAAGTCCTAAATGACCTAAAATGTTAGCCCTATATTTTATATAGTCGAACAAGAATGTAATAGGTCATCTTAGTCGTTAAAAGGTCTTGTATTGTAATAGGTTAGTCGGGAAAACCGGGCTTGGACTTTAAGCTAATATTGTATAAGTTAGGGGCGTAAGCCCAAAAGAAAGCCAAGCCCGGCCCAAGATGAAGCCCACAAAGGCCTTAGAGCCGTGGGGTATATAACCCTCTTTCACATGTGAAAGACGGTGTTGGTTCATTTCATTAAACACATAGTTTTAGTGTAAACCTTCCACTTCTCTCTCTACTCTCTCTCTCTACTTTTCTCCTCTTTCTCTCTCTAAGAATCTTGTGTTATGGATTGATTTGGAACAACATTTGGTATCAAGAGCCTATAGTGGATAGGTGATTGAAGATTCGTGTGTGGTGTTCTTGAATTTTCGTGGCCTTTTTGATCCATATCTCACGTCCCATATCTTTTTTTTTTGTGTTTTTATGGTCTTTTCTTGATACAAATCATATACATACTAGTAGTAGTGATTTGGGTATCTTGGTTTTGGCTAAAACACAAATTTTTTGGATCAAAAGTTGCGAAATTTCTTGTTTTTCTTCATTCCGAAATTCAAGCAAGTGTCACCATCGGAAAGTACAATTGTGGGGGATTTGATCGCAATAATCTTAGGATTCTACTTTGCGATCACTGTATTGCGATACCTTATTCCGATCTGGATATTCCGATCGTGCATTGCGATCTGGGATTCCGACGGGTTTTAAGGGTTTTGTTAAGTCGTTACTCTGTCCAATTTTTCTCATCCACATTCCGATCTAACATTGCGACAGCATATTGCGATCTGAACATTCCGACAGCCACATTCCGATCTGAACATTGTGATAGAACATTCCGATCTGAACATTGCGATAGAACATTCCGATCTGAACATTCCGATGGACATTTCGATGGATATTTTGTTTGAGTAATTTTTAGACTTAGCCACTATCTAGACTAGTTTCGGAACGTAGTTTACACGAAGATTAAAAAAAAAAAGAAAAAAAAAAAAAAAAGAGTTAAAATTTTTAGGTCAGGTAAAATCAAATTTTTTCCCTACTAGTTTTTGGCTATTTCTAACTCAAATTCAAAATTTGGCGATACAAAATTTTTCGGCTTACCGTTTTGTCAGACTGAGGAATTTAATTGTCGGACTGAGAAAAAATTTCTGAATTTTCGGAATTTCAATTTTAACCACACATCATCACAACAAATCCACTAAGATCTGCAATTCATCCACAAGTATTCACCATGTCTAACAACAACATCAACATTGCAACTGCTAATCAAATTCGTTTGGAACAAGGTGGCAACGGTAACCCACCTGTGCTCACTGCCGGTTGCTACGTTCAATGGAGATCTCGTTTTCTTAGATTTCTCGATGGAAAAGAAAACCGAACTGCTCTTCGTCACTGCCTTGAGAACCCACCTCCAGTTTTTGAATTCAAACCAATTACAACACAGGCAGAGGATGGTACTTCATCAACTATACGAGCTATGGAGGATTTTGACACATGTTCTGCTGAGAAAAAGAAACTCCTCCAAGCTGAAGCTGATTCTGTAAATTTCATACTCACTGGAATTGATAATGATATCTATTCCACAGTTGATGCATGTCCTAATGCTATGGAAATGTGGAATGCAATTCATCGATTGAAGCAAGGTGAGTCAATCAATGTTCAAGATCTCGAGACTAATCTACTTTGGGAGTTTGGAAAATTCACATCTGAAGATGGTGAATCCATTGACTCATATTACTCGAGATTCTACAAAATGATGAATGAGCTTGTAAGAAATCAGTGCACCATCTCCAATCATCATGCCAATGTTCAGTTTCTACTTCAACTCAAACCGGAATGGCAAAGGTTTGTGACTTTGATCAAACAAAGGGAGGATATCAAGACTATATCTTACCACAAACTTTATGATATCTTGAAACAACATCAGAATGAAGTGAATGAACTAAGGGCTGAAAAGGCAGAACGGTCTGCTAATTCTATTGCTTTTGTGGCTGCTACTTCAACAAAACCCGTTCCTCGTCAACAACCACCTAATCATTCCTCGAAGTCATCAAGCTCATCCACCAAACCTCTAGCTGCTGCTAAACACAAAGCAAAAGCAATTGTCCCCACTCCACCTCCAAAGTATGACACCGAGTCAGATGGAGACAGTGATGATGAACAAACTTCAAGGGACAAGAAGATTGAAGAACTCATGTCTTTACTCACCACAACTTATAAGAAGATCTACAAACCTACCAACAACAACCTCAGATCATCATCCAATGCTAGATATAAGGAAGTTGATCATGCACCTAGGTATGATCGTGAGGCTAGGTATGATAATCAGAGGATGTTGAATCAAGTTGGGGCTAGAGATACTGTAGGCACTCCGGTTGTGCAGAAGACTGGGATTCAATGCTTCAACTATAAGGGTTTTGGTCACATGGCTAGGGAATGTAAGAAGCCAAAACGGGTTAAGGATTCGGGATATCACAAGGAAAAGATGTTGCTGTGCAAGAAAGAAGAAGCAGGAATTCCACTCACAGCAGATGAAGTTGACTGGCGTGATGACACTGATGATGAAGCCGACGATCAAGAGTTAGAGGCACATTATGTGTACATGGCAAAGATTCAAGAAGTGATCCCAGAAACTGATGATACTTCTGGACCCATCTATGATTCTGAGCCACTTGAAAAGGTACCATCACATGATAACTATAATGTGTTTGCTAATGAACGACGGCATCCTGAGCAACCCGAAAGCATCAATGACACATATGTAATGGACACGGAGGATAGCAATATCTCTACGGATTCACAGCATATGTGTAATGATGACGGAAAAGTTGTTCAAGATACTGACTCGGATGAGGATCGTGATTTGCTTGCGTCTATTATTGATTCTTTAAAACGTGAAATTGATGAAAACAAAGAAGCTAATAAACGTTTGAAGCAAGCAAACACATCCTTAGCCGAGGAGATAGACAGGCTTAAAGAGTGTGATTATGTAAAAGAAGCTGATCGACGGGTTGCAATAGCTAATGGTTTGGTATATGAACGTAAGGTGCTCAACGAACAATATTGTTCTGAAGTAACACACGAAATTCATATGTCAAAACACAAGATATCGGAACTTGAAGAACAACTGCTGCTACATAAACTCCAAATTATTGAATTAGAGTCGGTTAACAAAGAACAAACTGAGCTTTATAAAACTCGTGAAGAAAAGGATATTGAAAAAATTCTTGCTTTGGAAAAGAGAGTCGACACGTTAAACAACATTGTTTACAAAACGGGTCAGTCTATTCAAACTATGAATATGCTCAATAGAAATATGAAAACGAGTTTTGTCAAGCCTGAATATCTCAAGAAAGCTCAAAGTACCAAGCCTGCTCTTTATGATATCGGTTGTTATGTTGATAATCTTGCTCTTATGCTTTCCCCTGACTGCGACGAAATCATTCGTCAACAAGAAGAAAGTCGATCAAACTTAAGTGATTTAATAAACCTTTCTGATTCTAACAATCATATTAAGTTTGTCCCTCAAAAAGAACTTTCAAAAGAACAAAAGATGTATAATAGTGTTCCACCACCAAGTGATGAACCACAAAAGAAAGTTTCTTTAAAAAGGAGTTTCAAAAAGCAATCAATTTTGTTAGAAAAGCGAATTTTGGATGAAAAACGTAAATGGGATGAGAAAAGCAAAAGTGTTCAACAATTTGAGTTTATAAAACAAGGGGTTTTAAATTTGTACAAAGGTGTTGTCGACTATGAAAAAGTTTCTAGGGATACCATTTGGAATATTAAACCTAACCCACAAGTAGAAGTCGTCATCCAACAATGCATTGTTCCAACCATTGATGATCTTTCAAAAAATGTGGAAATGTTTTATAATGCTCTCACTGAGGAAATGTTAACTGATTTAAGCTATGTCAAATCTCTTGAAGATGAAGTTGATTTTCTTCAAATTAAATTAAAGACACAAGAACACCAACTTTCTAACGAAATTGATCGACTTTCCAAGGAATATTTTTATGCTGACCATATGAATGCTATACTTGGTGTGTATACCGATCTGGATCAATATTGTCATGTAGCATGTCTAGTGTCAGAATCGGACGCGAAATGTCGCAATCTTGAAGTAGAGCTTTCGAAACAAATTCAGTCATATAACAAACTTTCGAAAAGTTTTTCTCAACTTGAGAAACACTCCATTTCTCTTGAACTTGCTTTACAAAAAGGTGAAAAATCTCATAATCATAAAAAGTGTCAAGAAATGTCAGCTTCTTCGTTTCGTCTACTAAATGAAAAAGATTTCGAAATAAATGATTTGAAAGCTCAGCTAAAAGAAAGGGACATTGCCATTAGTGAGTTACAGAAACTCATTGAGAAAATGAAAGGAAAGTCTGTTTTGGGTAAACCATCTGCCGTTCGTCAACCGAATGCGGTTAAATGCCCTAAAACATCTATTTTGGGACAACCCCCACAGACTTTGCCTAAGATAGGAAATGATAAGAGCAATTATGTGATAGCACCTGGAATGTATAAGATGAACACTAGGTCCACTCAAACTGGAACAACGCAGCTACCTCAGAATACTAGGAAAACTAATCAACGTGTGTCTTCTTCTACAGGAGTAAATCCCACTACTAGTGTTAGCGGACCACAGCTTAAGAGCACTAGAGTTGAAGATAGAGTCATGCCTAACAATAGTCAAGGGAAGAAGAATGAAGTAGAAGATCACCGTAGGAATTTTAAGTTTTCTAAGAATAAAACGTCTGTAACTGCATGTAATGACAGTTTAAATGCTAAGACCTCGAATGTTGAATTTGTTTGTGTTGAATGTGGAAAATGTGTTCGTACTTTCAATCATGATGCTTGTGCTCTTAATTATAATGGCGTGAATACTATAACTAGGAAGCCTATTCGTATGCCCACTAGTACTAGTAAACCCACAAGAACTTTGAACCAATCCACTGAGCAACCACTTAAGAAACTAAGTGCGTTAGAATCCACTACTCTACGTAAACAAAGCAGGTTAAAGAAGCTTTATGAGAACATGATTAGGACATGTACACGGGGGTATTCGAGATATACACCACCCGGATACAAATGGGTACCTAAGTTAACCACTTTAGTGATTGGGTCTAGGAATATCAGCTTGCCTGTAGACTTTGCATCTAGGCCCACTACTATTTTGGAACCCGTCTCTATCAAGGGATCCCATTTGTCAAATGCTACATTGTCTTCTAATTCTTCTGCAGCTCGTCGAACTCATCCTATTCATAATGGACTCCGGGTGCACAAAGCACATGACGGGCAATCTCAAGCTTCTCATTAACTTCGTGGAGAAGTTTCTGGGTACGATACGGTTTGGAAATGATCAATTTGCACCGATACTCGGATATGGAGACTTGGTTCAAGGGAATATCACTATAAAACGGGTTTATTACGTCGAGGGACTGAATCACAATTTATTCTCGGTTGGTCAATTTTGTGATGCGGATTTGGAAGTGGCTTTTCGGAAATCTACTTGCTATGTTAGAGACTACGATGGGAATGACCTTCTTACAGGTTCTCGTGGTTCTGATCTCTACACAGTAACTCTTCAAGACACATCTTCAACAAATCCGATTTGCTTAATGGCTAAAGCCTCATCATCTCAAGCATGGTTATGGCATCAACGATTGTCACATCTCAACTTTGACACCATCAACCTGCTTTCTAAGAATGATATTGTGACCGGTCTTCCAAAGTTAAAATTCGTCAAAGACCATCTTTGTTCTTCTTGTGAGTTGGGGAAAGCAAAACGGAAGTCTTTCAAATCAAAGACTACCCCAAGCTCAAAAGGACGATTAGAACTTCTACACATGGATTTATGTGGTCCCATGCGTGTAGAGAGTATTAACGGGAAAAAGTATATTCTCGTGATTGTTGATGATTACTCTAGATACACATGGACTTTCTTCTTAAGGTCCAAAGATGAAACACCAGAGGTTCTCAAAAACTTTCTCAAGATGATACAACGAAATCTTCAAGCTCAAGTCTTAACCGTAAGAACGGATAGGGGTACTGAATTTTTGAACAAGAACTTGCAATCTTACTTTCAAGAAGAAGGCATCGAACATCAAACGTCTATTGCTCGAACTCCTGAACAAAACGGCGTTGTCGAAAGACGGAACCGTACTTTGGTTGAGGCTGCTCGAACAATGCTTTCTGCTTCAAAATTACCGCTATTCTTCTGGGCTGAAGCAATTGCAACTGCCTGTTATACTCAGAATCGTTCTCTCGTCATCCCTAGACATGAAAAGACACCTTACCACATCATCAATGGCAGGAAACCTACTGTCAAATTCTTTCACGTATTTGGATCTTTATGCTACATCCTTAAAGACGGTGAAAATCTCGACAAGATGAAAGAAAAAGGTGATGCATGTATTTTTGTGGGGTATGCTACATTGTCGAAAGGATATCGAGTCTATAACAAGAGAACAAAGATTATTGTCGAAACAATTCATGTGAACTTTGCGAATTGCCACAAATGGTACTTGATCACAACAGCTCAAGTCCCGCACCTCAATGTCCAGCAATGGCACCTACACAAAACAGTGTACGTCCCGTGCAAGAATGTCAACAAAGTATTCCTACAGCAGACTCGACGGATACAACACATATGAATGAGTTGGTTGACTTATATGATCCTATGTTTGATGAATATTACTATGGAAACAATCAAGTTGTGTCAAAGCCTTCCGCTGTCAATACTGCTGATGCACCTGAACAAAATCAACAAGACACAACTGCCTCTACTTCAGCAACCGATGCTCAAGAGACAATTCCAGTGGATACTCAACAAACTCAAGAAACTGTCATACAACCAACATCACCAACCGTCAATGCTGAAGGAGGAAACAACAATCAAGCAGTCGATGCACAACCTGACGATGAAGAATTTATCAATCCGTTCGGTACACCGGTACACGAAGTCGGAGAGTCTTCTACTCAACATGTTGATCCTTCCAACATGCATACATTCTACCAACCATATCCATCCACTCACCATTGGACACGTGATCATCCATTGGAGCAAGTCATTGGAAATCCTTCACAACCGGTTCGAACACGCAGACAACTCGAAACCGATGGCGATGTGTGTATGTATGCACTCACCGTGAGTTCAACTGTACCTACAAACATCAAACAAGCCATGACTGATCATGCGTGGATTGAATCAATGCAAGACGAAATTCATCAGTTTGAACGCCTAAATGTTTGGGAACTTGTTGACCGACCCTATGGAATGTCAATTTTAGATTTCAAATGGATCTGGAAAAACAAACTGGATGAAGAACAAACCATCATCAAAAACAAATCTCGTCTTGTGGTTAAGGGGTATCGTCAACAAGAAGGCATAGACTACGATGAATCATTCGCTCCAGTCGCTCATTTGGAAGCAGTCAGGATATTCCTTGCTTATGCTACACATAAGGGCTTCACGGTTTTTCAGATGGACGTCAAAACAGCTTTTCTCAACGGTCATTTGAAGGAAGAAGTGTATGTGAATCAGCCGGAAGGATTCATCGATCCTCATCATCCTGACAAAGTCTATCATCTCAAGAAGGCTGTATATGGACTTAAACAAGCTCCAAGGGCATGGTACGAAGAACTTTCAAACTTCTTGGTGTCCAAAGGATTCTCCAAAGGTTCTATTGATCCTACTCTCTTTACTAATAAATGTGAGGATGACATAATGCTGGTGCAAGTTTATGTTGATGACATTATTTTTGGTTCTACGAACCCAAAACTTTCAAAACGTTTTGAAAAATTAATGCACAGCAGATTTGAAATGTCAATGATGGGGGAGCTAAAATTCTTTTTAGGCCTCTAGATTCATCAATCCCCACGTGGTATCTTCATTAACCAAGCTAAGTATGCTCAAGAGATACTTAAAAAGCATGGTATGACCTCATGTGCTCGCGTTGGTACACCATTGTCGACCACATCCCTAGACGCTGACTTGTACTCATATCCCGTAGATCAAACGCGATATCGCAGTATGATTGGGTCACTTATGTACCTTACAACCAGCAGGCCTGATATTCATCATGCCACATGCTATTGTGCACGATATCAAGCCAGACCTACTCAAAAGCACCTCAAAGAGGTTAAACGGATCTTTCGGTACCTTAAGAATACCATTCACATGGGACTCTGGTATCCGAGGGAAACCGGTTTTCATCTAACGGCTTTTTCAGATTCTGATCACGCAGGTTGTCTTGATAGTCGTAAAAGCACCTCTGGTAGCATATAATTTCTAGGGGAAGACAAGCTTGTCAGCTGGTCGTCAAAGAAGCAGGATTGCACTTCGCTCTCATCAGCTGAAGCAGAATATGTGGCTCTATCCGCGTGTTGTGCTCAAGTCCTCTGGATGAGAACTCAACTCACGGATTATGGCTTCCGCTTTGATAAAATACCTATGTATTGTGACTCAAAGTCGGCCATAGCCATATCTTGCAATCCGGTTCAGCACTCCCGCACCAAGCACATCGATGTCAGATATCACTTCATCAAGGAACAAGTGGAACGCGGCATCGTGGAATTATACTTTGTCAGAACTGAGTACCAGCTGGCAGACTTGTTTACAAAAGCTCTATCGAAAGATAGGTTTGCGTATCTCGTTGGCCGTCTTGGTATGAAGTATATGACTCCAGAAGACTTGGAGGTTTTGGCAAATGAAGCTGCTTGATATTCTCTCACAGTGACTTCTAGGTGCATCACAGTTTAGAACTCGGACCTCAACTAAGGAAAGTTTATCTCGGACGATAACTTATCCTTCTCAACGAGAAATTCATATTTCTCGGTCATGAGCTTCTCATAAAAACATTCAAAGTTTTTAAGTTCATGAAAACGATTTCTAAGTAAATGTCAGCTTAGAACTCGAACTTCTTCTTAAGGAAAGTTTATCACGGATGATAACTTATCCTTCACAACGGGAAAATAAATTTTCTCGGTCATGAGCTAGTCACAAAACATTCAAAGTTTTGAGCTCATGTAAATCGGAATTTATTTTAAAACCGTTGAACACAATTTTTCAAGAATTTCTCAAAAGGTTTTTCTAAATCTTTCAAAATTGTGTGTTCAACACTCCCTTCCTCATAAGTGGTTTTTATATCTCAAAATTGTCATATGTTATTTTGATCAATTTTTGAGGGAGAGCGTTTTAAAATCAAGCCTTTTAATGTTGTTGGGTACATCTCTAAAATTGTCATATTTTGTGTATCCAACACATTCCGAAAATGATATGAAATTGTCAAATGTAATATATTATATCGGAAAAGGCATCTCAACTCCGTACCTCAACATATTTTGTGGTGTCGTTTTTCTAAAATTTTGTCAAATTTTGTCTCAAGACACACATATATTGTTGAGGGGGAGCGTCCCGACTAAAAATGTTCCATGATTCATGCGTGCACACATGTTTCTCTCCCAATCGGTTTTCAGAAATTATCATATTTTAATCAATTGGTATCTCTAATATTATATTTTCATATTAGAGATAGGGGGAGAAAATGTGATTAAAATGTAATATATCGCAACAAGTGATCTTAAAGACTCAAGTGCAACTCTTTCCTTCACATGCCAAACTATTTCGTATATCGATGCATGTGTGTAGGGGGAGCTTTTCGGAAATGTAAAACTTTCAAGTGTTAAAAGTTTTGATTTTTATCAAGCACTTTGAATGGTTTTCAATGGTTTTAATGGTTACGATCTATACCCAAAACAACCTACTAATCCACGACGGAACGATGGAGTCAAAAGGTGGTTTAGGATAGGAAACTAAGTCCTATGATCCAACCAGAACCAGAGGGATCTACCCAAGGACATTCCATAGCTAGAAATAGTTGTCCTTAGGAAAGATGGAGTGGAATGAAGCTGAATGCGGACCAAGTACTTAAGTTAGCACTGGAATAATCACAACAAGGTGCTAATTATGACGTATTGGTAAGCATTGAAGGAGTTGAATATTCTATGCAACTCAGGCAGAAACCGGGTCAACACATCTATTGAAGACAAGTCATCATGGACCCAGTGATGCAATGCACAACCCTTCCCAGCCATTCGAGTTTCTCTCAAAAGAAACTTGTCTCATTGTCACGGAGATCAATACGTATCTATTGACTTTCTCACTCCGAGTCAGTTAATATTGAAAAGGTGGCAGTCTGCTCCAGCCTCCGATTACCAAAATGCACTTATTGAGTCTAGAGCCAAACGAGATTAATCTATCATCTCATTAGGACACAATCGAGTCCTACGCATTATCCTTGTGATATTGCCAGAACATCTGAGTGATACGATTCACAATGAAGATGGAAATCCTGCTTGAGCCAGCATCAAACAAGCTCATGGTAGGTAACTTGTGCGATTCTACACGAATCAAACTTGTGAGAACTGGAAACAACTAAGTTTGGATTCTTAATTGATTCAAACTTGATTCCAGGTTTCTTCACAAAATCCATGTGATCTTGCCAGAACATTCAGAGTGACACTCTTTAGTGTTCACAGTGACGAATGGAAATCCTTCCAGTGTCAACATCAAACAGCACTGCGGTAGGTAACATGCAAGATTCTTATGAATCGAGCTTGTGGAAAACTGGAAAGCAACAATGGTGTGATTCTTATAGAATCAAACTTGTTCCAGGAATTCTGAATTGACGACTCTAATCAAACGGATAACCGTATCCTTTTTGATTCACTCTTTATGTTCGCAGTCTGCTTTGAGACGGTCGAGTAAAGAGAACTGGCTTCTACCGCCGGGAAACCCTGTCAAGGAGGTTCTTAATCGAATCTACCTGATCACAGGTACGGTATTTAATACCGTTTAACGGTCTTCACCGACCGGAGGTAAAACGCTACCGAGTTAGGATGAAATGTTCAAAGCCATTTTATCCGTGTCTATACATGTTGCTGCATATCAAGAAGGTGGCGTAGCTGTGATACCGATGTCGATTCAGAAGTCACAAGAGCACAAGATGGCGATAATCAAGATACCTAAGAATGTAAGAATGTAATAGGTCATCTTAGTCACAAGGAGTACAGATGAAGATCTCAAGCACTCAAAGTCAAATGACAAATGCTCAAGATAAAGATCACGAAAGCATGAAGGAACAAAGTTGTTACAAACAAGATCAAGACCAAGATACAAGACCAAAGCAGGAAGATCTCCTCTACAAGAATGTATTAACTCAATCATCTTATGTTTTTTAAGCTTTTTAAGATGACCGATACATTGGGGGAGATTGTTAGCCCTATATTTTATATAGTCGAACAAGAATGTAATAGGTCATCTTAGTCGTTAAAAGGTCTTGTATTGTAATAGGTTAGTCGGGAAAACCGGGCTTGGACTTTAAGCTAATATTGTATAAGTTAGGGGCGTAAGCCCAAAAGAAAGCCAAGCCCGGCCCAAGATGAAGCCCACAGAGGCCTTAGAGCCGTGGGGTATATAACCCTCTTTCACATGTGAAAGAGGGTGTTGGTTCATTTCATTAAACACATAGTTTTAGTGTAAACCTTCCACTTCTCTCTCTACTCTCTCTCTCTACTTTTCTCCTCTTTCTCTCTCTAAGAATCTTGTGTTATGGATTGATTTGGAACAACATAAAACCATCCCAAAAAATATTCATTTGACTAATTACCTCATCCGAGACCTCTAAATGCTAAACCGTAAATCGTAAAAATACGATTTTCTATAATACATATACGTATACGTAAACACCAAAATATCACTATTTCATTTCATAGTCACCACTTGTGAGCTCATGAACATGAAATAACCGTTCCTCGATTTACTTATGAGTACTCTATACTCATAAACGATAACCACACCAACCTCGTTCACACAAAATAAACACGTAAGCACAAAAATCAAGTAGTCACACATAAAATAACCTAAAAGTAAGACCAAGTGACGAACCTCAAAACCACGGTTGTCACATCACTCCCTCCTAATAGAAATCTCGTCCCGAGATTTACTCCTTAGGATCAACACACAGACAACAAATCACACGAGGATACTTGTTCTAAATGAACTCCTCTCATTTCCACGTGAACTTCAGTTCAAGTTTCAAGATACCACATGTACAAACCAAAAATAATTAAACCCATTGCCAAACTCTTGACCTCACAGTCAATAAATCTCGCAAATGACTCTTCGATAAAACAAAGACTCTTATTAGCACAAAACCCGAATAACCGGTCATGAAAATATGCATCCTCAAACAACATTTACCAACCCCAATACATGAAATGTATCATGTATATAACTCATTTCCCCCAGGTAATTCCATGCTCATAAGCTAATGGTCTGATCTTCCCAAAGATCATAAATGGACCTACAAAACTCTACATCAACACTTACATCTTTCCAAATCATACCACCCGTTACTATGGGTGAAACTCCATACATAACTTTGTCACTAAATCTAGTGGTTTCCTCCTTTTCTACATAGCATCCCTTGTTGCTCTCATTCTGTCCACAAACACCATTACCACATTAGTAGCCTCTTTTACCAATTCTAGTCCACAATGAGGACAACTCACCCTATCCTTTCATATCGTGCCTCAAATGGCATTTATCGACTTCTAGTACGATAACTATCATTATATGAAAACTCACCCATCGCTAACGAGTTTCCGAACTACCTCTAAATCAATCACCCATGTCCAATTACGTTCATCAACTCCCTTCAGTCCGTATCCCAAACTACTTTAAATTCCAATTTCCTTACAAAGTGACCTATGACGGTCTTTCACATATCCATTAATTCTTCCAACTTCCCAACTACGTGACTTCTCATTCCTCTTGAAATAGGTGATGAATTAGTCAGTCTATCGACTATCACCCAACTCTCATCGTACTTAATCCCCCACCGCATTATGTATCCCTTCCACCAACTTCGTCCTTACATCGCCCTTTCTAAACTACTCCTATCCATGTAGGAAGTATAGTCTACGTCCCTTTCCTCCTTACGATTGTCCAAGCCATGCAACATAAATGTTGACGCGTTCCCTGCTTTAGACAACTCAACTCGTGCAACCCACATCCTTCATCCAAACCACTCTAATACATCATCCCTATAGTTCAAGTTCATCTCAGCTTCACCTCATCCTTCTTATTCCATGTCTCATCGACCATGCTTGCCTTTCCCAGATGGTACTTGGCCTTGCAATTTTCTTTCATCAATTAACTCCACCCATCACCTTTGCCAAATGTTCAATCCAGATGATTGAATATGTGTTGGATACGTTCATGATCCGTATAGATCATTCTCCACGTCTCGTACACCAAATGCCTCTAGCATTCTAGGCAGATATAACAGTCCAGCTCCACTAACTAAGTCTATCCAGTTCTTCCAAATCTTCAGTTCCTGCAACGTATAAGCGATCGCCTTTCTTTGTCGTCCTCGTACGCGTCCAAATCCCTGCTCCACGTATCGTTATGCTTCGCGAATTCATCCAGTCCTTCCGATAATGCCAAGATCTGCTCATCATCCAATCCACCTCTTCACCCTCCAAAATGCTTCCTCGTCCTTCTTCACTTCGCCCCTTGCTGGTTCCACGATATGCCATCATCTCTGACTACTAGTCCTGGCCAACTAAATCCTAAAACTCACACTTAAAAATCTCACGTTTCATTCCCTTTACTAACAACTCCAAAACCAACACATAATTCGCCTCATCCTCCTTCTAAGATTTGAGTAGATCAAGATGTCGTCGATGCTCCCGATGACAACTCGTTTATAGACGTTCATGCACACTCGGTTCATTGACTCCATGAAAACCGCTAGTGCTTTGGCGAAGCCAAATGCATAACCGTAAACCCAAAGTGTTCATACAACATCCTTAGCAATTTCAACTATGTCCTCCTCACACCCTCTCTTAGCGGTAATACGAATAAATTCCTTGCAATTTCTAACAGCACTTGTTCTTAATTCACTCCATCAACGATTTGCCTTGGATGACACTAACTACAACTCCTCTCACTTCTCCTACTTGCTCTATTCATGGTTCTACCTCAACGCTCCTAAACCATACAAAACCAAAACTACATCCTGAATACACCAGATACGATCGACGAATTAAACCCACGGATAACTAACGACATTTCACGTGCACCAATTAAAACAAATCAAAAACCACGAGACTCCAAAGAAAACTCAAACCCAAAACATGTATCAATTTCCAAATGACCCATGACAACAAAAAATAATCCAAGAAACACCCAATGGCAACCAAAACATATTACGCCCCGCCACATATTATTTAAACCGTGCAAAGATCGACTTTCCAAAAGAATATATATATATATATATTTTTTTAAATTTTTTTTTTACCTCCCCACATCTATGTGACTCAAACCATCTACAAACAACCTTCTAGACGATCTCAAAACTCAACTCAAAGACTAGGTATCCCGTGCATCCCAAATCATAAAAAATATAAAACTACTATTCAAACTCAACCTTGAACCCGACACTTGTACAACAATTCCGGCCAGTCCACTGACCTCCCATGACTATACATTCTGAATATTTGAAAAGTACGTTCCGAGTACATAATTTTTGGCTTTTGAATCACCCAAAAAGCTTTAAAAACGAACAAGTTATGACCAAAACAATTTTATGCTAGTTGTTTTAAAAAACTAAAGAATAGACTTAGTGATCAATGCAATCCTTTTCAATGAAAGATATAATTGTATGTGAAATATTCATAAACTCCTTTTAACCTTGTATTAATAACTATAAATGACATGAATCGGTTAAATCCAATTATATAAACTATGTAAGTAGAAAGAAATTTTACTTCGCTTTATTTTAAAGAAAGTCTTTTAGAATTTGAAATAAGTAAGTGTTGATAAAAAAAAACTTATGTTACATCTTGTTTCAAACATGACTCCAACACCTTACCCTTATTTTACCGAATACAACCAACTATCTAACTCTATAGTAGATTTCCAAGTCCCCCCTTTTTCCATATACCAACCAAAAGAAATGTAAGACTCAACCCAAAAGATTTCATTATCCCAAAAGAAATCTCCATTTATTTCAACGGACTTAAAACCCAGAACAACATTTTAAAACGTACACGTGAAATATGAACTCAAAGAATACGCTACAAGACACAGTTCAAAAAAAATTTGAAACGTTGTTGAAACTCCATCAACTCCAGCACCATAAAACACGAACAAACACAAGGTACGTTCAAGTTATAATAATTAGTGAACGACCATATACCATAACTTAACACATAGTAGTATATATACATCCGCATATATATACCTATTAAATCACCCAAAACATACTCGTTACCATACATGTCGGATCAACCAATCACGTCATACACTCGTTTTTCCACACGAGTAATCACCATCTCACCGTGCCACAACAAAGCATAAAACCCACCTCCAAAACTAAACCATATCGTGTGACCCCAAAATCACACAACACAACCATAACCCAAAACATATAACACACTAATAAAAATAGCCATATCGTAGGCAGTCGTTACATAAACCCATATATTATACGTATACCCAATATCTACATCTCACCATATACAAGCATGTACTAATCCTCTTTCATGCAATCATACTTGAGAACCCATTGAAGTTGTGGTACTTGTATAACTATGTTGGCCACCATACTTATACAATTACCCTTTCCCCAATGCACTCCCTCCTATGATGACACTTATAAGAATCAATACAACATATAACACATAAATCTATCTACTCACATAAGCTCATAACCACATAACCAATAAGGTCCAAAACTCCATCTATAAAATAACATAATAAAACTCTTGGAATACAGAAATCCATAGTCTAGCTAAAACAGCCTAGACTAAATCCAAAACGAAAACATAATCAGTTATAAGTCATGTCGCCCATAGCATAAGGTCCTTCATATTCACCTACTCCTAATAACTCGAACCACCACATGATTCTTAGGGAACATGACTTAAACATCAAAAGAAAATAATACCCCTCAGGTACATAAAATAACCCAACAAAAGATAGAAACTACTATGTACCAAATTATGTACTATAATGTACACTATAAGTAAAATACGACAATGACTAGCGTGGGCGATTATGGTTAAACCCGCACTACTCACAACTCGAAAAGAAAATAACATGTGGCTAAGTATGAACTTACTATGCTTCAATTCATACCAGTCAAAACATCACAATAAATAACATTCAAACACATCAATTATAATAAAATGCACACATACTCCTATGACGCCTATATGCAGGGACCCTTAAGCTATAGACTAGGCTACGCGACTAGGCAACCTAATTCTCTATAACCATTGGCTCTGATACCATTCTGTAACACCCCACCATGGCGGAATATAGGGTGCGACGTATGGATATCATCACAACAAACGGTGTCTCTATAGAGAAAACTAAAATGCAAATATAATGTCATAAATGGAGACACAAATGTCATGACAATATCTCAACAATGCAGGAGTCTAGGTAAGTAGGTAACAGTCCTACCACTTACCCAAGACAAACAATAACATAAACCAAACAAACATATAGGTGCCAACATGTATCACTTATCAAAAAACATAAAGGTAAACTAAGAAGGAACGGGGATTCTCCTTCTATATGCATTCCTAAGCTTCTCCATTCCTAGCCACTTATGTTCTCATGCTTAACCACATTCTCATCTGAAAGAGACACTAAAACACGTCAACATAAAGTTGGTGAGAGTCATAGGTTTAGACTCCAACGCTAAATCAATTACAAGCTGTGAATAACAATCATCAACAAAAGAACATATGGACAATGTGTTACAATTATGTATTAACAACTATCAATTCAGACCAATCATACCAAACCAATCCAAGGCTCCTACCTTGCCAAACAACACCATGGTACCTTAGATGATCACCCTATGTACCTATCCCAAGGCCACTACCTTGGAAAACCACAAGGCCGCTACCTTGTCAAACCACAAGGCCACTACCTTGTCAAACCACAAGGCCACTACCTTGTCAAACCACAATAACATATCAAAAATCGCGTAGCAGTTAATCACATAAGTGTACACACAAGTCCATCACAACCATAAAACATTCACAGCAACAATTTAGAAACAACTCAACATAGTGTCTCTTCCATCTCATCTGGAAGTCAAAAACAAAAATAAACATGGGACTATGAACACTCACCTGATAGCTCCTTCACACGTCCTTGCACTAGCAACAAGCTAACAAACCAAAAACACGAAATCAATAAACGAACCAATCACTAAGATGGCTCATTAACCTATGATGGACATCTAACCCATTCTCACATATTTACCTCATTAATAAGCTCTAATTACCCCATTACCCTTCCTTAACAAGTCCTTAACTTGGTTAAGTTTAACAACTAACCCGTTCGTATTTTACCCAAAACAGTCTCAGTTTTTAGGTCTCAAAACATTAGGTCAAACGCCCACTTAAACCTACCCATGGTTTCTGTAAAAGGAATAATCACACCCTTACATATGTTGGCTAACACCTCCCACTTGCCCTAACCTTAAAGCTACTGTTAAGGCCCCGATATATATATATCTACTTTCGTCATTCCAGATTTCCTGATTTTAAACGTACTAAAAGTTTGTTACCATTAAGGGGTCTTACCCTAAACCACCACCTTAGCCCAAGTCCAGATATTAACTACAATATATAAACCATCTCTCACGTTCGTTAGAAGATCCCAATGCAACCCTAAGTGCCCCAAACAACCCAAAACTTAAAAAGAAAACAGGCTGAATTCAAAACTGTTTTGACCTCCGACTGTTGTAACCTGTTTTTGACCCACTTCCCGACCTCCAATTTAGTTCTCGTTTCTTGCATTGGAAAGCCACTTCAAATATCTTTCCAGGGGTACTTGGATCGTAAAATAAGAGTTTATAGAACTCCCGATATGATCAAAACAATTGACTCAAAATCTGCCCAGTTTTTAAAAACGGGTTTAAACAAATTGAACTAATTAATTACCCATAACCCCATCTAATACAAGCCCTAGATTATATGATCATCATATTATGATTATAACATCATTAGTTTAATGATTTTATATAAACCCTAACCCTAATCAACATAAGAATGATTAAGAAATCATTAAAACAATTAAATTAAAAAGGGATTAAAAACTTTACCTTCGATTTATGAAAACCCCAAAAAAAATATGAAGAACCCTAATTTTTGTGAAACCCACGAATTTAATTTGTCTCCAGGGGATAGATAATGAATTTTGGTTGTGTACAAAACAATATATAGGGTATGGGTGAATCCTAGTCCAACCCAAAGCCCACTTTCCTTTTTTTTCCTTTTTTTCCTTTTTTTCTCTTCTAAACCGACCCAAACACCTCTAATTTCGTTTTTTTCTCTATTTTTTTTTCCTTTTTATTGTTAATTAATACCTTATTAATATTACCTTAATTTATTTCAGCTCCTAAAACTCCCAAAACCTCAAAACCGTAAAACTAGTCAAATTTACGCGTTTTACCGTAAAAGACGTAAAATATACACTTTTATAAAAAATCTCAAATTTTGAAATAAACTTTATAATTAAGTCCTAAATGACCTAAAACCATCCCAAAAAATATTCATTTGACTAATTACCTCATCCGAGACCTCTAAATGCTAAACCGTAAATCGTAAAAATACGATTTTCTATAATACATATACGTATACGTAAACACCAAAATATCACTATTTCATTTCATAGTCACCACTTGTGAGCTCATGAACATGAAATAACCGTTCCTCGATTTACTTATGAGTACTCTATACTCATAAACGATAACCACACCAACCTCGTTCACACAAAATAAACACGTAAGCACAAAAATCAAGTAGTCACACATAAAATAACCTAAAAGTAAGACCAAGTGACGAACCTCAAAACCACGGTTGTCACAGTACCGGTTTGCACTCATATGGCTGAAATGACAGCCGAATGACGTGTGACATGTAACTAAGAATTAGGGACAATGATTGATAAAATCGTCTGATGGTGAAGTATCTTCTCATCCAATAGCTTTACTCTGACGCCTTTGTCTTCGTCTCGTAGGATCTCTAGGTTGTGAACAACATCCGCATCTCGTAGCGTCTCCGAACGTCAGCAGCATCAACCTTTAGTAACATCTCCAAGTTATGAGCGGCATCAGCAATCTAGTAGAATATCAGCAATTGAAAATACGCCTGAGATGATTCAGAATCGACTAGTGAATATTCACGAAGTATTACAAATGAAATACACATGGGTTTAGGTACATGTAATATACATGGAATACGGTACGTATAGTACACGTGGAATACACATGAAATGATCGGTATGGGGTCGATCATTTATCATGATTTAAGGAAAGTATATCGGTTAAACAGTTAGGAAAACCACCATGATAACATGGCAGTATTAGCATAGACATCATTCTGGTTGCATAGAGAAACGCTAAAGTGTGGTTACACAAAATTCAAGGATGATTTGCCTGACAGCATGATCAATGAAAACCAACCATGACAATCATGAAAGCAGAATTCAATGAAATCCAACAATGTCTTGCGTGAAAGCATAAATAACAAAAGAGGCGTAAGACGTAATCAACATGAAAATGGAATTATCATGAAGGAACATAAAACGATCTATCATAAAGGAGTGTATAACATATTCAGCATGAAACCGAAGTTAACCATGACAGTATGAAAACATACTTGACATAAAAAAAAACATAGTAACTTAGGAGGGGACATGAAAAAAAAATTTATGCCAATAAATCATGAAAAAAATTTTATGCATGAAAACAGTGCATGAATGCGTAATGTAGTTTATAAAAACCTTTTATATGTGCGAGGGGACGCCTATGGGTCGGTCCCAAAACAAAAGACATGGCGAGGGGACGCCTATGGGTCGGTCCCAAAGTTAAAAGTTTCGATAAAAGCACATGCGACTAAATAGGGCCAGTCCTGTACCAACCATTACTTAGTCATAATCCCTGCAACAATTATACATGAAACATAAATAAATGAAACTTATCTGTCAAAACTTATCAGAAAAAAAAATAAAAAAAAATTTATATGACTAATTATGAACTACTGGGGTTCAGTCCACATAGCCACAGTTCACGAGGAACATTATGCATGAAACAATGACACATAACTAAATATGAATGACGGTTGTCCATCCATATTAGTAAAACAATATCGATGAAAACGTCAAGGTTAAAACCTCAAGGTGCTGAAAACATCATGGTTAAAACAACAATGTGCTGAAAACATCAATACATGGAATAACAAACGTTGGCTTAGGAATCTCCTGGTGACTACCCACTAGTCACAGGTCGAGTTTTAGAGCCTACAGGTCGAAGCCTTGGCTCTGATACCATAATTGTAACACCCCATTTTGATAATGGAATGTCACGCGTAATTATGGCGTGTCATGAAAGCATACAAGGATAAATGTCTAAAACATTACATGACCATAGGGATAACCGGAATCAAACATCGGTTCCCAACATAAGCCCAAAACATAGTAAAGCAAAAGAAATGAATGAAAGACTAAACAAGCGTAAGTATATGAGGGCAAGAAGGAAAAGAAGTCTCTAGCAGCTTCCATCCTATGCACGTCCTCCAAGTGCTCGAGTCTTCCCTAGGGTACCTGCCGTTTTGGAACATGGAAAGGAAAGTAACGGCTGAGCAAAACGCTCAGTGCACGGATATAGACATAGTATGAATGACTAAGCATAATAAAGACTTAATAGCAGCGGAAATGTATAAGTCCTGGAAAACCTGGAACATGTTCATAAAACTGGTTTTATAGTTTGAAAAGCCTTATGTTTATCTTATGAAAACTGTTTAACATATTTTACCATTAGCCAATATAGGTCATGAAAATCCACCGTGCATGAATACTTGGAAGGGTGACCTCATCATGCAAATTAGAGGGGCTGCCTCTAATTAATATACTGGTTCTGGGTAGGAGGGATCAGCTCCTTGTGAAGGATGCAAGGCACACACCACGTTCACCATGAAATCCTGACTGAAACATGTAACTAGGATGCACCCATACGCCCCACATGATAAATATGATAATATGGCCAAAAGCTGAAGGGACGCCACGAGCAATCACTCCGCCGTGGTGAAGTCATAACACTAGTGCCTCTAGTGTTATGGTTATGGTACCTCCATAACTAGGTGAAACTGGTCATGCATGTATATGGCTTTAGGTATTCTAATTAAACATAAGCAATTCAAAAATATATAAAACAAATACTGGGAAAACAATTGGCTGCATACGGGGAAATCCTAATAAGGAAAGAATGTCCATACTGAAAGGACGGGAATCCGTACCTCAAGTCCAGTGAATGAACGGAAGAAAGACTCCTACTTCTGGATCACTAACGCTACATGAATACACACGTGTATAAGTATCGAATCACTGATTACGTACTGGGTTTTATGTCTCATCTTAGCTTACTTTGTATGTTTTAGGTCATGGTTTACTGTTTAAAGCCCTATCTGTGTTTACCTTGTACTCTGATTAATCTGATAAAGTATTACTGGTAATTCATGTATTATTATACTTACTGTGTAATAAAAAGTAACTTTCCAAAAATAGCAGGTTTCCAAAAATAGAAAGTTTCCAAAAATAGAAAGTTTCCAAAAATAGAAATTTACCAAAAATAGAGAGTTTCCAAAAATAGAAAGTTTCCAAAAATAGCAGGTTTCCTAAAATAGAAAGTTTCCAAAAATAGAATTCACTGCTTAAAATAGATTAGTTTCTAAAAATAGAAAGTTTCCAAAAATAGATCAGCTGCCTTAATTAAATGAGTTTCCATATATAGAAGGTTTCCATGATTAGATTAGCTGCCTGAAATAGATAGATTTCCATATATAGAAGGTTTCCATTAATAGATTAGTTGCCTTATTTAATTAAGTTTCTATAAATAGAAGTTTCCATAATTAGAATTAAGCTGGTTGCATAAGCTAAAATATAAGTCTAAGTGTTTATAAGCTTATTTCTTAAGTCATATGATATATTGTATAGTTTAATTATTATTTCATGCATTTTAATTAAACTATAGGTTAAGCATTTTAATTAAAGTATAACATGTTTTAATTAAAATGGAATAAATTACTTAGGTTAAAATGTATATTAATATGTATTAATAATATAACCTAAGTCATGTCTAAATTAATTAATTATAAGCATGTTTTAAATAATTAATTAATTATAACTTATAACATAAAAATACTTAGGTTAAATTAATATCATGTTAAATTAACAATTAAAAATAACCTAAGTCATGGTTTAATTAATATCTCATGTTATTAATTAATTTATATCCTAAGTTCATAATTCATAATATTAACATGTAGCATAAATCATGATTTAACCAACGAACCATGAATCGGGCATGAACTCGACACCGTACCCCGAGCCAAACTCGGGGTACTTGTGTCCCCTTGCTGCCGTGGGTCCCACATGCACCAACCAAGACCAAAATGGTCTTGGTGGTGGCGGCTAAAAGCAAACCGAACCCCCCCTCGGGTTGGTTATACTAGGCGGCCAAAAACAAACACCCTCATATAACAACCTTTGATTTTAATTAACCCCAAAACATGTTAGATCTATGTTTAATTATCATGTTTTAATAAGAATAACAATAACATGTTCATGAAAATAATCAAAGATTTAAAAAGAATTAAAAAGAAAGGTTTAGAATGATATACCAATACGTAGCTTGGAAGAGGATGAACAAACACGGTTTATAGCAATGGTTTTCAAGATCAAAATCAACCAATCAACCACCTATGGTGGTCTTAGGGTGGCGGCACAAAGAGGACCAAAAGGGAGGAGAGAAAACCTTTTTAGGTTAAATGTTTATTTTGCTTGAAATGTAAAATGAAATGAAAAGTTACCATAACCCCCCCCCCCCCTTTTCTTTTAAAAGTCCATGGGCTTAGCCCACCTTGTTATGTGTGCCGTGGGTATGGGGCCCCACATGGGGTTCCCGTACCTTTTCTCGTGTCCCGATGTTTCGTGTTCGTTCGTGGTTAAACGTGTTCGTGTTTAAAGTGTTTCTGTTTATTTTATCATGTAGTTTATCGTATTATTTACACTCGTAATTAAGTACTTACGTAATTATTTTAGTTCGTGTTTTAAAATGGTGATCATGATTTAATTATGTTCACGTGAAATATCTATTAACTGTTATCATGAGTTTGTACGTAATCGATACTTATCATGTCATACACGTATGCACTTGCTTGATTATTAGCACATGAATGTGATCAATACTAAATAGGGTAAGTTTTAATCTAGGACGTACGATCTTAAGGGCACTATTCATGGTAAAAGCATGCGGGTTTTACAGCCTCCCTTGCCACTAGAAAATAGGCATACTATTTCCACGCCCTTGAGGGACTCTGTATTAATCACCCATGTATACAAGAGTCTTCCCTTAGAATTTGATGATAAGGTTCGACCTGTCGACGCACTTCCGCTGGACATTAATGACTTCGACATGATTTTAGTCATGGATTGGCTATCCAAGTATCATGCTACCATAGACTGCCATTCATATCGAGTTATCTTCGGTGATGTCAATGCACCAGAGTACATTCATAATGGGTTTATACCCGGACGGTCTGTACAAGTCATATCCACCCTGCAAGCGCGTGCACTACTGTCACATGGCTGCGAGGGTTATCTAGCTACAGTTCACGACATGGATGCTGAATCTCCATCGATTCAGGATCAACCAATAGTGTCGGAATTCCAAGATGTGTTTCGAGCAGAACTTCCAGGCATACCACCTGCACGAGAAGTGGAATTCAGTATCGAGCTGGTTCCAGGAGCTGAACCAATCTCCAAGGCTCCTTACCGCATGGCTCCCATAGAGCTGAAGGAGCTGAAGGATCAACTGCAAGAACTTCTTGAACGAGGTTTCATTCGACCGAGCGCATCTCCATGGGGCACACCAGTCTTATTTGTTAAGAAGAAGGACGGCAGTATGCGTCTTTGCATAGACTATCGCGAGCTCAACAAGATTACCATTCGGAATAGGTATCCACTGCCACGCATTGACGATCTGTTTGACCAACTCCAAGGGGCCAAACACTTCTCCAAGATCGATCTTAGGTCAGGCTATCATCAGCTATGGGTCAAGGAGCAGGACATCGCTAAGACTGATTTTCGTACCCGCTATGGCCACTAAGAGTTTGTAGTTATGCCATTTGGCCTGACAAATGCTCCAGCAGTGTTCATGTATCTGATAAATAGAATCTTCCATGAATTTCTGGACAAGTTCGTCATTGTCTTCATCGATGACATCCTGATTTTCTCAAAGTCCAAGGAGGAATACGAATACCATCTTCGTACGGTATTACAGATTCTTCGCCAGAAGCAGCTGTATGCTAAATTCTCCAAGTGTGAGTTCTGGTTAGACAAGGTGGCATTCTTAGGTCACATTGTATCAGCAGAAGGAATCACTATGGATCCAACGAAGGTTGAGGCCATTACTAAGTGGCCAAGGCCGACATCAGTGACGGAAGTCCACAGTTTCTTAGGCTTAGCTGGCTATTACCGTAGGTTCATGGAGGACTTTTCCCGCCTAGCACTACCATTTACCAAACTGATGCGGAAAGGGGAGAAATTCGTCTGGACTGAAGATCGAGAGAAGAGCTTTGAAGACCTGAAGCAGAAGCTAGTATCTGCACCTATTCTTACTCTACCATCTGGTACGGGTGGATTTCAAATCTACAGCGATGCATCGGGGAAGGGACTTGGCTGTGTTCTCATGCAACATGGGAAAGTGATCGCGTACGCTTCACGGCAGCTTAAGCCTTATGAAGAAAATTACCCCACGCACGATCTGGAACTTGCTGCAGTCGTGTTTGCATTGAAGATATGGAGGCACTACTTATATGGAGAATCATGTGACATTTTCACGGACCACAAGAGCTTGAAGTATATCTTCACTCAGCGTGAATTGAACATGAGGCAGAGGAGATGGTTAGAGCTGTTGAAGGATTATGACATCAATCTACAGTATCATACCGGAAAGGCAAATGTAGTAGCAGATGCTCTTAGCAGAAAGTCCGGAATGATCAACGGCATTAGAATCGAAGAGGAAATCATCAGAGACTTGGAGCGACTAGACATCGAGATCATGGTACGAGGACAGCACGGTTACTGGGCTAATCTTAGAGTAGAACCCGAGTTACTATCTAAGATCAAGGAAGCTCAGAAGGATGACGGAGAAATCTGGGCGATAGTACAGAATTTGGAGAAGCAGACAGAATTCAGAGTAGATGCAGATGGTATCGTATGGCAGGGCACTAGACTTTATGTTCCTGATGACCAAGAACTCCGGGAAGCTTTGTTAGCTAAAGCTCATAGCTCCCCATTCTCGATACATCCTGGTTCGACTAAGATGTACCATGACATCAAACAGTACTTTTGGTGGAGTGGTATGAAACAGGATGTTGCCACTTACGTCTCCAAATGTCTTACCTGCTAGCAGGTTAAGATCGAGCATCAGCGATCTGGCGGTCTCCTTCAACCGTTAGATATTCCAGAGTGGAAGTGGGACAAAATCACCATGGATTTTGTTACCGCTCTTCCGCCTACCAAAAGGAAGCACAATGCAATTTGGGTTATCGTTGATCGACTTACCAAATCAGCTCATTTCTTACCGATCCGCAAGGAAGATCCGGTAAGTAAACTCGCAGATACGTACAGACGAGAGATCATGAGACTCCACGGTGCACCATCCAGCATCGTCTCAGACAGAGATCCTTGATTCACTTCGCGCTTTTGGAAAGTCTGCAGAAAGCTTGGGGTACACAACTTAAGCTTAGCACGGATTTTCATCCTCAAATGGACGGACAGTCGGAGCGAACCATTCAGACATTGGAGGATATGTTGAGGTCATGTGCTCTGGAATGGACGGGTGATTGGGACGAATACATCTGTTTGGTGGAGTTTGCATACAACAACAGCTGGCACGCAAGCATCAAATGTGCCCCATTTGAGATGTTGTATGGCAGAAAGTGTCGCGCCCCAGTCTGCTGGGATCAGGTTAGCGAGCGAACACTCGAAGGACCGGAAATCATAGAGATGACAAATGAGAAGATCGCAGTAGCTAGGCAGAAAATTCAGGAGGCACGGTCACGTCAAAAGAGTTACGCCGATAAGCATCGTAGGGATTTACACTTTAACGTAGGAGATCACGTCTTCCTTAAGGTTTCGCCGGCACGTGGTGTTAGACGCTTCGGGATTAAAGGGAAGCTCAGTCCTCGTTTCATCGGACCGTTTGATATCATTGAACGAGTCGGTGAAGTATCTTACCGATTGGCGTTACCTCCGCAGCTTTCGCATGTGCACAATGTGTTTCATGTGTCCTTACTCAGAGGGTACCAATATCATCCCCTTCACATGGTTCAGTATCCACTAGAACAGATACGTGAAGATCTCACTTTTATAGAAGAACCCGAACGAGTTCTTGACAGGCAAGAACGAGTCATGAGAAAGAAGACGATTCCATTCGTCAAAATTCTATGGAGGGATCATACCGAGCGGGAAGCCACTTGGGAAACGGAGGAGTCTATCCGGGCTTCTTACCCTCATTTCATATTTTGAATTCGGGTATGTTCTTCTTTTCCAGTTTACTTTATCTATAATTCGGGGACGAATTATTCTTTTTAGGGGGGAAGAGTTGTAAAACCCGCATGCTTTTACCATGCATAGTACCCTTAGGATCGTACGTACTAGTTGAAACTTTCCTAATATAGCATGATTACGATTACGTGTTAGGAGTTTACGTATTACGTACGTGTTAGAACACGATAAGTATTTTATATGAACGATCACGTAATAATTATTTAACAATAATTAATCACGAACATGCGATCATGAAATCATGAACGTAATTAAAACACGAGCTATTAATTACGTATATATATTTATTACGAGCGTAATTAAATATATTAGATCACGGTATTTACGTAACGAGAACATTTAAAACACGAACATAAATAAACACAAACGAGTAACTAAATAACGAGACACGGAACAAGGTACGGGAACCCCATGTGGGGGTCCCTACCCGCGGCCAAACAAGGACAATGGGCCAAGCCCATTGTCAATTTTTACTAAAGGGGGGTTAATTAATTTTTACTACTCAAAAACACTTTACAGAAGATTTCAAAAAAAAACCTAAAACCCTCTCTTCCTCATCTCTTTGTGCCGCCACCCTTAGATCACCATACAAGGTGATCCTTTGATCTTTGATCTTGAAGATTTGTTGATTGTTCGTGTTTGTTCTTCATTCTCTTGATCCACGAATTCGGTAAAAACCTTTTAAACCTTTTCTTTTAATTTAATCTTTTTATTAATTATGAACATGTGATGTTTTTATAAAAACATATTAATTAATCATAGATCTAACATGTTTTGGTGATTAATTAAATCAAAGGGTCGTTTTAAGGGGTGATTTGTTTTGGCCGCAGGCTGCAACCGACCCCAAGGGGGTTTCGGTTTGCTTAGCCGACCACCACCAAGACCATATGGTCTTGGTTGGTGCGTTTGGGTCCCACGGCAGCAAGGGGTACCCCGAGTTGGTTCGGGGTACGGTGTCGATTCATGTCCGGTTCATGTTTTTAAGCTTAGATCCGGTTCATGGTTGTTAGTTTTTTTTATGTTATGAACTTATGTTAAAATTAAATTAATAAAATGATGTAATTAATCTAATAACATGACTTAGGTTATCTAATTATTAATAATCATGAAATTATTTTAACCTAAGTATTTATATTATTAAGACTTATAATTAATTAATTATTTTAAAAACCATGGATATAATTAATTAATTAACATGACTTAGGTTATATTATTAATATTTAATAATACATATTTTAACCTAAGTATTTAATTTATTTAATTAAAAACATGTTATACTTTAATTAAATATTATAACCTATAGTTTAATTAAATTACATGAAATAATTATTAAACTATACAGTATATCATATGACTTAGAAAATAATCATGAAAAACACTTAGGCTTATATACTTAGCTTATTTAACCAGCTTATTTCTAATTATGGAAACTTTCTATTTTTAGAAACTTAATTAAATAAGGCAGCTAATTTATTTATGGAAACCAGCTATTTTTAGAAACTTGTTTAATTAAGGCAGCTAATCTATTTATGGAAACTTTCTATTTTTAGAAACTTATCTACATTAAGCAGTAAATCTATTTTTGGAAACTTTCTATTTTTGAAAACTTTCTATTTTTGGAAACTTTCTATTTTTGGAAACTTTCTATATTTGGCAACTTTTTATTTTTGGAAACTTCCTATTTTTTGGAAACTTTCTATTTTAGGAAACCTGCTATTTTTGGAAAGTTACTTATTATTACACAGTAAGTATAATAACACATGAAATATCAGAAATACTTAATCAGAATGAACAGAATATAAGATTTAACACAGTTTAAGGCTTTAAACAGTAAAACATAGTAAGAACATATAAATAAGCTAAGACATGACATAAAACCAGCTATGTATTTAGTAAGCAGATACTTATTTCATGTACGTATTTATGTAGCACTAGTGTTTCGGAAGTAGGATTCTCGCAGTTCGTCTTTCTCGTTCACTGGACATAAGGTACGGATTCCCGTCCTTTCAGTATGGACATTCTTTCCTTATTAGGATTCCCCGTATGCAGCCAACTGTTTTCCCGTAGTATAAGTATGAGTTTGATTGCTTATGTTTAAATATGATTACCTATAGCCATATACATGCATGACCAGTTTCACCTAGTTATGGAGGTACCATAACCATAACATTAGAGGCACTGATGTTATGACTTCACCACGGGGGAGTGATTGCTCATGGCGTCCCTTCAGCCTAGCACTGTAGGTTCATGGAGGACTTTTCCCGCCTAGCACTACCATTTACCAAACTGATGCGGAAAGGGGAGAAATTCGTCTGGACTGAAGATCGAGAGAAGAGCTTTGAAGACCTGAAGCAGAAGCTAGTATCTGCACCTATTCTTACTCTACCATCTGGTACGGGTGGATTTCAAATCTACAGCGATGCATCGGGGAAGGGACTTGGCTGTGTTCTCATGCAACATGGGAAAGTGATCGCGTACGCTTCACGGCAGCTTAAGCCTTATGAAGAAAATTACCCCACGCACGATCTGGAACTTGCTGCAGTCGTGTTTGCATTGAAGATATGGAGGCACTACTTATATGGAGAATCATGTGACATTTTCACGGACCACAAGAGCTTGAAGTATATCTTCACTCAGCGTGAATTGAACATGAGGCAGAGGAGATGGTTAGAGCTGTTGAAGGATTATGACATCAATCTACAGTATCATACCGGAAAGGCAAATGTAGTAGCAGATGCTCTTAGCAGAAAGTCCGGAATGATCAACGGCATTAGAATCGAAGAGGAAATCATCAGAGACTTGGAGCGACTAGACATCGAGATCATGGTACGAGGACAGCACGGTTACTGGGCTAATCTTAGAGTAGAACCCGAGTTACTATCTAAGATCAAGGAAGCTCAGAAGGATGACGGAGAAATCTGGGCGATAGTACAGAATTTGGAGAAGCAGACAGAATTCAGAGTAGATGCAGATGGTATCGTATGGCAGGGCACTAGACTTTATGTTCCTGATGACCAAGAACTCCGGGAAGCTTTGTTAGCTAAAGCTCATAGCTCCCCATTCTCGATACATCCTGGTTCGACTAAGATGTACCATGACATCAAACAGTACTTTTGGTGGAGTGGTATGAAACAGGATGTTGCCACTTACGTCTCCAAATGTCTTACCTGCTAGCAGGTTAAGATCGAGCATCAGCGATCTGGCGGTCTCCTTCAACCGTTAGATATTCCAGAGTGGAAGTGGGACAAAATCACCATGGATTTTGTTACCGCTCTTCCGCCTACCAAAAGGAAGCACAATGCAATTTGGGTTATCGTTGATCGACTTACCAAATCAGCTCATTTCTTACCGATCCGCAAGGAAGATCCGGTAAGTAAACTCGCAGATACGTACAGACGAGAGATCATGAGACTCCACGGTGCACCATCCAGCATCGTCTCAGACAGAGATCCTTGATTCACTTCGCGCTTTTGGAAAGTCTGCAGAAAGCTTGGGGTACACAACTTAAGCTTAGCACGGATTTTCATCCTCAAATGGACGGACAGTCGGAGCGAACCATTCAGACATTGGAGGATATGTTGAGGTCATGTGCTCTGGAATGGACGGGTGATTGGGACGAATACATCTGTTTGGTGGAGTTTGCATACAACAACAGCTGGCACGCAAGCATCAAATGTGCCCCATTTGAGATGTTGTATGGCAGAAAGTGTCGCGCCCCAGTCTGCTGGGATCAGGTTAGCGAGCGAACACTCGAAGGACCGGAAATCATAGAGATGACAAATGAGAAGATCGCAGTAGCTAGGCAGAAAATTCAGGAGGCACGGTCACGTCAAAAGAGTTACGCCGATAAGCATCGTAGGGATTTACACTTTAACGTAGGAGATCACGTCTTCCTTAAGGTTTCGCCGGCACGTGGTGTTAGACGCTTCGGGATTAAAGGGAAGCTCAGTCCTCGTTTCATCGGACCGTTTGATATCATTGAACGAGTCGGTGAAGTATCTTACCGATTGGCGTTACCTCCGCAGCTTTCGCATGTGCACAATGTGTTTCATGTGTCCTTACTCAGAGGGTACCAATATCATCCCCTTCACATGGTTCAGTATCCACTAGAACAGATACGTGAAGATCTCACTTTTATAGAAGAACCCGAACGAGTTCTTGACAGGCAAGAACGAGTCATGAGAAAGAAGACGATTCCATTCGTCAAAATTCTATGGAGGGATCATACCGAGCGGGAAGCCACTTGGGAAACGGAGGAGTCTATCCGGGCTTCTTACCCTCATTTCATATTTTGAATTCGGGTATGTTCTTCTTTTCCAGTTTACTTTATCTATAATTCGGGGACGAATTATTCTTTTTAGGGGGGAAGAGTTGTAAAACCCGCATGCTTTTACCATGCATAGTACCCTTAGGATCGTACGTACTAGTTGAAACTTTCCTAATATAGCATGATTACGATTACGTGTTAGGAGTTTACGTATTACGTACGTGTTAGAACACGATAAGTATTTTATATGAACGATCACGTAATAATTATTTAACAATAATTAATCACGAACATGCGATCATGAAATCATGAACGTAATTAAAACACGAGCTATTAATTACGTATATATATTTATTACGAGCGTAATTAAATATATTAGATCACGGTATTTACGTAACGAGAACATTTAAAACACGAACATAAATAAACACAAACGAGTAACTAAATAACGAGACACGGAACAAGGTACGGGAACCCCATGTGGGGGTCCCTACCCGCGGCCAAACAAGGACAATGGGCCAAGCCCATTGTCAATTTTTACTAAAGGGGGGTTAATTAATTTTTACTACTCAAAAACACTTTACAGAAGATTTCAAAAAAAAACCTAAAACCCTCTCTTCCTCATCTCTTTGTGCCGCCACCCTTAGATCACCATACAAGGTGATCCTTTGATCTTTGATCTTGAAGATTTGTTGATTGTTCGTGTTTGTTCTTCATTCTCTTGATCCACGAATTCGGTAAAAACCTTTTAAACCTTTTCTTTTAATTTAATCTTTTTATTAATTATGAACATGTGATGTTTTTATAAAAACATATTAATTAATCATAGATCTAACATGTTTTGGTGATTAATTAAATCAAAGGGTCGTTTTAAGGGGTGATTTGTTTTGGCCGCAGGCTGCAACCGACCCCAAGGGGGTTTCGGTTTGCTTAGCCGACCACCACCAAGACCATATGGTCTTGGTTGGTGCGTTTGGGTCCCACGGCAGCAAGGGGTACCCCGAGTTGGTTCGGGGTACGGTGTCGATTCATGTCCGGTTCATGTTTTTAAGCTTAGATCCGGTTCATGGTTGTTAGTTTTTTTTATGTTATGAACTTATGTTAAAATTAAATTAATAAAATGATGTAATTAATCTAATAACATGACTTAGGTTATCTAATTATTAATAATCATGAAATTATTTTAACCTAAGTATTTATATTATTAAGACTTATAATTAATTAATTATTTTAAAAACCATGGATATAATTAATTAATTAACATGACTTAGGTTATATTATTAATATTTAATAATACATATTTTAACCTAAGTATTTAATTTATTTAATTAAAAACATGTTATACTTTAATTAAATATTATAACCTATAGTTTAATTAAATTACATGAAATAATTATTAAACTATACAGTATATCATATGACTTAGAAAATAATCATGAAAAACACTTAGGCTTATATACTTAGCTTATTTAACCAGCTTATTTCTAATTATGGAAACTTTCTATTTTTAGAAACTTAATTAAATAAGGCAGCTAATTTATTTATGGAAACCAGCTATTTTTAGAAACTTGTTTAATTAAGGCAGCTAATCTATTTATGGAAACTTTCTATTTTTAGAAACTTATCTACATTAAGCAGTAAATCTATTTTTGGAAACTTTCTATTTTTGAAAACTTTCTATTTTTGGAAACTTTCTATTTTTGGAAACTTTCTATATTTGGCAACTTTTTATTTTTGGAAACTTCCTATTTTTTGGAAACTTTCTATTTTAGGAAACCTGCTATTTTTGGAAAGTTACTTATTATTACACAGTAAGTATAATAACACATGAAATATCAGAAATACTTAATCAGAATGAACAGAATATAAGATTTAACACAGTTTAAGGCTTTAAACAGTAAAACATAGTAAGAACATATAAATAAGCTAAGACATGACATAAAACCAGCTATGTATTTAGTAAGCAGATACTTATTTCATGTACGTATTTATGTAGCACTAGTGTTTCGGAAGTAGGATTCTCGCAGTTCGTCTTTCTCGTTCACTGGACATAAGGTACGGATTCCCGTCCTTTCAGTATGGACATTCTTTCCTTATTAGGATTCCCCGTATGCAGCCAACTGTTTTCCCGTAGTATAAGTATGAGTTTGATTGCTTATGTTTAAATATGATTACCTATAGCCATATACATGCATGACCAGTTTCACCTAGTTATGGAGGTACCATAACCATAACATTAGAGGCACTGATGTTATGACTTCACCACGGGGGAGTGATTGCTCATGGCGTCCCTTCAGCTTTTGGCCATTTATTTATATTTATCATGTGGGGCGTATGGGTGCATCCTAGTTACATGTTTTTATTCAGGATTACATGGTAAATGTGGTGTGTGCCTTGCATCCTTCACAAGGAGCTGATCCCTCCTACCCATAAACCAGTATATTAAATTAGAGGCAGCCCCTCTAATTTGCATGATGAGGTCACCCCTCAAATTATTCATGCACGGTGGATTTTCATGACCTATATTGGCTAATGGTAAAATATGACAAACAGCTTTTATAAGATAAACATAAGACTTTCAAACTATAAAACCAGTTTTATTAAGACTTAACCAGGTTATTCGGGACTTAGTTTTCTTCCGCTGTTATTATGTTATATGCTTATTCTATTTATTGTACATCCGTGCACTGAGCGTATTGCTCAGCCGTTTTCCTTTTCTATGTTCTCAAAACGGTAGGTACTCAGGGATGCTCGTAGACACTAAGAGTACGTGCATATGGACTGGAAGCTGTCTAGCCTTCTTTACATTATGCATTTCCTTTCTTTTGATACTTATGCTTTGGACATTGTTTAGTCATTTCCTTTATTATACTATGTTTGTGTGTGATGAGCTTTACTTTTGGACTACCGATGTTTGATTCCGGTATTTTCCTTTATATGGTCATGTAATGTTTAGACATTTTACCTTGTATGCTTTGATGACACGCCATAATTACTGTGATATTTCCATTTCCAAAATGGGGTGTTACAACGGCATACAATATTTTCCCAAAACAAACTTTTTTACATGTTTGCCCATGATTGTTGCGACCGCCTTAGCTTCTATCCAGCGAGTGAAGTAGTCCATAGCCACGATCAAGAACTTAACGCCTCCGGCTACAATAGGAAAGGACCTGCTATGTCATTTCCCCATTTGTAGAATGGCCATGGGGATGTGATGGGTGTCAGCTCTTGTTGTGGATGACGCGGTACTGGCCTGTGCACTTGGGAATCATTGCATTTAAGAATCATATCTCGTGCGTCTCGATGCATAGTTGGCCAATAGTATCCTGTGCGTAGAGCCCGTGCTACTACCGATCTAGGGCTGGTGTGCATGCCGCACGACCCTTCATGAATTTCACTAATCACATAACTAGCTTGGTGCGGTCCAACACATCGCAACCACGGCTGTTGCAATGATCGTTTGTAAAAGACACCATCTCGGAGTTCAAAATGTTGTGACTTTCTTTTAACGCGGCGCGCCTCTGTTTCATCACCAGGAAGGGTTTCGTCCGTCAGATAGTTTATGATCGGGGTCATCCACGTAGGCCCCTCCTCATCAACTACCGTTGCGACCTCCTCTCCTGTAATGGATTTATCCTTGAGTATTTCCACCAACACTTGTTTGGCTAGATGGGCGAAACTCGTAGACGCGATTTTGCTAAGGGCGTCCGCCTCCTTGTTCTCGCCTCTTGATACCTGCTTGATAGAGAACTTGCCAAAAATATCGATAAGTGACTTGACTTTCTCCAGATACTGGATCATGTTTTCCTCTTTGGATTCGTATCCTCCTAGGATGTGATTCGCGAAAAGCCGCGAGTCCACGTAGGCTTCAAGGTTGCGTACTCCTATCCTAGTGGCGATTTTCAAACCCGCAATCAATGCTTCATATTCCGCCTTATTATTTGTAGTTGTGAATTCAAAAGGCAAGGCATAGGTGAACTCCATGCCTTCTGGATTTGTGAGTGTAACACCCCATTTTGATAAATGGAATGTCACGCGTGATTATGGCGTGTCATCAAAGCATACAAGGATAAATGTCTAAACATTACACTGACCATAAAAGGAAATACTGGAATCAAACATCGGTAGTCCAAAAGTAGAGCTCATCACACACAAACATAAATATTGTAAATAAAAAGACTAAACAATGTCCATGGAAAGAGAATCAACGTATAGAATAAATGCATAAAGTAAAGAAAGGCTAGAAAGCTTCCAGTCCATATGCACGTACGCTTAAAGTCTACGAGCGTCCCTGAGTACCTGCCGTTTTGGGAACATGAAAAGGAAAACGGCTGAGCAAAACGCTCAGTGCACGGATGTACAAATAAAGCATGAATAATATAAGCATATAAGCATGAAACAGCAGAAGAACTAAGTCCTGGATAACCCGGTTAAGTCTTAGTAAAACTGGTTTTGTAGTTTGAAAAGTCTTATGTTTATCTTGAAAAAAATTGTTTATCATATTTTACCATTAGCCAATATAGGTCATGAAAATCAACGTGCATGAATACTTGGAGGGGTGACCTCGTCATGCAAGTTAGAGGGGCTGCCTCTAATTTAATATACTTGTTTTGGGTAGGAGGGATCAGCTCCTTGTGAAGGATGCAAGGCACACACCACATTCACACTGAGTAATCTGCTGAAAACATGTAACTAGGATGCACCCATACGCCCCACATGATAAATATAATAATATGGCCAAAAGCTGAAGGGACGCCACGAGCAATCACTCCGCCGTGGGAAAGTCATAACACCAGTGCCTCTAGTGTTATGGTTATGGTACCTCCATAACTAGGTGAAACTGGTCATGCATGTATATGGCTTTAGGTATTCTAATTAAACATAAGTAATCAAAACATATAAAACATATACTACGGGAAAACAGTTGGCTGCATACGGGGAATCCTAATAAGGAAAGAATGTCCATACTGAAAGGACGGAGAATCCAACCTTATGTCCAATGAAAGAAGAAGACGAACAGAAGAGAGTCCTACTTCGGTATCACTAATGCTACATAAATACATACGTGTATAAGTATCTGATTACTGAATACGTAATTGGTTTTATATCATGTCTTAGCTTGTTTTATATGTTCATGTCATGTTTTACTGATTTAAGCTTAATATCGTTTTTATCGTATATTCTGTCTATTCTGATTAAGTATTATTTGTATTTCATGTATTATTATACTTGTTGTGTAACAATAAGTAACTTTCTAAAAATAGCAGGTTTCCTAAAATAGAAAGTTTCCAAAAATAGAAAGTTACCAAAATAGAAAGTTTCCAAAAATAGAAAGCTTCCAAAAATAGAAAGTTTCCAAAAATAGAAAGTTTCCAAAAATAGAAAGTTTCCAAAAATAGAATTACTGCTTAAAATATATAAGTTTCTAAAAATAGAAAGTTTCTATAAATGGATTAGCTGCCTTAAATAAATAATTTTCTAAAAATAAAAAGTTTCCATAAATAGATATAAGCTGGTTAATTAAGCTTAAGTGTTTTCTGATTATTATTCTAAGTCATGTGATTATAAAGTATAGTTTATTAATTATTACATGTAAATTAAATAAACTATAGGTTAAAAGTATTTAATTAAATATAATCATGATTTAATTAAATAAAGGTAAAATACTTAGGTTAAAACATGTATTATTATCTATTAATAATATAACCTAAGTCATGTTAATTAATTAATTATAGTCATGGTTTTTAATAATTAATTAATTATAAAGTCTAATTAATAATAAATACTTAAGTTAAAATTCATGAACTAATAATTAAATTTATAACCTAAGTCATGTAAATTAAATTAATCATGTCATGTTTTTTTAATTAATTTAATTTAAGTCTAATGAAATAAAATAACATAACTTGTAAAAATCATAAACCTTGAAAAATAATTCATGAATCGAACCCGTGACTAAAAACCCATGAACCGGACCCATAACCATCACCATAACCCGACCAAGGTCGGTTTCCCTTGCCCGTTGCTGCTGCCATGACACCATCACCACCATACCGAGACCATATGGTCTCGGTGGTGTGTAATAAGCCAAGCCAAGACCCCTTAAGGGCTTGGTTAGGCGTCGGCTAGGAACAAACATCCCTAAAACCCTTGTTTGATTTACCCCATGATCATTAACATGTTTAAAAACACTTGTTTTTAATTATTTAATTAAAATCATCATGATTTTATGTGATTAATTAAATCAAAACATAAAAGAAAAAGGTTAAAAAGGTTATACCGAATACGTGGATCAAATAAGGATGAACACACATGAATCCTTGCAAAATTTCCAAGATCAAAATCAACCCGAACACCCTTTTTGGTGATCAAAACCCGGCGGCCAAGAAGGAGAGGAAAAGAAACTAGGGTTTTTGTTATTTTCTTGATTTTGTGATAAATGAAAATACCTTTTCCATAATTTTCATGTTTAGTAAAATTATTATGGGCTTGGCCCATTTCCTTTCGTGTAGCTGCGGCATGGGGGCCCTACTTGGGGTAACCCGTACTTTTCTCCGTGTGTAAATATACTAGTGTGTTCTCGTGTTTTATCGTGTTCGTAAATTACGTATTCTAATTAGTTTACGATCGTGACTAAGTTATTCGTGTTCATAATAAATATATATACGTAATTAATATTAGCTCGTGATTAATTTACGTTCATGACTTCATGCTCGTATGTTCGTGATTATAATTATTATTGGAATAATTATCGTGAGTTAATACGTAATAAATATTTATCGTGTTCTAACACGTACGTAATACTTGTAGTTCATAACGTGAAACGTAAACATGTTATAAAGGAAAGTTCTAATCATGTACGTATGATCTTAAGGGTACTATTCATGGTAAAAGCATGCGGGTTTTACAGTGAATATGAGGCCCGCTCCTGATCCGTCCGTGCAAGAAGATCCATCAGTGAACAAAACCCATGGTTCTGGTGGGATCTCTTCCTTTAGTACCATTGGCTCGTCCTCTTCGGGCTTCTCAATTATAAAATCTGCCAAGATTTGGCCTTTGATGGCTGTCCTTGGTCTATAGGAGATGTTGTATTCCCCCAATAGGACGCTCCACTTCTGTAGTCTTCCTGCCACGTCTGGTTTGGAGATAACCTGTTTTATTGGCTGATCCGTGACAACCACTATTGGGTGCGCCTGGAAGTACCGGCGTAACCTTTTTGCGGCGTAAACCAACGATAAGACCAATTTCTCCATTGGTGAATAATTCAGCTTTGGCCCTTGTAGCGCTTTGCTTATGAAGTAGACCGGAGTCTGGACCGAATCCCGATCAGTCATGAGAACGGCGCTTATTGCTCCAAATGTAGCGGATAAGTAATTGATTAGCTCCTCCTTAGGTCACGAGGCGACTAGCATGGGAAGCGCCGCTAGATGATGCTTGAGCTGCCCAAACGCTTCCTCCGCCTCTTTTGTCCGGCGAAAGTCTCCTTTCTTTAAGCACTTCTTGAGTGTTTTAAATAAATGGAGTAACTTCTCTACGGACTTTGATAAAAACCTATTAAGCCCGGCCAGATTTCCATTAAATGATTGTACCTCTCTAAATGTCTTGGGGATGGCAGCGGTATCACAGCGTCCTTCTTCTCCGGACAAGGCTTGATGCCGATTGGATTAATCATATACCGAAGGAACATTCCTTCGGTTGCTCCAAATGTTCATTTTTTGGGATTTAATTTCATTTTGACTTTCCTCAATGTGTCAAATGTCTCTTGGATGTCACGGAGGAGTTCGTCCTCCGTATGGCATTTGATAACCAAGTCGTCAACGTAGACTTCAAGGTTACGGCCTTTTTGCGAGACGAAGGCTTTGTCAACAAGTCGTTGATATGTCGCACCTGCGTTCCTGAGTCCGAATGGAATTTTTGTGTAACAATACACGCCCTGACTGGTATGGAACGCCGTCTTCTCCTCGTCTTCCTCCGCCATCTGGATCTGATGGTATCCTTTATATGCGTCCAAGAAACATTTAAAAGAGTACCCGCATAAGGATTCCACTTTCCAATCAATTTCTGTTAATGGATAGCAATCTTGTGGGCAAGCTTTGTTCAAATCTGTGAAGTCCACACACATGCGCCAACTTCCATCATGTTTTTTAACCATGACCGGATTGGAGAGCCACTCATGGTAATAGGCCTCGCGCATAATTCCTGCATCTACCAGTTTCCGTACCTCGTCTAGTATTATCTGGCTGCGTTCTAGTGCTTGATCGTGCTTCTTTCGTTTAACAGGGGGAAATCCAGGGGGATTGAAGCTTATGTTCTGCGATCGAACGCGGTACGCCCGTCATATGCTTTGGTTCCCATGCAAATATATCAAGGTTTGGTTTTAGGAGAGAGCTCATGGCCTTCTTCCCTTTCTCGAACGCGGTACACTCGTCCAGTATTATCTGGCTGCGTTCTAGTGCTTGACCACGCTTCTTTCGTTTAACAGGGGGATATCCAGGGCGGATTGAAGCTTATGTTCTGCGATCGAATGCGGTACGCCCGTCATATGCTTTGGTTCCCATGCGAATATATCAAGGTTTGCTTTTAGGAGAGAGCACATGGCCTTCTTCCCTTTTTCGGAGAGGATTCCCCCAATAGCCACCTCCTATTTCGGATATTCAGGGTGGATTACCACTTTCCAATTAGGGGGTGGTGATCCTTCCTTTATAGGAGCTGGCTAGATTGGTGTTGTCACGGCGTGACACTCCGATGCTGGTACGATTGAATTGTAAATAGTGACGATTCCCCCTTCCACCGGGAATTTAATCATGCCGTGTGCCGTGTACGGGAATGCCCATATGGCTAGGATTCCTGGTCTTCCAATAATACCATTGTACAGAGAATGTGAACGTATCACCATAAAGTTCATCCATGCCGTAGTTGAATGTTCTTTATCTCTAATGGTTACCAACAAACGTAATTTCCCTATCGGCCAGATAGTGTCTCCACTGAAGTTAATAAGCGGCGACGTGGCCGGAATCAATTGGCTTTTAATTTCTGGTCGTAGCTGTACGAAGCAGTGTTCGTAGAGTACTTCTGTCGATGATCCTCCATCCACATACATACGATGAACGTTATGAGTTCCAATGCTTTCCTCAGTCGTGAGAGGTGAATCCGCCACGTTTCTGGCCGTGATAAAAGGGAATGAGATTTCCTTTCCACGTGAAATTTTTTGACTAACTTTCTGCTTCGTCCGGCGCTGCCATGATTGACCCATGTATATGGTCGTAGGATTATCCTTTTGGGAATCTTTTTTGTCATGCATTTTGTTATCCTTCCCATCCTTCCAATCCTTAACTAGATGTTTGAGTTTGCCTGATTTAATCAACGACTCTATATGCTTCTTGAGCTGAATGCACTCCTCCGTGTCGTGACCTTTGTCATTATGGAACTCGCATAAGCAAATGCCTTGACGACGATCAACTGGAGTTGTCATTGGGGGAGGTCTTGGAAAATTTGCTCCTTTTGTTAATAAGATATCTCGATAAGTCATCTTTAGGGGGTGAACTTGTCATCCAACCGTCCTCCTTTTGCCTGATTTTTGTAATCCAAGCTCCTCCCATTGTCGTGGTTACTTTCGCCACCTGATCGCCTTATGGGCTGATCGTTTGATCGATAGCCGTGGTTCCCTTTTGTGGGGTAAGCCGCAGCAACAGCGGTCTTCCCTTCCACAAAATTTCGAACCCTTTCCATGAGTTCATCAAACTTCTCTGGATGTTTATCGTTGAGGCGCCTAATTAGCTCCTTGTCCGTTATGGCATGCATGTAGTCGGAGATTTTAAGGAGCTCTGGACACGCTTTTATGTGCGTACATTCATCATTGAAACGCTCCGTGAAGTCTTCTATAGACTCTCCGGGCCTTTGTTTAACTGTTGCTAATGAGACCGAGTCTCTATTATACTTCTTTGGCTGAGTATAAATTATTTGGAATGATGTGCATAATTCATCGAAGATGTTGATGCTTCGATGGGGGAGCTTTTCAAACCAGTCGCATGCAATGCCAATCAGGGTTGAATTAAACATCTGGTACCATATGGGCATCGGCCATCGTTCAATTTTAGCCTGTGTGTCAAACACCTTTAGGTGATCCTCCGGATCGCCAGATCCGTCATAGGTTTTAACGCTCGCCGGCATGCAACGTTTCTTTTCCTCGGAGTAATTCCGTATACGAAGAGTGAAGGCATCCTCCCTCTCACTACACCATCGAAGGGAGAGATCTTCCTCCTCTTCAGCACGATAGTAGGTGTCGTCGTAGCGTCCTTCGTCATCTGATGGTTCAGGGGTGGAATACCTAGGTCGGCGACGTCTGGGGTGGTGATCATTCGAGTCAGACCCCGAAGGGTCGTGATAGGGGGTTTCCCCCCACCTTTCGATTTATTATGATAACCACTTTTATGAGAAGGGGTAGGAGCTTTCTTCCCACTAGATTTATCCTTCGCCACACACTGGTACGGCGATTATCCACAAGAGGAGTTTCCAACACCGCGCGTCCAGTAGAGCTGTCGGATTTATCCTCATTCCCCTGGGCTTCTTACAATTCTTGCATTATGCGATCCCATATGCGCTCGAACACATTCCGTGGTCAAGGTGGTTCCTCGAAGGGAGGCTGTTTCTGAGCCCGAGGCTTCCTCCCCCTTTTTCGAGCTTGAGGGGGAGTACCGTGCGCGGCGCCGCTAAAGTTAACTCTGGATTGGAGGTTCCTTCCCAGATTTAACCTTGACGAGATGCCCAAGATGATTCTATCTAAGTTTTGCGTGAGTACGCGTTCGAGGTCCTCATCATCGAGTGAACCAACTTCCAAGTCCGCCTCGACCACTGGTGGGTTTTGTGGCTCCTTAGTAGGGGCCTTTGGCGCAGATCCCGGATCGGGATTATCCAGAGTGAGGGTTGGTGGTGGGGTATTATTGGACGTGCCTGCCCCACCGAGAGATTGAAACGTGTTTCAATAATTCGGTCCTCCTGTTTGGCCACCAGGAAGCGGGGTTGAGGTGACTATCCCGTCACCCGCGGACTTCCGATTTCCAGGATTCGTGTTCCTTGGGTTTCCCTGAAAGTGTCCCTTTGTCATTGGTAGAGATTGAGTTTAGTGTAGGGTCCCACGGATGGCGCCAACTTGTTGATACAAAAGTTGGATGATCCTTGCTTAATCCGAATGAGGCTTAAATCAGATATGTTGGGTTCCGGCTCTTGCACCAAGTGAACTTATTGTTGAGATCCTGCACACTAAAATAACACGCGTTAAGCTTACTGTGGGAGCGTGTCTCACGATTAGACTCAGGCGTGAGAGTAAGTAATCGGTTTAAGGTTAGTAATCGGTTGTAGAGTGAGAGTATGAAGAATGTGATACCTTTGTGGAACCCTTGGGGGTTCCTTATATAGGCGGTGAAACCCTAATGGACTGTTACCGATGCTTTGGCCCCAAGCAAAGGATAAGTGCCATAATTAGTTTAAATGTTATCTTCTAATTATGGTTAGTGTATATCCTCCACTTTAGGGTAAATCCCAATCCTAATAAGATTGTAATTCTGTCTAACCATGTACCGACTGTGCCGGGCCATGGGCCGCACATGCCTATGCGACCACTGTTCATTCGAATCCCATAAGCTCAAAATGATATTAATCTAACCCATTCGTGATGGGCCGTATGCGGGTAGTACCCGTAGGTCGGGTCCATAACCCGGTTGGGGACTATACGTCATCAAGATCAAATGTGATCACAATATTTATCTATTGCGCCTTTAACTATTTGGTCGATACAAGTGAAATTATCAGATCGTGTATTGCAAACCAATACTTATGGATATATTGTACATTGGGGTTCGTATCTACGTATACATATTTACTTATAGTATATAAAAGAAAATATTTTTGTATTTTTATTTTTTATAGAGAAAATATATTCACAAGAAAAATTGAGAGAAAACGAAGTAAAAAAATAAAAGGTACATGTATATAATAATATTTTTTGTGTAATTCTTTAGGAAAAGAATTACTTTTGTGTTTTTTTAATTTTTTTGGGTACAATTCTTTAGGAAAAGAATTGTTTTTGTGATTTTTTTTTCGTATTTTAATATATTTTTTATCACAACAAAAAGTAACGTTCAATAAAGAACGAATTCCATAATCAATGTACTTTTGTGATTTTTTAATCGGATCCCTATAGCGGTGCCATTTTAATATCCGTTTACAATCATTTTTCCTCAATACGTGTTGAACCCTTTCGTTTTTGGTTAACGAAGCGTTATTTGGTATTAGTACTACTTGGCACGCAAAACGAGAAATTATACTAATATAATATTCTATTATTATTATTTTTATTATACTATTCTAATTTTGATTCTAAAAATAATTAAAAAATCAATTAATCAATTAATTCAAATTTTCAAAACAAATTTATACTAATAACATTTTAAATGAAAATAAAAAATTAAGAAAGACTCGAACAATAGCCCAATACAATCTAACGGTCGAATAACAGATTTAAACTAACCTAACAGAAAGTCGTAGTTATAACAACCCTTAAGGGCTGAAACTGACAACCATATGAAACTTGTAAAAACGGGCACTATGAGCTTTTCCCACTAGAACTCGAGTTATAAGCTACCAAATAAGCTAACTCTTGTTCCAATCTTCCTAAAAATGAAAATAAGCTAGGGAGCAATTGGCTTATTGGCCAGAATAAGCTAAAATGGCTTAAATGATATTTTGTACATGTACATTTGATTGAAAAACGACTCTACACTTATCCTTATGAATTGAGATCTTTAGAACTTGTGTATAAGCTACAAAGATTGACTTAAAACCACTAAGCTTTGAAATAAGAAAAGTTTTTAAGCAGTTTACTCCTATAAGCTAAAACTAGCTTATCTAATAAGCTATATCTTTTTCGCTTTTTGAAAGCTTCTTTTAGCTATTTGGACAAACTCTTTAAACATATTAAACTAACTACGAAGATCTAGAATGCTTATTGGTAAAAAAAATGCAAGTTTTCTATATTTCTACACTAGCGGGAAGAGAGCATTTTCAAGAGCTTATTTCCATCAATCTAATAAGCTAAATGTTCTACCTATTGAAAACAGCAAAAGACTATATACCAAGGATTCTAAAACTCCAAGCTACTTGATCTATTTCTTATTATCCAAGAAGAAACAACTACTCAGAACCTAAACTGACCCATACTTTTTCTTGTGAAAATTGCCTTTTTGACTATTTGGATTGACTTTCTAAGTGTTGTTCTTTGTTTCTAAATTATGTAAGCCTTTTAGGATGTCTCACTTATTAAAACCTCATAAAATCAGCAATCAAAAGTCCTAAAGTATCACTAATCCAAACACTACTTTTCAGATAATAGACAAATGGACTTCTGACGAAACACGTTGGTGTCGCATCTTGGTTTCAACAGCTTCGCTATTGGGATATGCGATCGTTTAGCCATCGGAAATGCGTGAGCCTATCGGGGGCACACACTCAATGCGGAGAACACACTTTTATTTTACGTTTTATTATTTATAATTAAACGTTTAATAAAAAACTTCACTTACTATTTAATTAATGGTGGTTAAATTAATTTATCATGAGTGCATTATTTAAATTTGGGAACAAAATCGATTATAGAATATATCTAGCCTTAATCGGCCGGATATATCCTCTAGGGGTTCTAGAAGATTTTTTTGTTACTTGTTTGGAAACTAAATATCTTTAGTTATTTGATTAGGAATATATTTTGCTAATTAAGATTTCTTGGAGTAGGGACTAAGTAAATTTGAGGAGGTGGAGAAAGTATAAATACAATCCCACACCCCCTCACAAATTTCGTCCCATCCCTCCCCTTGGTGTCGTCCGATCGCCACACACAAACCAAACAATCCCTTTAACCCTAAAATCACATAAAGGTTAAACCTTTATAAGATTTATCAATCTTTGATAGTTTCTTGTAAAAGTCTTAAGCTTTTAAACTAACCCTAAATCACTAGATTTAGTTTTTTTGGTTCCCCTTGGTGGTTCGACATGCATAAACCCTAATTAGGGTTTATGTGGTTTTGGGTAATCAATCATGTAACGTTCTATAAACCAATCCTTACGTAATCCCACTTAGGGTTTTGAATCTAGGGTTTGTAGTTACAAGATTACACTTGTTGTTTGAAGAGTGAAGTTACTACTAGCATCATAGTGATGTTCGTTTGACGTGTCGTGTGAGCAAACAATGGAGACAGTAATTTAACCGTTAAAGTTCAAGATCAAGATCAAGACGTATTAATTGATTTATTCAATTAATTAAAGGTTGGTTTTAAATTGTTTTTCTTATGTGCTTAATCGTGTATGTTATACTAGATCCATTCCGCTGCGTACTCATAGTCAGTGGTTTAACTAGTATTCAAAATCCCAACAGTGGCATCACGAATCAATTCGTATGGCATTCATGGGTTACACATAGAATGAACACGCTAGATCCGCTTGAAAACTCTCCTTATTTATTTTCTATGACAATTACATGCATACTTGTCATAAAGTTTTAATCTTGATCTAGATAATGGTTAAAATTGGGTAGGTTAAATTGAACCGATTAATAATTACGATTGTTTTATTATCCGTTAAAGACTTTTGCATCTCACTTTTGTGATACTTTTCACGTCATCAAGTACCTTGCTCGAAAACTTGATGAGGGTCTTTGGTCCTCAATTTGGGGAAGACTCATTCGAGAGTTGGATCTTATATGTTATTGCTTTCATATAGAGTCTGTCTTCTGCTTTTACCCCCCCCCCCCCCCCCTTCTAGTCTATTTTTGTGTGCTTATTTGTTTTCCATTATGAATTGCAAAACGTAATAATTCAAGATTCCTGGAATCATAAAAACGGATCTCTACTTATATCGAAACTAGCTTTAAAAGTATGTCATATTAATACACTTTTTCCTTGTGAATCGGCTATGTGTTATTTGTTAAAACTTGTTTTTTGAACAAAGATTAATATGGACATAAGATCTATGAAACTTGTTTTTATTATAATCTAAATTGTTTTGTGAAATCATATTGTCACTCTGGTTGGGCTTACATACAGTAATGATAGCTTATAAACTATCTTCTCAACGACGTGATTTGAAAGTTTAATTGGTTTATAATACTTAAAAACATCATGTTTTTTTGTTATTTACTAATGGTGGACTTGCTATTGCACTACGTGCTCTAGTCAAGCTATCTAGGGTTTGAACGATCTTTAATCTTTTCCCGTGTTATGTACATGTTTCGGCATCTATATGATAATTATCCCAAGCACTTGCGCCCTCGGGCGCATGAAGAGTAGGATATAGGGTTTGATCCTTCTTTAATCTTTTCCCGCGGTAAACACGCCTAAATCAAAGTTAATAAAAGGTTTCTCTTAACTTGTGCTAAAAGATGATTGCATGCATCTTTTACACGTTTTTGACATTTGCTTTCTAAAACTTATGTGATACTTATTCGAATTTTTAAGTCTATGTCATCCAATTTAATTACACTTGTAGTCTTTTTCGCCATCTGGTCAGACCTATGGCGAATCATACACCCAAGGCGATCTTTGTCACTGGTCAGACCTTTGCCAATTATTGCATGCTCTAAATTGGTACGACTAAGTCGAGTTCCCGATCAGCTTCGAAACCCGAGGCATAAGATGAGATGAAACATACTCATGACTTTATTACATGTAGAACAAGTTTGTTTGAGATGTTCATTGGTACTCATTTGAGTTGTGAGAACATCCCATCCAAACACTCGACAACAATAAACTTCATGAATCGTCTCATAATTCTAAGAGTTGCACTTGTAATGCAATTAACGTTCGACGCTTACCTCTTGCCCTACTTGCTATTAGATGGTCAGACCTCTAATATTGAGTGGGAGTGCAAGTAGGATCTTAGTCTTATTAGTAATTAATTGGGTAGTTAATTCTATTAAGAATTTAATTATCAAAAATACTAAATTGAACTTTCTATGTTCCGATTAATTGTGTTATTGCAACACAATTCGTAATCACGAGATGTTTTCTTATAGAAAACAAACATAGTCTATTTTCCTGGTAAGAAAAGCGAGACTTGCTCATATATCTTCTCATTAGTTGACAAGAATAAAGATAGGAGTATAATCGAATCATTAGTGATTGCATTTAAACTCACTTTTAATATTTCATTATCCTAATCCGCATCTGAAATATTTGAAAGATAACGTATTTTGTGTATCTAAAGTCTATAGCTACCAAAATAAATGACATCTTGCACTTGTCACGATGTATGAGTTTAAACCGCAATGAGTAAAGAATTTACTAGCACTTCGCTAGGTATCTTTCTTGGACTCTTGTTATTCCTTATAGTGCTAAATACCCTTGTGGCTATGTAGATGATAAAGGAGGAATTACATGCTAAATAGTCAAGTTAATTGAAAGTATGAACGGCTAGTCCCCCATCTACACAAGTAGAATTTCATATACTTTTCTCAATACCTAAGTACATGTATACTTGTAGGCATTTTTCAGAGATAAGGAAGTCAATAAATTGCTTTTTTTCTTTTTACTGGTGATGTAACATCTCTTATGTTGTCAAATCCAGTGGGAGCATTGCAAGTTATTACTGAAATAATATCTATGTAATATTATCAATTTTAGTGGGAGCTACAAGATTTATTTCTTATTTAGTCACCCATATTGTAACACCCCCAAATTACCACGCAGCAGAATACAACAATGGGGCGCTACTAATAGCACATCACACACAATCATAAACAACGACCTCAAAAGAGACATTAAAATAATATACAATCTTGTCTAAAAAGTTTCCCATCCCATATATATATAAAATCAGAGTAGCGTTGGTCCCAAAAACCGTTACCGATACATCACATTCTTCAAAGACTTAAAAGTCATTATATTCATTTCAAACGATGGAAAAATAAACAAAGTTTTAGACAAGTAAGCACCAACTTCCTCCTCGCATGCTCTGCTGCTATCCATCTTGATTTCCTGAAATACATGCTTAAAATCATCAACACAACGGTTGAGCAAGTCTATAGGTTTTACAAATCATCATTTGAACACAAGAATTTTAATCATCTCAAGATTGTCACACGGATAAGTAATATATATATCGATAAATGCCTTAAGCTCATGCAACTGAATGTTAACTAACACGTCAAACCGAGTCACTTACGGCGCCCCTACAACAGGTTATATTGTCATATAACAGCGACCTCTTATACATAATATCCCTTTCAGGTGATCACTTATGGATACATACCCTAGGATAAGGCTGTCAAACCAAATAGATCTATCATATGTATTAGCGTTTACCTCGCAAGGTAATGAACAGTTCATGAAATTCAGGGACTTCATAAGACAATGGTACTTAGGCATTTATCATCATATTCGGGTCCAGCATACCGAAAACGACTTGTGTTCATTTCATAAAACAACATGTATTCCCCCTCGCGGGTTAAAATCATTTACAAGATAGTAAAAAGCGAGGCTATAGACTCACCTTAGATAATACACGTAGCTAGTAGTAGTAGTGATCGCCGAAATGAAGATGCCTCCCAAATATACACATCAAAAGCCGCCACCTAACAAATAAGGTGCGTGCTTAGCAACATACTTAGGTATCTAAAACATAATTAATATAATAAAATCATCGACTCAAAATAGTATGTACATAGACATGACCAACCAATGCAAGTGATTCCCTTCTAAACCCCACAACACATACTAGCTTTCCAAAACTAGTACCTTCGATATTGATCAATCTCAAGATGCCAAATCAATACGGTTCAAGTACCCAAGACGGGTCTCCAATATCAGAATACACTCACACATAAGACTTACATCCTTTTAGAACTTTGAGAAGCTAATAGTTTAGCTTCTCGCCTCAAACTATGACGCGAGGTTAAGTGCCTCCCAAATAGTACTCAACCGGTACTTACTAAAAGTACACGCTGTTTTCGCCTACCTAAAAAACTCCGTTTTCGACGAAACTTGGTGACAACCTCACTTATAATCTGCATAAGACTCAGTTTAAATTTCATTCAGTGATTCACATTTTAGACCCACCTGCTCGACACATCTTTAGACTTAAAAATCGGACTGTTTTGCACACTTGCATCGTATAACCATTTTGACCTTGTTAAACATTCCCGTTTACAACATCGCCACTTGACTTTGAAAATAGACTCCAAATGCTAATTTTAGAACCTAACAACAGCCTTTGACTAGTTCTATAACTCAACTTATAATCCCCGAGATTCGATCCAAATATCGACAACAATTTCGTATTGTGTCAATACTCGTCTTCCGGTACACGAATAATCAAACTAGCATAACTTTTGACTCGTTTGGAGTTAAAAGCTCTATCTTATATCGAAACCAGTGTCTCGACTACTACTACAACAATATCCTATAATACCAACACTTTATCAAACTTTAACCCTCGAAAATCTGTCTTAAACTCACTGATGTAAAATGACACTTTAAAAATCACATCAAAACTCATTTTGACCCATTTTTAACATCATCTAACCTTCAATTAACCTATATTAATCATTCCTAACATATCATGAAACCCTTAAATCAATTGCATGATCAGTCTTTACAATACCCACATCAAAAATTAAACATGCAACCATTAAGAATAAAATAATAATAACACAATACCACTACCTTAAAATGGATCAAACACTTGTTCTTCATCAAAATATTTTGAAATAAATAAAGTTCTTGCATGTAAGATTTTCTTAGATCAAAATGATCACAAGAAGATTTCCAAAGTGGGTCTTTTGTTAGATTTTATGGATTTAAGCCTGAAATCAAAATCCATGGTGTTTTGTGGTGGTGATGGGTGGCGGAAATAAAGAGGGAGGAAGAGGAGAGATGAAGTTTATGGAAACCTTGGTTTCCGGATCTTTGAAGCTACTAGGAATGATCATTGTTCATATGATTAGATAATCAAAGCGGGATTAGAACAACAATCATTAACAAGGTGTTTAGGGCACAAGAACATGAATTAAAACACAATTGGATTGTTCATTATATTAATAACAAACAATCACTAGACGTGTATACATTGAATCCCACGTCTAGTGCACACACACTTTTAGGGTTTACATTGTGAATGAATTGATGATTAAAACCTAAGACCCTTGGTTCCTTTTATAGTGGAAGGAACAAAATCTACAAGAGATCAAATCAAATAAACATCTAAATATTCTATTTAGATAAACTATATATTGTGTATATCATAAATAATATACTCAATATATTCCCTAAATAGAATTCTCCATCAAATCTATCAGCGTTGACTTTTGTTGACTGCGTTTGACTTTCGTTGACTTCTGTCAACGCCTAATTTGCTCTTGTCAACTCTTATATTACTCTTGTCAACGCCTGAGTAAATGTCCTTCGATTTTGAGTTTCTGCCACATCAACTTTTTGACCCAACAATCTTCCCCTAGTTGATGTCGGCAAAACTATATGTGTATCTCTTGTAAGTTGTACATGATCTTCAAATTGCTTCCCCTCAAGTGTAGCATGTATATCTTCCCCTTTTTGTCACATCAACAGGGAAGTAAACAAAGTATGCAATCTTTGAAGATTCTCCAAATGTAGGCTCTGTGTAATGATCTTGAAGAACAATTAATATAATATTTTTGATGTAGAAGTAGAATAACCCAACCTTGTGTTCCATGTCTTGTACTATCCATGTGATGAAAAACTTATACTGATGATTAAATATAAGTAGACCTCGATCCCTTGTCAATATTCTCATCCTTTGTGAGACACTGAGCACGATAATGTAACTCCTTCAAGTGTTATGACAAGTCTTCGTCACCAACCATGTAAAGCACGAACAAGTTACCTTTAAAGTCGCTAGTGCATGACTTTAAGATATGATAGAACACAAACTCGCGAAAATCTTCTTCAATCATCAAACTTACCGTAAGAATTCTTCCCCTTAAGTCAACACCTCTTCATGATAAGTCAATATCTTCATATGTAAAAGTTATAAGTCGGATAACTCTTTCACAAGGCTACCCCGATTACATAATCTAATATATTACTTCATGAATCGTTTCTAACTCGCCTTAAAATCATTAATCCCTTTTAAATCCGAGCCATAAATATCAACATGACATTCTAAATTAAAACGGAGATTCCATGTACCTTCGTGTGTAATTTCCTCCTTTTTGTGTGCTCAAAACGTACTAATTTTCTCAAACAGCAGCAATCCTTGTGTTGTCCAACATCCTCTTTTATCCAAGATCTTCATCAGATGTATTGTCCGATATCGGACAATACCTATCAGCGCTTGAATTCACATATCTCAGACAACACGTAACAACGCCTATTTCTGTCAGCGTCGATTTATTCTCTGTCAACGTCAAAAGTACAAATGTCAGCGTCTATCCTTCCTGTCAGCGTCTTATCCTTCCTTACTGTTCGTAGCACTGCCATGTTGAACCACAATCTCCATACGTGATTTGTGATATATTTCCTTAATATTTCCATAAGCGATCCACGAATGAAGGCCCATTGAAAGATCAGTCCATGTAGATCTTACACGCGTGTAACAAGGACAGTAATAGACAAATAGTAACATTCTAAAAATGTGGAAGACCAAATCCTTTAAATAACGCAGCCATCATGTGATATTCTCCATAATATACGTCTTGTACCATATCCCTAAATACTAGGGATGGATAAACTACATTCATATATTCCGTATCTGACCTTTTTGCTTTATTTGTTCAAACCCACGTGATGAATACCTCAAAATCAAACAAATAATCTCCCAAAATAAACTTAATACAAAAACGCAAGTTGTATTATTTGTACCTTGGGCCACGTTCTTTCTTCTGGAACAGTTATATTCATCATTCAGTAAGCAACAAACATCCCTACTTTTTCTCTTGAAAACTTACGTGATCATAAACCATGATCCAAGAACCAATATAGATCTTTGTTTGTTGCTGAAATTACGTGTACAAACGAAAGCAAACACATCACGCAGATAATCATAACCTGCTGTAGTTCTTGAGGAACACCCATCGAAAACCCTAATCTGGAACAACCAAATTCGAAAACCCTAAAGAGGGTTTAAAGATCAAACTAGGGTTTTGATCCATCTAAACTCCATATGTTTAAGAACTATCAGTACCAATAATAACACCTGTTCTGTGTGGAATCGATCTAGGGTTTGAAGAAACCCTAAATCATGATTTTATGCAAATAAGAAAATCTAAAAATCACCTCGGCTGCCAACTTCGACGCCTAATACCTTTTGATTGAGGACTAATCAGGACAATCCCTCCGGTGGATGTTTAGATATATGTATGTAGAATACACATAAAAAATTTCGTGACGATCCAACGGTTCAGTCGAAAGTTATGACCTTCTGAATACTGCTGCGCACACAAAAACGTCCAGAAAAACCCTAGACGGATTTTTCTTCTTTTCACCATACACGAACACCTTGTTGGTCCTAGCATCACGAGCCACGAGGCTCCGATACCAATTGTGGAAACCTTGGTTTCCGGATCTTTGAAGCTACTAGGAATGATCATTGTTCATATGATTAGATAATCAAAGCGGAATTAGAACAACAATCATTAACAAGGTGTTTAGGGCACAAGAACATGAATTAAAACACAATTGGATTGTTCATTATATTAATAACAAACAATCACTAGACGTGTATACATTGAATCCCACGTCTTGTGCACACACACTTTTAGGTTTACATTGTGAATGAATTGATGATTAAAACCTAAGACCCTTGGTTCCTTTTATAGTGGAAGGAACATAATCTACAAGAGATCAAATCAAATAAACATCTAAATATTCTATTTAGATAAACTATATATTGTGTATATCATAAATAATATACTCAATATATTCCCTAAATAGAATTCTCCATCAAATCTATCAGCGTTGACTTTTGTTGACTGCGTTTGACTTTTGTTGACTTCTGTCAACGCCTAATTTGCTCTTGTCAACTCTTGTATTACTCTTGTCAACGCCTGAGTAAATGTCCTTCGATTTTGAGTTTCTGCCACATCAACTTTTTGACCCAACAAAGTTGTTGGTGATTTGTGTTGTGTGTGTGTTTATTTTAGTTTATATATGGTGGGTGAGGGTAATTTTTACAATTGGTGCATTCTTTTGGACCAAATTGTAAAATATTAGTTAAAAAGCAGGAAATGACTATTAGTCAATGTTAGCCTCAAAATATTGAGTCAAACAAGAATGCTCGGTCATATGTTTATTATGTATCATATATTAGAACGTTGTAATAGGTAGTAGACTAGTCATGTATTACGAGCTTAACTTTAAGCTAAGGTTCATTCATAAGTAACCAAAGCCCAAAAGGAAAGCCCGGCCCATGATCATATAGCCCATTATGCTACATGTAAGCAAAGAATATAAATACCCTTCCTAGCATGTTAGGAAGGGTGTTGGTTCCTTTTATTCTCACTTCTCTTAATCTAATATCACCTAGTTCCAACCATTTTCTCTCTACTTTCTCTCACTACTTTCTCTCTCTAGAATTCATCTTCTTTCGTTCTTTAATTCGTGTTATATCATCTAAATTTATGGGACAACAATTGGTATCAATCGCCATAGGGTAGTTTTGTGATTGGTTGTTGTGTTTTCATTTGATTTATTTGATTTGATCCTTATTTCTTCCACGAATTCAAGATTTTTTATGTTTTTTTAGTGTTCTTCAAGTCGTATAACTTCTTTATTCGTGTCGTAGTGATTTGGGTATCTTGGTTTTGGTTAAAACTCAAGTCTTTTGGATCAAAAGTTGAAAACTTTCTTGTTTTTCATCTTTCCTAAATTCTAGCAAGTTATACCATCGGAAAGTACAAAGTGTGTGAGGCTCGATCGCAATAATCCAAGGATTCTACTTTGCGATCACCCAGATTTCGATACCTTATTCTGACGGGATATTCCGATCGTACATTGCGATCGCGGATTCCGACGGTTTCAAGGGATATTGAGTCGTTACTCTGTCCAATTTATTAAGCCATATTGCGATCTAAACATTCCGACAGAAAGGGGATTCCGACAAAAGCCTACATTCCGATAGCCTACATTCCGACAGCCTACATTCCGACAGCCAACATTCCGACAGCCTACATTCCGACAGCCTACATTCCGACAGCCAACATTCTGATGGACATTCCGATGGACATTCCGATGGCACATTCCGATGGACATTCCGGTGACATGTTTAGCTAAATTTTGATTCGAGTACTTTTTAGACTTAGCCACCATCTAGACTAGTTTCGGAATATCGTTTACACGAAGATTAAAAAAAAAGCGTTAAAATTTTTCCGTCAAGTAAATTCAAATTTTTTCCATACTAGTTTTAGGACATTTCTAGCCCGATTTCAAAATTTGGCTTTTACAAAATTTTTTGGTCTACCGTTTTGTCGGACTGGGGAATTTATTGTCGAACTGAAGAAAAATTACAATTTTCGGAATTTTAACCACAACAACAATCACAACAAATCTACTTAAGATCCATATTCACTTCATCATTTCAGAGAATATTGAGATGGATTCTACTGCCGAATATCGTGTGACGAACAACAACATAATGGTGGCAGGTAACAAAGAAAGACCATTAAATGCTTGTGTCGGGTCGATATGATCAATGGCAATCCCGTTTTCTACGTTATCTTGACACAAAACCTAACCGTGATGCTTTAAGGCAATGTATTTTGGAAGGACCCTATAAACTCTCAAGGATTCAAGTTCCTGCAGTACCAGCCACAGACACAAGTGACGTACAACCCGCATATGAACGTGATGAAAAGAGGACCGACCTCACCTTAGAGAATCGTGCGTTGTTTGATGCAGAGAAGGAAGCAATCTACTTAATTCTCAGTGGCATTGGAGATGATATTTACTCTACGGTTGATGCTTGCCCTACTTCTCAAGAAATGTGGACGGCTATTGAAAGATTGTAACAAGGTGAATCACTTAACAAACAATATGTGAAAACTAAGATGTTTAGGAACTTTGGAAAGTTTACATCAAAGGATGGGGAATCAATTGATTCTTATTACTCCCGATTCTACAAGATGATGAATGATATGACCCGAAACAACTTGCAAGTTTCCACCATGCAAATCAATGTCCAATTTCTACAACAACTTCAACCAGAGTGGACATGGTTTGTCACCTTGGTGAAACAACAACAAAAGTTAGACGAAGTTTCATATCACAATCTCTTTGACATTTTGAAACAATTTCAAAATGAGGCAAATGAACTTCGAGCTGAACGAGTTGCAAAGATTTCCAATTCACTTGCTTTGGTGTCTACCACTCAACATTACCCAGATTATCACTCTCGTACTTCAAAGACCTACTCTACTCAATCATCATCACCACGATCATCCGTTGTCTCCAAGTCACATGCTCTAACACGATCCCGAGGCAAAGAAGTTGCAAGAGCACCATCACCCAGACCTGAGCAATCATCCGAAGAAGACAGTGATGAAGAAGCAGCTCAAAACGATAGGGAATTCAAGCAACAAATGGCTTTCATTATGAAGCAATATAAGAAAATCTACAAACCGACCAACAACAACCTTCGAACATCTTCAAACCCGAGGAACACCCATGCATAGATACCTTCAAGGTATGACACACGAAGACGTGCTGAGAGTCCTCCAAAGTATGATCGACAACCTAAGTATGATAATCAGAGGGTGGCTATTGTTGTTGGAAATAGGGAAACTGTTGGTAGTCAAGTGTGCAACAAAGTGGGATTCAGTGTTTTAACTGCAGAGGTTTTGGGCATTTGGCTAGGGAATGCAGGCAGCCAAAGAGGGTTAAATATTATGGTTATCATAAGGAAAAGATGCTGTTGTGCAAGAAAATGGGAGATGGAATCAAGTTATCAGCTGAGAAAGGAGAAATGCTTGAAGACACAGATGATGAACTCTCCGACCAAGAACTCGAGGCACATTATTCATAAATGGCAAAGATTCATGAGGTCCTTAACGTCACTAAAGATGACAATGGTCCTATCTTTGATACCGAGCCAATTGATAAGGTACAACATGATGATGAATATTGTAACACCTGGTAATTTTCCCTACTTTGTAAAATGACTATTTTACCCTTTGACTTTTTATTTAGTCAACTATGTGATTTAACTGTGTTGGAACCGGGAGGTTATCCCGCGTTTTCTGAAAAACTGTTTGCTGACGAGTAATGGCCTGACACTGAGCTCAGTCATTATTCTGAACATTTTCTGTGAACCTGACCAAAGTGCTGAGACGGTCAATGAATTGACGATAACCCATGAGATTATTCGTTATCTATGAATTATGTGCTTAACTGTTTAGTTTTTAACAGCGTGATCGTATTTTCATGAACAGCGTATTTAAATATTTCTGTATATGTTTATATATGCCTGTATTGTAGTATTTTGCTATTTATAGTAATAAATCGTATTTACTGTGAATATTTAATTAACGTATCGCGTTTTCGTATTTTACGTTGTTTTTACGTTTAACCGTCGTTAGCGTGCATAAAATACTTTACCAATCATAAAATGTCAGTTTTCGTCGAAAAATCGTAAATTTAATATATTTCGTCAAATTTTTAAGTTTTACGTAATTTTAAACTTAACTATATACTTTTTGATATTTACCTAAAACTAACTAACCTTTTTACCTTAAACCTTTTAACTAGTTACCATAGTAGAAATTTTGAAAACTTTACCCCCATATGGGACCCCATAACCGGCCAAAACTAGCACCACATGCATGATACACCAAAATTTTACTCTTTACCCTTTTAAGCTTAACTTACAAACCCTTACACCTTTTAACTTATTACCACCTAAACTTAACCTCACTTCACACTTATTCACTTCATTTCACCTCAAACAAAAAACACACATCTCTTCCTCTCTCTCTCTCTCTCTAAACACACGGCACAAACACAAACACATTTCCACCATTGTTAATTTCTAAAAAGCTTCATTTTACCAAGATTTAACACAAAACAAAATCACCCTAGAGCTTGTATAAGCATAAAGAAGAATGGTCTTTCTTGGTTTGATGATTTGAGTAGTTTTTGGGTTGAAGTTTTAGAGTAGGGTTCTTGTTGATTATTAGTGGGTTAGAGCGTAGATCGGGTCGTTGTGATTACGTAGAATCGTTAGTCAAGGTTATTTCTTAAACCTTTTTCATCTTTTCATTTTCCATGCATAATCTTTGTAGATCTATGCATGCATGTTACTCATCAAGTATTTTCTTGAAATAAAATGATAAAAATTATTTTTGGTCATGAAATATTTTAAGATTTGTGGAAATTAAGTGTGGATCTATTAGATCCATACATGAAAATGGGTTAATTGAAAGATTTGTGAACAATATAAGTATGTATATTTTGGATTTGTAAACTTGAAGAAAAATCTTTGATTTTGTTGATGTTTATGAAAAATTGGAAGGAACTAGTAGTGTTACTACTAGTGGTTACGCTTGAAATCTGTCCGATTTTTATAAGAGGATAGAGGGTCGTAAAAATTGTTTTGACACTAGTTTACTACGAGATTATGAAAATATAAGTTAATACCTTCGTTTCGATATATTATGGGCTAAAAACGGAGCTAAAATGAGTAAGTTGTGGTCGTTTAAATTTCGTTGTCGGAAAACTTAATTTTTGGAGAACAACACTATAAGTGGTTGCTGTCCAGATTTTTAAAGTGGCCGAAACGACATTTTCGAGTTAAACGGAGTTGTTTTAAGTGTCGAAATGGTTACTAAATGGTATGTATGAATGTTGGACTTGTTTTGTAAAAGCGTGTTAGCTCGAAATGTGAACACTTGTTGTACTATTGAAAGTTTGAACGTTGGAAGTGGAAATTGTTACTATTGTGAAAAAAATGACTTGTTGAATTGTTGGCGATTGAGAAATTGTTGAAAATAGGGGTTTTAGGACGAGATTTGAGTACTTACTAAAAATGGCAAATTTTTACGTGACGCCGAAAGGCTGCCGAATTTTCGTTAGAAATCGTGTTGGAAAATTTATTAAGATAAATTTTGGTAAATTAAAATTTACGCCGAAAGGCTGTCGAAATTTCGTCGAGTCAAAAATAAATATTTTTGCCTAAGTATATATATACTATAATGTTTATAACGATATAACATTTACAAGTCATGATTTTAACAACAAAAGATATACTTGATTGATGAGTAACGTACGTGATGAACTATTGTGACTTATTTGCTAGCGCCTAAACTATAGTATTATATTTAGGTTGTTGCTAGAGTTGCTCGCTACTATTTGATCATACTTGTGCGGTTTGAATCGTTGCTTGAGGTGAGTTTATAGATCCCTATTAAACTGCTTTCTATGTTTAATGTTTTGGGATGTGATAAATGCTTTGACGACTTGCTTCTGGACGCAAGTAAAACTTGATTTCCGTGAACGCTTTGTGAACTCTATTTATGAGATAACTTAAGTTACTTTAGCCATAGTCCCCACTATCATGAATCGTTAGTTACTCTGCTGGAGTAAGCTCTTATGTTACGGATAGATCTATTAAGGGTTGACAACCTCCACTCGGGCATTCTGACGCTGGACGAGTGTGTACCATTTGTATGAACGGAGTTATCTTGGCTAGGTACTCCATCGGGGCAAAATTTATGTATGTAATCTATTGTATGCATTGGATCACTAGTTTCGATGTCACGAGCTTAGCTATCATAAATATTGTGAACACCCAATTTATCCTACACTTGGCACTATATCTCCTATAGTTGCATGTGTACATGAAATGAAATCTGAAATTGAATGACTATGAACTTACTTGAACCCTATATTCTCACCAACTTTATGTTGACCCAATTTAGTATTTATCTCAGGTAATTGATGATGATTTGTATCTGTTGTGTGAAGTACTTGGAGTCCGCATGCATTTCTTGGATATCTTCGGACATTTATTTACTTATGCTTTTGAACTATTATCTCGTTGATGTTTAAAACCTTTACATTCCGCTGCACTATCTTTTGAAACTGAGACCTTTTGTACTGTGATGCTTTTAATTTAAATTCAACGAGGTATTTTTATAAAACGTCTCATTTAGAGTCGTTCTCTTGTACCTTGAACTATGATACAATGACGTAACAGCCCCCGAGCTTCACCGCTTCCGCATATCACATTTTGGGGTGTTACAGAATTGGTATGAGAGCCTTGGTTATAGAGAACTAGGTTTACATCTTAGGCCTAGACTATAACCGATGTGGCTAGTTGTTACTCTGTATATATATGTGTACTACGTAATGTATTACGTAGGATAACACTATAAGTAATATGTAATATATATTATGTAATACGTAATATGTATTATATACATATGCATTTCGTTGATTTGCATACTTTAATTTCTATACATGATTATTTCATGCATACCCTACAACTGCTTTAATACGCATTTTGGTTGTTGCAGGATATTTCGTCATCTACTGTTTCTTACCAGCCCGACTCTGCCGACGAAGAGTGGGAAGACGAGATTGAGATGGTACCAGATCATGTTGAGCCGGAGAATGACCCAGAGGAGGCTGATCCTGAGGAGGAAGGTGCGGAGTATGACCCTGACGAGGATCCGGAGGAGGATGATGAGGGTGAGCCTGATGTATTGTCAGATACTTCCGATGTTGTTGATGGGATGCCACCTGTTGTGCATCGTACTTTGATCGAGTGGGTTAGTGGTAGTGAGGACGATGAGGATGATGAGGATGACGTGGATGGTATTGAGGTAGATCACGAGGGTGATGAGGATATGGATGGACATGAGGTAGGTCATGAGGATGATATGGATGGTGTTGAGGTAGATCGTGAGGGTGATGATGATATGGATGGATATGAGGTAGATCGTGAGGATGATGAGGACATGGATGATGAGATTGAGAGTGATACTGACGTTAGGATGGTTGTGGCTAGTAGTGATAGCGAGGGTGCTGAGGCTGACGATGATATTAGGGTTGATACTTTGACTGTTGTACCTGAGAGAGTTGAGCCTAGTAGGAGGAGTGAGATTAGGAAGACGTCCAACTTGAGGAAGAAGCCTACTGTTCCCTGTCAGCGGTTTAGAGAGGAGAGGGAAGCTTTATGGGGTACACCGCCAACTGAGGTATATACTAATTCTGATGATACTGTACCACCTGCTGATGGAGCTGGACCATCCGGTGTTAGATCTCGAGCTTTGTCTGATTCTGATTCGTCATGCCCACGGAAGAAGATTCGTATGTCTGATTCATACACTACACCTGAGGCATCGCCTACTCATGAGATTCGAGCTGCTACTGCTGTTTCTACACCACCTACTCATCATGTTGGAGAGCCCTCTAGACCTAGGTCGTGTGTTTTTATGATAGGATCTGCTAGGGATTCAGATGCTGTTCGTTTTCGTCTACTTGAGGATGCGGTTTTTGGATTGTTAGAGGATAACGAGGATACCCGCGACTTGTTGGATACCACACTTGAGGAGGTTGCTAGGTTGAGGCGTGAGTTGGAGTCAGTTCGTGGAGGAGACCGAGCTGCAGATGGAGACTCGAGGAGTGATTCACCGAGATGTGCTGAGTGTGATCGTCATCGTCGCACTTAGAGATTCACCGTTATTGTGCTTAATTCTAGAGTAGATTGACATCTTTATCTTTTGGGTATTGTATCCACTAAACTAGAGTAGTACTCGGTTAGTTGGAGTAGACTAGATGTAATCATACTCTTATTTTATGACTATGTACTTGATATTTTGATTATGAATGGGAATTTAACTTTATGACCTTGACCAGTGACTATCCTTTTTATGTTTGTTGTACTGTTAAATTCTGCATTCTATTTTAGCATATGAAATATATAACGTGGATATTCATGCTTGAACCTTATTTGCATTGTTGTCTTAACGCAGAGAAACAATGGTGAACACACGTAACGGAATGACTGACGCTCAATTGGAAGCACTGATTACGCAACGAGTGACTGCTGCACTAACAAACGTTCAAGCTAACAACAACGTGAACGAAGCACCACCGAACAATGTTGACAATCGACCGCCTAAGCCGTGTACTTACAAGGACTTTAGGAGCTGTGACCCTTTGACTTTTAATGGTACTGAAGGAGCTGTCAGATTAGCTCGTTGGGTTGAAAAGATGGAAGCTGTGTTCCGTGTTAGTAGATGTGCTGTTGAAAACCAAGTAACTTATTCTACCTGTACTTTAGCTGCTGGAGCGTTGACATGGTGGAACACCCATGTGCAAACGGCTTGAGCCGAGGAGGCGTATGGAATAAGTTGGGAGGAACTTAAGAAGTTGTTGACTAAGGAGTACTGTCCTCGTAATGAGATTCAGAAAATGGAAATCGAACTGTGGAACTTGACTGTGAAGAACAATGATATTGGGACGTACACTAGGAGGTTTCAAGAATTGTGTTTGCTATGTCCTGGAATGGTTCCGGATGAAGAGAAGAAGGTTGAGCGCTATATTTGGGGTTTACCGGGTAGAGTTCAAGGGAATGTGACATCGTCTGGACCGACAAAAGTTAGTGATGCTATAAGGATGGCTCACAGTCTGATGGACCAAGTTGTTCGAGCAAATGCTGGGAATACCGCGAACAACAAGAGAAAGTGGGGGAATAACCAAAGGAACAATCATAGGAACTATCCGAATAAGAGGCAAGACACCGTGAAAGCGTACACTGCTGGTACTGGGGAAAAGGGAGTGTACAATGGGACGTTACCTCTGTGCAATCGATGCAAGCGTCACCATAATGGACAATGCAATGTACAGTGTCACAACTGCAAGAAAACTAGACACATTGCTAGGGATTGTAAGTCACCACCCAACACGAAAGCCAACGTCACTTGCTTTGAATGTCAGCAAAAGGGACACTACAACAATGAGTGCCCAAAGAAAAAGAACAAGGACAAGGACCAAGGAAAGAATGATAAAGCTGGGGAAGCTCTTGGAAGGGTCTATGTGATAGGAGGAGGAGAAGCGCAACAAAACCCCAACGTCGTGACGAGTACGTTTCTTCTCAATGGTCGTTATGCTTCTATTTTATTTGATACTGGAGCCGATAGGAGTTTTGTGTCGACTGCTTTTAGTGTTTTACTTGATGTGACCCCTTCGCCCTTAGACACTAAGTACACTATTGAGTTAGCTAATGGGAAGTTGATAGAAGCCGACACTATACTTCGTGGATGCACTTTAAATCTTCTAGGTCATCCTTTCTTAATAGACCTTATGCCTATTGAGTTAGGAAGTTCTGACGTGATTGTCGGAATGGATTGGTTGTCGAGATATCGTGCTACGATTGTATGCGACGAGAAGATCGTTCGTTTATCATTTGGTGATGAAGTTTTGGAGGTACAAGGGATACAAGTAACAGAAAAGGGAAGTCACGACTGAACATTATCTCGCGTGTCAAGGCTCAGAAGTTGTTGTCGGAAGGTTGCCACGTATTTTTAGCCTGTGTTACTGAAAAGCAGACGGAAGAAAAACGGTTGGAAGATGTACCTATCGTGCGGGATTTTCCGGAAGTCTTTCCTGAAGATTTTCCTGGATTACCGCCGGCTAGACAAGTTGAATTCCAGATCGATTTAATACCGGGAGCTGCACCTGTTGCTCGAGCGCCTTATCGTTTAGCACCGTTGGAATTGCAAGAACTAGCGACGCAACTACAAGAGTTGTCTGATAAAGGATTCATAAGACCGAGTTCTTCACCCTGGGAAGCTCCAGTCTTATTTGTAAAGAAGAAGGATGGGAGTTTTCAGATGTGTATCGACTATCGTGAGTTGAACAAACTTACCATCAAGAACCGTTACCCGTTACCTAGGATCGATGATCTGTTTGATCAGTTGCAAGGATCGAGCGTTTACTCTAAGATTGACCTTAGGTCTGGTTATCACCAATTGAGAGTCCGTGAGGAAGATGTTGCAAAGACTGCTTTTAGGACTAGGTATGGACACTATGAGTTCCAAGTGATGCCATTCGGTTTGACAAACGCACCTGCTGTGTTTATGGACCTCATGAACCGGGTGTGTAAACTGTATTTGGACAAGTTTGTCATTGTGTTCATCGATGAAATACTGATTTACTCAAGGAATGAGAAAGAACATGAGGAGCATCTTAAGATAATATTTGAATTACTTAAGAAAGAGGAATTGTACGCTAAGTTCTCGAAGTGTGATTTTTGGTTGCCAAGAGTACAATTTCTAGGACACGTTATAGATATCAAGGGGATTCATGTTGATCCTGCCAAGACTGAATCAATTAGGGAGTGGACTGCTCCTACGACACCGACCGAAATTCGCCAATTCTTAGGACTCGCCGGATACTACCGAAGGTTCATCGAGGGATTCTCGAAGATCGCGAAACCATTGACGAAGTTGACTCAAAAAAAAGGTGAAATACGAATGGGGAGATAAGGAGGAATTAGCATCCAAAAGTTGAAACAAATGTTGTGTAGTGCGCCTATTCTATCGTTACCAGAAGGATCGGAAGACTTTGTGGTCTACTGTGATGCATCAGCAAAAGGATTGGGAGCTGTGTTGATGCAGAGGAAGAAAGTTATCACCTACGCGTCACGAAAATTGAAAACGCATGAGAAAAAATACACTACGCACGACTTGGAGCTAGGAGCGGTAGTATTTGCCTTGAAATTGTGAAGACACTACTTGTATGGAACCAAGTGTGTCGTCTATACCGATCACAAGAGTTTACAACATGTTCTTGATCAGAAGGAACTGAACATGAGACAATGTCGATGGATCGAGTTGCTCAGCGATTATGACTGTGAAATCCGCTACCACCCTGGGAAGGCCAATGTAGTGGCGGATGCGCTAAGTAGAAAGGAACAACTGATGACACGTAGAGTTAGATCGTTAGCTATGGTTATAAATCCAAACTTACCTGTGCAAATTCGTGAAGCACAAACTGAAGCTCTTAAGCCTGAAAATGTTGAAGATGAGAAACTAGGAGGAATGGTTACTAAGAAATTGGAGACTAGCACTAATGGAACGTTATGTCTGAATGGTAGAAGTTGGTTACCACGGTTTGGAGGACTAAGGGACGTGATTATGCACGAGTCGCATAAATCTAAGTATTCGATTCACCCAGGATCTGAAAAAATGTATCAGGATATGAAAAAGCTATATTGGTGGCCAAATATGAAAGCTGAAATCGCTACGTATGTAGGGAAGTGCATGACTTGTGCTAGAGTGAAAACAGAACACCAAAAACCATCTGGATTGTTGGTTCAACCTATAATTCCTATGTGGAAATGGGAAAATATAACCATGGACTTCATAACTAAGCTACCTAAAACGACCAACGGATACGACACAATTTGGGTAATTGTGGATCGACTTACGAAATCTGCACACTTTTTGGCTATGAAGGAAGATGATTCGATGGATAAGCTTATGAGACTTTATCTGAAGGAAATAGTCGTAAAACATGGGATACCGATCTCGATAATTTCATATAGAGATGGTAGATTTACTTCGGAATTATGGAAATCACTTCAGAAAGCGTTGGGTACGCAATTGGATATGAGTACTGCTTATCACCCGCAGACAGACGGACAGAGTGAGAGAACTATTCAAACGCTGGAGGACATGTTGCGTGCTTGTGTTCTTGACTTTGGAAAGCAATGGGACAGACATTTGCCTTTAGTGGAATTCTCTTACAACAATAGTTATCATACCAGTATTAAGGCTGCACCGTTTGAAGCGTTGTATGGTCGTAAATGTCGCTCGCCTGTGTGTTGGAGTGAGGTTGGGGATAGTCAACTCACTGGCCCTGAACTCATCCGTGAAACGACTGAGAAGATTGTTCAAATCAAGAGCCGAATTCAAGCAGCCCGTGATCGTCATAAGAGTTACGCCGACGTTCGACGTAAGCCTCTCGAATTTCAAGTGGGAGACAAAGTGATGCTAAAAGTATCTCCTTGGAAAGGTGTGGTACGTTTTGGCAAGCGAGGAAAGCTGAACCCCCGTTATATTGGACCTTTCAAAATTCTGGAAAAGGTTGGAACTGTAGCCTATCGTCTCGAATTACCGCAAGCGTTGAGCCGCGTGCACAACACTTTTCACGTGTCGAACTTGAAAAAGTGCCTGTCTGATGAAACACTCGTTATACCATTGGAGGAACTCCGAATCGACGACAAGATGCAATTTGTCGAGGAACCTGTTGAAATCATGGACCGTGAGGTCAAACGATTGAAACAGAGTCGTATTCCTATCATCAAGGTGAGGTGGAATTCTAAACGTGGACCTGAATTCACTTGGGAGCATGAGGATCAATTTCGCAAGAAATATCCGCAACTCTTTGACAATTCTAGAAACCGTGACACTCCTAAGCTTTGAGGACAAAGCTTCTCTATCAAGGGAATGATGTAACACCTGGTAATTTTCCCTACTTTGTTAGATGACTATTTTACCCTTTGACTTTTTATTTAGTCAACTATGTGATTTAACTGTGTTGGAACCGGGAGGTTATCCCGCGTTTTCTAAAAAACTGTTTGCTGACGAGTAATGGCCTGACACTGAGCTCAGTCATTATTCTGAACATTTTCTGTGAACCTGACCAAAGTGCTGAGACGGTCAATGAATTGACGATAACCCATGAGATTATTCGTTATCTATGAATTATGTGCTTAACTGTTTAGTTTTTAACAGCGTGATCGTATTTTCATGAACAGCGTATTTAAATATTTTTGTATATGTTTATATATGCTTGTATTGTAGTATTTTGCTATTTATAGTAATAAATCGTATTTACTGTGAATATTTAATTAACGTATCGCGTTTTCGTATTTTACGTTGTTTTTACGTTTAACCGTCGTTAGCGTGCATAAAATACTTTACCAATCATAAAATGTCAGTTTTCGTCAAAAAATCGTAAATTTAATATATTTCGTCAAAATTTTAAGTTTTGCGTAATTTTAAACTTAACTATATACTTTTTGATATTTACCTAAAACTAACTAACCTTTTTACCTTAAACCTTTTAACTAGTTACCATAGTAAAAATTTTGAAAAATTTACCCCCATATGGGACCCCATAACCGGCCAAAACAAGCACCACATGCATGATACACCAAAATTTTACTCTTTACCCTTTTAAGCTTAACTTACAAACCCTTACACCTTTTAACTTATTACCACCTTAACTTAACCTCACTTCACACTTATTCACTTCATTTCACCTCAAACAAAAAACACATATCTCTTCCTCTCTCTCTGTCTAAACACACGGCACAAACACAAACACATTTCCACCATTGTTGATTTCTAAAAAACTTCATTTTACCAAGATTTAACACAAAACAAAATCACCCTAGAGCTTGTATAAGCATAAAGAAGAATGGTCTTTCTTGGTTTGATGATTTGAGTAGTTTTTGGGTTGAAGTTTTAGAGTAGAGTTCTTGTTGATTATTAGTGGGTTAGAGCGTAGATCGGGTCGTCGTGATTACGTAGAATCGTTACTCAAGGTTATTTCTTAAACCTTTTTCATCTTTTCATTTTCCATGCATAATCTTTGTAGATCTATGCATGCATGTTACTCATCAAGTATTTTCTTGAAATAAAATGATAAAAATTATTTTTGGTCATGAAATATTTTAAGATTTGTGGAAATTAAGTGTGGATCTATTAGATCCATACATGAAAATGGGTTAATTGAAAGATTTGTGAAAAATATAAGTATGTATATTTTGGATTTGTAAACTTGAAGAAAAATATTCTATTTTGTTGATGTTTATGAAAAATTGGAAGGAACTAGTAGTGTTACTACTAGTGGTTACGCTTGAAAGTGGTCGAAAACGAGTTTTTACGAAAAGTATACAATCTGTCCGATTTTTATAAGAGGCATAGAGGGTCGTAAAAATTGTTTTGACACTAGTTTACTACGAGATTATGAAAATATAAGTTAATACCTTCGTTTCGATATATTATGGGCTAAAAACGGAGCTAAAATGAGTAAGTTGTGGTCGTTTAAATTTCGTTGTCGGAAAACTTAATTTTTGGAGAACAACACTATAAGTGGTTGCTGTCCAGATCTTTAAAGTGGCCGAAACGACATTTTCGAGTTAAACGGAGTTGTTCTAAGTGTCGAAATGGTTACTAAATGGTATGTATGAATGTTGGACTTGTTTTGTAAAAGCGTATTAGCTCGAAATGTGAACACTTGTTGTACTATTGAAAGTTTGAACGTTGGAAGTGGAAATTGTTACTATTGTGAAAAAAATGACTTGTTGAATTGTTGGCGATTGAGAAATTGTTGAAAATAGGGGTTTTAGGACGAGATTTGAGTACTTACTAAAAATGGCAAATTTTTACGTGACGCCGAAAGGCTGCCGAATTTTCGTTAGAAATCGTGTTGGAAAATTTATTATGATAAATTTTGGTAAATTAAAATTTACGCCGAAAGGCTGTCGAAATTTCGTCGAGTCAAAAATAAATATTTTTGCCTAAGTATATATATACTATAATGTTTATAACGATATAACATTTACAAGTCATGATTTTAACAACAAAATATATACTTGATTGATGAGTAACGTACGTGATGAACTATTGTGACTTATTTGCTAGCGCCTAAACTATAGTATTATATTTAGGTTGTTGCTAGAGTTGCTCGCTACTATTTGATCATACTTGTGCGGTTTGAATCGTTGCTTGAGGTGAGTTTATAGATCCCTATTAAACTGCTTTCTATGTTTAATGTTTTGGGATGTGATAAATGCTTTGATGACTTGCTTCTGGACGCAAGTAAAACTTGATTTCCGTGAACGCTTTGTGAACACTATTTATGAGATAGCTTAAGTTGCTTTAGCCATAGTCCCCACTATCGTGAATCGTTAGTTACTCTGCTGGAGTAAGCTCTTATGTTACGGATAGATCTATTGAGGGTTGACAACCTCCACTCGGGTATTCTGACGCCGGACGAGTGTGTACCATTTGTATGAACGGAGTTATCTTGGCTAGGTACTCCATTGGGGCAAAATTTATGTATGCAATCTATTGTATGCACTGGATCACTAGTTTCGATGTCACGAGCTTAGCTATCATAAATATTGTGAACACCCAATTTATCCTACACTTGGCACTATATCTCCTATAGTTGCATGTGTACATGAAATGAAATCTGAAATTGAATGACTATGAATTTTTACTTGAACCCTATATTCTCACCAACTTTATGTTGACCCAATTTAGCATTTATCTCAGGTAATTGATGATGATTTGTATTTGCTGTGTGAAGTACTTGGAGTCCGCATGCATTTCTTGGATATCTCCGAACATTTATTTACTTATGCTTTTGAACTATTATCTCGTTGATGTTTAAAACCTTTACATTCCGCTGCACTGTCTTTTGAAACTGAGACCTTTTGTACTGTGATGCTTTTAATTTAAATTCAACGAGGTATTTTTATAAAACGTCTCATTTAGAGTCGTTCTCTTGTACCTTGAACTATGATACAATGACGTAACAGCCCCCGAGCTTCACCGCTTCCGCATATCACATTTTGGGGTGTTACAAATATAATGTGTTTGGTGATACACATGGGCATAGTGATCTTCCAACAACAATTACTGACACGTGTATGATGGAAACGGTTGATAGCAATACCACACCCGATTCATCAGACATGTGCAATAATGAGTTTGAGGATGATCAACATGCAAATGAGTATGATGACGAGGAGCATGTCGCGCTTGCTAATTTAATTGCTAGTTTACAAAAAGATGTCAATGAAAATAGAAAGAGTCAAAAGCAATTAAAGAAGGCAAACGCAGCGCCCACTCAAAACTTTGAAGAATGCAAAGCCGCTCTAATAAAATCTAGTGAGACTATTGATAGTTATAGGGCTGAGCTTCTTCAAAAGACCAACGAGCTTGAGGGGTACAAAAGTCGTGTCATCAACGTTATAAAGGACGAGTTTGAAAATAAATACAACGAAGCTCTTGATTTGTTAACTAAAGAAAAACGTCAATTTAATGTCTTATTCAGTGATGAACGTCAAAAAACGTACCTTGCCACAACAAAAGTTAATGAACTTGAACAGGGGCTTTCTATGAATACCACCGATTCTGCTAAAATTCTTGACGAAAAGAAACAAGAGGTTGAAACAATAAAATAAGATTTCAAAAATAGACAAAGCAAATATACTGAAAAAATAAAGGATCTCGAAGAACAAGTCGATTTTTTTGAAAAAAGTTGTTTATAATACACATGACTATATTCAAACTGTAAGAATGATAGCACCTCGATCATTTTTCAAGGGTCAACCTAGTTTTTCCACCCCCAAGTACCTCGAACAAGCTCAAGCTGCGAACCCTCGCTTATATCTTGATGAGTCCGAATGGACTGATAATGACTGCCCAGTAGCTAACCTCGATAGTGAAGAGACGTCCCTTTGGGATGAGGTGAGTAGATCACCAGTCAATAAAGATTTTGTGAAACCATATAACTATGCTTATCTAAACAGTCTTTATGGTCTTTTCACTCCACAAAAACAGAAGTCTCGTGAGGAATTATTTTTAGAATGCAAACAAAGAAGAATTCAATGGAAAAAGGCTTTTGTCGCAAAGAGGAAAACTAATGTTTTTAAATATATTAACTATTTGCCTCTAGATGCTTCTAAAAGAAAAAGTAGAAAACACTTGGTTTTCTTAAATACCACGTTGATAATGTTCAATCAATTGTTGAAAGCGATTGGGAAAAACGTCAAAAGGATAATTGCAAAACCGAGATTCCTCACGACATAACTGTGCTTGTGAAAGAACTTTTAATACCAAATACGAAGATAATAATAGAACATGTTCTTGAGTTTGAAAATTTGATTCGGTTTGAAATGTTTGATGATTTGAAATATGTTGAGTCTCTTGAAAAAGAAATTGATGAACTTCAAAATGACAAATCAGAATTTTCAAACGAATATGATCTACTCTTAGAAAAATGTCTCTCCAAAGATATTTTGCGTGTTACTCTTCAATCTTGTGCTGATATTGATGAATATTCTGATGTTGCATGCAAATATCTTGATAAAATCAAAGAATGTGAGCGTCTTGAACTTGAGCTTTCGAAACATAAAGAAAATGTTGATAAAAAGGCTTTTGAGTTACTTCAACACAAAACTGGTTTCCTTCAAAAACATTGTCATTCTCTTGAACTTGCTTTATAAAAAGACGTTGGTAGTTTTCCACATGATAATAATTTGCAAGAAAAACTTTCCAAAACGTTTCGAGAAATGAATGAACAGAATTTTGAAATTAAAGGGTTGAAAGCTCAGTTACAAGACAGGGAAATAGCGATAGCAGAGTTGAAGAAACTCGTTGCTAAGATGGGTGGGAAAATTGTGGAACCTAGTGTTAAAAAACCTGTTGTAAGACAACCCAAAGCGCAAAAAGTGACTAGACCCTCTGTCTGGGGAAAACAATTTGTTTTCTCTAATTCTGCATTTGCAAAACCTAGGTTTGCCCCCAAGACGGATGGGAAGGATAGGTTACCACAAAAGACTCCCAAAACACATATTCGATCACAAAGCATTAAGAACACAAATGTGGTTAAACCACGGATGTATAGATTGGCCACTACAACTACACACAACAAAGAAATTCAATCACCTCAGACTTCTAGAAACACTAATAGACGTGTGTCTTTTACTACAGGAGTAGTCCCCACTGATAGTGTTAGCCGGCCCCAGCTTAAGAGCACTCGCTTGAATGAAAAGGTTTGGCAAAACAAAAGTCAAGGGAAGATGAAGACAGTAGAAGACCACCCAAGGATTTTCAATGTTTTTAAGAATAAAACGTCTATAATCGCGTGTAATGACGATATGAATGATTCGACTTTGAATGATTTGAATGTTAAGTTTGTTTGTGTGAAATGTGGAAAGTGTGCTAATGCTAATCAGGCTATGTGTGTTTCGAATAATGTCAAAGGCGTAGATACTAGAACTAAGAAGCAAACTGCGATGCCTATTAGTGCTATAAAACTTAAACGCAAAGTGAACCATTCTGGTGCAACCCCCCCCCCCCCCTAAGAAAAGTATTGCATCAGACTCCACCACTTAGAACCCTAGAAGCAGAATTAGGGAATTATATGAGTCTGCTAGCAAGCCTTGGAAGTGGTGGTTTGCTAATCAATTTCCTCCAGGATATAAATGGATGCCTAAGGTTAGGAAACAAAATGTGACTACGTGCGTTAGTGTGCCTCTAAGTGATGAAACTAGGGAAACTAATGAACCGGACATCACAACTAACATGGAATCCAATTTAGCAAATGCTCCATCGTGTTCTAATTCTGCTGCAGGTGATCGAAATAATTCTCTTCATACTGGACTCCGGATGCACGAAGCACATGACGGGGAATCTCAAGCTTCTAATTAACTTCGTGGAGAAGTTCCTGGGTACGGTCCGATTCGGAAATGATCAATTTGCACCGATCCTAGGATATGGAGACTTGGTTCAGGGGAATATAACTATCAAATGGGTTTACTACGTCGAAGGGCTCAATCACAATCTTTTCTCGGCTGGTCAATTCTATGATGCAGATTTGGAGGTTGCTTTTAGAAAGAAGACATGTTTTGTTCGTGATTATGATGGGAATGACTTACTTACCGGAACACGGGGTACCGATCTCTACACTATTTCACTACAAGACTCCACATCTTCAACTCCAATCTGTTTCATGGCTAAAGCTTCAACGACTCAAGCTTGGTTATGGCATCAACGTTGATCTCATCTTAACTTTGATACCATCAACTTGCTTTCCAAGAAAGATATTGTGCGAGGCCTTCCTAACTTGAAATTCATCAAAGATCATCTTTGTTCTTCTTGTGAGCTTTGTAAAGCTAAACGGAGCAGTTTTAAGACAAAGACTACGCCAAGCTCTAAAGACGGTTAGATATTCTTCATATAGATCTGTGTGGACCCATGCGTGTTCAAACCATCAATGGGAAGAAATATGTTATGGTAATTGTCGATGACTACTCAAGGTACACGTGAACCCTCTTCTTACGGTCCAAGGAGGAAACACCTGAGGTTCTCAATAACTTCCTTAAGTTGATACCACGTGGTCTTCAAGCTCAAGTAAAAGTGGTACGTACTGACAGAGGCACAGAATTCTTGAATTCAACTCTGAAGAAATATTTTGAAGCCGAAGGGATTGAACATGAAACATCTATTGCTCGAACACATGAACAAAACAGAGTTGTTGAAAGACGAAATCGTACTTTAGTTTAGGCTGCTCGAACATTATTATCTGCTTCAAAACTACCATTATTCTTTTGGGCCGAAGCCATGTCAACTGCATGCTACACACAAAACCGATCCTTAATTATCTAAGACATGAAAAGACACCATATCACATAATTAATGATCGCAAACCTTCCCTCAAACACCTTCATGTTTTTGGATGTACGTGTTACATTATTCGAGATGGTGAAAATCTGGACAAGATGAAAGAGAAAGGTGATGCATGCATTTTAGTGGGATATGCAACTCAGTCTAAGGGATACAGAGTGTACAACAAGAGAACAAAATTGATAGTCGAGACTATTCATATCATATTTGATGAATTGCAAGAAATGGCACTTGAACAAAACAGTTTAAGTCCTGATCCACAACGACAAAAGACTTCTATGCACAACCGCACGGAACTCGGAACTCAAGACGACAGCAATGAACCGTCAAGTTCAAAGCTGGTTCCTGAACATGTTCCTAGAGCAGATATGACAGTGGACACGACACTTGAAGAGTTGGAAATGTTATATGGACCAATGTTTGATGAATATTTCACGGGGGAGAAACATGTTGTATTGAAGTCTTCCGCTGTCACTCATGATACGAATGATGATACCGATCATCGCCAACAAAAGGATATAACTTCATCTACTTCAACACGGGTTGCTGCAGATTTACTTCCTCAGAATATCACATCAACAACCGCTCCTACAACATCCACAACCACTTTCATTGCTCCAGAGAACACGAATCAAGCAGACGATGCATTATCTGACGATGACGAATTTATCAACCCATTCGGTACACCGGTACACGAAACTGGGGAGTCCTCTACTCGCCATGTTGATCCGTCAAATATGCATACGTTCTACCAACGACATCCTTCAACACATCATTAGACCCGAGATCATCCTTTGGTTCACGTAATTGGAAACCCTTCACAGCCCGTTCGTACAAGACGACAACTAGCCACCGATGGCGATGTTTGTATGTTCGCACTCGCCGTAAGTACTACTGAACCGAAAAACATCAAAGAGCCCATGGTTGATCATGCTTGGATTGAATCAATGACGGATGAACTTCTACACTTTGAAACACTAAAAGTCTGGGAACTTGTTGACAGACCATACGATGTGATTCCTTTAAATCTTCGTTGGATCTGGAAAAACAAGATGGATGAAGAAAACACGATCATCAAGAACAAAGCTAGGCTAGTGGCTAAGGGGTATGGCCAGAAATAGGGAATTTATTTTGACGAATCATTTGCACCAGTTGCTCGTATGGAAGCGGTCAGGATTTTCTTTGCTTATGCTGCACATAAGGGATTCACTGTCTATCAAATGGACGTAAAGACAGCATTTCTTAACGGTCCTTTGAAGGAAGAAGTCTATGTCATGCAGCCGGAAGGATTCGTCAATCCTCACTATCCTGACAAGGTGTATCGTCTCCACAAAGAACTTTATGGACTCAAGCAAGCTCCAAGGGCGTGGTACGACGAGCTCTCCAAATTTCTGGTATCCAAAGGTTTCTCAAAAGGTTCCATTGATCTAACTCTGTTCACTTATAAATATGGGGATGACATTTTGCTCGTGCAAATTTATGTTAATGACATTATTTTCGGGTCTACAAACCCAAAACTTTCAAAATGGTTTGAAAAAGTCATGCACAGCAAATTTGAAATGTCAATGATGGGCGAACTAAAATTCTTTCTAGGAATTCAAGTTCACCAATCCCCAAGTGGTATCTTTATAAACCAAGCTAAGTATTGTCAAGAGATAATCAAAAAGCATGGTATGACTTCATGTGACCCCGTTGGGACACCATTATCAACCACATCGCTAGATGCTGACTTGGAGGGAAATGCCATCGGTCAAACGAGATATCGTTCCATGATTGGTTACCTCATGTACTCGACGGCAAGCAGATCTGATATTTCACATGCTACGTGTTATTGTGCATGATATCAAGCACGACCCACTGAAAAGCACCTCAAGGAGGTTAAACGGATCTTTCGGTACCTCAAGAATACCATTCATTTGGGACTCTGGTATCCGAGCGAAACCAGTTTCTTTCTAACGGCCTATTCAGATTCTGATCATGCAGGGTGTCTTGATACACGAAAAAGTACTTCTGGTGGTGCACAATTTATAGGTCAAGATAAGCTTGTGGGATGGTCTTCCAAGAAGCAGGCTTGCACGTCACTTTCATCAGCCGAAGCGGAGTATGTGTCTCTATCTGCGTGTTGTGCTCAAGTTCTTTGGATGAGAACACAACTCACGGATTATGGCATCCACTTTGATAAAGTACCTATGTACTGTGACTCAAAGTCGGCCATAGCCATCTCCTGCAATCCGGTACAGCATTCCCGCACGAAGCACATCGATGTCAGATACCACTTCATAAAGGAACAAGTTGAAAGAGGTATCTTTGAACTATACTTTGTTGGAACGGATTACCAATTAGCCGACTTGTTTACGAAAGCTCTGTCGAAAGATAGGTTTGAGTACCTCGTTAGGCAAATTGGTATGAGATGTTTGACTCCAGCAGGCCTGGAGATTCTGGCAAAGGTGCCTGCTTGATTTATATTTCAAACATCAACCTGTAAATATCTTCGAAAAAGCAAAATACAAAAATATAAAACATATAAAAACAAAACACAAATTTAAAAAATCTTTCAAAATCCAAAAATATTCTTCTCGACATGTCTTTCAGTATCGATAATATGGACGTGCCTAGAAATGTCGCTCATCAACGACACGGGTGTGTACATAAAGCTCGAATAAAAGTTGTAAATATTTTTTAAAACATGTCATTTCTTCTTTTAATAAAGGAAATTGTCTATTTTGGACAATATTTCCAAACAACGGGTAGCGCAATCTATCACGGGTTGAGCTTGTCACAAAACATTCAACGTTTTGAGCTCAACACAATGGCTTGTAATCACTTTCAGATTGCAACCCGGATCAATATTCACGGGGGAGTGTACGATTTAGTGCGCTTACCCTCAGCAAAAGACGAGAAATCTTCTTACACTTGAGTGGATTCGTCAAGACATTCAAAGTCTATGAACTCAAGTTTATGCTTTAGAAAAACCTCTTCGACAAAAAGAAATAGGATTTTTCAAAAAGCGTTGAACACAATTTTTTCAAGAATTTTTCAATGATTATTCAAAATCTCTCAAAAATTGTGTGTTCAATGATACACGCTTTTGGATGGGTTCAGATTAATTCTCGGAATCTTCTCGAATTGATCACAGCTCAAAGTGGAAAGATTGTTCTTGGTGACAAATAGGGGGTTTGGGTTTTCTATTCTACTAAAAGGATTAAAAGCGTAAAATGATAAAAACTTAAACCGAAACAGTCAATAAAATAAAGCTTTAATTAAAAATTAAACAATAAAATAGTAAATAGTAAATTACCACTTAAAACTTATTCGGATCATTAGGAAGAATTAATTGATTCGGAATATAACTAATTCGGAACAAACTGATTTGGAACAAATAAAACATCTGGTTCGGAACTTTTGAACACAAAACTGACTCGGAACTTTCTAATAAAAATCTGATTCGGAACTTTTGGCAAGAACTGGTTCGGAACTTTCAATGAAATCCGGTTCGGAATTTTCAAGTAAAATGGTTCGGAACATTTTAGCAAATTCGGTTCGGAACTTTTTCTATAAACTGGTTCGGAACTTTTTCTAAAACCTGGTTCGGGACTTATGAAACATCTGGTTCGGAACTCAAACAACAAACTGGATCGGAACTTTTTCGAATGGAACTGATTTGGAACAACTTAATACACACTGATTCGGAACTTTATAAGACACTGATTCGGAATCTGGTAAAATGATGCAGATGAAGAACAGTAAGCAGACAACAAAAAAAGGTAATACGATTTTAAGACAAAAACAACCAAGTGTTTAACCAAAACTTAAACAAAACTAATCGCTAATCATTTACTAACCATAAACAACATATCAAAACATTAAAAACACAAAACCCACTTACTTTTGAAGATCAAAATCAACTAAATAAGAACTTTAAAACTTTGAATCAAAGAACAAGATGAACAAGATGAAATGGAAAGATTATATTGATGATTAAGGTTTAAACAATCAAAGGAAAGGATTAAAACTACAAGATTTGTGGAAACAAGAATAAAAATCACCAACACCTTAGTGGTGTTGGCTTCTTCCCTACGAAACAAAGAGAAAGAAAAGAGAAAAACTAAAAACTAGCTAAATTGTGTGAGGGGATCTCTTTATATAGGTCTTCCATTTGGTTGGTGAGTGGGCTTTCTCCCTTTCTTCTTGTCTTCTCGTCTTTTCAGAAAAGTTGACGTTTTCGATTCTGATTCGGGATTTGTCGACGATTAAATTCAACTCGTCTTTTAATTTCTTCGTTTAATAGACTTGAGTTTCTTTGACATATGTAAATCTTCCATCTTTGGTCCTTTTCTTCGATAAATCTTCAAAAAGGCCCAGTGACTTTAAATCTTTTGCATCTCTTGGACAATAGACTTCGTCTTGAGTCTTTTTCTTCGATAAAACCCGTGCAATCCCATGTTTTCTCCAATATCCATCCGGTTGGCTCTGAAAACATAATAAACACAAAAACCACGCATAATTCCAAACAAATGATATTAAATACGCGTTTTGGTCTCGTTTTAGCCAGAATTAAGTGGTAAAAGGATGGGTGTTTACACACCTATCAGATCCCCTACACTTAACCATTGCCATGCCCTCATGCAATGCTTAGTGATAAAGCAAATTTACACTTTTCTCATAATTAATCAACCTTGGCCTTATTAAAATACTACTAAACAAAAATTAAATTACTAAGAGAAATTAACACTTTAAAGTAAACAAAAGGATAGAAAACCCATTTTCACTTGAAAATAGCTATATGGAAATAACTTGCAAAGAGATCAAGGACTTACATTAGGGCTTTGGTGCTGCGAAGATTTATCACCCTCAAGTTTCACGTTCCCCAAACTAAGCTTAAAAACGAGATCATTGTTATTATAAGTTAGCAAATCAAACACTTACACACATGGCTTAATTATATGCTTAAACCTCCTTATTCCTAGGTGTGTCTCTTATATTTTATTTTTGTCTTAGAATGATCATGCAAATGCATTTTTGGACTTATTTCGATAGTTTATTTAGGATGAAAGCAAAGTAGAACGATTTGATCAATAGTTAGCTAAAGGACAAAATCTCTTAAAACTGCTTCTCGGGATATCAAAAAGTTCATATCTTGGCATAACTCGGTTCACGATTTGAGACCTTTCTCGGGCCGATATTTGGCATGTACTTCATACTTCATATCTTGAGAGACGTGCTTGAGATAATGGTCTTCTCATCGTTAATAGAGTTTCTTCACTTGGAGACTTTTGAGGGGTACTCCAACTTTGTTGACCACGACTTCATGATTATTTCTTCAATCGCTAATTGGTATTTTGAGATACAACGATCCGCCTCCTTTTCGGACTTGGATCTATTTATCCTCATACCTTGTTAGGGTCTTTTCGGATAGACTTCTCCATGATCTTTACGGGAGTTGATTGCTTTTCGTCGTGAGTCTTGATCCTTCATATTGATTTTGGGAATAATGCTTTTCACATCACCTTGGATCTTTAGCAATAAGATTGAATCCTCATGCCTTGTTAGGGCCTTTTCAGACTCGCCAATCTTCGCGCCCCGCTTCATAAGTTATGCCTTGGCTATGAACTCTTATCATTACCGAGCAACTTTTAAACGATCTTGGGCTAGAAGCTAAGTAACTTTTCAAATCGTACGACCTTACTTATTGCAGATAAATTATTAGCAAGTGATGGGAGAATAGGCACATAATTACACCAAGTGGGCTTGTGCAAGAATACCGACTTATAATTGACTCTATCATTTCTCGTTCTCCACAATTTAAAATCTCAAGTAATGAGACTCGTGGATGCTTAGCCTAATAAACCAATTAAGGTCTACATGGTTAAGGATACTTGCTAGAATAAACTTGGACAAGTCTATTCGGGTTTGTCAAAATAATCGCAACGGGCCTAATATGTCAAAGACTTCTAAACTAGCTACACCACTTTATTAATATTTTTGACTTTATTGTAGGATATATACATATGAAAGCAACGATAAAAATTTAAAAATTACGACTAAATGGCCAAAGTTAATAAAAAATTTGAAAAATGTTGAAAAATATGATTTTCCGGTTAAATGAAGGCATTTTCATGGAAAAGTCCACTTAAAACTTCGATAGAAGTCCCCCCTACAATTAAGATAAACATTGTCCTCAATGTTTAAGCATGTGGGAAAAGTCTCCCCTACACTTATGACATTGTGCACGTTGGTTAAATAAAGTTAAGGAAGAGACGACTAACGTGATTAATTTCAAATGTGAGTATGAAGAAAATTGAATCACGATAGTTGAGAGATAGAACCGGATTTCGGATAACACGGGAGCACGGTTCTTCAAAGGTTCCAAAAGTGCATTCATCCCTGTAATCACATCACCACACAAACACAAACACCTATATAGGTCCCCCTACACTTAGGAGGTTAAAACGGAAAAGGATAGATACTCGGGTTGCCTCCCGAGGAGCGCTTGTTTTTTATAACCGAGTCACGAGCCTGACTCGACCCAAAATTAGTTCATGGGAAACGTGGTGAGGGATGGAATCATCTCATGAGAGATGTCCTCACCAAAGTACAACTTCACTCGTTGGCCATTCACCTTAAAATTCGGTCCATTAGGTTGAGCGAGCTCGAGAGTACCATATGGAAAAATTTGGGCAATGGTGAATGGGCCGGACCAACGAGATTTCAGCTTGCCCAAAAATATTTTCAACCGAGAGTTGAAGAGTAAAAATTTGTCTCCAACTTGGAACTCTCGTTTTTTAATCTTAGAGTCATGAATGAGCTTAGTCCTTTCCTTATAGATCAAATAATTTTCATAAGCCTCATTACGGAGTTCATTGAGCTCATTGAGTTGGATCTTGCGTAGGTCACCGGCTTTGTTGATATTGAAATTAGCCCACTTCAAGGCCCAGTAAGCCTTGTGCTCCAACTCAATGGGGAGGTGGTATGCTTTCCCGTATACGAGACGATATGGTGTACAACCAATCGGAGTCTTGTATGCGGTACGAAAAGCCCATAGAGCATTATCAAGTTTATCAGCCCATGAGGCACGATGCTCTCCCACGGTTCTTTCAAGAATTCGATTTAATCCTCGGTTAGATATTTCAGCCTGGCCATTAGTTTGTGGGTGGTATGCGGTGGAAAGACGATGATTTACACCATACTTAGCCATGACTCTTGCGAATTGCTCATTGCAAAAATGAGTCCCGCGATCACTAATAATGGCACGAGGCACACCGAATCTAGCGAATAGCGACTTCAAAAAGTTACAAACCACCCTTGCGTCATTAGTAGGTAAAGCTTTGGCTTTAACCCATTTTGAAACGTAGTCAACGGCGACAAGGATGTATTTGTTTCCTTTAGAGGAAGGGAATGGCCCCATAAAGTCGATACCCCAAGCATCAAAGATTTCACATTCTTGAATGAAATTCTGAGGCATCTCGTCTTTATGTGTGATCTTGCCTTGTTTTTGGCAAGCATCATAACGTTTAACCATCTCGTGAGCATCACGATAAATGGTGGGCCAATAAAATCCCGAGTCAAACACTTTTTTGGCGGTGTAGTTGGGACCAAAGTGACCACCGGTGGGTCCTTTGTGGCAAGCGTCAAGGATTTCTAAAGCTATCGGTCCATCAACACATCGGCGAATAATCAAATCAGCGCATTGTTTGAATAGATACGGGTCATCCCAAAAGTAAGTCTTAATGTCTTTGAAGAACTTCTTCTTTTGTTGGGATGTTAACCCGTCAATGAGAATTCCACCCGCCAAGTAGTTTGCAATGTCCGCAAACCACGGGGTTTCGTCAGAATTCAAGTTGATAGACATTAAGGTCTCCAGGGTAAAAGAGTCATTGATCTCTTTGTTCGGATGATCCCCTTGGTAAGGATCCTCAAGTCTACTGAGATGATCCGCGGCTAGGTTTTCAGCTCCCTTCTTATCACGAATTTCGATTTTAAATTCTTGAAGTAGCAAAACCCAGCGAAGAAGTCTTGGTTTGGAATCTTGTTTAGTTAACAAGTACGTCAACGGGCGGAATGGTCTGTATACACGATTGTGGTAGAAAGGACAAGATAGGGGCGAAATTTTTCAAAGGCATAGACAACAGCTAAAAGCTCTTTTTTGGTTGTCGTGTAATGCAATTGAGCCCCCGTCATTGTCATGCTAGCGTAATGGATTGGTTGGAAGTGTTTGTGCACTCTTTGGCCCAAAACCGCTCCAATAGCATAGTCGCTAGCATCGCACATCAACTCAAAAGGCAGCTCCCAATTAGGGGTAACCAAGACCGGTGCCTTAGTTAGCTTATCCTTAAGAAGGTTGAAAGCTTCAATACACTTGTTGGAAAAGATAAAAGGAGTATCTTTTTCCAAGAGGTGGGTCATCGGGCGAGCGATTTTAGAAAAATCTTTGATGAATCGACGGTAGAAGCCCGCATGACCCAGGAAACTTCTCACACCCTTCACGGTTGAAGGTGGAGGCAATTTAGCAATAACATCGACTTTAGTACGGTCGACTTCAAGACCGGCTTTGGAAATTTTGTGTCCTAGCACGATGCCCTCTTTTACCATGAAATGGCATTTTTCCCAATTAAGAACAAGGCGAGTGTCTTCACACCGCTTAAGCATACGTTCTAAATTGGCAAGGCAAGCAGAGAAAGAATCGCCATAAACCGAGAAATCATCCATGAATACTTCCATAGTTTCTTTAACCATGTCATGGAAGATAGCCATCATACACCTTTGGAACGTCCCAGGAGCATTGCATAAACCAAAAGGCATGCGTTTGTAAGCAAATGTTCCATAGGTACATGTGAATGTGGTCTTCTCTTGGTCTTTGGGATCGATAGGAATTTGAAAATACCCAGAGAAACCGTCTGAAAAGCAGTAATAATCATTACCCACTAGACGCTCGAGCATTTGATCCATGAAAGGAAGAGCAAAGTGATATTTTCTCGTGGCATCATTGAGCTTACGATAGTCGATACAAACTCTCCACCCAGTAACGAGACGAGTGGGAATCAACTCGTTGTGTTCATTGGGAACAACGGTTATTCCGCCCTTCTTGGGCACACAATGGACGGGACTTACCCAGGGCGAATCCGAAATAGGGTAAATCAAGCCGGCATCAAGAAGTTTGATAACCTCTTGTTTGATGACGTCATGAATGCGAGGATTAACCCTTCTTTGGCTCTGGACTGCGGGTTTAAAGTCATCTTCCATGAGAATCTTGTGAGTACAAAAGTTTGGATCAATTCCGCGGATATCAGAAATTTTCCAAGCAATTGCCTTCTTATGATCTTTAAGCACGGCGATGAGGTGAGATTTTTCTTCTTCTATCAAGTCCTTCGCGATGATGACGGGCGACTTCTTCTTATCTTCAAGGAAAACGTACTCGAGATGGGGCGGCAACTCCTTAAGTTCTAAATCCGGAGGATTTTCGATGGGAGGCGTATTCACAGTCGGTGCATCGATAGCAATAGCCTTGGGAGATGGTAGAGAAATATGGTCCTCTTTGAGAAGGTTCTCAATGAGACGAATGTCTTCATCCCAATCGGTGGGAGAATCGTCATTTTCTAAGTTCACATCTCCCATGGTGGCTTCCAAATCTTTCCAAAGGAAATCACTTTCTCCAAATACAGATAGTGATGAATCAATAGACGAAACGGTCTCAACATTGGGAAGAGAGGTAGGAATACTTTTACAAGCATCTTTGAAGTGTTCTTCACAAGCCTCATCAAGAACGTCAATACAATTAACACTTTCGTATGAATAAGGCTGTTTAGAAAGCTTTCCCATGTTGAAGACAATTTTATCGTCACCCACTCTCATGATAAGCTCACCCGCTTCAACATCGATGAGAGTGCGACCATTCCTCAGGAATGGACGTCCAACGATTAATGGCACACGAGGGTCCATATCGTAGTCGACCACGACGAAATCGGCAGGAAAAGTGAATTTGTCGACTCCTACAAAAATGTCTTCGGCTATCCCCACTGGATAAGCAACCGTACGGTTAGCTAATTCCAAAGTCATTTTGGTGGGGACTAGCTCAGGGAGAGATAATTGCTTCTAAACACTTAAAGGCATTAAGTTAATACTGGCACCTAGATCAGCTAGGGCCATGCAATTATCTACTCCCGGGAAGTTGCAAGGGATTAAGAAACGACCCGGATCACCAAGCTTGGTTGGCAATTTCCTTAAGAGCACTGCAGAGCAATTCTCATTAAGTTGGGTATTAGCAATATCAAGAAGCTTCTCCTTGTCGCTAAGAAGATCTTTGAACATTTTTGCGTATTTAGGCATGTGAGCGAGAGCCTCAGCGAAGGAGATGTTGAAATTCAATTGTTTAAACATTTTGAGAAAGTTCGAAACTCGAATATCATCCTTGCTTTTGAGCTTCTCTTTCCTCAACCTTGATGGATAAGGTATATCGGAAGAAGAGGAAGGCTTTGGAATAGTAGGATCACTCACATCCTTGGGTGGAGGAGGGGTAGAAGTAAGAGGTGGAGAAATTGGGGAAATAGAAGGTTGAGGAATAGGAGCAGGTGACTCGTTTTCCTTAGTCACAGTCACCGGTGGAGGTATAGGAAGCTCGGGTTCCTTGGTACCTTTGCCACTGCGAGTGGTGATTGCTTTCATCTCCCCTCTTGGATCCGCAACGGTGTTACTCGGAAGAGTACCCGAAGAAGAGGATTGATTACCTTGGAAGAAACCAGCCATCATGTTCCCTAAGTCATTCGTTTGACTTGCCAAAGTGTTTCGCATATCAGCTCTCAGATCGTTCCCTTGTTTCACCATGTCTGCTTTCAAGTTGAGCACTTCCCGCTGGAGATTTTCCACGATCACATCATTGGTCCTCATGTAGGTTTCAACATCTTGGTGTAATGCGGTGGGTTGGTTGGGAGGAGGAGCATGGTAGGCGGGTGGTTGATAAGCAGGTTGTGGGTAAACTTGGTTGTTTCTTTGAGGTGGATATGGTTGTCTTTGGGGTGGTTGGTATGGTGCACGAGGTTGTTGTTGGTTTGGTCGGTTAAGGTTTTGTTGTTGGTTTTGATTGGGTGGGGGAAAACAGGGCGGGGAAAGGAAGTTGTTTGTGCGGTAGCTAAGCAAATTGCGGTCACCTTGAGGAAGAGCTTGATAAGCGGCCGGAGGATAGGTACCGTATGCTGCATTCACATTCTCAGAAGGATAGTCTTGGGTGGTGGTACAAGTGGTGTAAGAGTGAGGACCACCGCATATTTCACATGGTTGGCTGACAGCATTGACTTGAGCGTTTTTAGCGTTGATGCTGTTGGTGTTGCTAGCTGTTTGGGCGGCAAGCGATTCAAGAAGCGTAGTAATTTTGTCAAGTCGCTTGTCGTTGTCACTAGTACTAGCACTAGCGGCATTGGTCCGAACACTCTTGGTTTGCACACGAGACTTATTCTCAATGATATCCCAAGCGGCATTAGAAGTCTTAACCAAAATATTACCCCCGAGGCACTATTTAGTGAATCTTGGTCATTCATGCTTAAACCATTATAAAAAGTATTAATTTGGTGCACTTTGGTAAAACCATGTTGTGGGCACTTTCTTAAAAGATCTTTAAAATGGTCCCAAGATTCACTAAAAGACTCATCGTACTTTTGTTCAAAATTGATAATTTCATTCCGCAAAGCGGTAGTACGAGAAGGTGGGAAAAAGTAGTTGATAAATTTGGTCTCCAAATCCGTCCACGTCAGAATACTTTGTGGCGGTTCCTTTGCAAGCCAATGCCGGGCTTGTCCCTCTAAAGAAAAGGGAAAAAGTTGCAAACGGATTACCTCTTGTGGAACACCATTGAATTTGACCGTATTCGTGAGTTGCAGGAATCTCTTGATGTGGTCATGAGGATCATCAATGGTACGCCCCAAGAATGGTTGAGCAGAGACCATCTGAATAAAGCCGGATTTGAGCTCAAAGTTGTTGGCTGCAATCGCGGGTATGACAATTGGATCATCGTTGCTTCCACATGTGCTTGTAACAGTTCAATCATAGGTCGATTGTCCGGTAGAGGTTCATTGTTGTTGTTATTATTGTTGTTGAGAGGTGGATTGTTATTGTTGTTATTGTTTTGAGGTGGGTTATTGTTGTTGTTGTTGTGTACACCGGCCATGTCTAAGTCTTCGAGAGGCTCGGGCTCTTGATAAGACGTTGATCGTGTACGCATGCACCTGCAAAAGAACTAACAAAGTAAACAAGAAATATTTTTGGTTTTTATGGTTTTTTAATTTTTTTGTATTTTTGAAAATTTTATATTTTTTAGAATTTTTTAGAATTTTTGAAATTTTTATGAAAAAATGACGTTCACGATGAACGGATCCCAAAATCCAAGTTCTCACAAAAAACTGTTAATCCTTACGAGAAGAGCCGGCAGCGGCGCCATTTGATACACGCTTTTGGGTGGGTTCAGATTAATTCTCGGAATCTTCTCGAATTGATCACAGCTTAAAGTGGAAAGATTGTTCTTGGTGACAAATAGGGGGTTTGGGTTTTCTATTCTACTAAAAGGATTAAAAGCGTAAAATGATAAAAACTTAAACCCAAACAGTCAATAAAATAAAGCTTTAATTAAAAATTAAACAATAAAACAGTAAATAGTAAATTACCACTTAACACTTATTCGGAATATCTATGACAGAAACTGCTCATTAGGAAGAATTAATTGATTCGGAATATAACTGATTCGGAACAAACTGATTTGGAACAAATAAAACATCTGGTTCGGAACTTTTGAACACAAAACTGACTCGGAACTTTCTAATAAAAATCTGATTCGGAAGTTTTGGCAAGAACTGGTTCGGAACTTTCAATGAAATCCGGTTCGGAATTTTCAAATAAAATGGTTCGGAACTTTTTAGCAAATTCAGTTCGGAACTTTTTCTATAAACTGGTTCGGAACTTTTTCTAAAACCTGGTTCGGGACTTATGAAACATCTGGTTCCGAACTCAAACAATAAACTGGATCGGAACTTTTTCGAATGGAACTGATTCGGAACAATTTAATACACACTGATTCGGAACTTTATAAGACACTGATTCGGAATCTGGTAAAATGATGCAGACGATGAACAGTAAGCAGACAACAAAAAAAGGTAATACGATTTTAAGAAAAAAACAACCAAGTTTTTAACCAAAACTTAAACAAAACTAATCGCTAATCATTTACTAACCAAAAACAACATATCAAAACATTAAAAACACAAAACCCACTTACTTTTGAAGATCAAAATCAACTAAATAAGAACTTTAAAACTTTGAATCAAAGAACAAGATGAAATGGAAAGATTATATTGATGATTAAGGTTTAAACAATCAAAGGAAAAGATTAAAACTACAAGATTTGTGGAAACAAGAATAAAAGTCACCAACACCTTAGTGGTGTTGGCTTCTTCCCTACGAAACAAAGAGAAAGAAAAGAGAAAAACTAAAAATTGGCTAAATTGTGTGAGGGGATCTCTTTATATAGGTCTTCCATTTGGTTGGTGAGTGGGCTTTCTCCCTTTCTTCTTGTCTTCTCGTCTTTTCAGAAAAGTTGACGTTTTCGATTCTGATTCGGGATTTGTCGACGATTAAATTCAACTCGTCTTTTAATTTCTTCGTTTAATAGACTTGAGTTTCTTTGACATATGTAAATCTTCCATCTTTGGTCCTTTTCTTCGATAAATCTTCAAAAAGGCCCAGTGACTTCAAATCTTTTGCATCTCTTGGACAATAGACTTCGTCTTGAGTCTTTTTCTTCGATAAATCCCGTGCAATCCCATGTTTTCTCCAATATCCATCCGGTTGGATCTGAAAACATAATAAACACAAAAACCACGTATAATTCCAAACAAATGATATTAAATACGCGTTTTGGTCTCGTTTTAGCCAGAATTAAGTGGTAAAAGGATGGGTGTTTACACACCTATCATTCAACAACTCCCATCCTCAAAAAAGAAATGTGGATCACATCCTCATAATGACAATTCAATTGAATCAATTTTTGAGGGGGAGCATTTCAACTTCATGTAAAAGATTAACACATCTTTCTCCCGGAGACTTTCAAAGACTATTTTTCAAAATATATTTTAATCAAATTTGGTATCTCTAATATCAAAAGATTTTATATATTGGAGATAGGGGGAGAAAATGTGATTAAAATGTGATCTATAGACTCAAGCACTTTAACTCTTACCCACATGTGCAAAATGTCTACTTAAACTCTTTCGCATTTCAATGCACATGTGAAGGGGGAGCTTTTCTGAAACAACAAAACTAGCAAGGTGTTAAAGGTTTTTCAAACACTTTTGTTAGAATTTAAAGTGGTTTTCATGGTTACGATCAAATACCCACAACATCTTTAATTCACGGCGTTATTGGTGTCAAAAGGGTGGTTAGGTTTAAGTCCTATGATCCAACGAGAACCAGAGGGATCTTCCCAGGGACAATCCAATAGATTATCAGAAGTCCTTAGGAAAGATGGAGTAGAATGTAAACGAAGCTGAATGCCGACTAAGTACTGATGCTAGCAATGGAACAATCACAACAAGGTGCTAGTAATGATGTCTTGGTAAGCATTGAAAGGGTTGAAGAATGAAAAAGAAATGTAAGGATAAAGGGTCTAAAGAAAGAAGCCATCCATACAACTTAGGCAGAAACTGGGTCAACACATCATGAAGACAACTCATCATTGACCCAGTGATGTATGCACAACCCTTTCCTAGCTACTCAGGCTTCTCTCAAAAGAAGTTTGTTTTATTGTCACGGAGAAAAACATGACTTCTATTGACTTTCTCACTTCGAGATAGTTGATATTGAATATGTGGCATCTGCTCCAGCCTCTGACCACTAAAAGTGCACAAATCGATTCAAGAGCCAAGAGATCAATCAAATCTCGTTAGGACACACGGATGAAGATCAACAGAGTCCAACTCTATATCCTTGTGATATTGCTAGAACACTCAGAGTGATACTACTTAGTATTCACAATGATGAGTTGAAATCCTTCCAGTGTTAACATCAAACAGCACTTCGGTAGGTCATATGCAAGATTCTTTATGAATTGAACATGTGTAAAACTGAAAAGCAAGAGTGGTTTGATTCTGAATTGATTCAGACTCGTTTCAGGTTTCTACGCAATATCTTTATGGTCTTGCCAGAACATTCAGAGTGATATTCATTAATATTCACAGTGACGAATGGAAATCCTTCTAGCGTCAACATAAAACAGTGCTACGGTAGGTGACTTGTGAGATTCTTATGAATCAAGCTTGTGTCAACTGGAAAGCAACAATGGTAAGAATCTTTACGAATCACACTTGTTCTAGGAATTTGAATTGACGAATTTAATCAAGCGGATATCTATCCAATTGATTCACTCTTTATGTTCGCAGTCTTGCTTTAAGACGGTCGAGTAAAGAGAACGGCTAGTACAGTCGCGAAACCCTGTCAAGGAGTTTCTTAACTGAATCTACCTATCACAGGTACGGTATTTAATATCGTATAACGGTCTTCACCGATCGGAGGTAAAACGCTACCGATTTAGGACGAATGTCAAAGCCATTCAGTCCGTGTCTATGTTTTGTCTCAAGAAGGTGGCGTCACGGTGTACTCAGCAAAGTCAAAGATTCAAAACCACATTCTCTTGCCTAAATACATATTCGACAATTAATAGAGTGAGCATGTGGATGAAGACACAAGATCGCAAGATGGCAAAGACAAGTCAAGGATGATTTGAAGATCTCAAACTTAAAGACAAAGTCGAAAGACAACGACAAAGGCTCAAAGATCACAACATGAAGGAGCAAGACTACGATTACACGTTCAAGGCTCATTTATGGCGAGATTAGTGATCTCAACAAATATCCTAATTGACCAAGGTTTATGACCTCTCATTGGGGGAGATTGTTAGCCTCAAAATATTGAGTCAAACAAGAATGCTCGGTCATATGTTTATTATGTATCGTATATTAGAACGTCGTAATAGGTAGTAGATTAGTCGTGTATTACGGGCTTAACTTTAAGCTAAGGTTCATTCATAAGTAACCAAAGCCCAAAAGGAAAGCCCGACCCATGATCATATAGCCCATTATGCTACATGTAAGCAAAGGCTATAAATACCCTTCCTAGCATGTTAGGAAGGGTGTTGGTTCATTTTATTCTCACTTCTCTTAATCTAATATCACCTAGTTCCAACCATTTTCTCTCTACTTTCTCTCACCACTTTCTCTCTCTAGAATTCATCTTTTTTCTTTCTTTAATTCGTGTTATATCATCTAAATTTATGGGACAACAATCAATTTAAAAATATTTACGAGAGTCGGGTTTCGTCCGGGGTTCATAAAAATATAAATCTCGTTTGTTAAATCGATCGTTTTAACAATTAAACGCACACAAAACAAAATAATAAAGTTCGACTCGACTCAATACGTAATGAAGTAAAAATTTCATAAATATCAAATATCAAAATAATCGATACTAAAATATAATATTTGGGCATCCATTGGCATCGTGATCACTATTAGTACTCTTCATTCGTCACAACAATATAATATAGTCACACATTATCGGTTTCAACTAAAACCGTCAAATATAATAATACTCATCATTACTTAGAAATTAAAAATCCGTTATATAATTAGAATAAAATAATGACGTCAATTTCGGGTTATTACATTCTCACCTCCTTAAGGGAGCGACTTCCCGACGCTCGACTCACCTCATACTCGTATTGCGTACCACTAGGAAAGACGAGGGCACTTCCTTCTAAAGAAGTCCTCACGATCCCACGTAAATTTTGGTCCACGATCTCCACTAGTTCTTCTTACAACACACAACTTGTCATCGAGTTGTATCTCATCTAAAGGGGATGAATAAATCCTTATCCATCAAACACTCCTTCAAGCTCGACACTCAAAAATTTTATGAATTACACGAAGCTCATTTGACGACAAGAGTAGATGACAAGATTTTCGGGTAAGTCCAATCAAAAGGAAGGTTGCAAATTAAAGGATATCCATTGTCCGGATAGCCATGGACACATATCAAAAAGAAATAACAAGAAAGTATTTCATCATTGGAGGGCACTCACACGCGGATCCTTACTCAAAAGATAATACAAAGACACCATCTCATCCGCCCACGCGCATCAAAGTCTCAATAAACATCGTTGTTGAAATTCAAAAAGATATTACATGGTACGTGTTCTCCATGATCGGACGTCATTGGATAATGTCGTCTCAAGTTCTTACAACTTACGATCACTCGACTAGATCACATACCACATAAGTACATAAAAAGAAAAGGTCGAACAGAAACATCAAATATAGATCTCCACCGTTGATCATCGAGAAAACCTTGAACAAACCCTTGATAATAAAACTTGATCTCCAAAATCTTTCCACTTGTAGTGTCGGCTACAACATACTCCTTGAGATGATTACGAATTTATTAATTCCAATCATTAAGAATTTTTGTCCATTGGCGAAGATTCACCACATATTGGCGTACCATTAACTCCTGCTCCAGTGTTCAATATACAAAAGCGTCCCACTAACTTCTGCTTTTGTGTTCATCATACAAAAGCATCCTTCTACTTCATCATTCATCATACAGAGGTGTCCTAATAGTTTCAACTTCAGTGCTCAAGGTGATGCATCATATTCCTCGTTTAATTCGTCATGCTGGCCCCCAAGAGTTTTGTCATCAAGAAAAGTCTTCGGTGACCCTTCGATAGTATCAAGTAGAATTACAAAATCTTCACATCCACGATAAGTTTTCGTTGATAAATCGATCCTCAGTCAATCCACCAGTCCATGCATAGATACTAGTGACGCTTAAACAAGTCGCCTATACTCGGAACGGTCAACAGTTCTTAACAATCTGCTTATAAAGCTCGCAATCATCGAGACACATTAGAAATGGTCCATCGAAATAAATCATAACTCGAGAGAAGTCCAACGGGTTACTCCTACATATATGATAATCGACGATCATCATAATGACGATGGCACTGGACGATTCATACCAACGAAACACGATTCGAAGAATGACGTACGCACACCAAACATCCACAAATCGAGCCAGACATACTTGGGCCCACTCATTTATAGCTCCTTGTCTACATCAAAAGGCGTCCCCTTTCATGTTTACAAGAGTTTATAAATTTACGGTTTGGGAACTTATAACTTTCTTGTTCAAATTAAAAGGCGTCCCAATCCATTTCAACAAAACGATTATAAGTCATCCTACTCAAGTATTACTATCTCTCAACACGATATCATACCAAAATACCATAGTAAATACAAGGTGTCAATAAAATTATATCATGATTTCCCTATTCAAACGTCCCATTCCATTTTAATAAGGAAATCATGACAATCTAAGGTCCAATGGTTTAAAATTTTCTTATTCAAAAGTCCCAATCCATTTAAATAAGACAACCTTAAACGACTCTTAGTTGGGCGAGTTAAAATCTCTATATCTAAATGTCTCATTTCATTTAGATACACAGTAGTAAGTCACTCAACCGAATGACTACTACGAGCATATGATTGTTGTACCCAAACTATATATATTTGATTAGGATATATATATATATCTTAAGTCCAACATTGGCATCCTCCTTTTCACCAATAAAACGTGGTCATATAAAATCAAATCAACGTCGCATTACGTAGGAGATATCACCTCAAATAAATGATTCTTCAAAATCATAAGTCGTAACGAAAACACAAACATCGCATTTATCAATTACGTTTCGAAAGGAGATGTCCAAAAATGGCACATCACGATACGATGATAACAATCGAACTTAAACAAGTCAATATGCGATAGGTTACGAAACCATATACATACTCAAAGTATCAAACGAGTTTCATACTCGTATTCAGATAATACATAATTATCAAGATCGGTGATTGTCATTGAGGCTGAATCATATACAAAATCGTATTATAAAATGTACGACAATCATTCAAGGAACACTGCTTCGCGTATAATGCCTTTAAATACCATAGTATACGCATACATATACATACTACCATTCTCACATACACATAGGTTCACATTATCACAATCAATCATAAAGTAATACAATAATAGCCTTACAGGAGCCATGTGGAGTATTTGCGTGCTTAAAAATTTTTAGAACACACCAAAGTTATAGTTTAGGTTTTTCAAAATCGACCTAGTTCTCTATAACCTGTGGCTCTGATTACTATTTTGTAACACCCCCAAATTACCACACAGCGAAATACCATAATGGGGCGCTACTAATAGCACATCACACACAATCATAGACAATGACCTCAAAAGAGACGTTAAAATAATATACAATCTTGCCTAAAAAGTTTCCCATCCCATATATATATATAAAATCAGAGTAGCGCTGGTCCCAAAAACCGTTATCGATACATCACATTCATCAAAGACTTAAAAGTCATTTTATTCATTTCAAAGGATGGAAAAATAAACAAAGTTTTAGACAAGTAAGCACCAACTTCCTCCTCGCATGCTCCGCTGCTATCCATCTTGATTTCCTGAAATACATGCTTAAAATCATCAACACAACGGTTGAGCAAGTCTATAGGTTTTACAAATCATCATTTGAACACAAGAATTTTAATCATCTCAAGCTTGTCACACAGACAATTAATATATATATATATATATATATATATATATATATATATATATATATATATATATATATATATATATATATATATATATATATATATATATATATATATATATATATATATATATATATATATATATATATATATATATATATATATATATATATATATATATATATCGATAAATTCCTTAAGCTCATGCAACTGAATGTTAACCAACACGTCAAACCGAGTCACTTACGGCGCTCTTACAACAGGTAATATTGTCATAAACCAGCGACCTCTTATACATAATATCCCTTTCAGGTGATCACTTATGGATACATACCCTAGGATAAGGATGTCAAACCAAATAGATCTATCATATGTATTAGCGTTTACCTCGTAAGGTAATTAACAGTTCATGAAATTCAGGGACTTCATAAGACAATGATACTTAGGCATTTATCATCATATACGGGTCCAACATACCGAAAACAACTTGTGTTCATTTCATAAAACATCATTTATTCCCCCTCGCGGGTTAAAATCATTTACAATATAGTAAAAAGCGAGGATATAGACTCACCTTAGATAATACACGTAGCTAGTAGTAGTAGTGATCGCCGAAGTGAAGATGCCTCCCAAATATGCACATCAAAAGCCGCCACCTAACAAATAAGGTGCGTGCTTAGCAACATACTTAGGTATCTCAAACATAATTAATATAATAAAATCATCGACTCAAAATAGTATGTACATAGACATGACCAACCAATGCAAGTGATTCCCTTCTAAACCCCACTACACTTACTAGCTTTCCAAAACTAGTACCTTCGATATTGATCCATCTCAAGATGCTAAATCAATACGGTTCAAGTACCGAACACGGGTCTCCGATCTCAAAATATACAATCACACATAAGACTTATATCCTTTTAGAACTTTGAGAAGCTAATAGTTAAGCCTCTCGCCTCAAACTATGACGCGAGGTTAAGTACCTCCCAAATAGTACTCAGTCGGTACTTACCAAAAGTACATGTTGTTTTCCCCTACCTAAACAACTCAGTTTTCGACGAAACTTGGTGAAAACCTCACTTATAATCTGCGTAAGACTCAGTTTAAATTTCATTCAATGATTCACATTTTAGACCCACCTGCTCGACACATATTTAGACTTTAAAAACCGGACTGTTTTGCACACTTGTATCGTAAAACCATTTTGACCTTGTTAAACATTCCCGTTTACAACATCGCCACTTGACTTTGAATATAGACTACAAATGCTAAGTTTAGAACCTAACAACAACCTTTCACCAGTTCTATAACTCAACTTATTGTCCCGAGATTCAATCCAAATATTGACAACAATTTCGTATTGTGTCAATACTCGTCTCCCGGTACACGAATAATCAAACTAGCATAACTTTTGACTCGTTTGGAGTTAAAAGCTCTATATTATATCGAAACGAGCGTCTCGACAACTACTACAACAATATCTTATAATACCAACACTTTCTCAAACTTTAACTCACGAAAATCTGCCTTAAACTCAATGATGTAAATTGACACTTTAAAAATCACATCAAAACTCATTTTGACCTATTCTTAACATCATCTAACCTTCAATTAACCTATATTACTCATTCCTAACATATCATGACACCCCTAAATCACCTGCATGATCATTCTTTACAATACCCACATCAAAAATTAAACATGCAACCATTAAAACTTTGAATAAAATAATAATAACACAATACCACTACCTTAAAAAAGGATCACACACTTGTTCTTCATCAAAATATTTTGAAATAAATAAAGTTCTTGCATGTGAGATTTTCTTAGATAAAAATGATCACAAGAAGATTTCCAAAGTGGGTCTTTTGTTAGATTTTATGGATTCAAGCTAGAAATCAAAATCCATGGTGTTTTGTGGTGATGATGGGTGGCGGAAATAAAGAGGGAGGAAGAGGAGAGATGAAGTTGTTGGTGATTTGTGTTGTGTGTGTGTTTATTTTAGTTTATATATGGTGGGTGAGGGTAATTTTTGCAATTGGTGCATTCTTTTGGAGCAAATTGTAAAATATTAGTTAAAAAGCAGGAAATGACTATTAGTCAATTTTAAAAATATTTACGAGAGTCGGGTTTTGTCCGGGGTTCATAAAAATATAAATCTCGTTTGTTAAATCGATCGTTTTTATAATTAAACGCACACAAAATGAAATAATAAAGTTCGACTCGACTTAATACGTAATGAAATAAAAATTTCAGAAATATCAAATATCGAGATAATCAATACTAAAATATAATATTTGGGCATCCATTGGCATCGCGATCACTATTAGTACTCTTCATTCGTCACAACAATTAAATATAGTCACACATTATCGGTTTCAACTAAAACCGTCAAATATAATAATACTCATCATTACTTAGAATTTAAAAATCCGTTATATAATTAGGATAAAATAATGACGTCAAGTTCAGGTTATTACACATATTATTTCAAACTTGCTTTGAAATAATTTATCATTTCCAAATATGAACGACCATTGCTTAAAGGAAAATTGCATTTTATTTTATATGATAACACGTTGCCTTTTCGTGTCGCCTTTTGAAACGTTATCTATATAATAATAATCCAAAATTCCTTGTCTGATGTTATGGTTCTAAATCTACTTATAATATCAATGACATTATTATATTATTTACACAATCAACCACATGTTGTATTGTTTGTCTTTATTATATGATGTTGTGCCTTACACAAGTGGGAGAAATCGTAAAGTGTGTGCAAGGAACAACATATATTGGTTTCACTCGCTACCAAGGTAAGGAAGCTAATAATTCTACTAGGAATTGAACAAAAAAGATGTTTTTTTCCCTACTACATTCAAATGTCATGATATAGTGAAAAGCTATTTCAACTTTTTTTACTACCTGGTTAGTAAATACAATTATGGTTAAGATATAATAATCATAATTTTGGAGTATAAAAATTAACTTGAAATTACTATTGAACTCAAGAGTTTGCGTTCATGATTACTTTAGTTACTATAATTATGTTTTCTTGATAACACATAATTATAAAGTCCTTAAATTACGCACCGACTTATAACATAAAGTATGTAGTAAATAGGTATGTCTTCTTGTTAACACATAAACATAAGATCTTTGAATTATTCAAAGACTTATAATGTATATTTAATATGTTCTGTTTTCTTGTAAACGCATGAACATATAATTCTTGAACTGCTATGTCTTTATGTAAACACATGGTTCTTGTATTATTTCAAGGAATATACATTATAGCATGTACTTGGATTTAGAAAATACTGATATTGTAATTTGGTACATGACCCAATTGACAAGTATTTGATCTAAAGAGTATTAAGTTATCTATGGAATTCTGATGTAGTCTCACAATTCCAATACTCATAGAATACCAAAATATTATGGTATGTCAAAAGAGTTGAAACAAACTATATTCGTATAGTTTGATTTATGATAGCTTTAATTATTTTGCCTCCATGATCTATCAAGGTTAGAAAATTGCGTGTGTCATTGATACACTCAATATAGTTCAAACCTAGAAGGTATTCAAGATAACCCATAATTGAAAACCCCTAATTTATTAGGGACTTTCGGTTGTTCCACTGAAACCAATCGAATCCTAAAACCTTATAGGTTTTTCGATTTTCTACACTTCCTAGCTTGACGGTTGTACTGTTGGTGTTCCTCCTAGCTTGACGTAACACAAACCTTTCCAAAAGGTTATTGGTTAAAAGTGATGCAAGAATTCGGGTTTATACTATAAACCCTAATTAGGGTTCTTGGGAGGAATCCCAATATGTCTTGACTAAATTCTTTAATTTGTTAATATCTTATGAAGCATACTATTAACAAACTTGAGATAAGAATTAAAAATGTGTTTTTGTAGTCTCTCTATTAAGAACAATTTATTGTTGCTTAAATACTTAGTATTTAGAGAATGATCTCTACTTCCAAAAGTAAGTGGGAGTTATAACAAATCTTGAAGATATTCAAGAACAAAATACATCACCTTCAAAATCCACTTGTTGATGTCATATTTTGGTTAAGCATGGAAATGTCAAATCAAAGTAAATGTTACTCTCATTCATAAATCTACAAAGATACCTCATCACTTGTTTGATATTTTAATATCAATGCTGAGGAATATAAGCTAGGAGATCTTTGTAATCTACTAACTGCTAATGAATATTATCAAATCTTGAATCTGATAAATGTCTTAGAACGTTGAATGATAAGATGCAGTCCTTAAAGGGAAAATCAATCTCTTAAATTTGATTGATGTTTCTTCTAATTATAAACCTATGAGGTTGGAAGGAGTTTCTTTTGAAGAAAGACTCACAAGGACAAAATGGTATACATAATTAATGCATGGCTAAGAATAGGAAGCTTTTAATTATACTCAAGTAATTGACCATGATTAAATCATTCTTTCATACACGCATTGATATAATCAAGATAATTGATTGTCATATATGTTTCTATGTATATAGAATATGTCAATTAAACTTTATAGTTCTCCTTTATGATTACCTTTTGCAAGAATGGTATGTAATCAAAAGGTTTATGAGTTTATAAAATCTTTATTGAGTATACAAGATAAATAATCCAAGTATGGATTATATCATGCATCTAGGAGCTAAATCTAGAATTTAATTACAATATAATTTTGTTTAAATTTAGATAGTTTGGACTACACTTGACATTAAGTGGGAGCACTATATGTTTTTCCTTAAAATTCATATGTTGTATAACATATTAAAGACATCATTCCATTTAAGCTAGATGTAATCCTTAAGTTTGTAATGAAACTTCATTTGAAAATTTATGGAATAAAACAAATGACTTTGGAATAAATGTTTATTGAAATAAACATATGCGGTAATTAAGTCTAACACAATGCAATACATCATTCAAGCGAGTCTTGATTGATATGTTTCACTTGACATAATTTATAACATGAGTGGAAACCTTGTGTTGTTAAGGATTCATTATGTATATATCATATTGTGTATACGACTTGTTATCATTTTTATACAAGAGCAAAGTGAGATGATGACAATAATATCTAATTGAGAGTATTTAGATTATTGTTAATACAAATGCTTACAAATTATAAAGCATAGTGATGTATGTGTACACTGATGCTAGAGGATAATCGATCTAGTAAAGTGAGATGTTATCATTTATGATAAATCTACTAGCTAGATATGCTCACTATGAGCATTGTTGCATTACACATTAAAGAATAAGAATACTTTGCATTTTAAGAAACTGTAAAGATGACTGTCAGAATATCGTTGAATTTAAATACCTTATATAAGGTTTGACGATATCCCCTACTATGAAACTTGCAATAGTATGAGCATGTAAGATAAGACACTCATCTTGTTTTCCAGATCTTTCACAATTGTGAAATTTGAAACAAGTATTCGGAAACTTTACTTGGATAACTATTTAGCTTTCTTGTAAAGAATAGTTGAGAATGTTGGAAACATTTAACTTCAGTTTGCTAAATTAGTATCATGCATATCTATTTTAGTATTTGGATAATTGGGATGGTAAGACAATTATTATTTTCTGATAAATAAAGATACTTGGTATTTGTTATTCATTCATATAATTATTGTTTTCCTATATTTGTATGTTTAAATCCTTGAATATTTGATTATTCTAAATCTGTCCATTGTCGGTTAGCAATATGGCAATATTGTCTACATTAAGACAAATGTGAGTGTTGGTTATATTCGTTCAATATATGGACTGTTCCCGCCAAACTCATATGTTATTCATAAGGGATTCATATTGGACACCCCGAACTTTCAAATCGTTACTTTTGGATCCTTGTCATGAGTAAGATTTTGAAAATGGTGATTAAGGCATCATCCTTAGACTTGAGATGCAAACAAGTTTGTACATGTGTGAATATCACTTCTTGATTATATGTCCAACGCTAGTTCGCCAGACCTAGTTATAAAGACTTTAATTGGAAGTGTTGTGAAGCAGCATCCATAGACACTTGTAGTCAATATAGAATTTGTTCCTCCACTTGATATAGTGCAGATTAATACCACTGGGCCCTCTCTAGATTTAATCAGATAATTGTGTGGCCGCACCCAAAGAGTAAATCAAGATGATACTTGTTTACATTTGGTATATCTGAATTAACTTCTATAACGAGAAGCTAAAATTTAAACTACATGGAATGAGTTAGGATCCATATCCATGGTTTAAACGGTACTAGTAACAAAGGCATGATTATTAGCAAGTCACATAATCGTATACCATTAATACTTTTGAGATATTCTTCTTGAAACTATACCTCAGTCATTTCTGGTTATAATAAAGTATTGCTATATATTTTATTATGGACGCTGTATGTCTAAACTCTCACAAGTGGGAGCTATTCGGATATGCGATCGTTTAGCCATTAGAAATACGTGAGCCTATCCGAGGCACACACCCAATGCGGAGAACACACTTTTATTTTACGTATTATTATTTATAATTAAACGTTTAATAAAAACTTTACTTATTGTTTAATTAACGGTGATTAAATTAATTAACGAGGTTTAATTAATTTATCGTGAGTGCGTTATTTAAATTTGGGAACAAAATCGATTCTAGAATATATCTAGCCTTAATCGGCCGAATATATCCTCTAGGGGTTCTAGAAGAATTTTTTGTTACTTGTTTGGAAACTAAATATCTTTAGTTATTTGATTAGGAATATATTTTCCTAATTAATATTTATTGGAGTAGGGACTAAGTAAATTTGAGGAGGTGGAGAAAGTATAAATACAATCCCACACCCCCTCACAAATTTCGTCCCATCCCTCCCCTTGGTGTCGTCCGATCGCCACACACAAACCAAACAATCCCTTTAACCCTATAATCACATAAAGGTTAAACCTTTATAAGATCTATCAATCTTTGATAGTTTCTTGTAAAAGTATTAAGTTTTTTAACTAAACCCTAAATCAGTAGATTTAGTTTTTTTGGTTCCCCTTGATGGTTCGACATGCATAAACCCTAATTAGAGTTTATGTGATTTTGGGTAATCAATCATGTAACGTTCTATAAACCGATCCTTACGTAATCCCACTTAGGGTTTTGGATCTAGGGTTTCTAGTTACAAGATTACACTTGTTGTTTGAAGAGTGAAGTTACTACTAGCATCATAGTGATGTTCGTTTGACGTGTCGTGTGAGCAAACGATAAAGACGGTAATTTAACCATTAAAGTTCAAGATCAAGATCAAGACGTATTAATTGATTTATTCAATTAATTAAAGGTTGGTTTTAAATTTTTTTCTTATGTGCTTAATCATGTATGTTATACTAGATCCATTCTGTTGCGTACTCGTAGTTAATGGATTAACTAGTATTCAAAATCCTAACATTCGCAATGCGAAACCGGATTTTGTTTCAAGAGAGAGGATTGTTTGGTTGGATATAGAAGGACTCCCCCTTCATGCTTGGTCGAAATCCACATTCACCAAAATAGGTTCCTGATGGGGAGAAGTTGTCGACTTGGAGGAATGCAAGGAATATTGCTTTGCACGTAAGCGCGTTTGCGTCAAGACGACCCAGGAGGACAACATTCTTGATAAATTCAAGATTATCGTCAGTGGCAAAAATTTTGTATTAAGAGCTAAGGAATTGTTCGTATGTGATGAGACGGCTTTTATACATGGTCTCATCGTTCTTTTTGGACTTAAAATGCATTAAATATCATCAAAATACCCAAATATATGCTTGTGTTTGTTGCTTGTGTATTTTAGGTACGGATATTGAGAAAATGACAAAAGATCACAAGAATCATGCAAAAACGAACACGGGAAACGAAGCCGCACGATGAACCAAGCCCTAGTGAGGAATTTTCCAAAGAAAACCCTTGAAGATTTAAAGAATATTGAAGATTGGTCCTCCAAATTTGAAGAATTGACACTTTATACCCTTGTATCTTCATAATTACAAGTTTGGTCCCTAAAGTTTGTCAAAATTACAAAAAGGACCCTTAGCTTTGAAGAATTGGCAAATTTAGTCCCTCAACAAATCTAAATTGTCAATAATGGTCCTTCAAGAAGTCAACAAACAAGTCAAGGCCTTGAAGTATGAAGACATGTCAAAAACAGTCCTTGGAATATGAAGAAATTGCATGTTTAGTCCTTAAAACAAGTTTTAAAACTTGTTGTGCCAAATTTGACAACCTTCCCAAAGTTGTCATGTGTTAACTTGGCGTTGACAGCCATTTTATACAAAGTGAACAAAAAGTGAAAAGTGAAGGGCCAAATCTGCCAGACAACCAAACTAAAACCCTCCACTCACAGCTTGACACCTCACCCACTCACACCTTTCCACCAATCAGAAACCTCCTTTCTGCCATGTCACCCATCCACTCACTTTTTAAAACCGGTTTAATATATTAAACCCTTCCCTCCAAACAATTAATTTAAAAAATCCTTAACCCAAAACGGATTAAAACCCCTCTTAATACTCCCTTAAACCCTAACTTTTCCAGGAAGAACACTAATCAAATCAAAGGGGTTTTGGGTGATTATTTCCAGATCCTTAATTAAACACATCTTAAACCTAAAACCATCCTACTATTCACTCTCAAACAAAAATGGCCAGCAAGATCAACATCCCATAGCATTTTCTTGTTCCCAAAGGCAAAATAAACGACTTAGATTGCTTCTACACCACTGGCATCCCACAAAATGCCAAGAACATCACATGGCTTGGTTTTTTGACTGAAAAATTTAAAATCGTCCAAGGGCAAGATTGGAACTTCACTTGTTAGGGTTTCTAGTTTCCATTCAGTTCTAGAATCTCATTGTAGCCTCTATATAAAGGTATTATAGGAGTAGCATAGTTCGTGTTCTTTTTTCTCCTTTTTGTCACAACTTTGTAAGTCCTATTTTTTTTTAATGAAAAAAAGGTTGAAGCTTGTTGATGAGAAGAAAGATCCAATTTAATTTACATTGTTTGCTGGTTGTTCAAAATTCCAAGATTATTTACTTTTCAAGTTTTTAAAATTCAAGTTTGGTATTCAAAGGTTTCTGATTTTAAGTTTTCTGTTCAAATTCAGGTTGTTAAACCACATAAGCTTTTATATTCAAGCTTATATATGACCATACAACCCTGATATCTTGAAGATATCAAGGTGTAGTGGGTATAAAAGTTTGGGTAAAAGGGTTCAGTGAGGTGAAAAACCTTCTTGATTATTTTTTTTACTTTACTGTTTCACCTTTAAAGCTATAAGCTATAAGGAGACTTGTCTATAAGTCATCCTTATAGCTTATTGGCTCATATTCCAGGTCACTCTTGTTGTTTTGAATTGATCTTAGCAGGTTCTAAACAAGGACAACATTTCATCACTTTTTGTTAAGAAAAATTCCATTAACACCTCAACAAAGTTCTGCATAGGCCCCAGTCTATTGGAGGTGGTTTTTCAACCACAAAGGGTCCTGGATGTAGGACCCTTAAGGTAGTTCTTAACTCCTATTTCATTTTCTAATTTTTCTGAAATATATGTGATTTTTGTGATTTTTCTTGAAAGGTATTGCTTGTTTGTTTAAGCTGATAGTAGTTGCTCAAAATAGGGTTGTATGCATGTTAGTTTGAGTTTGGTTCAGTTTGCTTGAGTTTTGATAAGAATTGCTTTGTTAATTTGGAATTCAGTAAGTTTAAAGGGGTGTTTGGATCTAGTTTTTTGATTGTGATTGATAAAAGTTTGTGAGCTAAAACTTGTTTAGACATCATTCTTAGGTTGCTAGTAGGTGTTAAGAACATTGAGTTTTCAGTTTGGTCAAGTTTAAGTCCATATGCATGCTTAAAACTTTAAAAAATAGCTGAAATCAGTCAACTGCCTTGTTTGCATGATTTTGTGAGAATTTGTGTTTGATACATTGCAAGTTGTTAAACACAAGGTTGTTTAAGGAGTGTGATTCAGTTTCAAGCCATTTAATACCATTGTGTGCTTTGTGTGAAGTGTTGAATCTCACTTGTGTGTCATTTGCATCAGCAACTTGTGCTAAGTACATCAGCAGCCTTGATTGGACGTTTTGTGCTTGATTCTTGTGTGTACCTGCCTGTTTTTGTGTTATACTTGACTCCTTGTACTCCCAAGAGTACAAGGGTGCCTTTGTTCCATCAAAAACACCATCAAAAAAACAATACCAAGTCCTCTTGGTCACAACTCACAAGTGAATAACACTTGTGAGTTCATCAGTCACCAAGCAATAAGATGGGCACGTTTTGGCTTTCCTAAGCCTTAATCCTTGTTTAATCTGGATTGTGTTTGTGTTTTGTTGTGTTATAAGGTCACTAGATTAAGTTTTTAAAGTAAAAAAAAAAAAAGTTTTGCAAAAAGCATACCCTGCCTGGACTCGAACACGCGACCTTGCGTACCAAGGAGTAACGTGTTTACCAGTGATCTAGATAGCTTTTTATGTTATTGTTTGAATTCATTACTTATTTAAGGGGTTTTGTTTTTATAGCTTATTTAAGTAACAGCTTAATAATAAGCATTTTCCAGCTTATTCCTTTGAGGATTTACTTGTTTATCATTTTTCTTAGGCTTATATTAGTGTTTTTGATTTTTCTGAGCAAACAGTACATTTTTCCCATTATTAGTTTATTTATTAGGAATATTTTAAGTTTAATTTTTAGAAAGTCTTTTAAAAATAGTAAAAAGTAATTTAAAAATCTGGAAAAATAATTTTTAGGTTTTTAATCAAACTTTTGAGGTTTACAGCTTATTATGTTTTCAATTTAGCTTATTTTTAATTTTATAAGATTTTAGGGTCTTTAAGCAACTTTAAAATTCACTATAAAATTATTAAATAGGTTTCAGAAAATTTGGTTTGTATTTTTGTGTTAGTTACATTATTTGGGATTTTTGGTAATTTTTTAGAATTTATTTACAAACTTTTTATTTTTTGAATATTTTAATATTATTTTATTATTAAAATTTGAAGTTTTATTTTTTCTTGTTTTTACATTTTTCCTAGGTTAAGGACATTAAATTAGGAGTTTTGTCACTTTCCAAGTCTTTTTAGGACTTTTTAATTAATTTCTAGAATTAATTTAAGATTTAATAGATTTTAATAGTTTTTAAGTGTTTAAAAATAGTTTAATTTGGTTTTAAAATTTTTAAAAATAGTTTTTAGCTTAATTAGGATATTTTTGAGGTTTACAAACTTTAAAATCTTGTTTAGGGCTTTTTAATAATTAAAAGTGATTTTTAGGGATTTAATTAGCATTAAAAAGTCATTATTTAATTAACTAAAAGGTTTTAGCAAGTTTGGATTTTTTGTAAACTCTTAGAATACTATTTGGGATTTTTAGGAATTTTTAGGAATTTTTTAGGTTAAAATTTTAATTTTGCCACTATTTACGGTTTTACGTTTACGCCTTTTTCGTCGTAGTTTAATTAATTTTCGTAACCGTCTTTCTCTTCTAATCCCATTTCTTTCTCAATCAATATAATCACAAACAAAATCAACTCTCAACACAACGCACTTGCCTCCTTGGGAAACGAACTTGCTTGGTCATTAGTGCTCGGTTTTCCTAAACCGACACTTGATACTACCACTATTTGTCATCCTTTTCCTAAAGGGTACAAAAACTCAACATCATTTTGGCGCCGCTGCCGGGGAGGCGTGTTGTGTTTTGGTTGAACCATTGTTGTTTTTATATATAGCCACAAAAGTATTTGTATTAATAGCACTCTATTAATACGTATTATCGTTTTTCGATTTTTGTGTGAATATTATTACTATATTGTATACGTAGAACAATAAATTTACAAGTACTCCAAATACGTGAGCAATCACAACCTTGATTCGGGATTTCATCACTCGATCATTGTATTCGAATCTCAAACCAAAGAAAAAGGCAAAAATAGATAAATAATTTCGTGAAGCTTAATCTTGAAAATACAAACTATAAGGTGGGTATAAGGCGGTTGTATTTCACGACCTAAAGGAAAAAGGCTCTTAAGTGCTTCGCCGCCTCGTTTCCTCCGCTTGCTTGTGCGTATTTGATTTTGATAGTGAATCGAGGGTTTTGCCGCCCAAAGTATTATTAAGTATCATATATATTTTCTTGGTTTCATTTGATTAAACCCTCTTGAACGATTTGGTGTTCCACCATCGTTCTAAAGTCATCGAAGGCGTTCACTTCACGTGATCGTTTTCATTCCTTGAGGCTTCTTTAATCGAGAGATTTGATTAAGGAGGAGATTTGTAGATTTTGGTCTACTTAATACATTCCAAAAAAATCCAAAAAAAGTTAAAAACAATCAAAAACCACAAAAATTGAAAAAGTAAAAACACCAAAAAGAATCTTCTTTGCTCGCCTTCTCGTTGTACGTGACGTTTATGCAAACTCGCTCTAAAGCTAGACGTGCTCGTAAACGAAGAAACAAATCACTCACTCCTACTAGTGAGGACTCTCCTATTGACGAACCCATTGTAGTGAAAGAAGCACCCATGGCTAATCGAACTATGATGGAGTTGCTTCAAGCACCCACCGAGGGTTATGGAGAAGCGATTGTGATTCCCGCTATCCTTGCGGAGAATTTTGAGGTTAAGACGGGTTTGTTGTCCATGATTCAAAACAACAAGTTTCGAGGGGACGAAAAGGACAACCCGCATAACCACATTCGCCAATTTAATCGTCTCACCGCCACGTGCAAGTTTAAGGATGTTTCAAACGACTCGATTAAGATGATGCTTTTTCCGTATTCCTTAGCGGGGCCCGCAAAAATTTGGTTAGAGAAAGAGCCACCCAATTCTATATTGACGTGGAAGGATCTCGTTTCAAAATTCGTGAACCAATTTTTTCCGCCCTCTAAGACTACGCACTTGAAAAACAAGATTTCAAAGTTTTCACAAGAGTATAATGAGAGTTTTTCAACGGCTTGGAATAGGTTTAAGGAAATGTTGCACGAATGTCCTCATCATGGTTTTTCCGACTTGCATCAAATAGACACGTTTTACAATGGCTTGAACGATCATGAGCGTGATTATCTTAATGTCGCCGCGGGTGGTAATTTCTTGTGTAAAACGGTCGAGGAAGCATTGTTAATCATTGAGAATAGGTCTAAGGTGTATAGTCCTCGTAGCACGTCGAGTGCTCGTAAGGCTTCGTCTTCATCTTCACCTAGTTTGTCACACACCGTTGATGCTTGCCAAGTCGAGGCTAATTTGGAGAACAAAATTTTTGATATAGTGAAAGGCTTGTTAGTTGAGTTTAAAGTTGGTGAACAACCCGCTCCCGCTACGATTAAAGCGGTTGAGGTTTCTTGTATGTATTGTGGTGGAGCTCACGATTATTCCGAGTGCATTACCAACGGTGGTAACACTTCGAGTGCCTTCGCGGCCGCGGGAACTTATAACCAAAACGGTCAAGTTCCTCGCACTAATCAAATGACTCCACCGGGTTTTTCACCAAATCAAAATGCTAACAATTATCGAAACAATCAAGTTGGTTACAAAAGCAATCAAAGGAACAATTTTAAGGGTAATAACAACTATGGGAATCAAGGGAGTAGTAGTGGCCAATTGCAAAATCAAAATCAAAACCGTAATTTTCAAAACACGAGTCAAGGTCTTCAAAATAATAAAGAACTTCCATTAAACTTTTTGAATTACGCTACTTCAAATGATAAGATTTTGGAAAACATTCAAGAGCAAATGGCTACTCAAGCTAGGGACACGGCTAAGAACGCAAAGGAGTTAGCTAATTTCATTAAGGAAAATCTAGCCATGAGAAATGAATTGAAAAATGATTTTGCTAACCAAATTCGAGGTCAAAACAACAAGATAGAGCAAAGTCATGCTAGGCTTGAACAAAGAATTGACCAAAAAGCCGCTAGCCAAGATGTGAAGTTTAATAATTTTGATGCTAAGCTTAATGCCATTTTAGAAGCCGTCATGGGGAACAAAGCCTCTACTTCGGGTAGTTTGCCTAGTAACACCGTTTCGAACCCAAAGGGAGAGATGAAAGTGATTACCACACGAAGTGGTAAGACACTTAAAGAACCGACTCCTCAACCAATTACTCCAACGGTGGAGGAAATTGAGGAAGAACCCGAGGTGGTGGTCGAAAAGGAGCATATTTCAATCCCACAAAGTACCGCTCATGCCACACCTACGGTTGACCCATCACCTATTTTGGAACCCGAGATTCCAAAGGCTATGCCTATGCCCCAACCCGCACCACCCTTGCCTTACCCATCGAGACTTAGGAAGGAGAAAAGACAAGAGCGCGACAACTATCAATTTGAGCTTTTTATGAAAATGTTTCGTGATTTGCACTTTAATATGAGTTTCGCCGATGCTTTGGTCATGATGCCTCGATAACAAGGAAAAATTACACCAAATGTCTAGTTGTTCGTCGGTTTATCTTAATCGCATACCTCAAAAAGTCAGTGATCCCGGTAAATTTTTGATCCCTTGTGCAATTCAAGATATGGAGGAATGCTATGCCTTGGCCGATCTTGGTGCTAGCATTAACTTGATGCCACTTGCAATCTTCAAGTCGCTCAATCTTCCTAATATTACTCCTTCACGAATGTCTATTGAGTTGGCCGACCATTCCACGATTCTTGCATGTGGTTTGGCGGAAGACGTTTTTGTGAAAGTGGGGAAGTTCTACTATCCCGTAGACTTTATTATTGTTGACATCCCCACGGATCCTCAAGTTCCTCTTATTTTAGGTCGTTCGTTTTTAGATACGTCTATGGCTTTAATTGATGTGCATGCTAGAAAGATCACCTTACGTTTCAACGACGAGGAACTTGTTATAAACGCAACTCAAAATTCTCAACTTTCTCATGTTTATTCCGTTGCTACCATAAACCTCGTTGACATGATCGACGTGGTTTGCGAGGAATTTTCACAAGAAGTTTTAGGGTTTGGTGATGAAGAAACTAGTGGCAATCCCACTATGTTAGATCCAATTCTTGATAATTCGACACCAACCTTCACTCCATTCGAAGGTGGTGGTTTTACGTTGGAAGAATTCGATGTTCCACGTACTTGTGACGAAGAACTCGACAACTATGAGGACTTCTCGATTATCAAGGATTTTCTCAACGATTTCCCATTGCCTCCACTCGAGGAGGTTATGAGTATCGAACCTAAATCTTCACTTGAGGAACCACCTATTCTCGAGTTGAAAGATTTACCTCCTCACCTCGAATATGTCTATTTGGAGGAGGACGACAAGTTGCCGGTTATTATTGCGAAGGAACTTTCGAATGATGAAAAAACCGCACTTGTCGATGTTCTTAAGGACCACAAAGGGGCGATTGCATGGAAGTTATCCGACATTAAGGGAATCGATCCCAAGTTTTGTACACACAAAATCTTAATGGAGGAGGATTTCAAGCCGACAATCCAAAGTCAAAGGAGGGTGAACCCCAAAATTCACGACGTCATCAAAAAGGAGGTCCTTAAACTCCTTGACGCGGGAATGATTTACCCTATTTCCGATAGCCCTTGGGTGAGTCCTATTCATTGTGTCCCTAAAAAGGGAGGGATGACCGTTGTGCCAAACGATGCCAACGAGTTGATTCCCACTAGACTCGTGACCGGATGGAGAGTGTGCATTGACTATCGTAAGTTGAATGAAGCCACTCGAAAAGACCACTTTCCCTTGCCCTTCATGGACCAAATGTTGGAGCGTCTTGCGGGAAACGATTTCTATTGCTTTTTAGATGGTTTTTCCGGTTACTTCCAAATTCCCATCGATCCTCGTGATCAAGAAAAAACTACGTTTACGTGTCCATATGGAACGTTTGCTTATCGTAGAATGCCATTCGGACTTTGTAATGCACCGGGAACTTTTCAACGATGCATGATGGCTATTTTTCATGATATGATCGAGAAGATGATGGAAGTCTTCATGGATGACTTTTCCGTGTTTGGTGATTCCTTTACTTCGTGTTTGTCGAACCTTGAGAGAATGTTAAAACGTTGTGAGGAAACCAACCTTGTGCTCAATTGGGAAAAGTGTCATTTTATGGTTAAAAGTGGAATCGTCTTAGGGCACAAGGTCTCGAAAGCGGGGATTGAGGTAGATCAAGCTAAGGTAGACGTCATCGCCAAATTACCTCATCCCAAAACCGTCAAGGGAGTTAGGAGTTTCCTAGGCCACGCGGGCTTTTATCGACGATTCATCAAGGATTTCTCGAAGATTTCTCGACCCATTACACATCTTCTTGAAAAAGAAGCACGTTTTGTCTTTGACGAAGATTGTGTACGAGCCTTTGAGATCCTTAAGAGGAAACTTACCGAAGCTCCCATTCTTGTTGCTCCAAATTGGAACCTCCCCTTTGAGCTAATGTGTGATGCTAGTGATTACGCTATAGGGGCCGTTTTGGGGCAACGTCATGATAAGCACTTCTTGCCTATTCACTATGCTAGCAAGACGATGACCGAGGCTCAACTTAAATACACTACAACGGAAAAGGAGTTCCTTGCCGTGGTGTATGCATTTGAGAAATTCCGACCTTATCTCGTCTTGACGAAATGCATAGTGTATACGGACCATTCGGCTATCAAGTATCTCATGGCTAAACAAGATACAAAGCCGAGATTACTTTGTTGGATTCTCCTCCTTCAAGAATTTGATCACAAAATCGTTGACAAAAAAGGAGCCGAGAATCTAGCGGCCGATCATCTCTCTCGTTTGGAAGATCCTCACCAAAGTGTTTACGAGCCTAAGGAAATCACCGAAACATTTCCGCTCGAGACACTTGGTGTAGTGAATTCCAAACTTGATTCTTCTACCCCATGGTTTGCGGATTTTGCAAATTACCATGCGGGTAACTTCATCATTAAGGGTATGACAACTCAAGAAAAACAAAAATTCTTTCGTGATGTCAAGTTCTATTTTTGGAACGACCCTTACTTGTTTAGAACTTGTGCAGATCAAATCATCCGCCGTTGTGTATTTGGCACCGAAGCTTCTAACATCCTTAGAGCTTGCCATGAGGGACCCACGGGTGGTCACCACGGTGCTAATCTCACGGCTAAAAAGGTGTTTGATGCCGGCTTCTTTTGGCCTACTATTTACCGAGATGCACAAGATCTTGTGAAGTCATGTGATGCATGCCAACGACAAGGAAAAGCCTCACAAAAAGATGAAATGCCACAAAATATCATTCAAGTATGTGAGATCTTTGACGTTTGGGGCATAGACTTTATGGGGCCGTTCCCATCATCTCGTGGTAATAAGTACATCCTTGTTGCGGTTGACTACCTTTCTAAGTGGGTGGAGGCGAAGGCCTTGCCCACTAATGATGCTCGTGTGGTAGTTAAGTTCTTGAAAAGTTTGTTTGCTAGGTTTGGAACCCCTCGTGCTATCATAAGCGATCGTGGAACCCATTTTTGTAATGACCAATTCGAAAGGGTTCTAAGGAAATATGGGGTTACACATCGTCTTTCTACGGCTTATCACCCACAAACGAGTGGGCAAGTCGAGGTTTCAAATCGAGCATTGAAAAGGATCTTGGAGAGATCCGTGGGGGAAAACCGACAATCTTGGTCGGATAAGTTAGACGATGCTTTATGGGCCTTTAGGACCGCTCATAAGACGCCCATTGGGTGCACTCCCTATAAGCTTGTGTATGGAAAGAATTGTCATTTGCCTATCGAGTTAGAACACAAGGCTTATTGGGCCCTAAAGCATTGTAATGATGACATGGAGACCGCGGGAAAACACCAGAAAATGCAATTAAATGAATTGGATGAATTAAGGGATATTGCTTATGAAAATTCATTGATTTACAAAGAGAAAACTAAAAAGTTGCATGATTCAAAAATTAAAAACCGGGTTTTTAACATAGGGGATCAAGTTTTACTTTTTAATTCAAGATTGAAAATATTTTCCGATAAATTGAAATCCCGTTGGTCCGGTCCATTCACCGTGACTCAAGTATTTCCGTATGGGACCATCGAGCTAGATCAAGATGATGGTCCTAACTTCAAGGTGAATGGACATAGATTGAAGCACTACTTCGGTGGGGAAGTTCCATCCTTGAACTACCTCGACCAAGTCACCTTCCCCAATGATAATTAGTATTGAGGGGATCGAGTCGAGCTCATGACTCGGTAATCAAAAACGAGGTGCCTCGTGGGGGAGTCCCATGCTTATCCTATGTACATATTATCGCTTTCTTAGTCTAATGTAGCTTACGTTTGGGGATTCGTGCCCTTCCAACCTTTGTTCCGTGGTTGTTTGTGATTTGTGGTTTTTAGATCATGATCTTCACGATTGGAGCCTCTCGTGTTCGTTTTATGGGAGCACTCGATCGTTTGCTTTGGAGACATTTCTCAATATCCATGATATATCCTTTTGATGTTCTAACCTTAGGTTTTTAGCACACTTCATAAACGGCTATTAATTTAATGGTTACACCCTTTCCATGCTAGATTAGGCATTCGACTATGTCTCTAGTATGGGGGTGTTTGCACCCCTAGACTCGAAACATTAAGGACAATGTTTAACTTTAGTATGGGGGGGTGAATAGATACTTGCCTTGCCAAACCTTCACGCTTTCCAAAGTTTATCGTTTTGATTATCGTTTTGTTGCAAAATAAGGCTAAAAATGGCCAAATTTTCAAATTTTGCTCATGTTTTATAAGTGTTTGAAGACACGAATGTAGATTTTCCGATGGCGAGAATAAGAGTAATTTTTGACTCGACCGTGCGTGTTGAGCACTTAGCTTTGACTCCTTAACTACACATTAGGCTAAGTCTCTTAAATGAGGACGAGAAATGATAGAGTTAATTATAAGTTACTATGCTAAACGTAGAGTACTCGTATTCCTTCAAAAACTCATGTGTTCTCGTTGTTTGCTTATTCTCCCTCCGCATGTAAATATTTTTTGCTTAATAAATATTGACTTAGCGGTCTAGTTAGGATTGTTGGGTTTCTAGTCTTTTCTAGTAGCTTCCGTGTAATTAAATTGGGAAGACATTAAGATATCGCCAGCGTCACGGTTTTGAAGTATTGGCACCCTAATAATCGAAAGCTTCACCTAATAACAAGATTTCAAGTGCTCACCTAAATCTAGCAAACAATTTGAATCCCCACAAGGCCTAAAATCTATGCAAAAATTGAAAGTGAATCAAGCCTTAATCTTCGAAGCTTTAAAGATCCAAAATTCGCTTTAGCGTGAGGATATACGTCTTTGGCTAATAAAACCACCGATGAGGCGGATAATAAAAGGCAAGGCAAGACCGAAGTCATAATAAAAGCTTCATGGCGAAGTTGAATAAAAGATGGAGGTAAACCAAAGATAATAAGGCCCTTCCGTTAGGGGGCATATAAAAGTCTTGGTAATAAGTCTCATGTTCAAAACCGTTATAAAACCGTGTTTATCGATTCTTCTTGTCAACTTAATTTTTTAACATCGTCGTCTATTAGGAGGGGTTATTGATTTGATGGTCTTAGTTACACCGTTAGGACTCTAGTTTTAGACCTAAATCTCTATTATCACATAAGTCAAACAATGTATCCTCGTGAAACATTCAAGACATCATAAAATATAAGAGATACTACTTAGGAATAATGGGAGGATAAGTACGTGATTAGGGCATATGAGTAGTGTTAGCATTACTAACTTATAATGACAATGATCTCGTTGCACGCTTAGCATGGAATTGGAGTGAAAATCGAGGACGATGAAATTATTTCTAACGAAGCATTCACGTGTTCTTATTCAATGAACCTAAACGTCCCATTTTGCGATGAAAATCATACATTATGTCTATAACACAAGTAGTAGTAATAGTAGTAGTGTAGCTAGTTTATCATCTCAATAAAGGGAATAAAAATGAATTTTGGAGATGCTACGATACTTTATTCTAGCATTGCGTGAGGGCAAGGCAATGGTTTAGTATGGGGGAGTGATGAGACGGCTTTTATACATGGTCTCATCGTTCTTTTTGGACTTAAAATGCATTAAATATCATCAAAATACCCAAATATATGCTTCTGTTTGTTGCTTGTGTATTTTAGGTACGGATATTGAGAAAATGACAAAAGATCACAAGAATCATGCAAAAACGAACACGGGAAACGAAGCCGCACGATGAACCAAGCCCTAGTGAGGAATTTTCCAAAGAAAACCCTTGAAGATTTAAAGAATATTGAAGATTGGTCCTCCAAGTTTGAAGAATTGACACTTTATACCCTTGTATCTTCATAATTACAAGTTTGGTCCCTAAAGTTTGTCAAAATTACAAAAAGGACCCTTAACTTTGAAGAATTGGCAAATTTAGTCCCTCAACAAATCTAAATTGTCAATAATGGTCCTTCAAGAAGTCAACAAACAAGTCAAGGCCTTGAAGTATGAAGACATGTCAAAAACAATCCTTGGAATATGAAGAAATTGCATGTTTAGTCCTTAAAACAAGTTTTAAAACTTGTTGTGCCAAATTTGACAACCTTCCCAAAGTTGTCATGTGTTAACTTGGCGTTGACAGCCATTTTATACAAAGTGAACAAAAAGTGAAAAGTGAAGGGCCAAATCTGCCAGACAACCAAACTAAAACCCTCCACTCACAGCTTGACACCTCACCCACTCACACCTTTCCACCAATCAGAAACCTCCTTTCTGCCATGTCACCCATCCACTCACTTTTTAAAACCGGTTTAATATATTAAACCCTTCCCTCCAAACAATTAATTTAAAAAATCCTTAACCCAAAACGGATTAAAACCCCTCTTAATACTCCCTTAAACCCTAACTTTTCCAGGAAGAACACTAATCAAATCAAAGGGGTTTTGGGTGATTATTTCCAAATCCTTAATTAAACACATCTTAAACCTAAAACCATCCTTAATCACCCATCACCATCACCTCACATGTGTGTGCAAGCCTCCCCTGCCCCACTATTCATTCTCAAACAAAAATGGCCAGCAAGATCAACATCCCATAGCATTTTCTTGTTCCCAAAGGCAAAATAAACGACTTAGATTGCTTCTACACCACTGGCATCCCACAAAATGCCAAGAACATCACATGGCTTGGTTTTTTGACTGAAAAATTTAAAATCGTCCAAGGGAAAGATTGGAACTTCACTTGTTAGGGTTTCTAGTTTCCATTCAGTTCTAGAATCTCATTGTAGCCTCTATATAAAGGCATTGTAGGAGTAGCATAGTTCCTGTTCTTTTTTCTCCTTTTTGTCACAACTTTGTAAGTCCTATTTTTTTTTGAATGAAAAAAAAGGTTGAAGCTTGTTGATGAGAAGAAAGATCCAATTTAATTTACATTGTTTGCTGGTTGTTCAAAATTCCAAGATTATTTACTTTTCAAGTTTTTAAAATTCAAGTTTGGTATTCAAAGGTTTCTGATTTTAAGTTTTCTGTTCAAATTCAGGTTGTTAAACCACATAAGCTTTTATATTCAAGCTTATATATGACCATACAACCCTGATATCTGGGTATAAAAGTTTGGGTAAAAGGGTTCAGTGAGGTGAAAAACCTTCTTGATTATTTTTTTTACTTTACTGTTTCACCTTTAAAGCTATAAGCTATAAGGAGACTTGTCTATAAGTCATCCTTATAGCTCATTGGCTCATATTCCAGGTCACTCTTGTTGTTTTGAATTGATCTTAGCAGGTTCTAAACAAGGACAACATTTCATCACTTTTTGTTAAGAAAAATTCCATTAACACCTCAACAAAGTTCTGCATAGGCCCCAATCTATTGGAGGTGGTTTTTCAACCACAAAGCGTCCTGGATGTAGGACCCTTAAGGTAGATCTTGACTCCTATTTCATTTTCTAATTTTTCTGAAATATATGTGATTTTTGTGATTTTTCTTGAAAGGTAATGCTTGTTTGTTTAAGCTGATAGTAGTTGCTCAAAATAGGGTTGTATGCATGTTAGTTTGAGTTTGATTCAGTTTGCTTGAGTTTTGATAAGAATTGCTTTGTTAATTTGGAATTCAGTAAGTTTAAAGGGGTGTTTGGATCTAGTTTTTTTATTGTGATTGATAAAAGTTTGTGAGCTAAAACTTGTTTAGACATCATTCTTAGGTTGCTAGTAGGTGTTAAGAACATTGAGTTTTCAGTTTGGTCAAGTTTAAGTCCATATGCATGCTTAAAACTTTAAAAAATAGCTGAAATCAGTCAACTGCCTTGTTTGCATGATTTTGTGAGAATTTGTGTTTGATACATTGCAAGCTGTTAAACACAAGGTTGTTTAAGGAGTGTGATTCAGTTTCAAGCCATTTAATACCATTGTGTGCTTTGTGTGAAGTGTTGAATCTCACTTGTGTGTCATTTGCATCAGCAACTTGTGCTAAGTACATCAGCAGCCTTGATTGGACGTTTTGTGCTTGATTCTTGTGTGTACCTGCCTGTTTTTGTGTTATACTTGACTCCTTGTACTCCCAAGAGTACAAGGGTGCCTTTGTTCCATCAAAAACACCATCAAAAAAACAATACCAAGTCCTCTTGGTCATAACTCACAAGTGAATAACACTTGTGAGTTCATCAGTCACCAAGCAATAAGCTGGGCACGTTTTGGCTTTCCTAAGCCTTAATCCTTGTTTAATCTGGATTGTGTTTGTGTTTTGTTGTGTTATAAGGTCACTAGATTAAGTTTTTAAAGTAAAAAAAAAAAAAAAAAGTTTTGCAAAAAGCATACCCTGCCTGGACTCGAACACGCGACCTTGCGTACCAAGGAGTAACGTGTTTACCAGTGATCTAGATAGCTTTTTACGTTATTGTTTGAATTCATTACTTATTTAAGGGGTTTTGTTTTTATAGCTTATTTAAGTAACAGCTTAATAATAAGCATTTTCCAGCTTATTCCTTTGAGGATTTACCTGTTTATCATTTTTCTTAGGCTTATATTAGTGTTTTTGATTTTTCCTGAGCAAACAGTACATTTTTCCCATTATTAGTTTATTTATTAGGAATATTTTAAGTTTAATTTTTAGAAAGTCTTTTAAAAATAGTAAAAAGTAATTTAAAAATCTAGAAAAATAATTTTTAGGTTTTTAATCAAACTTTTGAGGTTTACAGCTTATTAGGTTTTCAATTTAGCTTATTTTTAATTTTATAAGATTTTAGGGTCTTTAAGCAACTTTAAAATTCACTATAAAATTATTAAATAGGTTTCAGAAAATTTGGTTTGTATTTTTGTGTTAGTTACATTATTTGGGATTTTTGGTAATTTTTTAGAATTTATTTACAAACTTTTTATTTTTTTGAATATTTTAATATTATTTTATTATTAAAATTTGAAGTTTTATTTTTTCTTGTTTCTACATTTTTCCTAGGTTAAGGACATTAAATTAGGAGTTTTGTCACTTTCCAAGTCTTTTTAGGACTTTTTAATTAATTTTTAGAATTAATTTAAGATTTAATAGATTTTAATAGTTTTTAAGTGTTTAAAAATAGTTTATTTTGGTTTTAAAATTTTTAAAAATAGTTTTTAGCTTAATTAGGATATTTTTGAGGTTTACAAACTTTAAAATCTTGTTTAGGGCTTTTTAATAATTAAAAGTGATTTTTAGGGCTTTAATTAGCATTAAAAAGTCATTATTTAATTAACTAAAAGGTTTTAGCAAGTTTGGATTTTTTGTAAACTCTTAGAATATTATTTGGAATTTTTAGTAATTTTTAGGAATTTTTTAGGTTAAAATTTTAATTTTGGCACTATTTACGGTTTTACGTTTACGCCTTTTTCGTCGTAGTTTAATTAATTTTCGTAACCGTCTTTCTCTTCTAATCCCATTTCTTTCTCAATCAATATAATCACAAACAAAATCAACTCTCAACACAACGCACTTGCCTCCTTGGGAAACGAACTTGCTTGGTCATTAGTGCTCGGTTTTCCTAAACCGACACTTGATACTACCACTATTTGTCATCCTTTTCCTAAAGGGTACAAAAACTCAACATCAGTATGGTATCCTTCCTTCAATGTTATTAAGGATGTTGACTACTCTTCTGAAGATGAGTCTAACAAGGTGGATACTATTCACAATGTTGATGACGCCAACCAGGCGAATGGTGATGAGAAAATCGATGTTAAGGGAGGTTCGGACACATGTTTTGGCGACCAGGAAGACATGGTGGACCATGAATCAGTACAGGCAGTTAGCTCAATCTCTATGACATGCTTAATAAACGTGATCAAAAAGGTTTAGAGGCAGTTAGCTCAACTGGATTCTAGTTTACCTTTCCCTTCCGGGTTTACACCTAAGCAGGGATCATCTCAGGACGATATCCAAAATGTTAATAAAGGAGATATGGGTATTAATTCGCCATCTAACTATCAATATGGCGGTCTTAGCTCTCGTGTTATGGAGGATGTTCAACCTAATGATGCCAACGAACCTAATCGAGTTGCACCAAATACTAAAACTGGAGGGTCCCTATTAGATGTTCTTGAAAACATGATTAAGGTTGGTAATACGATGGGGTTTACCACGGATGGATGCTTGAATGATATGGAGAAAGTTATAGGATCTCAAGAGTGTAAGAAGGTTTCTCATGAATTTCCTTTCTATTGATGCTCAGGGGCTTGGATCCAAGGCGAAAAAAGATTGGATCAAGGAGATAAATAAAAAAGATAAGGTGAATTTTCTATCTATACAAGAAACTAAATTGGATCATATTTCTGATATTGTGGTTAGGTTTTCATGGGGTAATCATTTCTTCGAGCACATTATTAGTGAAGTTGTCGGTAACTCAGGCGGTATCTTATGTGCTTGGGATCCAAATTTCTTTCGTAAAGATCAACATATTGTCTCAGATAACTTTATCGCTTTATATGGCTCATGGGTTCCAAAGCAAGAAAAATTATTGGTGATTTATGTCTATGCGCCTCAATCTATCACTAGTAAACGATTGCTTTGGAGTTACATCTCGTCTCTCATTAATCGTTAGGATGGTCATCGTTTGGTCCTGGGTGACTTTAATGAAGTTAGATGCTCGGGTGATCGTATGGGCTCGGTATTGAATGTTCAAGGTGCTAATGATTTTAAGTTCTTTATTTCCAACACGTGACTTATTGAAATTTAGTTGGAAGGTTACTCTTTTACTTGGTCTCATCTGTCGGCTAAGAAGATGAGTAAATTAGATCATTTTTTGTTTCTGATGGGCTGCTCACCCTTTTCCCGCATATGTCAGGGGTTTGTCTTGATATACATCTTATGGATCACTGTCCTATATTGCTTCGGGAAGTCGTTACCGATTATGGTCCTACTCCGTTCGGGTCTATGATTCTTGGTTTAGTTATGAAGGGTTCGATCATATGGTGTTGACGGCTTGGCATAGTTTCGATCTTGATGATCATAACTTGATGATCCGGTCTAAAAAGAAACTTTAAATTCTTAAGAAGGAGATTAGGGGCTGGATTAAAGACTATAAAAAGAATCTAACAGGTCGTACTAATGACATCCGTTCTAAGCTTCACGATATTGATGTTGAATTAGATAGAGGGGACGCTAATGATGGTATTCTTTTATCACGGTTGGATTTACTTAAACAGTTGAATGACATTCAAAATTCTGATGCTAAAGATAGACTTCAAAGGAGAAGGTTCTATGGGCTATTAAGGGCGACGAAAATTCTAAGTTCTTTCATGGTGTCATTAACCGCAAACACGCTAATTTGGAAGTCAGTTTGGATTTACTTTTGAATTTTTTCGCAATTTTTGGGATCTTTTAGGATCTGAGCTATGTGCTGCGGTGGAGTGGTTCTTTGAGCATTGCTATTTCGCTAAAGGGTGAAACTCCTCCTTTGTCTCTCTTATTCCAAAAATTCAAGATCCCAAGTTTTTTAGTGACTTCCGGACAATTAGCTTGATTGAGAGCCTTACAAAGTTGTTACCAAAATCCTAGCGAATCGTCTCGCGTCAGTTATCTTTGACCTTATTTCTGATGTACAAACTGCTTTTCTACCCAATAGAAAAATTCTTGGTGTAAGTATAAAAAACAACAAGCTATGATTGTCAAGTTTGATTTTGCTAAAGCTTATGATTCGGTTAGGTGGGATTTTCTTGATGACGTTCTTGCGGCTTTTGGTTTTGGTTCTAAATTTCATCTATGGATACATGGTTGTCTTCATTCTGGTATGGCTTTAGTTCTTATTAATGGTAGCCTGTCTTCAGAATTCGAATTTCATTGTGGTCTTAAGCAAGGTGACCCATTGGCTGCATACCTCTTCATCCTTGTTATGGAATATTTTCATCTCTCGATCTTAAAGGTTGTTGATGCAGGGATTTTTTAGGGAATTAACATTAGTGCGGATCTTCATATATCACATATTTTTTACGCAGATGATGCTATTTTTATCGGTAAATGGTCTGCTACAAATTTTTAGGAATTACTCAGATTCTTTGGTGTTTCTCTCTTGTGTCTGGCCTTAATTTTAACGTTTCAAACGTAACCTTCTAAATGTTGGGATTCTAATAAGTATGAAAACACTTATCCTTTTACCACTTATTTCCAATAATAACAAGACCAAAACGTGTATTTTATGTCGTAAAAGTCGGAATTATGCGTTGTTTGTGTTTTTATTGTGTTTTAGGACCAAAAGATGAAAAAGGAAGAAAACACGGGCTTTCACGGGCTTTTATCGAAGAAAACAAGAAAAGACGAAGTCAAAAGATCAAGAGTGCAAAAAGAACGGAAGTCCAAGGCCTATTCTGAAGATTTATCGAAGAAAAAGTCTAAAGATGGAAGTTTAATGAAGTCGAAGAACTCAAGTCTAATTGTAGAAGAAAATTATAAGACGAGTTCAAATCCCGAGACGATGTCGAGAAAGACAAAGGATTTAAATCGAGTCGACCCAAGAAGAAAGAAAGAGGAGGCAACACATGCTCTCCCCCATTTCCCTATAAATACCCTCCTAAACACATAAGGAGGGGGGTTAGCTAGTTTTATTTTCATTTTTCCTTTCTAGTTTTTAGAGAGAGAAAGTTTTAAGCTTTCTCTCACTAAGTTTCATCTTTTTTCTATTTTTATCTTTCAAGTTTAAGCTTTTAATCATTCTTGTATTTGGATTTCGTCACAAGTTCAAGTTCAAGCTTTTAATTTTCAATCTTTTTCTTCCTTTCTTGGTTTTACTTGGTTTTGATCCGAAATATCCATGATCCGTGATTGATTTTGATGTTGTGTGGTTAGAAAGCTCATCTTTTTATTTCTACATAAGTCTTATACGTTTAAGCTTTAAGCTTTAGTGCTTATTGGCTTATTTTGTTGCTATAGCTTATTTAATCTTATTTAGTCTTTTGAAAGTTTGATTCAGCAAGCTTGCTTAATCTGTGTTTTGAAAAGTTTTAAAGTTGTGCTTGTTTTTATTTTGTCAAGACTTAAACTAGTGCTTATTCGTCTTGCTTATTTTGGCTTATTCATTTCTGCTTATTTGCTCTTTGATTTCCATCTTATTATGCTTAAGGATTTTACCAGCTACGATCAAGTGAGTGTGATCGCATAATGTGACAACCCTGGTTTTGAGGTTCGTCACTTAGTTTTATTTTGTGCTAGTTACGTGTCTTTACGTGTTTATGTGCTTATTGGTGTGTATAGATTGTGGTTTGGATATCGTTTCCGATACGGGGTACCTTGTGAGTGAAATGATGTGAGATGATTTCATGTTCATGAGCTCACATGGTAGTGACTATGAAATGAGATGGTGTTATTTAGTGGTTTTACGTATACGTATATGTATTATAGAAAGTCGTATTTTTTTACGATTTACGGTTTAGCATTTAGAAGTCTCGGATGAGGTAATTAGGCATATGGATATTTTTCGGGATGGTTTTAAGTCATTTAGGACTTAATTATAAAGTTTATTTCAAAATTTGAGATTTTTATAAAAGTGTATATTTTACGTCTTTTACGGTAAAACGCGTAAATTTGACTAGTTTTACGGTTTTGAGGTTTTGGAGGCTTTAGGAGTTGAAATACATTAAGGAAAATTAAGGTAATATTATTAATACATATATTAATAATAAAAAGAAAAAAAAACGAAATTTAGGAGGGGATAGTCGGTTTTTATGATTAAAACAAAAAGGAAGGGAAAAATTTAAGGAAAGTTGGGTTTGGGTTGGGTTAGGACTCACCCACATCCTATATAATGTATTATACTAAATCAAAACTTCATTATTTTCTCCTGGAGACAAAGAAATTCGTGGGTTTCACATAAAATTGGGGTTCTTCATAAATATTGGGTTTTTTTTTTCATCTTCCATTAATCTAAAGGTAAAACCTTCATAATCTCTTTTTAATCTAATTGTTTTTAATGTTTATATAATCATCTTATGATGGATTTAGGTTAGGGATTAAATAGAAATCTGTATTTTAATGATTTCATAATGATTGGATGGTTTAGGGCTTGTAATTAGTGGGGTTATGGGTAATTAATGAGGTTAATTTAATTAAACCCGTTTTTAAAAACTGGGTATAATTTTGAGTCAATTATTTTGATCATATTGGGAGTTCTACAAACTCTTATTTTACGATCCAAGTATCCCTAAAAAGGTCATTGAAGTGGCTTTCCAATGCAAGAAACGAGAACTAAATTGGAGGTGGGAAGTGGGTTAAAAACAGGTTACAACAGTCAGAGGTCAAAACAGTTTTGAAGTCAGCCTGTTTTCTTTTTAAGTTTTGGGTTGTTTGGGGTACTTAGGGTTGCATTGGGACATTCAGACGAACATGAGAGATGGTTTATATATTATAGTAAGTATCTGCATTGGGGCTAAGATAGTGGATTAGGGTAAGACCCCCTAATCATAACAAACTTTTTGTATGTTTAAAATCAGTAAATCTAGGATGACAAAAGTATATATATATATATATATATATATATATATATATATATATATATATATATATATATATATATATATATATATATATATATATATATATATATATATATATATATATATATATATATATATATATATATATATATATATATATATATATATATATATATATATATATATAATCGGGGCCTTAACAGTAGCTTTAAGGTTGGTGAAAGTGGGAGGTGTTAGATACAATATGTAAGGGCATAAGTATTCCCTTTATAGAGATCATGGGTGTGTTTAGGTGGGCGTTTCGCTTATAGTTTGGAGACCTAAAACTAGGACTGTTTTTGATAAAATGTTAACGGGACGGGTTATGAAGTATAATGAGTTAAGGGCTTTATAGAGGGGTGTAATGAGATGCTTAGAGCATATAAATGAGATATTTATATAGGAGAATGTTAGATGTCCATCATAGGTTGATGAGCTATTTTAGTGTTTGGTTCATGTTTTGATTATGTGTTTTTGGTTGTTAGCTTTTTGCTAGTGCGCGGATGTTTGGGGAAGCTCAATCAGGTGAGTTTCATAGTCCCATGTTTACTATTGTTTTTGACTTCCAGATGGGATGGAAGAGACACTGTGTTATGTTATTTATAAATTATGTTGTGAATGGTTTGGCGTTGGTAATGGACTTATGTGTGCATACTTATATGATTAACTGCTAGTTTATTCTTGATTGTTTATGTTCTGACTTGGTACCAAGGGGTTGTTGACAAGGCGGGGCCTTGGGGAGGTACATAGATGTGTGAGCATCTATGGGACCATGGTGTTTGGTAAGGTTGGGAGCCTTGGATTGGGATTTGGTTCATAGGTGTTTGGATGCCTATGGGAGTATGGTGTTTGGTATGACTGGGAGCCAGAGTTTTGGTTTGATTAGTTAAATCTTGAATGTTAGTTTGTTAATGCATATTAGTATCACATTGTCCATATGTTTTTTTAACTTTTTGTTGTTACTCACAGCTTATGGTTTATTTTGGTGTTGGAGTCTAAACCTATGACTCTCACCAACATTATGTTGACGTGTTTTAGTGTCTCTCTCAGGTGTGAATGTGGTTAAGCTTGAGGATAGAAGTGGCTAGACTTGGATGCCTTAGGATTGCATATAGAAGGAGATCCCCGTTCCTTCTTAGTTTACCTTTATGTTTTTTTTGATAAGTGATACATATTGGCATCTATATGTTTGTTTGGTTTATGTTTTTTGTTTGTCTTGGGTAAGAGGTAGGACTGTTACCTACTTACCTAGACTTCTGCTATGTTGAGATATTGTCATGACATTTGTGTCGCCATTTATGACATTATATTTGCACTTTAGTTTTCTCTATAGAGACACCGTTTGTTGTGATGATATCCATACGTTGCACCCCATATTCCGCCATGGTGGGGTGTTATATAATGGTATCAGAGACAAAGGTTACAGAGAATTAGGTTGCCTAGTCGCGTAGCCTAGTCTATAGCTTAAGGGTCCCTGCATATAGGCGTCATAGGAGTATGTGTGCATTTTATATTAATTAATGTGTTTGGATGTTATTTATTGTGATGTTTTGACTAGTATGAATTGAACCATAGTAAGTTCATACTTAGCCACATGTTATTTTCTTTTCGGGTTGTGACTAGTGCGGGTTGAACCATAATCGTCCACGCTAGTCATCGTCGTATTTTGCTTAAATTATACATTATAGTACATAATTTGGTACATGGTAGTTTCTATCTTTTGTTGGGTTATTTTATGTACCTGAGGTATAGTATTTTTCTTTTGATGTTTAAGTCATGTTCCCTAAGAATTATGTGGTCGTTTGAGTTATTAGGAGTAGGTGGATATGAAGGATTTTAAGTTGTTTCCACTCTTACGGGCGACATGACTTATAACTGATTATGTTTTCGTTTTAGATTTAGTCTATGCTGTTTTAGCTAGACTATGGATTTATGTATTTCAAGAAGTTTGACTATGTTATTTAGATATTTGGAGTTTTAGACCTTATTGTTTATGTGGTTATGTGCTTAGGTGAGTTGATGGATTTATGTATTATATGTTGTATTGATTCTTATAAGTGTCATCATAGGAGGGAGTGCATTGGGGAAAGGGTAATTGTATAAGTATGGTGGCAAACATAGTTATACAAGTACCACAACTTCAATGGGTTCTCAAGTATGATTGCATGAAAGAGGGTTAGTACATGCTTGTATATGATGAGATGTAGAATTTGGGTATACATATATTATATGGGTTTATGTAATGGCTGCCTATGATATGGCTATTGTTCTTTTTGTGTTATATGTTTTGGATTATAGTTGTGTTGTGTGATTATGGGGTCACACGATATGGTTTTGTTTTGGAGGTGGGTGTTGGGAATAAATTATGGCCAGATCACTTGAGCGCTGACAAGAGTAATTCAAGCGTTGACAGAAGTAAAACAAACGCTGACAGCTCAAGCGTTGACAAGATAAAGTCAAGCGTTGATACATTGAAGACAAGCACTGATGGGAAGATATACTCTACGCGTTTATTGTATTCTAGATTACTTCTAGTAAAGATAGGAACAACAATGTATTTTCTATATTTATCTTTACCTAGAATAGCTGATACGTAGATTATTGTACAAGGCCTCTTATGTCTATAAAAGAAGACCTTTAGGTTAATGTTTAATATAAGTTTTCATTCGTAAACTACTTTCATTGTAAGCAAGTTTGATATCATTAATCAAAGTGAAAGTTTGTTTATATCTTGTGTGTTCTTGTTTAAGTGTTAATTCCGCATAACACTTAGATTATCATAAACATATACAAAGGTTTCTCTAAGTGTATTACTTGATCTAATCTCGTATACATAAAGCTAAATCGATCTAAGTTTGGGATCAACAAGTGGTATCAGAGCTTGTTGAGGAACTTTTGATCTTAAAGAACACAAGAACCCTAAAAATCACCAAAACCCTAATTTTCTCAAAAACCCTAACAACATCATGTCAAAAACAATAACCTCCTCCTCCTCACCTTTACCAAACATCAAGATTCCCATGCTTGATGCAACCAACTTGAATTGTGGAAATTCAACTTTGAACAATATCTAGGGATCTATGACTACATACTCTAGGAGATCATTGAATATGGAAACACATTCGATAAAGCCCAAATGATTGCTGATGCTATTACTCAAAGATCAGCTGTTGCTGGATGTTCTGAAGAAGATAAGAAGGAAAAACCTGAAGATGGTAGAGCTGTGTCTGCTGATGACATAGCAAAGAAAAGGGTTGACATGAAAACCCTAAATATTCTGAAAGTCTCTTTGGGACAAGAGAACCAGCATAAATACAGAGGTTATGATTCTGCTAAAGACCTTTGGGCAGCTCTTGAAGTTGCATATGGTGGCAATGCAGATACTAGGGAAGAAAAGAAGAAACAACTCATGCATGATTATGCTATTTTCAAAGCTCAACCCAATGAGAAGCTGAGTAGTGCGAGAAGTAGATTGCTTGACATTACAAGCAAATTGTCCTTCATGGGGACACAACTTGGTGATGTTGACATTAATGCTACCTTTCTTAAAAGTCTTGGTGAGGCGTGGAAGATTGAGGCAAGATCTATTCTTGCCAATAATACTTACAAAAGTTCCATGTTTGATGACATCTACAACAAACTAAGGCTGTTGGAAGATGAAACTCTTTTAGAGCATGGAAGCAAGTCTACCAATAGTAACATGGACTTCTTCTCTCATAGTGAAGGTCAATTTAATCATAAGGACTCTTACATGCATCCAGTTACTGGATCATCATGTGTCAGCGCTGGAACAAGTCCTGTCAACGTCTCCTTCTCAGACGCTGACACATTCAAAAGTGACTCCCCAAGAGTTAAACCTGCTGGTTTGGATTTGGATACTGTATGTGCTTATATTGCTTCTTTGCCCAATGGTTCAGTGATTACATATGAGGACCTTGAGCAGATAAGTGATGAGCATTTGGAAGAGATGGACATTAAGTGGAACATGGCTCTTGCTAGTATAAGAGCAAACAGGTGGAACAGAAGGTTTAAGAAGAAGACGACCTTCAATGCAAAAGACACAGCTGGATTTGATAAATCCAAAGTTGAATGCTACAACTGTCATCGTATGGGGCACTTTATGAGGGAATGCAGATCTCCTAGAAGATCTGATGCTGGTAAACCCTCAAGTCAAATTGTTAAAGCTCAGGATCCTAAACCATGGTTGCAGTTCAAGGAATTGATGGTGTGGGATGGGATTGGAGCTATCTGACTAAGGATGTGGAAGAGGATAAAGCTTTGGTTGCTGAAATTGAAGAAGAAGAGCATGTTGAATATGCTCTCATGGCACACTCCTCCTCTTCATCTGATAATGAGGTATACAATGATGCTTTTTGTAGTAAAGGTTGTAGGTTAAACACTAAGAAACTTAACAAAGAGGTGTTAAGATTATTAAGTGATGTGAGTACTGAAAAGTGCAAACTGTCTAATTACCAACTAGCTCTCCTCAAACTGAGAAAACAGTTTCTGAATACAAGATAATGAAATTTGACTTAAAAGATAAAATAAATATCTTAAAACATGAGTTAAATGCTAGTATGGATATTAGAAACATTATGGAAAGGGTTAATGGTGAGTTACAGGCTAAATTAGATGAAGCCATTAAAAACAAAGATAATGTTGGCCTTAAAATCCAGAGATTTGATAGGGCAACACAAACGCTAGGAGAATGTGTAGGAAAACAAAGGGATCCTAAGGACATGACTGGGATTGGGATGAATGATTACTCTTTGGTTCCACCACCAGCTGGTGACTTCTATGGTGTCCAACAAAAGGACCTATCTTGGACTGGTATGCCAGAATTCCAAGAGGAGGAATTCATTCCTCCACCAAGAGTTGTCACTCCAGTTGAAGAGTACCAACAAAAGTTGACTGACCTGAATGAATGGAAGAAAGCTAACCCTACTTTATTTGTTAAGGGTGGCTTGCTATGTGAAAGTCCCAATGAGTCAACTCCCATTAAGGTTACAAACCCAATCACTGGTAAAGCTGTTGACCTAGGCTCAAACACTGATAGAAAACCTAGCATTAAGTATGCAGAGATGTATAGGAATACTAGGTCACCCAAGAGCCAAGTTAGCAATAATGGAACAGGCTTCTTCTCTTCTAGACCTAAGGTTGTATCTAGAAAAGCTTGTTACACTTGTGGTAGCTTTTCACACTTGGCATACAAGTGTGTCAACGCTCCCAAAGCCAGCGCTGACAGGAACAAATTCAGCGCTAACAGGAACAAAGTCAACGTTGTTAGAAAGTCAAACGTTGTTAGACCCAAACCTTGTGTGCAGCAAAGTCCACAAGTTGTTAGACCTGCCCTATTCTTCACTAGAGGGTCTAACACTCATGGACAAAGACCATTCCAAAGGACAAACACCTGGCCGAATAGGCAATGGGTTTCTGTAGCAAACCCTAGGTTCAACGCTGACAAGGGTAATTTCAGTGTTGACAAGACCAATTCCAACGCTGACAGAAACGTGCACAGACCTAAATATTTGCAACCACAGGGTAAGGGGTCTAAAGCTTCTTCAAGCTTAACATGGAGACCCAAGAAAGATCAAAACCCTAATGATAATAGGATTTCAATGACCTGCAACAGATTTAATTACATTTCAAAGGTCATTACAAAACCTATTGGGGTTAACTGGGTATTTCATCCTAAAAAGGATGAAAATGGGGTTGTTGTGAGAACTAAGTCTGTTCTTATTGAACAACCAGATGAATACAAGTCTTTTAAGACTTGGGTTCCCAAAGAAAACTAATTTGTTTTCTTTATGTGCAGGGCATTCAAAGACAGGTCAATGATTATGGATATTGGGATAGTGGATGCTCAAGGCACATGACAGGGAAGGAAGACTATTTGACCAACTTCACTCCCATGAAGGATGGTGATAAGGTTTACTTTGGAGGCGGATATGGTACTATCACAGGCAAAGGAACCCTTCTCACCAAGAATTTGTGTTTTGAAAACGTATTTCTGGTAAAAGAACTTGATTACAACCTTTTTAGTGTATCACAAGTTTGTGATAACAAAAATAAAGTTCTGTTTACTGATACTGAGTGTTTGGTGTTAAGCAAGGATTATAAGATCCCTGATGAGAAATATATTAAATATAGAACACCTAGGCATAAAGACATATATAATGTGAAACTGAATGGGATTAGAATGAATAACAATATGTATTGTTTTTATGCTAAAGCTTCAGTAGATGAGAGTATTTGTGGCACAGGAGACTAGGGCACATAAATTTTAAGAATATAAATAGGCTTGTGAGATTTGGCTTGGTTGATGGTTTGCCTGAGAAGGCCTTCCATAATGACCACTCTTGTGTTGCATGTCTTAAAGGCAAGCAGCACAAGGTCTCATTCAAGTCCAAACAGGTGCACTCTAGTTCTAGACCTCTTCATTTGCTTCATATGGACCTCTTTGGTCCAACCAATATAGAAAGTTTGAATGGTAAGTCATATTGCTTTGTTATCACAGATGACTTTTCTAGGTTTACTTGGACATTCTTTCTAGCTATGAAGAGTGACACAGCTGATATTCTAATTGATTTTATCACTCAGATTGAGAAGAAGTCTGGCAATGAAGTTAAAATGCTTATGAGTGATAATGGTGGTGAATTTAGGAATAAAAAGCTAGATGATTTCTGTGCCAGGAAAGGAATTACTAGGCAATTTAGTATTGCTAGAACTCCACAGCAAAATGGGGTTGCTGAGAGGAAAAATAGAACCCTAATTGAAGCAGCCAGAACAATGTTGGCTGATGCTCATTTTCCTATAGCCTTTTGGGCTGAGGCTGTTAATACAGCTTGTTATGTTCAAAATAGAGCATTGGTCAACAAAATTCAGAACAAAACACCTTATATGTTACTTTGGGGAAGAAAACCTAATATTGGTTTTCTCAGACCTTTTGGTTGTCATGTAGTAGTTTTAGACACTAGTGGTGCCTTAGGTAAATTTAGTGCAAAAGGTGATGAAGGCTACTTTATGGGGTATTCAGTGCAGAGCAAGGGATATAGGGTTTATCTTAAAGAGGAAAAACGTATACTTGAAAGAGTACATGTTAGGTTTTTAGAAAATAAACCTAGTGATCCTGAAAGTGGTCCTAATTGGTTGTTTGACTTGGAACCTTTATCTAGAACTTTAAATTATATGCCTGTCACTAATCCAGACATTGTGAAGGTAACTTCAAATGTTGTGGAGGAACAAATTGTTGATGTTTCAGGTACACAGGTTCATGAAAAGGTTGGATCACAAGCAGAGAAGTCATCTCCTATCCAAGAATATGTTATAATTCCCATTTGGACAGATGCTTTTGCTGCTGCTGCTGCTGGTAAAGATAATGGTGGTTCCCAAGTACCACCAGATACAAACATGCATGGTCCTTCAGACGCTGAAAAAGGCAAATCTAGCGCTGACAAGACCAATTCAGACGTTGATGACTCAGACGTTGACAACAACAGTTCAAGCGTTGTTAGCCCAAGCGCTGATAACCAAGATTCAGGCGTTGACAACACTTTTGCACATCTTTTCTCTTCCACTATTGAACAAGGTGAACCTTCTAATTTATATGAAGAAGGTCATCCCTATGTTGATGTAAGAGAGTCTGATGAAGAAGATATTGGCAACATGGAGAATGAGGTTGAAGATACCAGACTTTTTGAGGGAGGAGTCCTTACTTCAGTCATGAAGAATCATCCTCCTTCTCAAATCATTGGAAATGTTAATACTCCACTCCAGACTAGAAGATCTCATCAAGGTCTTGGTGGGTTTATTGCCAATATACACAAGAAGGTTGATACCCCTCTTGTGCAAGCATGTTTGTTTGCCTGTTTTCTATCACAACAGGAACCCAAGAAGATATTTGATGCTCTCAAAGAACCAAGTTGGGTGGAAGCAATGCAGGATGAGCTTCACCAATTTGCAATTCAAGATGTTTGGGAGCTGGTTGATTGTCCCAGATATGTCAGACCTATAGGGACAAGATGGGTTCTAAGGAACAAGAGAGATGAAAGAGGCATTGTGGTCAGAAACAAGGCAAGGTTAGTGGCTCAGGGATATACACAAGAGGAGGGGATAGACTATGAGGAAGTCTTTGTACCAGTTGCAAGGATTGAAGCTATTAGGATCTTTTTAGCCTATGCATCCTGCATGGGCTTCACTGTCTATCAAATGGATGTCAAGAGTGCCTTCCTCTATGGAACAATTGTTGAGGAGGTATATGTGATGCAGCCTCCTGGTTTTGAGGATCTAGAGAATCCAGACAAGGTGTATATAGTCAAAAAGGCTATGTATGAACTTCATCAAGCCCCTAGAGCATGGTATGGTACTTTGTCTACTTACTTGGTGGACAATGGATTCAAGAGGGGCACCATAGATCAGACACTATTTACAAAGAAGAAATGCAAGGATGTGTTTCTTGTCCAGGTCTATGTTGATGACATCATTTTTGGGTCTACTGATCGAAAGATGAGTGAGGATTTCTCCAAGCTTATGACAGACAAATTCAAGATGAGTGCTATGGGGGAGATGAACTTCTTTCTTGGTTTACAAGTTCAACAGAAAGAAGATGGTATCTTCATCTCCCAGGACAAATATGTGGCTGAGATCTTGAAGAAGTTTGGCTTTTCTCCACATGAAAAGAGGGCTACTACTCCTATGGATAGAGAACACCCTTGGCGAAAGATTGGAGATGGAAAAGATGTTGATGTCAGGCACTATAGATCCATGATTGGATCCTTGATGTATCTTACAGCCTCTAGACCTGACATCATGTTTGCTGTGTGTGCTTGTGCACGCCATCAAGTGACTCCCAAAGACTGTCACCTTTATGCTGTGAAGAGGATCTTTAGGTACCTAAGATGCTATCCTAGTCTTGGTTTGTGGTACCCAAAGGGTTCCCCATTGGAACTGCTTACATATTCAGATAGTGACTATGGAGGTGATAAATTTGATAGGAAATCCACAACTGGTGGATGTCAGTTTCTTGGGAGCAGGTTGATATCTTGGCAATGTAAGAATCAAACAGTGGTGGCTAATTCTACAACTGAAGCTCAGTATGTGGCTGCAGCTGCTTGTTGTGGTCAAGTTTTGTGGATTCAGAACCAGCTGTTGGACTATGGGTATAATTTCATGCATACCAAGATATTTGTTGACAATAACAGCACTTTATGCATCATTAAGAATCCTGTACATCATTCTAAAACTAAACACATAGAAATTAGACACCATTTTATAAGAGATTGTATTGAAAAAGGTTTAATACAACCAGATAGGGTGGACACTGAAGAGAATGTGTCAGATTTACTAACTAAACCTCTTGATGCTGGGAGGTTTCAATGCTTGGTAACAAGTATTGGAATGGTCAATCTCACATAATATGTATTTTAGAGTCTTTTTGTAAAAGTATGTACAGGATGATGCATTGTTATTAGTCTTATTGATGATTTAGATTTTCCACTATATTTTTCTAGCACTGAAAAAGGTTGCTTGAACGCTGATAAGTGTTTTTGTAACGTTGTTAGCAATATAATTGACTAACACTGACAAAGATTCCCTCAACGCTGTCATATGTTATCGGGGTGTTGTCAACAACAATGTTAGTTTTGTGGTTTTCAATCTAAATGTGCAGGTGGTGTTAGCAGTATACCATTGGATACAGAGTTGCTTATGGATCAATGGAGAAGCATTTGGACAAGTTTTTATTTATGGATGATGGTTGGAATTTTTAATTCCTATCTTGACATAAATTTTATGTTCATGCATGTTTTTAGCAACTTATGTATCATAGTTTAAGGGGAGGTTTTAGGAACCTTTAGGATGTTTGGGTATCCATATGATACTCTTATCACAATTCTAGATTGTGTCCACAGGTGAGTATGAGTTAGTTTTACTAAATCATGAGGCACTGTAGCATGCAAAGTTGATATACTATGCATGCTGCCAAGACATTTTTGGCCTAGAATTGGTTGTGGTCTGTTGGGAGACTTGGGAATAATTTTGTTTTGGGATTTCCTGGGAGTAACAAGGAATTTTGTAAGGTAACTTGGTTGTTAAGAGTTTTGGTTAGCAAGGGACACTAGAGGACTGTTATGTCTATCTTGCTTAAGCAAGTGTGCATAACTGGACAGTGCTTGCCGCCCTATAATAATTATCAGCTTTTTGGTTATCTTCTATAGGATAAATTACTTTGTTAAGGTCATTTTTCATTTTTAAACATTTTTATTTTTGGACGCTGACAAGAATTTTTCCAAGCGTTGTTGTGACCAATTTAGACGATGACATGGCTATAGGCAAACGTTGACAAGAATATAGCCGTTGGGCGTTGATAGGTTATTTTTGACTGTTGACACTCAATGGGACCTACCCAGTTGTTACTTTTTGACATATTTTTAGGCCGTAATTTCGGGAGTTGTTACCTTTCATTTAATGCATGAGATAAACTTATAATTTTTCAATATTTTCATGATTACATTTTGAAATTACTTGCCTATTTTTGGGCCAATCACATGCATTTTCTTCTCCTATAAATTTGGCTCCTATTTTTAAACAGGGTATCTATTATTCTTGTCTAACATAATTTTCTCTTATCATCTTCATCTTCATCAAACAATTTTAACAGCTTTCAACAATGGCACCAAAGTTTAAACCATCAGAATTGGAATTGGGGTTCAGAAGCCAACAAAACATGATTGCGTATCTTGAAGCTAATGATGCTCTGTTTCCCCAATATACACAAATGGTGGCGTATTTGAACGCAACCCCTCTTAGGTATGCTCTTTCTCATGCACCACTCATTCCTGTCACACATATTAAACAGTTTTGGAACACTGTTAGTTCCTCAACAGTTAATAGAGTGACTACATTGACTTCTATTGTTCATGGGAGACCTTGGGTGGTTACTGAGGCTTTGGTACGCCAAGCCTTGCATCTTGATGATGCTGATGGTATATCCACCCTTCCCATTAGTGAAATAGAACAAGGACTAAGGGCTTTGGGTTATCCTTTTTCTGATGAAGGAACTTTAAATAAATATCATAAACAGGAGTTTCCCCCAGCCTGGAAGTACCTCATACATGTCCTCCTACAATGTTTGAGTCCCAAATGCACTACACACAATGAGATCAATAGATCTATTGCAAGTGCTATTGTGTGTATTGCAACTGGGCAAAAATTTAATTATTCTAAAATGACTTTTGAGGGCATGTGTAAAAATAAGGGGAACAAAATGACTTTAGCTTATCCTCGATTTTTGCAAATGGTTTTTGATGTTCAAGGATACTGCACAAGGGATCATAATGATTTTTATGAGATCCCTGTGCAAAAGAAAGCAATTTTTGTGAAGATGAACTCACCCCCCCATCATGACCTACCCTTAACCCAAGCTATGCTTGCTGTCATTGCAGCAGCACAACCCCAACCAGACCCCCAACCCCAAATTGACCCAATACCTGAACCATTACCTTCACCTGAACATATGCAAATTGACCAAGAACCCTTCAACGCTGACACGTTAAATGTTGGCGTTGATGTGCCTTTTTCCAACGTTGACACACAACCTTCACAAACCCAAACACCCCTTAACCAACCCACATCCACCCAAACCACATCATCTTCTACACCCCCTGAATATAGGTTGATGAAACGCCAAAGGACTACTGGAGTGTTCTCCTCTGGTGGTCCTAGCCATGTAGCAGAGAGAACCACTACCACAAGTGTGGCTGGTGACATGGATGAGGCTGGGACTATTGGTTCTGGCTTATAAGCTGGCCAAGGCAGTCCCACCATCATTAAGTCCTCATCCATGCCCAATGAATCTGACTTGGGAGGTCAAATCCCCATTAGAAGAGGGCAGATTGGAACCAATGACCCTAATTGAATTGACAACAGTCTGCATGAGCTTGCAAAAGCAAAATGCAGACTTGGTACAAGTTGTCAGCTCACAAGGCCTTGAACTCAAGCAATTGAGGGAGAGGATTGTTGTTTTGGAGACTGCTAGTGCTAGGAGAGGGATGGAGGAATCTTCCAAAGGGGAGGAAGATCCAATAAATGTGAGTGATAAGGGCAATCATGATGGTCAATCTTTCGATGTTGTTGAGGCCCTTACAAGTTTGAAGAAACAGACAGGTTTTGATACGTCCTTAGTCTCTCCTACAAACTTAAATTTATCATTTATAGCCATGTTGGAAGAGATTGCAAAAGGCGCTGAGGCAGGAAATTTGGGCGTTGACAAGGAGAATTTGGACGCTGATAGAAATATTTTGGGCGCTGATAGAGCAAAATTGGGCGTTGACAGACCTACACATGAGGGTGATGTATCCCAGTCATCATCCATCATCAAGGAGGTTTTTTCACAGGTATCACCATCTACCTTAACAACAATTGATCCATTAGATAAGGGTAAGGGTATTATGGTAGAAGAGATTGTTCCAAAGAATGCAGCTCAAGTTGAGTTTGATAGAAGGTTGGCTGCACAAATCATGGAACAAGATAGGAAGGAGGTGAAAGAGTCACCATTTGTTTTCACTTCAGAAGAGAAAGAAGGAAGTGATGAAGCTAGCTCAGACTCAAGTGTTATGATCATAGAACAGCCAGAGAGACTTGAGTATGGAGATGAGTTGGCCAAGGATAAATTGAGAGAGTTGAAATTGCAGGTTGACTTTGATATGCCAGAGGTGGTTCAAATGTATCATGCTTGGGAAGAAAGATGTATGGAGAATCCACACTTGACCATTTCAGATCAGATATAGGGTTTGGAGATTCTCCTCAGAGTACAAAAAGACTGCCAGGTTATTTTGAAACACAAGGCAAGCAATATTCTCTCAGAGTTGAAAAGGGATAGAAGGGAGCTATACTGCATGTTGCTCAGATGTCATGGAGTAGGATGGACATATCAGAAATTGAGGGCATTGACATTTGATGAGTTGGAATGCAAAGCTTATCCCATCTGGGTTAGAGTGCAGGAAGCAAACACTCTAAGACTTCTTTCTGATGAAAGGAAGGAAGAACTTGCAGAAGAAATGGAGCTCAAGAAAGCAATGTTTGTTCCCAGACCAGTGAAAAAGGGAGTTTCTCTTGAGTTTCCCAAAGATATGGATCCACTATATCCAAGTGAAGCTGTTATAAGAAAGAGCCTCAAACTCTCACCATTAGAAGCTTCAGATATGGTGCAAGTGTTACCACTAGATTCCAGAAACCCAATTGTGAGCTATGAAGAAGATGAATGTGGGGTTTGGAAAATTGGCAGGTATGGCAAAGAGGTACACACTTTTACCACTCTTATATCTTTGTTTGCAAGTTGTGATAGAGAAGACTTGGTAGACCTATGGAGGTTGCTAGAGACCAAGTATGAGGCTGAAGCACCAACTTCAGCTAATGGAATAAAACTGTGGTCCACATTCAAGAGAATGTGTGGACCAAAAGATGAGGATCCTGCTATTTGGAAGGATCTTGAAGATGACCTCAGTGGTCTTCAATGGAGATTATATTCAGCTGCTGGTGTTTACCATTTGAGTTCTACAAAGTTTGCTGAGTATCTACTTGTGGATGGTCAGTATTTCATATCCAAGGATATCTTGGAAAAGATGAAGAACACTCAGCTGGAAATTGATTATTCAAGTGACGTGGCAAAAGACTTGATCAGATTTATTTATTACCAATATGAGAAGGTTTGTAAGATTCCTCCTAGTCCTTAATGCTTATTCAGAAACTTGATCATAAGAGTGGATATCAAGTTTAGGGGAGGATTGTTGGGAATAAATTATGGCCAGATAACTTGAGCGCTGACAAGAGTAATTCAAGCGTTGACAGGAGTAAAAAAACGCTGACAGCTCAAGCATTGACAAGATTAAGTCAAGCGTTGATACATTGAAGACAAGCACTGATGGGAAGATATACTCTACGCGTTTATTGTATTCTAGATTACTTCTAGTAAAGATAGGAACAACAATGTATTTTCTATATTTATCTTTACCTAGAATAGCTGATACGTAGATTATTGTACAAGGCCTCTTAGGTCTATAAAAGAAGACCTTTAGGTTAATGTTTAATATAAGTTTTCATTCATAAACTACTTTCATTGTAAGCAAGTTTGATATCATTAATCAAAGTGAAAGTTTGTTTATATCTTGTGTGTTCTTGTTTAAGTGTTAATTTCGCATAACACTTAGATTATCATAAACATATACAAAGGTTTCTCTAAGTGTATTACTTGATCTAATATCGTATACATAAAGCTAAATCGATCTAAATTTGGGATCAACAGTGGGCTTTATGCCTTGTTGTGGCAAGGTGGGATGGTGATTACTCGTATGGAAAAACGAGCGTATAAAGCGATTGATTGACTTGACATGTATGATAACGAGTATGTTTGGGAGATTCGATAGGTATACATATGTGGATGTATATATACTAATAGATGTTATGTTATGATTTACGGTCGTTCAGTAGTTATTATAACTTGAACGTACCTAGTACTCTCTTGTGTTTAAACAATTTATTAGAGCTCGAGTTTGGTGGAGTTTCAACGACGTTTTGAATCTTTTGAAGTGTGTCTTGTAGCGTATTCTTTGAGTTTCGTATTTCACGTGTACGTTTTAAAATGGTGTTCTTGGTTTTAGGTCTATTGAAATAACTTGGGATTTCTTTTGAAATAATGAAATCTTTTGTGTTGGGTCTTACATTTCTTTTGGTCGGTATATATTGAGAAAAAGGGGGACTTGGAAATCTATTATAGGGTTAGATAGTTGGTTGTATTCGGTAAAATAAGGGTAAGGTGTTGGAGTTTTGTTTGAAACAAGGTGCAACATAAGATTTCTTTTTAATCAACACTTATTTATTTCAAATTCTAAAAGACTTTCTTTAAAATAAAGCGAAGTAAAATTTCTTTCTACTTACATAGTTTATATAATTGGGTTTAACCGATTCACGTCATTTATAATTATTAATACAAGGTTAAATTGAGTTTATGAAGATTTCACATACAATTTTATCTTTCATTAATATAAAACTGTTTTGGTCATAACTTGTTCGTTTATAGAGCTTTTTGAGTGATTCAAAAGCCAAAAATTATGTACTCAGAACGTACTTTTCAAATATACATAATGTATAGTCATGGGAAGTCAGTGGACTGGTCGAAATTATTGTACAAGTGTGGGTTAAAGGTTGAGTTTTGAATAGTAGTTTATTTTCTTATGATTTGGGATGCACGGGATACCTAGTCTTTGAGTTGAGTTTTGAGTTTGTCAAGAGGGTTGTTTGTAGATTGTTTGAGCCACATAGATGTGGGAAGGTAAAGAAAAAAAATAAATAAAAATATATTCTTTTGGAAAAGTCGATCTTTTGCACGGTTTAAATAATATGTCGCGGGGCGTAATATGTTTTGGTTGCCATTGGGTGTTTCTGGGATTATTTTTCGTTGTCATGGGTCATTTTGAATTGATACAAGTTTTGGGTTTGAGTTTTCTCTTGAGTCTCGTGGTTTTTGACTGGTTTTAATTGGTGCACGTGAAATGTCGTTAGTTATCCATGGGGTTGATTCGTTGATCGTATCTAGTGGATTCAGGATGTAGTTTTGGGTTTGTATTGATTGGGAGCGTTGAGGTAGACATATGAAAGACTTGGTCGCGCCTACACGATTAAGTAGGTGACCATGAGAGAACGGTCGGAATACCCTTAGTGGGGAGGAAAGAGGTTCGTAGACGAACTAATGTGGTCATGAGGTCCATTAGGAGTGCCAAGGGAGATGAATAGAGAATTGTGTAATGTATGGATATTGGCACAAGTAACGTGCCATAGAGAGTGTTGGAAGGGGATATGGTTCGTAAGGCATGTATGTTTTCTGAAAATTTACTGAAATTTAGTAGGTTTGCCTATTACTGTGAGGTAGAACCATAAGTAGAGCAAGTAGGAGAAGTGAGAGGAGTTGTAGTTAGTGCCTTTCCAAGGAAATTGTTGATGGAATGACTTTAAGAACAAGAGTTGTTAGAAATTGCAACGGATGCAAGGCAAAATTTGAGTTGCTTACTAGTAGATTGGCTGTGAAAAGCGGTTGAGTGGTCTGATGAGAGGAAGCATTGGTCTTTTAAAATGCGTGTAGAATTTTGCAAGAAGAACGAAGTAGGAATTTATTCGTATTGTCGCTAAGAGAAGGTGCAAGGAGGACATAGTTGAAACTGCTAAGGATGTTGTATGAACGCTTTGGGTTTATGGTTATACATTTGGCTTCGCCAAAGCACTAGCGGTTTTCACGGTGTCAATGAACCAAGTGTGCATGAACGTGTATAAACGAGATGTCATCGGGAGCATCGACGACATCTTGATCTACTCAAATCTGAGAAGGAGAGTGAGGCGAATTATGTGTTGGTTTTAGAGTGGAGTTATACGTGAGATTTTTAGGTGTGAGTTTTAGTATTAAGTTTACCATGATGAGTGGTTAGAGATGATGACATATCATGGAACCAGCAAGGGGCGAAGTGAAGAAGGATGAGGAAGCATTTTGGAGGCTGAAGAAGTGGATTGGATAATGAGCCGATCTTGGCTTATCGGAAGGACTGGATGAATTCACGAAGCATAACGATACGTGGAGCAAGGATTTGGACGCGTACGAGGACGACAAAGAAAGGCGATCGCTTATACGTTGTAGGAACTGAAGATTTGGAAGAACTGGATAGACTTAGTTAGTGGAGTTGGACTGTTATATCTGCCTAGAATGCTAGAGGCATTTGGTGTACAAGACGTGGAGAATGATCTATACGGATCATGAACGTCTCCAACACATATTCAATCATCTTGATTGAACATTTGGCAAATGTGATGGGTGGAGTTAATTGATGAAATAAAATTGCAAGGCCAAGTACCATCTGGGAAAGGCAAGCATGGTTGATGAGACATGGAATAAGAAGAATGAAGTGAAGCTGAGACGAACTTGAACTATATGGATGACGTATTAGGGTGGTTTGGATGAAGTATGTAGGTTGCACGAGTTGAGTTGTCTAAAGCAGAGAACGCGTCAACATGTATGTTGCGTGGCTTGGAAAATCATAGGAGAAAAGGGACGTAGACTATACTTCCTACATAGATAGGAGTAGCTTAGAAAGGGCAATGTAAGGACGAAGTTAGTGAAAGGGATACATAATGGGGTGGAGGAATAAGTACGACGAGAGTTGGGTGATAGTCGATAGACTGACTAATTCATCTCATATTTCAGGAGGAATGAGAAGTCACGTAGTTGAGAAGTTGGAAGGATTGCGTACGGATGTGATGGAATAGAGGGTTTACGTAAAAGTTAGCCTAATATGTATGGAATGCCTTATGAAGGATTATGGCATGGAAGAGACGATGGGAAGCATCACATTGTGATGTATGGTATGAGTTGAGGAAGAATAAGGAAGTGTGTATAGAAGCAAAGCATGAATGAAATAGGTCGAGATAGGAACCGAAGGTAAAACTTTGGTAGAGCCTAATAAGTAGAATAAAGCACAAAACAGGCTAATGCTATCGTAGTGTGGAAAAGGAAATGGCACTGACCTATACTGATTGTTTGGGAGGCTTAGTATCGATAATCGAATGGGTGAGGAGTTATAAGTGTGATGTGCCATAGGGACGAAGGGCTTGGTCTAACTGAGACAAGATGAGGAGAAATACGACCTTGAAGGTATGGCATTGTGTGGGTGCTACTAATGAGATACCCAAAATTAATGGAAGTAGTTCTAGCATGAGAGTGGATGACAGTTGATAGACTAACTGAGATAACCGTCCTTTTGATGATGTGTATAGATCGTAAGTTGATTTGGATTGGAAGAACTAATAGATATGTGAAAGACCGTCATAGGTCACTTTGTAAGGAAATAGGAATTTTTAAGTAGTTTGGGGTACGGACTAAAGGGAGTTGATGAACATGATTGGATATGAGTATATCCAGCTGACTGGAAAAGGAGGGACAAGTGAGATATTTATACAACCTTAGGAGTTACACTGAGGGCATGAGTGATTGATTTAGAGGGAGTTAGGAAACTCTTTAGCGATGGCTGAGTTTTCATATAATGATAGTTATCATACTAGAAGTCGATAAATGCCATTTGAGGCACTATATGAAAGGATAGGGTGAGGTGTCCCCATTGTGGACTAGAATTGGTAAAAGAGGCTACTAATGTGGTAATGATGTTTGTGGAAAGGATGAGAGCAACAAGGGATGCTATGTAGAAAAGGAGGAAACCACTAGAGTTAGTGACAAAGTTATGTAGGGAGTTTTCACCCATAGTAACGGGTGGTATGTCTTGGTAAAATGGAAGAGTTGATGTAGAGTTTTGTAGGTCCATTTATGATCTCTGGAAAGATCGGACCAGTAGCATATGAGCACAGAATTACCTGGGGGAAATGAGTTGTATACATGATACATTTCATGTATTGAGATTGGTAAAGGTTGTTTGAGAATGCATTTTGCATGTACGGTTATTCGGGACTTGTGTTAATAAGAGTCCTTGCTTTATCAAAGATCATTTGTGAGATTCATTGACTGTGAGGTCAAGAGTTTTGCAATGAGTTTAATTATTTTTGGTTTGCATATATGGTATTTTGAAACTTGAACTAAAGTTCACGTGGAAATGAGGGGAGTTCGTTTAGAACAAGTATCCTCATGTGATTTGTTGTTTGTGCGTTTGATCCTAAGGAGTAAATCTCGGGACTAGATTTCTATTAGGAGGGAGTGATGTGACAACCCTGGTTTTGAGGTTCGTCACTTAGTTTTATTTTGTGCTAGTTACGTGTCTTTACGTGTTTATGTGCTTATTGGTGTGTATAGATTGTGGTTTGGATATCGTTTCCGGTACGGGGTACCTTGTGAGTGAAACGATGTGAGATGATTTCATGTTCATGAGCTCACATGGTAGTGACTATGAAATGAGATGGTGTTATTTAGTGGTTGTACGTATACGTAGATGTATTATAGAAAGTCGTATTTTTTTACGATTTACGTTTTAGCATTTAGAGGTCTCGGATGAGGTAATTAGGCATATGGATATTTTTCGGGATGGTTTTAAGTCATTTAGGACTTAGTTATAAAGTTTATTTCAAAATTTGAGATTTTTTATAAAAGAGTATATTTTACGTCTTTTACGGTAAAACGCGTAAATTTGACTAGTTTTACGGTTTTGAGGTTTTGGAGGCTTTAGGAGCTGAAATAAATTAAGGAAAATTAAGGTAATATTATTAATACATATATTAATAATAAAAAGAAAAAAAACAAAATTAGGAGGGGATAGTCGGTTTTCATGATTAAAACAAAAAGGAAGGGAAAAATTTAAGGAAAGTTGGGTTTGGGTTGGGTTAGGACTCACCCACATCCTATATAATGTATTATACTAAATCAAAACTTCATTATTTTCTCCTGGAGACAAAGAAATTCGTGGGTTTCACATAAAATTAGGGTTCTTCATAAATATTGGGTTTTTTTCATCTTCCATTAATCTAAAGGTAAAACCTTCATAATCCTTTTTTAATCTAATTGTTTTTAATGTTTATATAATCATCTTATGATGGATTTAGGTTAGGGATTAAATTGAAATCTGTATTTTAATGATTTCATAATGATTGGATGGTTTAGGGCTTGTAATTAGTGGGGTTATGGGTAATTAATGAGGTTAATTTAATTAAACCCGTTTTTAAAAACTGGGCAGAATTTTGAGTCAATTGTTTTGATCATATTGGGAGTTCTACAAACTCTTATTTTACGATCCAAGTATCCCTGAAAAGGTAATTGAAGTGGATTTCCAATGCAAGAAACGAGAATTAAATTGGAGGTCGGGAAGTGGGTCAAAAACAGGTTACAACAGTCGGAGATCAAAACAGTTTTGAAGTCAGCCTGTTTTCTTTTTAAGTTTTGGGTTGTTTGGGGTACTTAGGGTTTCATTGGGACATTCAAACGAACATGAGAGATGATTTATATATTATAGTAAGTATCTGCATTGGTGCTAAGATGGTTGATTAGGGTAAGACCCCCTAATCATAACAAACTTTTTGTATGTTTAAAATCAGTAAATCTGGAATGACAAAAGTGTATATATATATATATATATATATATATATATAGGAGAGCGTTATCGTGGTATACATTGTTAAAATAAGTTATAGTAGGCACACTTGTGGATCGTTGGATCGACTATTATGAATGAAATTAATAACTAATATTAAATAATATCATGAGTGGCATATTTGTAAATTAGTGACACAATTTGTGATTTTCTACACATCTCATTTTAATGCATATCTTTTTAAATATAATTTAAATAATGGTAAATTTGTAAGTATACTAGAAAATGTATAAGACATCACTTTTACGTAATTTTTTTATCGATTACAAAATGCCTTGTTTTAAGATTATTTTTTTAGCATTTTTTATTGAACTTTATAAAAATTTCCGATTGACACATATGAAGTAATTGTTTATATATTTTTAAACCAACCTTTATAAAAATATCTTTAACTCATTTTTATAAAGTATATGTACACACTTATCACCATTAAATAGATCATCGATATTATCATATCTGCAAAGAGATCTGCAAATAAGAAAAAAAAAACTAGTGTGTCACTTATTTTAAAACCTATAAAGGTGGTACACACTCATCACCAGGTGTCCCACACTTACACATGCAACTGATACATGGATAGAGAAAGACGATTGTCTTTAAAACAAGTGATACTCAACCGAGACTCTAATACACACCCATCCCATAAAACAAGTGATACTCAACCGAGACTGTAATACACACCCATCCCATATACCGATACACGATGGGAGATGATGTGACTGTGATACACATTGAGCATTTCAGTTCGAATTTAAAAATATAACCGGTATCGTATTAAAACTATACCGATTTCTGGCATTCGAATCTCGTTCAATATGATATTAGGACTAGAAAATAAGGTAAAAAAATCAGGACCACTAATTTGATACGAACCGGTACCAAATCAGAAAATTCCTAAAAACTAACTGGAAAAATCGATTTTCCGGTACGGATACTCATACCGATACCGACTCTGTATCTCGGTCGATACGATACCGATATCCGAATTCGATACGATATCGGTACAAGTTTATGCTCGATGAAAAACGATATTACTAATTCGATATAAGATCGGTACGGAACCAATACCGCACTCATAGCTAGATACACACTATGTCTGCTAAATTATTAAACAAATACGTACACAACAAAATTGTTAAACACAAAACATCCATTGAAACATCATTGCTTGTATGTATATTAACTATACCAATTTTTTTAAACAATGGTACATGAATTCAGAAACAAAATAATCCATAAATAGCAAGTATAAATCACAAAGGAAGAAAGATCAACTCTTGAAAAATAATCACCAATTGATACATCACTAGTATCTGTAAAAATATTACATATAATAAAGGTACCCCAAATGTGATGGTTAAGAACGAAGCCGTTTGGTGGTCACCAGAAAACGAGTTCTTTGCCGAAGTACCTAACAAGAAATATTAAACCGTAAACTGAATCACAAATCGTTGCCGCAAAACAAGACGCAGTCGACAAGTAGCCGCGATATTATTTTCAGATACATGTCGGAAATTTAATCGAGGTTAATTGTCCGTCAATAAAAGCGACGTGTATCACCATGGTATACACAGTAAGATTAAAGATTTTGCGGCGACGCCTGTAAAACATACTAAGAACTGAATCAATGACTATGTTTGAGATCCATATCTATAAATCTATAATCGATAAACCGACGAAAAAAACAGTCATTAATCCATAATCAAGAAATTGTTAAACATGGTGGTCATTTTTATGGGTGAAAAAAAAGGCATTGGATTTTTGAGAAAGGATGGAGTATGTGAAAGAAAAAACGTGTAGATCAATGTGTAGAGATGAGGATCGATTTTTTTTATTTTTATTAATGTGATTGACGATTTGAATGTGGTTCGGAGTATAAAGGAGATTATTATGGGTTTAGTGGATATGTTAAATTACCATGACAACCTCAAAGACACTAAATTTAATTTATTTTTTCTAAAATTTAAATGGACACTTGACAAATTATAATTGGTGCTCATTATAACTCATTGTAAGATGTAACTCACTTGAACATAAATCTATATATATATATATATATATATATATATATATATATATATATATATATATATATATATATATATATATATATATATATATATATATATATATATATATATATATATATATATATATATATATATATCGGGGCCTTAACATTAGCTTTAAGGTTGGGGCAAGTGGGAGGTGTTAGATAACATATGTAAGGGCATAAGTATTCCCTTTACAGAGATCATGGGTGTGTTTAGGTGGGCGTTTGGCTTATAGTTTGGAGACCTAAAACTGGGACGTTTTTGATAAAATGTTAACGGGACGGGTTATGAAGTATAATGAGTTAAGGGCTTTATAGAGGGGTGTAATGAGATGCTTAGAGCATATAAATGAGGTATTTATATAGGAGAAGGTTAGATGTCCATCATAGGTTGATGAGCCATTTTAGTGTTTGGTTCATGTTTTGATTATGTGTTTTTGGTTGTTAGCTTTTTGCTAGTGCGCAGATGTTTGGGGAAGCTCAATCAGGTGAGTTTCATAGTCCCATGTTTACTATTGTTTTTTACTTCCAGATGGGATGGAAGAAACACTGTGTTATGTTATTTATAAATTATGCTATGAATGGTTTGGCGTTGGTATGGACTTATGTGTGCATACTTATATGATTAACTGCTAGTTGATTCTTGATTGTTTATGTTCTGACTTGGTACCAAGGGGTTGTTGACAAGGCGGGGCCTTGGGGAGGTACATAGATGTGTGAGCATCTATGGGACCATGGTGTTTGGTAAGGTTGGGAGCCTTGGATTGGGATTTGGTTCATATGTGTTTGGATGCCTATGGGAGTATGGTGTTTGGTATGGCTGGGAGCCTGAGTTTTGGTTTGATTAGTTAAATCTTGAATGTTAGTTTGTTAATGCATATTAGTATCACATTGTCCATATGTTTTTTTAACTTTTGGTTGTTACTCACAACTTATGGTTTGTTTTGGTGTTGGAGTCTAAACCTATGACTCTCACCAACATTATGTTGACGTGTTTTAGTGTCTCTTTTAGGTGTGAATGTGGTTAAGCTTGAGGATAGAAGTGGCTAGACTTGGATGCCTTAGGATTGCATATAGAAGGAGATCCCCGTTCCTTCTTAGTTTACCTTTATGTTTTTTTTATAAGTGATACATGTTGGCATCTATATGTTTGTTTGGTTTATGTTTTTTGTTTGTCTTGGGTAAGAGGTAGGACTGTTACCTACTTACCTAGACTCCTGCTATGTTGAGATCTTGTCACGACATTTGTGTCGCCATTTATGACATTATATTTGCATTTTAGTTTTCTCTATAGAGACATCGTTTTTTGTGATGATATCCATACGTTGCACCCCATATTCCGCCATGGTGGGGTGTTACACATAAACCCCTAGGGTTTCTACTTGCGATCCATCACTTCGATCACCCAGTACGATCGCTTGTTGCGATCACACTCCTTTATCCACACCACGATCACTTGTTGCGATCGTGGGTGCGATCCTAGAGTGCGATCCGTGGCTACGATCGCCTTGGGTGCGATCTCTTATCTCCATCGCATTGAGTGTGATCCCCTATACTATGATCTAGGCTGCGATCGTGTGCTACGATCGTAGGCTTTGATTGAGTACGATCACTCTCTTCCATCGCATTGACTGCGATCCATCTTATTATTTAGGTACGATCGAATTGCGATCTACTGTAGCTTTTGTTTTAATTTCCTTAGATTTCAAATTTAATCTTTCCCGCCTTTTGTCTTAGTTTATTTTTACTAAGTTTTCAAGTTTTTAATCATTTACGTTTTAATTTCCACAAATTGCACGCTTACCGAAATCTTCATTTTTACCAAGTGTTTTTTTTTAGTAATTTTAGTTTAATTTTTAAAGTTTTATTTTACTCAACGACATTTTCATATTTTTATATTTGCTTTTAGTTTAAATTAGATAATCAACCAAACCATTTATTGTTCCACCAAGAACGACTGAGTCGCACTTTCTACTAGTAATCAATTCGAATTGAATAAAGACGAACAAATTTTCATACTTGGCAAAACCATGTATTAAATGGCGCCACTGCCGGCTCTTTTCATGAAGATTAACGGTTTTAAGTGAGAGACGCGTTGGATTTTGGGATCCGTTCATTTTTTAACGTTATTTTCCTTGCTTTAAAATTTTCAAAAATCCTAAAAAAATATAAAATTTTCAAAAAATACAAAAAAATAGAAAAACATAAAAAAACAAATATTTCTTGTCTATTTTGCTTTTCCTTTTGTAGGTGTGTATGCGTACTCGTGCTCGTACGAAGAAAGCAGCTCAAGCCGAATTCATAACTCCATCTATTGTCACCATGGACAATCAACCGATGATAGAGTTTTTGCAATCGCACGTAGAGGGCAACACCGATGCTATTGTCATACCCGAGACTGGAGCCAATAACTTTGAGCTCAAATCAGGCTTTATTCAAATGGTCTCTGCTCAACCTTTCTTGGGGCGTTCACTTGATGATCCTCCTGACCATATCAAAAGATTCCTTCAACTCACTAATACGGTCAAGTATAATGGGGTTTCACAAGAAGTGATTCGCTTGCAACTTTTTCTTTTCTCCTTAGAGGGACAAGGCCGGAATTGGCTTGATAAGGAACCGCCACAAAGTATTCTTATGTGGACGGATTTAGTGTGACAATCCGTCAATTTTAGGTCGTTATTTTAATCTCGACTAATAAGTAATATATGTTTACTTTAATGAGAATTTTAAATTATCGATTAACCGAGAAAGTTATGACTTGAAACTTAACGTAAGAATGTCGTTTCGATGAAAACCGACAAGAAAAATATTAAGTATCGATATTATATTCTCAAATTATCATATGAATGATTTTATTGTATTTATTATATTAAATTTTTATTTCTCGTGTTTTACGTTTTAACGAATGACGAGAACTACTAATGATCGCGATACCGACGGATGCCCAAAAATTTATGTTTTATTATCGATTGTCTCGATATTTTATATTTTTGACATTTTCGATTTAAGTCGTGTCGATGTTTTATTATTATGTTTGTGAAGTGTTTTAACTTTTGAAAAGTATTTTTACGAAACCCGAGTCCCGTAAATAGTTTCAAAATTTTAATATTTACATTTTCTACCCTTACAACAATTTAATTGCATTTTGGACCAAAACTATGCAAAATTGGCAAAATCTACCCTCCATCCCCACTATAAAAGATTTTTCCACTACACATTTTAATATTAAAAATTCATTTTTATCAAAAATCACAAAAACTCTCTCTTTCTCTTGTTTTGGCCGTCCCATCTCAAACCAAAAACACCTTGATTTTTCAAAATCAAACTTGAATTCAAGAAAACTAATTAAACAACCATCTTGCAAATTCATTTGTGATCATATTGGTATGATTTTTATACACATGCATTAACTTTTTCAAAATTTTATTTTTCTTGATGAAGTAGTAGTGTTTGATCTATTTTTATGTTGTGTATAAGTGTTAATATTATTATATACAAGTTTTAATTGGTTGCATGTTTGATTTTTGAATTAGATTTTCTTTGATTTGTACATGCAAGTGAATTAGGAATGAAAGGGTTGGATTAGAATGATTGTAGGTTGATATTAGATGTATAAAAGTGGTGAAAATGGGTCAAAATATTTATTTGACATGATTTCTAAAAATGTATTTTGGGACAGCAGCTTATAACAGAATATTTCGTGGGTTTAAGTTCTGAGATAGGCTTAAATTATTTGATATTGTTGTAGTACTCTTCAAGGCGCTCGTTTTTCCGCTTGAATGAGCTTCTAACTCATTACGAGCGAAAAGTTATGCTAGTTTTAGTATTCGTGTACCGGGAGACGAGTATCGGCACAATCCGAAAATTGTTGTCGATATTTGGATCGAATCTCGGAGACTATAGAATGAGTTTTAAAAATGTTCAAGGACTGATGTAAGTTGCAAAACCTCAGGTCATTAGTATATTATCAAACCCGAGTTTCGGTTTTATAAATGGAGTTGTTTAGATATGTCAAAATGGTTTTACGAGTTGAAGACGTAAATCTGTCCGGTTTTTATAACACGAATGTGTGTCGGGCAGAAGGTACTAGAAGTAATATGTGAGTTTGTGACCAAGTTTCGTCGAAATCGGACAAGTGTAGATAGGGTAGATTGGTGTGTACATTTGGAGTGTACATGTTGACTAGTATTTTGGACACGTAGTTCAATAATTATGTGGCGTGAGTTGAGTATTCGCCATTGGACATGGTGATTTACTCAAGTGTTAAGTCATTATATAAATGACTTAGCTACTGGTCCGAGGGAAGTAAAATGATAATTTGACTTACGTTGACTTGGCGTCTTAAGACGGGTCAATATCGAGAGTGCAAGTGTTTAAAAGAATAGTGTTGAATAAAAGGGTATAGTAATAACACTTGTATTATTAAATTTTTCGGGATTGTCTTGGTTTTGTAATTTTGATTTTTATATTATTTAAGTACGATTTATACTTAATTCGATTTTTAACGAACGCGCCTGATGAGACTGCTTTTATACATAGTCTCATCGTCCAAATTGGGCTTAAAATGCATTAAAATATCATTAAAACTGCCAAATATATGCTCGTGTTTGTTGCTTGTGTATTTTAGGTACGGATATTGAGGAAATGACAAAAAGATCACAAGAATCATGCAAAAACGAACACGGGAAACGAAGCCGCACAATGAACCGGACCCGAATCAAGAATTTCCAAAACAACCCTTGAAGAATTAAAGAAATACAAGATTTGTCCCTCAAGAATTGAAGACTTGTCATTTTATACCCCTGTAAATCCTCAACATTACTTGAGGGTCCCTAAAATATCAAGTATGTACAAGTTTAATCCTTGAAGAATGAAGAAATTACAAAAGAAGTCCTTGAAACAAGTTTGCAAAGTTGTTGTGCCAAAATTGACAATCTGCCCAAACTTATTTACAAAGGAAATAGGTTTTTTGCTATTTATTACAAGTTGAACAAAACAAGAAACTTGGGGGGCCAAGCTGACCAGACAAGAAACCTTTCCCCACCAATCATATTCATACACGTCACCTAAAACCCGACCCTACCCTTTTACCCAACCCAATACCCGTCCAAAACCATTACCCAAACCCACCACCACCAGTTTATTAAATAAACTGGGTCAAATAGTCAACCCTTTTAATTTCCCACTAAACACAATTTTTAAAAATCCTTAACCCCAAAACAGATTAAAACCCCGCCCTGCTAATCATCCTAATCCCATAAACCCTAAAACCTAATTATCACAAATCAAAGGGGTTTTTAATGATTGCTTCCAGAATGTTGATTAACCTCCACCCAAACCCATCCCCACTTTTAAACCCTACCCAGACACACCCATGTGTCATGTGGGACCCTCCCCTGCACGTCCCTTTCTTCCCCAAAACCCTAAACCCGACAAAACCAACGGATGGATTGAATTACTTGGTCCCAAAGGTCAAATGAACATCCCAGATTGATTCAACAGCTGTACAACATCACATGTGAAGGATTTGACCAATTTTCAGTCAAAGAATCAAGGGCAAATGAGGAATTTCATGAAGCATTAGGGTTTAGCTTGTTTTGATTCTAGATTATTCTGTAGTCCATTATATAAGGACGTGTAGGTCTCATTTTATTCTTTGTTCCAGATTTTGCTTTAAAAATATTGTAATTCCTTTTTAAGTTATAACAGTTGGTATCTTGATTTATAAAGTAATTCCTTTTTATTTTTAAAAGTTGGTGGTATTATTGAAGCAATCTGAGTTCCATAATCACTTTTGATTTTGTTAAGTTCCATTCAGAAAGTTAAGATTTTGGTGAGAGGACACTTAACCCAAAGCTTTGATTTTCTGTGATAGTTATAGGAGATTATCAGCTTATTTGGTGGACAACCAAATAAGCTACATAAGCTTGTATAAGCTACTTCATCATTTTCAGTTTTTCCAAAGTTTTCTAAGGTTTCAAATTTTCATTCAAAAAAAACCAGTTTTTCAAATTTCTTTATTATAGCCTATAAGCTATAAGCTTGCTTAGCCAATAAGTCAAGCTTATAACTGCATAGGGTTGTTTATCAGATAACCTCTTGTTCTTGTTGGTTTCTTTGACCTTGCAGGTTACAAGAAGATCATTGTTCCCTTTTGAAGATTCATTGAAGTGCTTGACTGTTAAGTCATCACTTGGCATCCCCCACATCAACAAGATCTGCACAAGCTCGGGCTTGTATGGAGATGGCTTTTCAGCCATAGTGGGGCCCGGATGTGGGTCCCACAAGGTAAATCCCTTGGCTTGAACTCTCTTTTTCTTCAAGTTTGTGATTTGTGTGATTTGGTGGATTTTTGTGCAAGTTGTTTAAGTGTTTGTTGTATGGTTTGATTATGCTCACTTAGGGCTTGTATGCATGTTATAAGCTATTTCAATCAGATTTGTGTAGATTTGAATGGGTTTGCTTTGTTAATTTTTCATTTTCAGTAAATTAAGGGGTGTTTGGCATTGTTGAATATTTGAATTTTGGTGTCATATAAGTGAGTATAAGCAGGTTTAACACACCCACATAGATAGAGTTAGGGTCATTTAGTATTTTTTTTTTTATAGTTTGTTAGTAGAAATCAGTAGCTTGCGTGTTAAAAAATTGGTAAAACTGGCTAAAAATTCAGTAAGGGGCTTAACTGACTGTTTTCATTGATTTGGTTCACCACTTTTTGTAAACTATTAGATAATAGGTCAACTTAGGGATTGTTATCAGTTTTATGTGATTTGGTGGATTTTTGTGCAAGATTTCTAGGTTTGAAATTCGTTTGTGTGCCAATTGCATCAGAAAAACACCACAGCCTAGCCTCTAGCATTACAGTAACTTTCTTGGGCCTTTTGTGTGAATTTTGTGAAAGCAACTTGTGTTTTTTCCTGTTTATTTGACTCTCCACAACCCAACTGGTTGTGGGGGTGCCCTTGTATCCAAGCAAAACCATGTAACAAGCTCTCCAAAAGCTTTCCTAAGCTCTCAGGTCAACAGACCCGTTTTTTATAACTAGCAGTGGGAACAAAATTCCCACTGGTAGTGTAAAAATTACCACTGCTATACAAGCAGACAAAACCTTGTCACATGTCACTATCAGGTTCCTGTTTTTTTGTCTTTAGTGGAGTTAAATAGGAATTAGACTTCCAAATTAGTTTCAATATTTTTCTTATTTAATTTTTGATTTTTCTGTTTAATTAGATTTTTTGTTACTGTTCATTTTATATTTTTTTACATTTAATAGCTATTTTAAATTACTTTTTAATTTCTGATTTTTGTCTTTTAGTGGTAAAATTAATTATTTTTCAGTTTCAAAAATTTTCATAGACTTAGAAAATTGTTTTAAGATTTTTAATTCAAAAAGTTTTCACTGTTCACTTTTTATGTAATTTTTAGAATTAATTTAGTTTAATTAGAGTTTAATTTCAAACTATTTTTGTCTTTTAGTGAAAAATTTTATATTTTTCAAACTTTTTCATTTTTCTACTGTTCTTTAGTATAAATTAGGATTTTTAAAATTGTCAAATTATTTTTAGCATTATTTTATTATTTTTTATAATTATTTTAGTTTAAAAATAGTTTTTAGTGATTTAAAAATAGAAAAATAGTTTTTAAAATTTAGGAAAAATACTTTTTAGTCTTTAAAGAATATAATTAACTTATTAGTTCAATAAAATAATATTTTGGACATTTTTATTAATTATATTTAATTTTAGGGCTTTAATTAGCATTTAAAATTGAATATTTAATTAATAAAAGGTTTTAAAATATTTTTGTTGGATTTTTATTCTTATTTATATTATTTTAGACTTAGTTTTAGCTTTTAATTAATTTTTAGGTTTAAAATTTTTAATTTGGTGCTTTTTACGATTTTACGTGAACGACCTTTTCATCTTAGCTTAATCCGTCTTCGTAACCGTCATTCTCTTCTAATCCCCTTTCTATTTTTCTTTCTCAAAAGTATAATCACAAATCTAATCCAATTCATTACACACATAACACACTAGCCTCCTTGAGAACGAACTCACTTTAGGGTAATTTACACACGGTTTTCCTAAATCGTCGTGCTTGCCCTATTTTGTTGCTCTTTTCCTAAAGGGTATACAAAAACTTAACTATCATTTTGGCGCCGCTGCCGGGGAGGCGTGTTGTGTTTTGATTGGAATTTTTGTTTTTATATACTAACCATAATTAGTATTTGTATTAGTAGCACTCTACTAATACGTATTATCGTTTTTTTGTTTTTTGTGAATACTATTACTATATTGTATACGTAGAACAATAAATTCACAAGTACTCCAAATGCGTGAGAAATCACAACCTTGACTTGGGAGGTCATTACCCAATCATTGTATTCGAATCTCAAACCAAAGAAAAAGGCAAAATAGATAAATACTTTCGTGAATCTCAATCTTGAAAAATATAAACTATAAGGTGGGTATAAGGCGGATATTATAAAATATATCCTAAGGAAAAAGGCTCTTAAGTGCTTCGCGCAGCCTCGTTTCCCCGCTTGCTTGTCAGTATTTGATTTTGAGAGCTAATCGAGGGTTTTGCCGCCCAAAGTATTATTACATATCATATATATTTTCTTGGTTTCTATTGATTAAACCCTCTTGAACGTTTTGGTGCTCCACCAACGTTCTAAAGTCATCGAAGGCGTTCACTTCACGTGATCATTTTCATTCCTTGAGGCTTCTTTAATCAAGAGATTTGATTAACGAGGAGATTTGTAGATTTGTGTCTACCTAATACAATTCCAAAATCCAAAAAAAAGTAAAAATAATCAAAAAATCCAAAAAAAAATTGAAAAAGTAAAAACACCAAAAAGAATCTTCTTTGCTCGTCCCCTCGTTGTACGTGACGTTTATGCTAACTTGTAATCAAGCAAGACGTGCACGTAAACGAAAGAACAAAACTCCCACTCCCAATCTTTCTAGTGAGGAGTCTCCTATTGACGAACCCATTGTAAGAGAAACACCAACCATGGCGAATCCAACTATGATGGAGTTACTTCAAGCACCCACTGAGGGTTATGGAGAGGCTATTGTGATTCCCGCTATCCTTGCGGAGAATTTTGAGGTAAAAACAGGTTTGTTTTCGATGATCCAAAACAACAAATTCCGAGGTGATGAGAAGGACAATCCACACAACCATATCCGCCAATTCAATCGTCTTACCGCTACTTGCAAATTCAAGGATGTCTCGAATGACTCGATTAAGATGATGCTTTTTCCGTATTCCTTAGCGGGGCCCGCTAAAATTTGGTTAGAGAAAGAGCCACCCAATTCTATATTGACGTGGAAGGATCTCGTGTCTAAATTTGTGAACCAATTTTTTCCGCCCTCTAAGACTACGCACTTGAAAAACGAGATTTCAAAATTTTCACAAGAATTTAATGAAAGTTTTTCAACGGCTTGGAATAGGTTTAAGGAGATGTTACATGAATGTCCTCATCACGGTTTTTCCGACTTGCATCAAATTGACACGTTTTACAATGGACTTAATGATCATGAAAGGGATTATTTAAATGCCGCCGCGGGTGGTAATTTTTTGTGTAAAACGGTTGAGGAAGCTTTGGTGATAATTGAGAATAGGTCTAAGGTTTATAGCCCTCGTAACACACCAAGTGTTGCCAAATTGGGTTCGTCATCGTCATCCTCGTCTCGTAGCATTAATGCCTTACATGATGAAGCTAATGAGGAAAATCGGTTTTTTGAAAGATTTGCTAATCTTATGTCCCATTGGAAAGCTCAAGAAGCTTCGAATTCCGCTTCGGTTAAAGCGGTTGCTAAGAGTTGTTTGTCTTGTGGTGGAGCTCATGATCTTTCCGAGTGCATTACCGCGGATGGTAACACTTCGAGTGCTTATGTAGCCACGGGAACTGATAACCAAAACGGTCAAGGTTCCCGCCAAAATCAAGCTCCACCAAATCAAAATGCTAATAACTATCGAAACAACAATCAAGGTGGTAATTATCAAGGCAATCAACGTAACTACAACAAGGGTAATTATCAAAGTGGAAATGGGCAAAATTTCGAACCAAAATCAAAACCGTGATTTTCAAACTACCACACAAGGTTTTCAAAATGATCACACCAAAAATCTTCAAGGAGAATTTTTGAATTATGCTAAAGAAAACGATGCTAAGTTTGATAATATACAACGTGAAATGGTTAGCTTAATATCCGAGTTGAAAAACGAGCTTAAAACGAACTTGCTAATGAACTTAAGACTCATGCTAATAAAATGGAAGGAAATGTTCAACGACTCCAACAAAATCAACAAAAAATAGAGCAAGGTCAACATGAGATTAAGCAAGAGTTGTTAAAAGCGGATGCTAGGCAATCTAAGTTTGAAGACCGAATGGGAAAAATGTTTGAAGCTATCATGTGTAAACCTTCTTCTTCGGGTGGTCTTCCTAGTGATACCATCGTGAACCCGAAAGGAGAATTGAAGGTTATTACCACTCGTAGTGGTAAAACTTTCAAAGAACCCATTTCTCGTCCAAGTACTTCTACGGAGAAGGAAAAAGAGAAAGAACCCGAGGTGGTGGTAGAAAAGGAGCAAATTCCAAGCCCACGAAGTACCGCTCAAACCACACCTACGGTTGAACCAATACCAATAGTGGAACCCGAGATTCCAAGGTCGTTGCCTATGCCCCAACCCACACCACCCTTACCCTACCCTTCAAGACGAGACAAGGAAAAGGCACAAGAACGAAATAATTATCAATTTGAACTCTTTATGAAAATGTTTCGTGACTTGCATTTTAATATAAGTTTTGCCGACGCCTTGGTCATGATGCCTCGATTTTCCGCGAACTTTAAAAGTATGTTGAATAACAAAGAGAAATTGCAAAAATCGTCTAGTTGTTCTTCGGTTTTTCTTAGCCGCATACCTCAAAAATTCGGTGATCCCGGCAAGTTTTTAATCCCATGTGCTATACAAGATATGGAGGAATGCTACGCCTTGGCCGATCTTGGTGCTATTATAAATTTGATGTCTCTTGAGATTTTTAAGTCGCTCAATCTTCCCAATCTCACTCCTTCAAGAATGTCAATCGAGATGGCCGATCATTCTACGATTCTAGCTTGTGGAGTAGCCGAGGACGTCTTCGTAAAAGTTGGAAAGTTCTATTATCCCATGGACTTTATTGTTGTTGACATCCCCATCGATCCTAAAGTTCCTTTAATTTTAGGTCGATCATTTTTGGATACCTCGAGGGCACTTATCGATGTGTATGCTAGGAAAATCACTTTTCGTTTCAATAAGGAAGAACTCGTCATAAATGCAACTCAAAACTCCACACTTTCTCATTTGTATTCTATCACATCTTTGAACAATGTTAGTCCTATCAAAAACATTTGCAAAAAGATTTCAAAAAGAGTTTTAGAAGTTGATGATAAAAACGATTTTCCGTCCCCTCCGTCGGTGGAGGTTAAGAGTGTTAAGCCTACGATTCCAATCATGAATGAATCTTCGGATGATGAATATGTTGATCCCGATGGGGAAGTTTTCTTTGTTGACAAACGTTTTGAGAACTTACCACCACCTAAGCCAAAACGGTTTTCAAATGTGAGAATTTTTAGTGTGACTAACATTGCTTTAGAAACACCAAATATTCTTGACATAATTAAGTCGGGTTTTCATAAGGAGAGTTTAAAAGATGAAAAAGGGAAAGATTTTAGGTTGGATTTAAAAGATTTTTCTACAATGCTAACTCCGTCATCACCTCGTGTTTTGAGTGCTACAAGCTCGTCTTCTCCTTTTGACGATGCTTTGTGTGGACTTAGTGTGGGGGAAGCCCCTTATGTTCCCTCCCCTTTCTCCACCGAGGACGAGATATTTGATCCCGGAATTGCTTATGAAGGGAAATCTCGGTCTTCCACCGATGCAATAAATGGAAAATCTTTCTATTTGATTGGTGCGAGTCTACCTCGAGTAGCTCATGGTTTTTATGACTTACCCATTGTCCCACCCTTCTATTTCTTCTCATCTATTTTCTTGAAACCCTTTGGGTTTGTGTTGACACATGATGAAGTGGCGTTGATTTGTTTTTCCAATGAAAACGAGAACGCCATCTTCAATCCCGGTATTTTGCACCATCAAAGGACTTAGTCCTTAATACCGGTTGTTTTTGGGCCTTGTTTATCATGTAAGCCCCACTAAAAATTGACCACACCATGATAATCCCTAAATGATCACATTTATGGGGATTCGAGTCGAGCTTTTGACTCGTTATCAAAAACAAGGTGCCTCGTGGGGGAAACCCATGCTTATCCATGTACATACTATTGCTTTCTAATTAGTTTAATGTGAGGGGATTTGTGCCCTTCCAACCTTTGTTCCGTGGTTGTTTGTGAATTGTTGTTTTTAGATGATCATGATCTTCACGATTGGAGCCTCTCGTGTTCGTTTTATGGGAGCACTCGATCGTTTGCTTTGAAGACTTTCTCTATATCCAAATGATATATCCTTTGATGTTCTAACCTTAGGTTTTTAGCACACTTCATAAACGGCTATTAATTTATTGGTTACACTCTTTCCATTCTAGATTAGGCATTCGACTACGTCTCTAGTATGGGATGTTTTCACCCCTAGACTCGAAACATTGAGGACAATGTTTAACTTTAGTATGGGGGGGTGAATAGATACTTGCCTTGCCAAACCTTCACGCTTTCCAAAGTTTATCTTTTTGTTTATCGTTTTGTTGCAAAATAAGGCTAAAAATGGCCAAATTTTAAAAATTTTCTCATGTTTTATAAGTGTTTGAAGACACGAATGTAGGTTTTCCGATGGCGAGAATAAGAGTAATTTTTGACTCGACCGTGCGTGTTGAGCACTTAGCTTTGATTCCTTAACTACGCATTAGGCTAAGTCTCTTAAATGAGGACGAGAAATGATAGGGTTAATTATAAGTTACTATGCTAAACGTAGAGTACTCGTATTTTTTCAAAAACTCATGTGTTCTCGTTGTTTGCTTATTCTCCCTTCGCATGTAAATATTTTTTGCTTAATAAATATTGACTTAGCGGTTTAGTTGGGATTGTTGGGTTTCTAGTCTTTTCTAGTAGCTTCCGTGTAATTAAATTGGAAGACATTAAGGTATCGCCAGCGTCACGGTTTTGAAGTATTGGCACCCTAATAATCAAAAGCTTCATGCAATAATAAGATTTCAAGTGCTCACCTAAATCTAGCAAACAATTTGAAGCCCCACAAGGCCGAAAAATCTATGCAAAATTGAAAGTGAATCAAGCCAATCTTCGAAGCTTTAAAGATCCAAAATTCGCCTTAGCGTGAGGATATACGTCTTTGGCTAATAAAACTACCGATGAGGTGGATAATAAAAGGCAAGGCAAGACCGAAGTCATAATAAAATCTTCATGGCGAAGTTGAATAAAAGATGGAGGTAAACCAAAGATAATAAGGCCCTTCCGTTAGGGGGCGTATAAAAGTCTTGGTAATAAGTCTCATGTTCAAAACCGTTATAAAACCGTGTTTATCGATTCTTCTTGTCAACTTAATTTTTTAACATCGTTGTCTATTGGGAGGGGTTATAGATTTGATGGTCTTGGTTACACCGTTAGGACTCTATTTTTAGACCAAAATCTCTATTATCGCATAAGTCAAACAATGTATCCTCGTGAAACATTCAAGACAAAATAAAATATAAGAGATACAACTTAGGAATAATAGGAGGATAAGTACGTGATTAGGGCATATGAGTAGTGTTAGCATTACTAACTTATAATGACAATGATCTCGTTACACGCTTGGCATGGAATTGGGGTGAAAATCGAGGACGATGAAATTATTTCTAACGAAGCATTCACGTGTTCTTATTCTATGAACCTAAACGTCCCATTTTGCGATGAAAATCATACATTATGTCTAAAACACAAGTAGTAGTACTAGTAGTAGTGTAGCTAATTTATCATTCAATAAAGTGAATAAAAATGAATTTTGGAGGTGCTATGATACTTTATTCTAGCATTGCGTGAGGGCACGGCAATGGCTTAGTATGGGGGAGTGATGAGACTGCTTTTATACATAGTCTCATCGTCCAAATTGAGGAAATAACAAAAAGATCACAAGAATCATGCAAAAACGAACACGGGAAACGAAGCCGCACAATGAACCGGACCCGAATCAAGAATTTCCAAAACAACCCTTGAAGAATTGAAGAAATACAAGATTGGTCCCTCAAGAATTGAAGACTTGTCATTTTATACCCCTGTAAATCCTCAAAATTACTTGAGGGTCCCTAAAATATCAAGTATGTACAAGTTTAATCCTTGAAGAATGAAGAAATTACAAAAGAAGTCCTTGAAACAAGTTTGCAAAGTTGTTGTGCCAAAATTGAAAATCTGCCCAAACTTATTTACAAAGGAAATGGGTTTTTTGCTATTTATTACAAGTTGAACAAAACAAGAAACTTGGGGGGCCAAGCTGACCAGACAAGAAACCTTTCCCCACCAATCATATTCATACACGTCACCTAAAACCCGACCCTACCCTTTTACCCAACCCAATACCCGTCCAAAACCATTACCCAAACCCACCACCACCAGTTTATTAAATAAACTGGGTCAAATAGTCAACCCTTTTAATTTCCCACTAAACACAATTTTTAAAAATCCTTAACCCCAAAACAGATTAAAACCCCACCCTGCTAATCATCCTAATCCCATAAACCCTAAAACCTGATTATCACAAATCAAAGGGGTTTTTGATGATTGCTTCCAGAATGTTGATTAACCTCCACCCAAACCCATCCCCACTTTTAAACCCTACCCAGACACACCCATGTGTCCTGTGGGACCCTCCCCTGCACGTCCCTTTCTTCCCCAAAACCCTAAACCCGACAAAACCAACGGATGGATTGAATTACTTGGTCCCAAAGGTCAAATGAACATCCCAGATTGATTCAACAGCTGTACAACATCACATGTGAAGGATTTGACCAATTTTCAGTCAAAGAATCAAGGGCAAATGAGGAATTTCATGAAGCATTAGGGTTTAGCTTGTTTTGATTCTAGATTATTCTGTAGTCCATTATATAAGGACGTGTAGGTCTCATTTTATTCTTTGTTCTAGATTTTGCTTTAAAAATATTGTAATTCCTTTTTAAGTTATAAAAGTTGGTATTTTGATTTATAAAGTAATTCCTTTTTATTTTTAAAAGTTGGTGGTATTATTGAAGCAATCTGAGTTCCATAATCACTTTTGAGTTTGTTAAGTTCCATTCAGAAAGTTAAGATTTTGGTGAGAGGACACTTAACCCAAAGCTTTGATTTTCTGTGATAGTTATAGGAGCTTATCAGCTTATTTGGTGGACAACCAAATAAGCTACATAAGCTTGTATAAGCTACTTCATCATTTTCAGTTTTTCCAAAGTTTTCTAAGGTTTCAAATTTTCATTAAAAAAAAACCAGTTTTTCAAATTTCTTTATTATAGCCTATAAGCTATAAGCTTTCTTAGCCAATAAGTCAAGCTTATAACTGCATAGGGTTGTTTATCAGATAACCTCTTGTTCTTGTTGGTTTCTTTGACCTTGCAGGTTACAAGAAGATCATTGTTCCCTTTTGAAGATTCATTGAAGTGCTTGACTATTAAGTCATCACTTGGCATCCCCCACATCAACAAGATCTGCACAAGCCCAGGCTTGTATGGAGATGACTTTTCAGCCATAGTGGGGCCCGGATGTGGGTCCCACAAGGTAAATCCCTTGGCTTGAACTCTCTTTTTCTTCAAGTTTGTGATTTGTGTGATTTGGTGGATTTTTGTGCAAGTTGTTTAAGTGTTTGTTGTATGGTTTGATTATGCTCACTTAGGGCTTGTATGCATGTTATAAGCTATTTCAATCAGATTTGTGTAGATTTGAATGGGTTTGCTTTGTTAATTTTTCATTTTCAGTAAATTAAGGGGTGTTTGGCATTGTTGAATATTTGAATTTTGGTGTCATATAAGTGAGTATAAGCAGGTTTAACACACCCACATAGATAGAGTTAGGGTCATTTAGTATTTTTCTGATAGTTTGTTAGTAGAAATCAGTAGCTTGCGTGTTAAAAAAATTGGTAAAACCGGCTAAAAATTCAGTAAGGGGCTTAACTGACTGTTTTCATTGATTTGGTTCACCACTTTTTGTAAACTATTAGATAATAGGTCAACTTAGGGATTGTTATCAGTTTTATGTGATTTGGTGGATTTTTGTGCAAGATTTCTAGGTTTGAAATTCGTTTGTGTGCCAATTGCATCAGAAAAACACCACAGCCTAGCCTCTAGCAATACAGTAACTTTCTTGGGCCTTTTGTGTGAATTTTGTGAAAGCAACTTGTGTTTTTTCCTGTTTATTTGACTCTCCACAACCCAACTGGTTATGGGGGTGCCCTTGTATCCAAGCAAAACCAAGTAACAAGCTCTCCAAAAGCTTTTCTAAGCTCTCAGGTCAACAGACCCGTTTTTTATAACTAGCAGTGGGAACAAAATTCCCACTGGTAGTGTAAAAATTACCACTGCTATACAAGCAGAAAAAACCTTGTCACATGTCACTATCAGGTTCCTGTTTTTTTTGTCTTTAGTGGACTTAAATAGGAATTAGACTTCCAAATTAGTTTCAATATTTTTCTTATTTAATTTTTGATTTTTTTGTTTAATTAGATTTTTTGTTACTGTTCATTTTATATTTTTTACATATAATAGCTATTTTAAATTACTTTTTAATTTCTGATTTTTGTCTTTTAGTGGTAAAACTAATTATTTTTCAGTTTCAAAAATTTTCATAGACTTAGAAAATTGTTTTAAGATTTTTAGTTCAAAAAGTTTTCACTGTTCACTTTTTATGTAATTTTTAGAATTAATTTAGTTTAATTAGGGTTTAATTTCAAACTGTTTTTGTCTTTTAGTGAAAATTTTATATTTTTCAAACTTTTTCATTTTTCTACTGTTCTTTAGTATAAATTAGGATTTTTAAAATTGTCAAATTATTTTTAGCATTATTTTATTATTTTTTATAATTATTTTAGTTTAAAAATAGTTTTTAGTGATTTAAAAATAGAAAAATAGTTTTTAAAATTTAGGAAAAATACTTTTTAGTCTTTAAATAATATAAGTAACTTATTAGTTCAATAAAATAATATTTTGGACATTTTGATTAATCATATTTAATTTTAGGGCTTTAATTAGCATTTAAAATTGAATATTTAATTAATAAAAGGTTTTAAAATATTTTTGTTGGATTTTTATTCTTATTTATATTATTTTAGACTTAGTTTTAGCTTTTAACTAATTTTTAGGTTTAAAATTTTTAATTTGGTGTTTTTTACGATTTTACGTGAACGACCTTTTCATCTTAGCTTAATCCGTCTTCGTAACCGTCATTCTCTTCTAATCCCCTTTCTATTTTTCTTTCTCAAAAGTATAATCACAAATCTAATCCAATTCATTACACACATAACACACTAGCCTCCTTGAGAACGAACTCACTTTAGGGTCATTTACACATGGTTTTCCTAAATCGTCGTGCTTGCCCTATTTTGTTGCTCTTTTCCTTAATGGTATACAAAAACTCAACTATTTATTTGATAGGTTACGGTTTTCATGTTTAAACGGGCATCACTAATCGTCGGCGATCGTCTCATTACCACTACTGGCTAAGGTGAGTTTATAGCCCCGCTTTTAACATGTTTACTTGTTTTATAAAACCCGCGAGGGGATAACATGCTTGTTTTATTAAAATAAAGGGTACAACGAGAAGTTGTGGAAAGCCTACTTATTAGAAAAGTATGGGTGCAACGAGAAGTTGTGGAAACCCTATTTACTTGAAAAGTATTTATTGAAATTGAAAGGTACAACTATAAGTTGTGATAAACTCATGATTGTTTTAAAGTTGAACACAAGGAACTTAATTGTATGTTTTGATGAAGGTTATTACATAAGTTTGTTTAGCCTTAAAAGACCCATGAATCGTGAATTGTTAATCGAGATAACGCTAATGCTATGGATAGATCTATCGGGGTGACGCCCAGTCCGGTTGCGACTAGCTCTCGCGTGGTGTTGTGATGCACTAGTAATGAAACATCGGATGCATTGTATAAGAGAAATATACGCACTTGGCTAGGTGTGTTGGGCTGAAATAATATATGTTAACGTTCAATGTCACGAGACTTATGTAATGACACGATAATTATGTCCGTACAACATAATTGTCTTTCATAAATTATTAACCATGGAAGGATATTTTGAATACTTGTGTTCTCATTATTTAAATTAAAACTCTATAGATTCACTCGGCAAATTTTGCTGACTTTTTAGCATGTTTTATCTCAGGTTTATTGGGAAGGCACTCGATGAAGGCAGTTTCGTGAAGCTTGCTTATTTGAAATATTTTGGCCCGCTTTCATAAATTATATCCATTCAAAGAATCTTTTATTATTTACTGTGTTGTAAACTTTAAATTATCTAGGACCGTGTGAAAATTTTTATTGTTAAATGAAAATGAATGGAAGTTTTTATTAAAACGACTCGTTTTGAGCCGTTTTCTATGATTATGAGATTCAACCATGATAGTAACACCCAATGACCCTTCCGCTGTTATGACCGAAATTTGGGGGTGTTACAGATTGGCATCAGAGCTCAAGTTATAGAGAACGAAAAGATTTTCCAAAAATGAATTTTTGAAATCTTTTAACAATAACTGTTGCAAGCGAAACCTCCGAGTTGCCAATGGACGAGAATGAAAGTATTTATATATATGGGATTATATATATGTTGTAATCTTTATCGATTTTTTGAACTTGTGAATTAAAAAGTATGTTTTCATTTATTTAATTATAAATGATAATTTTATATTTATACGAGATATTTATACGACGTCGATTGTCAAGAAGCCACCCTAGTCATTTTTATGCTAGCGCCGAAGCTATTCCTGAAATGAATCATGTTATTCTCGAGATTAACTAAGTTGTGGATAGACATGATCCCAACGAAATGGTTAATATTCTTGCTGATATACTTCTGATTTCGAGGATTTTGATTTCCTTGGTTCTTATTCTTGATTTATTGATTCGTTCATTTCGTTTAGCAAATTTAATTTGCATTTTCATTAATCTTCGACATCATACTGTTTCGATAAAAACAAGTTTGTCCGAGATGGTACTATTGATTGTTAGGAATTGAGATTGGTTGTTATGGTGTTCACATGCCAAACAGGATTCCATATCATATCACTGGTCATTTTCTGTTAAATCAGTGTCTCATTTGTTTTGATCTTGATCTTTTGCGTTGAGCTGGCGATGCTTGAATAAAGTGATTTATAATCGTTGAAATAAATTGCCCATTTATTTTAACAAGGAAATTATAAATTGTTGAACTACAAATTTATGAATCTTATTCGGAAGGACTTGATCAATCCATGGAATAATGATTCATAAAGGTGTGGGCTTAAGCATATAGCATCTGCGTGATTAAACTCTTATTGACTCATAGTTCGTTTTCTCGATTCATTCTTTGATTTTGTTCTACTAATTCTTTGACCGTGATATGGTTGTATTGGGGCTGTTCCAAAAGCACCAATTGAGGAGGATATCAAGCGTCTTTGAAAAACAATGAAGAAATCTTCTTCTTGTGGGACGAGGAGCCTTCTTAGCCATGTGAAGTACCTAGTAACTCTTGTAGATTAGTTTATCAATTATAGTATCTTCTCATTAATCCCTAACTAAACTGTGACAACAGTTAGTAGGACTAGTCTTTTAAGTTGTATGGCATTAGACGATGATTATCTATAATGTTTGACAATACGACTTGTACTAGTTTGTGATCAATGGAATGACTATCTTTTGATTCCTAATTCAACATCGTTCTATTATTATCTTTCTTTGCTTTTCTCTTGTAAATTCATGTGGTATAATGCAATCATTGAATGAATACTCATTATGATTTGATTTGCGTTACACAAGACTCATGCAGTCAATGCAAGCTATGACTGAAGCACGAATGCACCAAGTTATTAGTGAATAAGTTGCTGTATCTTTAGTTAAATTCATGGCCAACATGAATGATGGATCTGGATCTGGAGCTGAAGCTACAACTGGTGGGACTGGAACCGGTGGAGCTGAAACTGGAGCCGATAATGTTCGTGGTACGGATGGAACAAATGTGCCCGAAGTTAGAGGCTATAACTACACATCATTCATTAAGTGCAAACCGTAGACTCTTAAGGGGACTAAAGATGATGGAGGATTGTGTCAGTTATTGAAAGTTGGCGTCAGTCTTTCGAATATGTGACCCTAATCAGGAGGATAAGGTGCAGTTTGAAATCGCTACTCTCCAAGGTCGTGCATTAATTTGGTGGAATGGCAGACTTGCTTCCATAGGTATCGTTACTTATGGGACACCATAGACTAAGGTGAGGAAACGGTTAACTGAGGAGCTTGTCCTTGAAGCATTACCAAAGTATGGAGCAAGTGTTGTACAATTTGAGACTGAAGGGAACTAACATTGGTAGATATATCAAGCGTTTCCATAAGTTGACTCCTTTATATCCAGGAATTGTGGAACCCGAACCGTCAAAGTTAAGCAGTATATTCACGGCTGACCAAGAATATATGTGGTGATGTGACTTCTTCTAAGCCAATTGCTTTTGGGAAGCTGTCTGCGTGGCTTATTAGCTCATGAGACACATAATTCAAGGCAAGGCTGACAAGGTCACTGAAGGGAAAAATAATTCCAAATTGAAAATTCTTTTCGTGCATTAGAGCTCGTAAGTATATCGAAAAAGTTTGTGGATTATTCTTTGCTTAAGTATAGTAGAAGGAATCGTAAGAGAAGTAAGTAGAATTACTCTAGTCATTTGTGACTATTCTGAAGTGTTTCTGGAAGATTTGCCAAGGCTTCCGCCTCAAAGGCAAATAGAATTCTTAATTTATCTAATTTCTAGTGCTGCAACTGTGGCACATGAGCCATATTCATTAGCACCCTCTGAGTTGAAGGAATTATTTGTGTAGTTTTAAGAACTATCTGATAGATGTTATATTCGACCGAACTCGTCAGTTTGTAGAACTCCTATTCTTTTCGCTAAGAAGAAAGATGATTCGTTTCGTATGTGAATCGATTACCGAGAGCTGCATAGGCTAACGGTCAAGAACTGTTATCCGCATCCAAGAATTGATGATCAATTTGATCAACATCAAAACTCTCGTGTTTTCTCCAAGATTCCCGTGTTTTATCCAAGATTGATCTTTGTTTTGCTTATCATCAACTTCGCATACGCGAGGAAGATATTCCTATTACGGCGTTTAGAACTTGTGATGATCATTATGAGTTTAGTGTTATGCCTTATGGTTTGACCAGTACACCTGCTGTATTCATTGACTTAATGAATTGTATGTGTAAGCCGCGTCTTGATAAATTCGTAATCGTTTTCTCTGATGATATTCTAATCTGCTCTAAGAGCAAGAAAGAACATGCCAAACACTTAGGGATTATCTTGAACTTGTTAAAGAACGAAAAGATGTACCCAAAATTCTTAAAGTGTGATTATTGGCTTGGTTCTGTACAACTTCTCTGTCATGTGATTGATAAAAGTGGCATACCTGTTGATTGTGTGAAAATCGAAGCACTCGAAAATTTGAATCTTCCAACTATTCTAACTGAAGTACGACAAATTCTAGGTTTGGCTAGTTATTATTGAAGGTTTATTAAAGGATTCTCTTTGATATCAAAACCATTAACTAAGCTAACTAAATAAAATGAACCGTATGTGTGCGGCATTGATGAAGAGAAAGCTTTTCAAACCATGAAAAGAGAACTCTGCAACACACTGATCTGATCGTTATTCGAACGAACTAAAGGTTTTTTTTGTTGATCCTGATACCTCTCCTATAGGATTTAGAGCTGTCTGATTTGTGTATGCTTGTAGAAAACCTATGAAGAATGAGCAAACTGCACAACCCACGACTTGTAATTGGGTGCGGTGATTTTACTCTTCGTCTATTAAGACATTAATTGTTTGGCACTAATCTACGGTATCCACCGATAGTAAGAGCCTACAGTGTATTATGGAATAAAAGAGGTAACTAAGCATTTTAAGTGATAACGATTGTGTTATTTATTACCATTCGTGAATTTGGAGCAAATTACAATGGATTCATTGTTAAGATCTCGAAAACTCAGTCTGAATATGACTCGATTTCTGTCAATGTTGATTGATTGACTCTGTTCATTTTATTTCGATAAATAAATCGATCGTGCTAGTTAAGAATCGTTTGTTAACTGCTCGTAGTAGACATAGAAGATTGACGATGTGAAGCGAAAAACTTTTTAAATCGAGGTAGGTGGAAAAGTTATGCCAAAGCTATCACCCTGAGAAGGTGTTATGTATTTTGGAAAACATGGGAAGTTAATTCCCCGTTAGTTTGGACCATTCGAGCTGATATCGAGTGTATGTCCAATGGCATGAAAACTTAAATTACCACGAGAACTACAAGGAATTCACAATACTTTTCATATGTCGAACCTAAAGAAATTCCTTCCTGACGAAGATCTTATTATCTCTTTTGATGAAGTATGAATCGACGGTAAGTTGCATTTCATCAAAGTACTTGTTGATATTATCGATAAGGAAGTTAGGCAACTGAAACAAAGTCGAATTCCTATTGTCATGTGTGATGGAACTCAAGACGAGGACCAAAATACATTTAACTTTTTGATTTCAACGAGCGATCGAGGAAGAACGCAAGTTGATCTTCGGGACGAAGATCCCAATTTGGTGGGGATAATGTGACAATCCGTCAATTTTAGGTCGTTATTTTAATCTCGACTAATAAGTAATATATGTTTACTTTAATGAGAATTTTAAATTATCGATTAACCGAGAAACTTATGTCTTGAAACTTAACGTAAGAATGTATTTTCGATGAAAACCGACAAGAAAAATATTAAGTATCGATATTATATTCTCAAATTATCATATGAATGATTTTATTGTATTTATTATATTAAATTTTTATTTCTAGTGTTTTACGTTTTAACGAATGACGAGAACTACTAATGATCGTGATACCGACGGATGTCCAAAAATTTATGTTTTATTATCGATTGTCTCGATATTTTATATTTTCGACGTTTTCGATTTAATTACGATTTAAGTCGTGTCGATGTTTTATTATTATGTTTGTGAAGCGTTTTAACTTTTGAAAAGTATTTTTACGAAACCCGAGTCCCGTAAATAGTTTCAAAATTTTAATATTTACATTTTCTACCCTTACAACTATTTAATTGCATTTTGGACCAAAACTATGCAAAATTGGCAAAATCTACCCTCCATCCCCACTATAAAAGATTTTTCCACTACACATTTTAATATTAAAAATTTATTTTTATCAAAAATCACAAAAATCTCTCTCTTTCTCTTGTTTTGGCGGTCCCATCTCAAACCAAAAACACCTTGATTTTTCAAAATCAAGCTTGAATTCAAGAAAACTAATTAAACACACATCTTGCAAATTCATTTGTGATCATATTGGTATGATTTTTATACACATGCATTAAATTTTTCAAAATTTTATTTTTCTTGATGAAGTAGTAGTGTTTGATCTATTTTTATCTTGTGTATAAGTGTTAATATTATTATATACAAGTTTTAATTGGTTGCATGTTTGATTTTTGAATTGGATTTTCTTTGATTTGTACATGCAAGTGAATTAGGAATGACAGGGTTGGATTAGAATGATTGTAGGTTGATATTAGATGTATAAAAGTGGTGAAAATGGGTCAAAATATTTATTTGACATGATTTCTAAAAATGTATTTTGGGACAGCAGCTTATAACAGATTATTTCGTGGGTTTAAGTTCTGAGATAGGATTAAATTATTTTATATTGTTGTAGTACTCTTCAAGACGCTCGTTTTGCCGCTTGAATGAGCTTCTAACTCATTACGAGCGAAAAGTTATGCTAGTTTTAGTATTCGTGTACCGGGAGACGAGTATCGGCACAATCTGAAAATTGCTGTCGATATTTGGATCGAATCTCGGGGACTATAGAATGAGTTTTAAAAATTTTCAAGGACTGATGTAAGTTTCAAAACCTCAGGTCATGAGTCTATTTTCAAACCCGAGTGTCGGTTTTATAAATGGAGTTGTTTAGATATGTCAAAATGGTTTTACGAGTTGAAGACGTAAATCTGTCCGGTTTTTATAACACGAAGGTGTGTCGGGCAGAAGGTCCTAGAAGTAATATTTTTGAATGAAACGTAAACTGAGTCTTATTCATATTATATGTGAGTTCGTGACCAAGTTTCGTCGAAATCGGACAAGTGTAGATAGGGTAGATTGGTGTGTACATTTGGAGTGTACATGCTGATTGGTATTTTGGACACGTAGTTTAATAATTATGTGGCGTGAGTTGAGTATTCGCCATTGGACATGGTGATTTACTCAAGTGTTAAGTCATTATATAAATGACTTAGCTACTGGTCCGAGGGAAGTAAAATGATAATTTGACTTGCGTTGACTTGGCGTCTTAAGACGGGTCAATATCGAGAGTGCAAGTGTTCAAAAGAATAGTGTTGAATAAAAGGGTATAGTAATAACACTTGTATTATTAAATTTTTCGGGATTGTCTTGGTTTTGTAATTTTGATTTTTATATTATTTAAGTACGATTTATACTTAAGTCGATTTTTAACGAACGCGCCTTATTTGATAGGTTGCGGTTTTCGTGTTTAAACTGGCATCACTAATCGTCGACGATCGTCTCATTACCACTATTGGCTAAGGTGAGTCTATAGCATCGCTTTTAACATGTTTACTTGTTTTATAAAACCCGCGAGGGGATAACATGCTTGTTTTATTAAAATAAAGGGTACAATGAGAAGTTGTGGAAACCCTACTTATTAGAAAAGTATGGGTGCAATGAGAAGTTGTGGAAACCCTATTTACTTGAAAAGTATTTATTGAAATTGAAAGGTACAACTATAAGTTGTGATAAACTCATGATTGTTTTAAAATTGAACACAAGGAACTTAATTGTATGTTTAGATGAAAGTTATTACATAAGTTTGTTTAGCCTTAAAAGACCCATGAATCGTGAATTGTTAATCGAGATAACGCTAATGCTATGGATAGATCTATCGGGGTGACGCCCAGTCCGGTCGCGACTAGCTCTTGCGTGGTGTTGTGATGCACTAGTAATGAAACATCTGATGCATTGTATAAGAGAAATATACACACTTGGCTAGGTGTGTTGGGCTGAAATAATATATGTTAACGTTCAATGTCACGAGACTTATGTAATGACACGATAATTATGTCCATATAACATAATTGTCTTTGATAAATTATTAACCATGGAAGGTTATTTTGAATACTTGTGTTCTCATTATTTAAATTAAAACTCTATAGATTCACTCGGCAAATTTTGCTGACTTTTTAGCATGTTTTATCTCAGGTCTATTGGGAAGGCACTCGATGAAGGCAGTTTCGTGAAGCTTGATTATTTGAAATATTTTGGCCCGCTTTCATAAATTATATCCATTCAATGAATCTTTTATTATTTACTGTGTTGTAAACTTTAAATTATCTAGGACCGTGTGAAAAGTTTTATTGTTAAATGAAAATGAATGGAAGTTTTTATTAAAACGACTCGTTTTGAGCCGTTTTCTATGATTATGAGATTCAACCATGATAGTAACACCCAATGACCCTTCCGCTATTATGACCGAAATTTGGGGGTGTTACATTTAGAGACCAAATTCATTAACTACTTTTTCCCACCCTCACGTACTACCGCTTTGCGGAATGAAATCATTACATTTGAACAAAAGTACGATGAGATATTTAGTGAATCTTGGGACCGTTTTAAGGAACTTTTAAGAAAGTGTCCACAACATGGTTTCACAAAAGTACATCAAATTAATACTTTTTACAATGGTTTAAGCATGAATGACCAAGATTCACTAAATAGTACCTCGGGGGGTAATATTTTGGTTAAGTCTTCTAATGCCACATGGGACATTATTGAGAATAAGTCTAGAGTGCAAACCAAGAGTGTTCGGACTAATGTGGCTAGTGCTAGCACTAATGAGAGCGACAAGAAAATTGATAAGCTTACTTCGCTTGTTGAATCACTTGCTCTCCAAACCGCCAACAACACCAAAGCTATCAATTCCCAAGTTAATGTTTTGAGTCAATCATGTGAAATATGCGGGGGATCTCACTCATACACCGATTGTCCTTCGACTCATGACAATCCGGAAAATGTGTATGCCGCCAATGGTAACTATTCCACGGGAGGCTATCAAGCACGTCCTCAAGGTGACCGCAATTTGCTCAGCTATCGCTCAAACAACTTTCTTTCACCACCCGGTTTTCCCCCACAAAACCCAAACAACCTCAATCGTAACAATCAAAACCAACCTCGTGCTCCAACTCAATATCAAACCCAAAGAACCCCATATCCACCTCAAAGAAACAACCAAGTTTACCAACAACCCGCTTATCAACCACCTGCCTACCATACTCCTCCTCCCAACCAACCCACCGTATTTAATCACGAGGTTGAAACTTACATGAGGACTAATGATGCGATAGTGCAGAATCTTCAGCGGGAAATGGCCAACATGAAAGCAGATACGGTGAAACAAGGGAACGATCTTCGAGCCGATATGCGAAACTCTTTGGCTAGTTAAACGAATGACTTAAGGAACATGATGGCTAATTTTTTCCCAAGTAATCAAGCCTCTGGTTTGGGTTCTCTTCCGAGTAACACCGTTGCTAATCCAAGAGGGGAGATGAAAGCAATCACCACTCGAAGTGGAAAAGGTTTAAAGGAACCCGAGCTTCCTACACCTACACCGGTGATTGTGACAAAGGAAAACGAGTCTACTTCTCAAATTCCTCCACCTTCTATTCCTCCAACTTCTATCTCCAATTCCACCACCTTCTACTTCTTCCCCTCCACCACTTAAGGATGTGAGTGAGAGTTCCATTCCAAAGCCTTCATCTCAACCCAATATACCTTATCCCTCAAGGTTGAGGAAAGAGAAATTGAAGAACAAGGATGATATTCAGGTTTCTAACTTTCTCAAAATGTTTAAACAACTGAATTTCACTATCTCCTTTGCTGAGGCTATCGCTCACATGCCAAAGTATGCCAAAATGTTTAAAGATCTTCTCAGTGATACGGAGAAACTTCTTGATATTGCTCAGACCCAACTTAATGAGAATTGCTCCGCAGTGCTCTTAAGGAAATTACCCACCAAACTTGGTGATCCGGGTCGTCTCTTGATTCCTTACAACTTCCCTGGGGTAGAGAATTGTATGGCCCTAGCCGGTCTAGGTGCTAGTATCAACTTAATGCCTTTAAGTGTTTGGAAACAATTGTCTCTACCCGAGCTAGTCCCCACACGAATGACTTTGGAATTAGCTAACCGTACAGTTGCTTATCCGGTGAGGATAGCCGAAGACGTCTTCGTTGGTGTCGACAAATTCACCTTTCCGGCGGATTTTGTTGTCGTTGACTACGAGATGGATCCCCGTGTTCCATTAATCGTTGGACGTCCATTTTTGAGGACTGGTCGCACTCTCATCGATGTAGCCGCGGGCGAATTAATCATGAGAGTTGGTGACGATAAAATCGTCTTCAACATGGGTAAACTTTCTAAGCAGCCTTCTGAAAATGAGAGTGTTAATTTCATTGATGTTCTTGATGAGGCTTGTGAAGAAAATTTTAAAGACGCTTGTAAAAGTGGTTCCTCTTCTCTACCCATTGTTGAGACCGTTGCCTCTATTGCTCCATCACTAACTCCATTTGGAGAAAGTGATTTCATCTTGAAAGAATTTGAAGCAACTTTGGGAGATGTGGACTGGCAATATGACGATTCTCCCTCCAATTGGGATGAAGACATTCGTACCATTGAGAAACTTCTCAACGAGGACCATATTTCTCCACCATCTCCTAAGGATATCTCTATCGATGAACCGAATTTGACTACGCCTTCCATCGAAAATCCTCCGGATTTAGAGCTTAAGGACCTACCGTCTCATCTCGAGTACGTTTTCCTTGACGACAACAAGAAGTCACCCGTGATCATCGCAAAGGACTTGAAAGAGGAAGAAAAATCTCGACTTATCGCCGTGCTGAAGAATCACAAGAAAGCGATTGCTTGGAAAATCTCTGATATTCGTGGAATTGATCCTCACTTTTGCACACAAAAAGTTCTCATGGAGGACGACTTTAAACCCACTATTCAAAGCCAAAGAAGGGTGAATCCCAAGATCCATGACGTTATCAAAAAAGAGGTTATCAAACTTCTTGATGCGGGAATGATCTACCCTATCTCGGATTCACCATGGGTTAGTCCGGTCTATTGTGTGCCTAAGAAAGGGGGAATCACCGTTGTGCCCAATGAAAACAATGAGTTGATTCCTACTCGTCTCGTTACAGGGTGGAGAGTTTGTATAGACTATCGCAAACTCAATTATGCTACGAGAAAGGATCATTTTCCCCTTCCTTTTATGGACCAAATGCTTGAACGTCTAGCGGGTAATGATTATTATTGCTTCTTAGACGGTTTCTCCGGGTATTTTCAAATTTCCATCGATCCCAAAGACCAAGAGAAAACCACATTCACTTGTCCTTACGGAACATTTGCTTATAAAAGAATGCCTTTCGGCTTATGCAATGCTCCTGGGACATTTCAAAGGTGTATGATGGCTATCTTCCATGACATGGTTGAAGAAATTATGGAAGTCTTCATGGATGATTTCTCGGTCTATGGTGATTCTTTCTCTCATTGCCTTGCCAATTTGGAGCGCATGCTTAAGCGGTGTGAAGACACTCGCCTTTTTCTAAATTGGGAAGAATTCCATTTCATGGTAAAAGAAGGCATTGTTCTTGGACATATAATCTCCAAAGCCGGTCTTGAAGTCGACCGTGCTAAAGTGGATGTCACATCCAAATTACCTCCACCTTCAACCGTGAAGGGTGTGAGAAGTTTCCTTGGTCATGCGGGCTTCTATCGTTGATTCATTCAAGATTTTTCTAAGATCGCTCGCCCGATGACCCACCTCTTGGAAAAATATACTCCTTTTATCTTTTCTAAAGAGTGTATTGAATCCTTCAATCTTCTTAAGGACAAGCTAACTAAGGCACCGGTCTTGGTTACCCCTAATTGGGAGCTACCTTTTGAATTGATGTGTGATGCTAGCGAATTTGCTATTGGAGCGGTTTTGGGCCAAAGAGTGAACAAACACTTCCAACCAATCCATTACGCTAGCAAGACAATGACGGGGACTCAATTGCATTATACCACTACCGAAAAAGAGCTTTTAGCTGTAGTGTATGCTTTTGAAAAATTCCGCCCCTATCTTGTCCTTTCTACCACCATCGTGTATACCGACCACTCCGCGTTGAAGTACTTGTTGACTAAACAAGATTCTAAGCCAATACTTCTTCGTTGGGTTTTGCTCCTTCACGAATTTAACATTGAAATTCGTGATAAGAAGGGAGCCGAAAACCTAGCCATGGATCATCTAAGTAGACTTGAGGATCCTTATCAAGGGGATCATCCGAACCAAGAGATCAATGAATCTTTTCCCATTGAGACCTTAATGTCTATCAATTCTAATCTTGATGACACCCCGTGGTTTGCGGACATTGCAAACTACTTAGCGGGTGGAATTCTCAAGGAAGGGTTAACGTCCCAACAAAAGAAAAAGTTCTTTAAAGACATTGAACACTATTTTTGGGACGACCCTTACCTTTTCAAACAATGTGCGGATCATGTCATTCGTCGATGTATTGATGGGCCGGCAGCTTTACAAATCCTTGATGCTTGCCATAAAGGACCCACTGGTGGTCACTTTGGTCCCAATTACACCGCGAAGAAAGTTTTCGATTCTGGATTTTATTGAGCCACCATTTATCATGATGCTCATGAAATGGTTAAATGTTGTGATGCTTGCCAAAGACAAGGCAAGATCACACATAAAGATGAGATGCCTCAAAATTTCATACAAGAATGTGAAATCTTTGATGTATGGGGCATTGACTTTATAGGGCCATTTCCATCCTCTAAAGGGTAAAAGTACATCCTCGTAGCTGTTGACTACGTTTCCAAATGGGTTGAAGCTAAGGCTCTCCCTACGAACGATGTGAGGGTGGTTGTGAACTTTTTAAGCAGCTTTTTCTCGATTCGGTGTTCCTCGTGCTATAATCTGTGACCACGGGACTCATTTTTGCAATGAACAATTTGCAAGAGTCATGGCTAAGTACGGTGTCAATCACCGTCTTTCCACCGCTTATCATCCCCAAACTAATGGGCAAGCCGAGATATCTAACCGCGGATTGAAGCAAATTCTGGAGCGTACTGTGGGAGAGCATCGTGCCTCGTGGGCCGATAAGTTAGATAATGCTTTGTGGGCTTTCCGTACCGCTTATAAGACCCCGATTGGTTGTACACCTTATCGTCTTGTGTACGGGAAAGCATGCCACCTCCCTATCGAGCTGTAACATAAGGCATATTGGGCCTTGAAGTGGGCTAACTTCGACATCAACAAAGTCGGCGATCTTCGGAAGATTCAACTCAACGAGCTCAACAAACTAAGGAATGAAGCTTATGAGAACTCGTTGATCTACAAGGAGAAGACCAAGATCATCCATGATGCAAGGATTAAGAACCGAGAGTTCCACATTGGTGATCAAGTCTTACTTTTTAACTCTCGGTTGAAGATCTTCTCGGGAAAGTTGAAGAGCCGCTGGTCTGGTCCATTCACCGTCGCCAAAGTCTTCCCATATGGCACCATTGAGCTTTCTCAGCCAAATGGGCCCAATTTTAAGGTGAATGGCCAGCGCGTGAAGTTGTACTTTGGTGAGGACATCTCTCATGAGATGATTCCATCCCTCACCATGTTTCCCTTGAATTAAGTTTTGGGTCGAGTCAGGCTCGTGACTCGGTGAACAAAAACAAGCGCTTCTCGGGAGGCAACCCGTTTTCTATCCTTTACCGTTTTCATAATAAGTGTAGGGGGAGCCCCATATGTGTTTGTTGTCTTTTTTCTTCTTCTGTGCAGGGATTAAAGCTTCAAAGCTCCATTCTCGATGACTTTTGACGAACCGTGATCCCGTGTACCCGTCTTCCCGGTTCTATCCTAAACTGTCGTGGTTCAATATTTCATATCTTATATGTTCACATTGAAATCACTATAGTTGTCCTTTCCTTAGCAAAATTTAAACAAAGTGCACAATGTCATAAGTGTAGGGGAGTTTACTCCCACATGCTTAACATTGAGGACAATGTTTATATTAAGTGTAGGGGGACTTCTATCGAAGTAAGTGGTCTTTTCCATGAATTTGTCCTCATTTTAACCGGAAAATTTGATTTTTCGACATTTTTCAAAAATTTTAATCTATTTTGGCCTTGTAATTTTCCTTTACTATCGTTATTTACTTTCTTTGCTAGAATAAATTTTTAATAAAGTGGTTTTAAATTTTTCAAAGTCGTGAATATTTTGACTCAACCCGAGTTTACTTATCTAAGTTTACTCTAGCTAGTATCCTTAATGTGTTTAAGTCAAGTTTGGCTAGGCTTTTATATAGGGAACTTTAAAACGCGAAACTCTTAACTCTCACGGGTTAAGAACAAGAACTTTTCGCAAGTTCCTATAATTGATCCTAGAGAGTTGTTTATTAAGGGAACTTTAAAATGCGATTTCTAAACTTGAAAAAGTCTAAGAATTTTCAAGATCCTATAGATAACTCGAAAACCTGAAACTTTGGTTTAATTGGCTAAGCATCCACGATTCTCATTCCTTGAGATTTTAAACTGTGGAGAACGAGAGATGATAGAGTCAATTATAATTTTAGCATTCTTTCGTGAATTTATGTGAGTTGATTATAAGCTTATTCTCCCATCGCTTGCTAATAAATTTATCTGCAATAAATAAGGCTGTACGATTTGAAAAGTTACTTAGCTTCTAGCATAAGATCGTTTAAAATTTTCTCGGTATTAATTAGAGTTCATAGCCAAGGCATAACTTACTGAAACGGGATGCGAAGATTGGCGAGTCCAAAAAGGCCCTAACAAGGCACGAGGGCTACATTTTGTTGCTAAAGATCCAAAAGTGATGTGAAGAATCATTTATCGAAAATCAATATGAAGGATCGAGACACACGACAAAAAGCAAATACTCCCCTAAAGATCATGGAGAAGTCTATCCGAAAAGACCCTGGCAAGGTATGAGGATAAATAGATCCAAGTCCTAAAAGGAGGCGGATCGTTGTATATCAAAGTCCAAAATAAAGATTGGAGAAAAATGAAGAAGTCGTGGTCCAAGTATGAAGAATCTCTAAAAACTTCAAGTGAAGAAATTACTATTATGAAGAGAAGACCATAAATTCAAGAACGTCTCTCAAATATTTGAAGTATGAAGTCGCTGCCAAATATCGGTCCGAGAAAGGTCTCAAATCGTGAAGCGAGTTATGCCAAGATATGAACTTTGAAAGGTCTCGAGAAGCAGTTTTAAAAGATTTTGTCCTTTAGCTAACTATTGATTAAATCGTCGCACTTTATTTTCAGCCTAAATAACAATCGAAATAAGTCAAACAATGCATCCTCGTGATCATTTAAGACATTATTAAAATATAAGAGAGAGGGAGTCTAAGTAAATAATTGGCCCACATGAATTCGTGTTAGTTTGCTAACTTATAATAACAATGATCTCGTTTTTAAGTTTGATATGGGGAATGTAAAACTTGAAGATGATAAACACTCATGACAGCCAAAACCCCAATGTAAGTCTTTCATTTCTTTACTTGTTTCTATCTTTTTATTTCTCCTTAAATGTTCAGTATTTAATAAATGCCAAGGTGGGTTATTTATGAGGGAAAATGTAAACCGTGCTTTAAAATTAATGCATTGCATGAGGGCATTGCAATAGTCAAGTGTAGGGGATTTAATAAGTGTGAAATCATTTATCTTTTTACCGCTTATTTCTAATAATAACAAGACCAAAACGTGTATTTTATTTCGTAAAAGTTGGAATTATGCGTGGTTTGTGTTTTTATTATGTTTTAGGACCAAAAGATGAAAAAGGAAGAAAACACGGGCTTTCACGGGCTTTTATCGAAGAAAACAAGAAAAGACGAAGTCAAAAGATCAAGAGTGCAAAAAGAACGGAAGTCCAAGGCCTATTCTGAAGATTTATCGAAGAAAAAGTCTAAAGACGGAAGTTTAATAAAGTCGAAGAACTCAAGTCTAATTACAGAAGAAAATTATAAGACGAGTTTAAATCCCGAGACGACGTCGAGAAAGACAAAGGATTTAAATCGAGTCGACCCAAGAAGAAAGAAAGAGGAGGCAACACATGCTCTCCTCCATTTCCCTATAAATACCCTCCTAAACACATTAGGAGGGGGGGTTAGCTAGTTTTATTTTCATTTTTCCTTTCTAGTTTTTAGAGAGAGAAAGTTTTAAGCTTTCTCTCATTAAGTTTCATCTTTTCTCTATTTTTTATCTTTCAAGTTTAAGCTTTTAATCATTCTTGTATTTCGATTTCATTAGTCACAAGTTCAAGTTCAAGCTTTTAATTTTCAATCTTTTTCTTCCTTTCTTGGTTTTAATTGGTTTTGATCCGAAATATTCATGATCCGTGATTGATTTTGATGTTGTGTGGTTAGAAAGCTCATCTTTTTATTTCTACATAAGTCTTATACGTTTAAGCTTTAAGCTTTAGTGCTTATTGGCTTATTTCGTTGCTATAGCTTATTTAGTCTTATTTAGTCTTTTGAAAGTTTGATTCATCAAGCTTGCTTAATCCGTGTTTTGAAAAGTTTTAAAGTTGTGCTTATTTTTATTTTATCAATACTTAAACTAGTGCTTATTCGTCTTGCTTATTTTGGCTTATTCATTTCTGCTTATTTGCTCTTTGATTTCCATCTTATTATGCTTAAGGATTTTACCAGCTACGATCAAGTGAGTGTGATCGCATAAACCCCTAGGGTTTCTACTTGCGATCCATCTCTTCGATCACCCAGTACGATCGCTTGTTGCGATCACACACCTTTATCCACACCACGATCACTTGTTGCGATCGTGGGTGCGATCATAGAGTGCGATCCGTGGCTACGATCGCCTTGGGTGCGATCTCTTATCTCCATCGCATTGAGTGCGATCCCTTATACTACGATCTAGGCTGCGATCGTGTGCTACGATCGTAGGCTTTGATTGAGTACGATCACTCTCTTCCATCGCATTGACTGCGATCCATCTTATTATTTGGGTACGATCGAATTGCGATCTACTGTAGCTTTTGTTTTAATTTCCTTAGATTTCAAATTTAATCTTTCCCGCCTTTTGTCTTAGTTTATTTTTACCAAGTTTTCAAGTTTTTAATCATTTACGTTTTAATTTCCACAAATTGCACGCTTACCGAAATCTCCATTTTTACCAAGTGTTTTTTTATAGTAATTTTAGTTTAATTTTTAAAGTTTTATTTTACTCAACGACATTTTCATATTTTTATATTTTCTTTTAGTTTAAATTAGATAATCAACCAAGCCATTTATTTTTCCACCAAGAACGACTGAGTCGCACTTTCTACTAGTAATCAATTCGAATTGAATCAAGACGAACAAATTTTCATACTTGGCAAAACCATGTATTAGATTCCTTTTGAGTTGGTTAATATTGTTGCCACGTCTCTTGGTTGTTCATCGATGAAAACTCCTTTTAAATATTTAGGAGTTACGGTTGGGGGTAATTTATCGACTGTGCGCACATGGGACGAGAAAATCATCAAGGTTAAGGCTAGGTTATCTAATTGGAAGCTTAAATCGCTTTCTATTAGAGGTCGGTTCACTTTACTTAACTCGGTTCTTGGGTCGACACCTATTTACGCCATGTTTATTTTTAAAGTTCCAAAAAAAGTTCTTCAAGTTTTGGAGTCCATTCGTTGAAAGTTCTTCTATGGTCTGAAGGATGACGAGAGGAAGATTACATGGATTGGTTGGACGAAGGTACATGAAGCTAATAAATATGGCGGTTTGGGGGTTTCTAGCTTTTATGCTTTAAATAGAGCACTTTTATTTAAGTGGGTGTGGAGATTCTTATCGAACGATAACTCTTTATGGTGCCGTCTCATTAAGTCTTTGCATGGTAATTCAATTTCTTATGTTCCCATGCACAGGTCTTCCAATTAGATTTCCATTCTCAAAGAAATTTCCAAACTGAAAGCTTGTGGAGTTGATCTTGTCTCTCAATGCCATATTCGGATTGGTAATGGGCTGCATACCTAATTCTGGAATGAGAGTTAGCTTGCGGACTCTCCTCTTCGTGATAAATTCCCTCGCTTGTATGCACTTGATACTACTAAGGATTGTTCGGTAGCCTCCAAAATTGGTGATTCGATCACTCGTTCCCTTCGCCGATCTGTTAGAGGAGGAGAGGAAGAAACGCAACTTTCTCTTTTGCATGAGACCATTGAATCTGTTATTTTGTCCAACATGGAGGATAGATGGTCATGGGATTTGAATGGGGAAGGAGTTTTTAGGGTGAAGGATGTGCGTAATCTCCTTGACGAACGTTTCCTTCCTAAAGTGCCCATAGCTACTAGATGGATCAAGTATGTCTCGATTAAACTTAATATCTTTGCTTGGAAACTTTTTCTGGACCGGCTTCCTATGAGATCCAATCTACTTCTTCGTGGTGTTTTTGTTTTCGATCCTAGTTGTTCGATTTGCTCCATTGGTCAAGAAAATTCATCGCATCTTTTCTTTTATTGTGGTATGATCACGTACGTTGTTAGGCGCATTTGTCGCTGGTGGAATTTGTTGTGGACTCCTTTGGGTTCGTATTCTGATTGGCTTGAGTGGTTTAAGTCCATGAGGCTTAATTATTTGGCTAAAGGTTTATTGGTGGGCGTTTTTTATGTTGCTTGGTGGAGTGTTTGGGTGTTTCGTAACCAGCGATTGTTTTCGTCACAATCCCCCCCTGTAAGGATATTATTTTTTATGATATTGTTTCGCGTTCTTTTACTTGGTGTTATTCTAGATGTAAGCGTTATTTAAGTTGGGATCGTTGGATTCATCACCCGTATCTTATTACTTTGTAATATTTTTCTAGCTCCTTGCTAGTTTCTTTTTATAAAAGTTGTCACTCAAAAAAAAGATAATAGACAAATTTCAAAAAAGCTAAAACATGTAACTCAAAGTGGGAAGCAAAGACAGACAACTAGTATTTTCCAAATAGTAATTCAAGAACGGTACACTAAGTTTTACACTACACATGGCACTAAAAAGATTTTGCTAAAATGTGCAGAAAGTAAATGAGGTTTACTATGCATCCAAAGCCACCATTGATGTAGAAGCTTGTTGCACAACTTATCTATCTATTCTACTAATCAAAACCAACTTATCCCATGATAGCAACCAACTTTAACAACTTCTAATACCAGAACACCATCTAGGAAAACTCTTGTAGCTAGTCAATATCCTAGAACAACAAGAACTAAATGCAGATCCATATTAAACTACTCTTCATCTCTTTACATCAGTCACTGCCTTAAAATGCATCCACGTGGATCAACAACAAGCTTTTAACCAGCTTCATTTACAACATGAGAAACTGAGACCGAATTTGAGAAAAAGCGAATGTGAAATTTGGAATTGAGTTGCATTAACGGAAGGTTTCAGTTACATTCTATAACAGAATTATAACTGAATACAAACACTAAACATCGGGAATTGAGAGATTTAGCTAATTTTATACAAACTACCAAATAATTAGCTAACTACTATCTATTGTGTGTAAAGTGAGGATGAGGGATTTATTTATAGAGACGAGAATTGGGAATGAGAGGTGTAATCGACGTGGCTCAACCAATTGTTGAGTGCCACGTGTTAGGGTTCTTCAATGGCACAAGAAGAATTGGGGATAATTGGTTGAGTAAATTTGAGTGTAATTAATGTTGTAGTATTGTAGAGGAAATCAAAATAGGTACTTTTGCTTCTTTTATCATTCCTTGAACAGCCTTCTTCACCTTTAATTTGTTGTTCATTGTCTGTATGACGTGACATGATGTTAGTGGTTGAGAAATGATCACACGGATCACTATCTAGAGACTGATTTATTATTGGGTAATCGTTGATCCATGTGAAGCTGAATAGAGAAATCCTATTGGCCCATTTGTCACAACTTTATAAAAGTTTCTTCATTTGGCAGTTTGAGTCCTCCACTTTATATCTTTTGTTCATTTCCAATATCAGCCCCTCAACTTTGAAAATAAACTTCTTAAGTCCTTGAATCTTTACATCTTTGCCAAGATAAGTCCTAGTGTGCATCTTTTGTTCTTTTCCTCGGTCTTTTGTCCATATTCAGATTTATACCGTGAAAGCTCATATTTGTCCAAATGTATCCATTTTTGCCTACACATGCTCAAAAACCATAAACCCACATAATTTTGATATTTTTAAGCATAATCATGTACTTTTTGTTGTGTTTTTTGTGTTTACATGTTATAAAAGATAAGTGTTTTCACACTTATCACTGCTGCTATGAAATTGGCTTTAAGTATAAGAAATAAGACTAGGTTTGTTGAGGGTACATGTACAAAGACCATATATGATAATAGTGAACCTTTGTCTAATCAATGGGATAGAAATAATTCTATTGTGCTATGTATTTTAAACTCTATTTTTGAAGACTTGTTCTTGGTCGGATATTCCTTGAAAATGCTAGTGAAGTTAGACCTGAATTAAAGGAAACTTATGATAAACTTGATGGTTCTCATTCTTAATCTGCTAATAAAATTTATAACTTTAAACAAGGTGAATTGACTGTTTCTGAGTATTATCATGAGCTTAATTCTTTGTGGAGGGAATTTGATATTATGACTAAATTGGCTAAGTGTTCTTGTGCTGCTAGAGAAGATGTTCTTAAACATAATCAGTTAATGAAACTTATGCAATTTTTCATGGGTCTTGATGATGTGTATCAACCTATTAGGATTAGTCTCTTGTCTATTGAGACTCTTCCTGAGGTTAAAGATGCTATTTCTATTATATCTAGAGAGGAGTCTCATAGAGGCATTGCCTCTTCCTCTGCGGGTACATCTGCTAAACCTCAAGTCTCTAGATTTGTTGTTAAGTCTAATGGTTGGTCTAATAATAACAATAATAGAAAGAGATTTGATAATTCTAAAAGGTTTAATAGTTATGGTAATAATAATTCTATTAACATGGGTACTAATCCTAATTTTTCATGTAAAAATTATGGTAAGATTGGTCATATTGTTGATAGATGTTTTGATATTATTGGTTATCCTTCTGGTTATGTTAAGAATATTGCTCCTACTAAGCCTAAGGCTTATACTGCTAATACTTCTACCTCTTCTAGTGAATGTGGTACCACATTAACTTTTAATAATCATCAAATGATGAAGTTAATGCATCTTATCAAAGAAGTTCCCTTTGGAAGTATGCATGCCAATATGGCTAGTGTTAACTTGGATTCACTATGAACACGGGTAAAAGATCCAGAGGTCGGGGAGGGTGATAGAGGTGTTTAGCCATTGTTAGTGAGAGAAAGAGATACTAGAAAAGTGTGTTTATTCTAGTGAGAGAAAGACAAGAAAGAAATGAACCACCTCACCCCTCCATGGAAGTATGGAGGGGTTTATATAGCCCGGGACTTGGACTATTACATATGACAATATTAGTCCTTGAAAGTCCCGGCTATGAAACTAATGTAATTCCGTTAGTCGCACACATTTTAAGGTTAACAATCTTCCCCCAATGTGGAGACATACGGATTACTTACAATGTTCCTAACAAATGCAAATACAACAAAAATAGGACAGTATTAAGTTTGCTTCCAATGCTGAGGATGACGTCGTTGTCTTCAAGTCTTCTAGAAAAACTTATACCCCGGTTTAATCCTCTTTTTCTTTGCTTGTTAAGGAACCATTGTATCATGTATGAACTGGATTAACTTCCCCCAATTCATACCACATGTCTTGAAAAGCTTTCTTCATAGACTTCTTTTTGACGAAGCTTCTGAATCGGCTTCTCCCCAAACCAATATCCTTGTCTAGAGAAGAACTTGTAGCTTGAGCAATCTTCTATCTTTGACATTTAAAGTGCACAGCGGAATTTTGTAGAAAAAGAATCAAACCACACCAAGTAACTACTACCTTGACATTTTTGGTCTTAATGATTATGTGTTTGGGGGAACATGTAAGAAATCAGCAATAAATCTTCTCAAGCTTGTAGAATACTAAGCACAAACACGAACAAAATCACGAATCAAAAACACGAAACACCTCCAGTTAGCTCTGATACCAATTGTTAAATTGGATTCACTATGAACACGGGTAAAAGATTCGGAGGTCAGGGAGGGTGATAGAGGTGTTTAGCCATTGTTAGTGAGAGAAAGAGATACTAGAAAAGTGTGTTTATTCTAGTGAGAGAAAGACAAGAAAGAAATGAACCACCTCACCCCTCCATAGAAGTATGGAGGGGTTTATATAGCCCGGGACTTGGACTATTACATATGACAATATTAGTCCCTGCAAGTCCCGGCTATGAAACTAATGTAATTCCGTTAGTCGCACACATTTTAAGGCTAACAGCTAGTAGGTGTAGTTTTATGAATAACATTGTGTTCTTTAATGCTAATTTCAAATTCTTTTATAATAGTAATTATGTGTTGTGTAAACTTACTTTGAGATGGATTATGGATTCAGGAGCGAATCAACACATGACTGTGTCTATAAAAAAATATGTTCGAACTCATTGATATTTCAAATTTAAACTTAATTGTTAGGCATCCTAATGGTACTCTTTTTAAAATAAAATATGTTGGAAACCTTAGGCTTTTTGAGAAAATTATGTTGTTTCATATGTTGGTGGTTCTTAGGTACTGTGTTAGTTTTTTGTCTATTCATAAGTTAATCAGAGATACTAAGATGTTTGTTGGGAATTCTGAAACTAAATTTTATAATCAGGATTTGCATCTCAATCAAATTGTGAGGACGGGTAGTGAGAATGGTAGCCTATACTTATTTTAATCTCCTGCTATTTGTCACAGTATAGGTAATATGAATATTGCTTTTCATGTATCTAAGTCTTTGTTGTACTCTAGGCTTGGTCATCCCTCTAATCAAGCTATAGATGTGTTGTAGGATGATCTTAAATTTACTAAGGATTCTTCTGTTTCTCCTTGTGATATTTGCCATAAGGCTAAGCAGACTAAGGAACCATTTCCTTCGATCGATCATAAGACCACTAAACTTGGTGAATTACTTCATTTGGATGTTTAGGGTCCTTACAAGTAGGGGTGGAAATCGGGTCGGGTTGGTCGGGTTCGGGTTATTCGGGTCGGGTTAAATTCGGGTTGAGGGTAAAAATATTTTACCTGAACCCGACCCGAGTTGAACTCGGGTTAGTCGGGTTCGGGTCTATTCGGGTCGGGTCTACTCGGGTCGGGTCTATTTGGGTTCGGGTCAACCTGACTACGGGTAAAATATTAAAAAAAAACTTTTTTTTACTTTTTTAATAGAATTTATATTTATTTTAAATTAAAAAAAAAAAAAATTTCTTATTCGGGTCAATCGGGTTGACCCGAACCCGAATTAGGCATAAATATTTTACCCGATGTCCGACCCGATTTCGAATTCGGGTTAGTCGAGTTGACCCGACTAACCCGAATTCAAACTTTAACCCGAGTTACCCAACCCGAATATGCTCGGGTCGGGTTCGGGTCTGAAATATTGACACCCCTACTTACAAGGTTATTAGTAAGGATGAGCTTAGATATTTCTTAACTTTGGTTGATGATTATATTAGGGATGTTTGGGTTTATTTGATTAAAAACCAAAGATGAAGTATATAATCATGTTTTAAGTTTTATCAATCTGATTTTGAATCAGTTTAAATGTAACAATAAGATTTTTATATCTGATAATGGCACTGAGTTTGTTAATAACAAAATAACTCATTTGTTTGACAGTCTTGGTATAATTCTTCATACTTCTTGTGCTTATACTCCTCAACAAAATGATATTGTTGAGAGAAAGCACAGACGCTTGTTATATGTTGCTAGAAGTTTGTTGTTTCAAAGTGGTATTCCTTTGTTTATGTGGACTAAGTGTGTTTTGACTGCTGCTTATCTTATAAACAGGTTTCCTTCTTTTGTTCTCAATGGAAAATCTCCTTTTGAGCTTGTGTATAATATCAAACCTAAACTCTCTCATTTGAGAAGTTTTTGTTGCCTCTGTTTTTCTTATGTCTTAAACAGTTCTAACAAATTTTATTCTAGGTCTGAGAAGTGTGTGTTAATTGGTTTTTCTACTTCTAAAAAGGCTTACAAAGTTACAGTCTTGAGTCCAAAATTGTTTATTTTTTCATAGATGCCAAATTTTATGAAACTATTTTTCCTTTTAAAAGGAATGAGTCTCTTTCTAATGTTACTACTCTCATATTCTAAAAATGTTGATTCTTTAAAAAATTTCAATAAAAAACATACTGGTGACCTTACTTCTAGTCAATGCCTCATCTTTGCCAAGATTTGAATTTGTTGGTAGAGATGACTTTGCAACATCTATAGATGATAATACTTCCTTTGATGTCCCTTCTCCTAATTCTGGTTTGAATGCTCAAAATTAGGTGGTTGAGAACAGTAATCAAGTGCAACGACAAGTTAGGATGTCTGAAATATCTATTAAGATGCCTATTAAGTTTAATGATTATGTTGTTAGTAGTTGTAAGTTGTATGGTTTTGAAAAATATGTGTCTTATGCTCATTTAAGGGGTGCTAATTTGTGTTTTTCTACTAATCTTAAGAAGGCCTCTAAGCCTTCATCTTATAATGAGGCTAGTATAGATCCTAGGTAGATTGAGGCTATAAACAATTAAATGAAGCTTTGAATAGAAATAGCACTTGGACTATTTGTGATCTTCCTAGTGGTAGAAAACCTGTTACTTCTAAATGGTTATAGGAGATTAAATATAGGTCTTCTGGTGAAGTTGAGAGATATAAGGCCAGGCTTGTAGCCAGAGGGAGGGATTTGATTACATGGAAATTTTTAGTCATATAGTTAAGATGGCCATTGTTAGATGTGTGCTTAATATTATTGTTTGCAAAGGTTGGGATTTATTTCAGCTTGATGTTAACAATGCTCTTTTGTATGGTGACTTAACTGAGGATGTTTATATCACTCTTCCTCTGGTTTGGATACTCAAAAGGTAAAGTTTGCAAACTTAATAAATCTTTGTATGGTTTGAAACAAGCTCCTAGACACTGGAATGCTAAATTGACTAGTGCTTTAACTGAAAACGGTCTTATTCGGTCTAAATATGATTATTCTTTGTTAACCAAGAGTAGTGGTGATAAGTTTCTTGCTTTGTTGGTTTATGTTGATGACATAGTTATAACTGGTAATGATGTTTTTGAAATTGAGAAGTTTAAAGAGTTTCTAAAAACTAAGTTTCAAATTAAGGATTTGAGTAAGTTAAAATACTTTCTTGGTATTGAGGTTCTTGATAATGATAAAGGTATTTGTTTGAGTAAGAGGAAATACTGGCTTAAGGTTGTTACATGAGTATGGTTTATTGGCTGCTAAGCATGTTGATACTCCTTTGTTTGAGAATACAACTTTAAGTCATATTTAAACTGATGATGATAAATTTCTTGATGATATTGGTAACTATCAAAGATTAGTTGGTAAATTGATATATTTGACCAACACAAGACCTGATATATCTTATGTTTTACATTGTCTTAGTAAGTGTATGCATTATCCTCTTTCATCATATCTAGATGCTGCGCTAAGGGTCTTAAGATATCATAAGAAATCCACAGGGAGTGGTATTCAGATTAATAGTGATGGTAATCTTAATCTTAAAGCTTATGTTGATTCTGATGGGCTAGATGTCCTGCTACAAGGAAGTATGTGTCTAGATATTTTGTTTTTCTGGGTGATTCTTTGATAACATGGAAAAGTAAGAAGCAATATACTTTGTAGGTCATCTGCTGAGGCAGAGTATAGAAGCATGGCTTCTACAACTTATGAAGTGATTTGGTTTTCTAATTTACTGAGTGACTTAAAGACTTGTTGCCAGTGATGTTATATTGTTATAACAGCTATGCTTTGCAGATTGCTGTTAATCTAGTATTTCATGAAAAATCTAAGCATTTTGAGATTGATGTGTACTTGGTAAGAGAAAAAATAGCTAGTGGTGTGATTAAGAATGAGAAGATTCATACTTCTCAGCAGATTGTTGATGTTCTTACAAAAGCTCTTGGCTCTACATAACATGATGAGTTGTGTAGCAAGATTGGTATGATAGATATGTTTCAAGTTAAAAAACTTGAGAGAAGGTGTTGAGTAATCAAGTTTTACTTGTGTAAAAGTCTGAGGGACTTATTTTTGTCATTTGTATCTTCTAACCCTTAACATAAGTTTCTTGGTGTGTTTTGTTAAGTGTGTATTGTACAGGGATTTGTTGAGATTATGCTAGGGTTCATATCTTTCTCACACAGTTGGAAATATTAATATCTCTCTCTCTCTCTCTCTCTCTCTCTCTCTCTCTCTCTCTATATATATATATATATATATATATATATATATATATATATATATATATATATATATATATATATATATATATATATATATATATATATATCATTCATCTATTGATCAGTCTGGTTTGGTCTTGTAGTTCTTAGTCTTATAATGATTGATCGTCTGTGATCAATCTTGTTTCTGGTGATTGTAAGTTGTAAACATTGTATCAATTACTATAAGTGAATAAAGAGAAGATTCGTTGGATTCACATTAATACCATTGTTTTTACACAAAATATAGTGTGTAAAATACCAACAGCCTTTTACAAGACTGCTTGATAAATAATAAAGATTAATTACCTCAAATTATTAATAACCCAAACAAAAGTGATACTCTTTCAAGTACATACGGGTGTTTGGATTGCTTAATAGAACAACTTATTTGTTTGTTTGGGATTTTGTGCTTGTATGCTTAGTTAAGAGTGAATTAAGTTGTTTTTGGTAAGCACTTTAAGATCCCTTGCCTCAAACTGATTCTTCTTTGTGGATTCTCATTTATAACCTCACAACTTCACCCTTAAAGTGACATTAGTTGATTCTCTGCTTCTTCTTATAAGTGTTTTGAACCGACTTACACACCTACCTAACATTAAACACTCCAAACACATAACGCCAACCATCAAAATCATCATGACAAATCCTATCAAAATACAAAACCATACAAAGATATAACAAAAAAATGCATCAGATTACAAACACGATAGTAATCTATGAGTAATTATGTCAATACTATCAAGTATCCAAGCCTACATTAATGGTCTATGGTCTACACTACTGACCTATGTCATGTCCCGCCTAGTTTCACAAGGTTAACGGGGGTCCGGAGTGTTCTACACAAGACTAGAAGACTTGGTGGAAGACTATGGAAGCCCTTAGAAGATTCATGGAAGGATATGGAAGCTCATAGAAACCCTAATGGAAGCTTGTAGAAAATGGGCTTGCCTTGGAGTTGTAAATAGAAGCCCTAATGTAGCCCTTGATTTGTAGTATAAATAGAGACATCCTCATTTGGGGAAATCATCTCATAATTCACTTGTAATTTCTCTTATAAAGCATTCTCAAGTAATACAAGCATTTTCACCAAATTTACTTGTGTTCTTTCTTAGTAGCTTTCTTTGTTGCCTAGATCGTTGAGTGTTTGGAGCAAGGCTGACTTAGTAGAGACTAAGTGCCACACGGAAGACCCTTGTAAAGACTAGTCCGTGACTAGTGGTATCAGAGCGAGATCGATTCGAGGCGATGGCGATTGAAACCGAGAAGAATGATGCTAGCAGAAGTGTTATTGATGGGAACCGTGGTCGAAATGATAACCAAGACCCCAAGAAGATAGGATCGTCGAGAGACATTGTGGCAAGTTTGGATAAGAGAGTGCAGGGTGTCGAGACATCTATGATGGCGATGAACAACCGAGTCGAGAACTTGGAATCCGAAGTTATGAGCATGATGGAGGACTTTAGGGAAGTCCTAAATGCTCTTATTGGAGATATGAAGTGCGAAATCCTTGGCTTGTATAAAGGAGGAGTTCGGGGAAGAGATCTCCGCAATTCATGAAACTATGGGAAGCTTGCAAGCGGACGTGGAGTTGTGCAAGTTCTCTTTGGCTAGTGTAGGCGGCACTGGTAATCATGGTCCAAAAGTGGACATTCCTAAACCGTCATCTTTCGTAGGAAAGCAGGAGGCTAGAGCGGTCGATGATTTCTTATGGGAGATGGAGCGATACTTGAAGGGTGCCAAGATAGTGGAGGATGCTATGAAGATCGAGACGGCTACTCACTACTTGAAGGAAATCATGGCGTTATGGTGGAGACGTCGACATGGAGATATCAAACGAGGTACGGTTACTATTAATACTTGGGTTGATTTTGTTGCGGATTTTAAGAGGCAATTCTATCCGGAGAATGCTAAGAACGAGGCGAAGATTCGGCTTTGTAAACTTAAGTATACCAGAGTGATTAAGGAGTATGTGAAAGAGTTCACTACACTTACCTTGGAGATTCCGGAACTATCCAAACAAGACTCTCTGTTCTACTTTCTCGATGGTTTGCAAGGGTGGGCTAAGACGGAGTTATACTGATGCGGAATCCAAGACGTGGCTACGGCTATTGCCCACGCCGAGGCCTTGATTGACTTTAGTTCGAGGAGGGAACCGTCAAAGCCTAAAGATCAAAAGGTAAGCCATGAGAAAGGTGGGGGAGAAAAACCGAAGTTCGATTATGCGAAGAAACCCCCTACCGGAAAGGAGAAAGACATAAAGACGAGCTACAAGAGTGGTGGATGCTTCATATGTGACGGACCTCAATGAGCTCGAGAATGCCCGAAGAAAGCAAGCCTCAATGCGATATCAACTCATGGAGACGAAGGCATGAGTAATGGCGGAAGCATGGGTTCGATGAGGATCTTGAATGCTATCAAGCTGAAGACGGTGGTGCCAAAAGTTGTAGCTTCATCAAATGTTATCATGGGTTTATATACTCCATTGATGTTTGCTTCGACATATTGTAGGCCTTTTCCTACAATACAAGATCGTAATAGGTTAGTCGAGAAAACCAGGTTTGGACCTTAAGCTAATAATGTCTAAGGTAGTGGCTTTATGCCCAAGATAGGCCAAGTCCGGCCCAAGGAAACAAGCCCACGAGCCCATTAAGCTCGTGGGTATATAAACCCTCTTCCATGTGTGGAAGAGGGTGTTGGTTAATTTACTTTCTCTCTCTAAGTAAAGTTTAAACCTTCCACCATCTCTCTACTTTCTCTCTCTAACTTTCTATTGGGATTAACATTTGGTATCAAGAGCCTATAGTAGATAGGTGATTGATTGGTTTTTGTGGTGTTCTACATATTTCGTGTGCTTTTGATCTATTAAACCCACGTCCCAAATTTTTTTGTGTTTTTTGTGGTTTAGGAATCTCCTACATATTTGTGGTAGGGATTTGGTTACTTTGGCTTATCCAAAAACACAAAAATTTGGGGCGTTTGGCTCAATTTTGGCAAAAAAATCACGTTTTTTTACCATTTTTTGTGAAATCCTGTCCATTATTGCGAAATCTTCATTTTCGCAATAATTAGGGTTTTAGTTATTGCGAAATGTGTTGATTTTGGATATCGCGAAAAGTTGATATTGCGAAAAGTTTGTGATATTGTGAAATCTGGCATTATTGCAAAGTTTGTGATATTGCAAAATCTGGCATTATTGCGAAGTTTGTGATATTGCGAAATCTGGCATTATTGCGAAGTTTGTGATATTGTGAAATTTTGCATTATTGCAAAGTTTGTGATATTGTGAAATCTGGCATTATTGCGATGTTAGTAATATTGCGAAATCTGGAACTATTGCGAAATATTGTTTGAAGCATTTCTAGACTTAGACACCCTCTAGACTAGTCACGGATCATAGTTTACAAAAAAAAAAGAGTTTTTGGTGGGAAAAGCAGAGTAAAATTTAATTTTTTCTAAACCATTTTTAGGCCATTAAAGCTTTGATTTCAATTTTTTGCGATATGAAAAATTTTCGACCCAAAAATTAAATTTTTAGACCATTTTAGGTTTTATTTTTCGTCAAAATTTTTCACTTTTCAAATTTTTTCCATACTAATTTTTGGCTATTTCTAACTCGTTTTCAAAATTTCGCAATTCAAATTTTTTTTGGTTTACCGTTATACCGAACTGAGGAATTTATTGTCAGACTGAGAAAAAAATCGGAATTTTAGGAATTTCAACCACAATAATATCACAACACATCTACTAAGATCCGTAATCCATTAACACTCATCAACAATGTCCAACAACAGCTCGAACTCAGACACAAACGATCATGCAATCAAGTACAAGATGCCCAAAGCAAAGGAGCGATGTATGGAACATTTCAAGCAATTTCAGTCACACCTTCAGACCCTTTCAAATGAACTCATCAAAAGAACTAATATGAAATTCAAATACAACCAGCTATTCATTCTACTATTTGGTCAAGAGGTTGGAACATTCAACAGCGCTTTCACACTAAACATGAATCAACTTCAAATGCATCTTGAAAAAGATGATTTTCAAGAGGATGAATCCATGGCAGCCTTTTTAGTTCTTTATAACCAGTTTCAGCAATTCATTGAGTCAAAAGACAAGGCATTCTATCTTTATGAGTTTATAGAGAAATTCCGTCATCGGTTGGGTAATGTCAAGCAGTCCATTGCTGAAAGAACACGTCATAAACGAAAATTTGAAAGAAATGTGAATAAAAGACTAATGCAGACGAAAGAGAGTAATGTCGATAAGGATCAAGCATTGGATGCTTCTTCAATTGTCACATAAAGCAGCGGGACAAAATCAGATCCGCAACATACCAGCAACACCTCAGGGAATGATACAGAAACCTATGATACAGCTATCAAACCCATTTATGATGATGAGCCAATGGCTACGGTACACTTAAATGCTGAATATGATGTTCATCAACATACTGAGCAATCTAAACCCATTTTTTACACGTATCTAGTGGAAAAGGTTGATAGCAATATGATAGGTGTGAAAACACTCATCCTTTTACCACTTAATTATAATAATAACCAAGCCAAAACGTATATTTTATGTCGTAAATGTCGGAATTATGCGTGGTTTGTGTTTTTATTGTGTTTTAGGACCAAAAGATGAAAAAGGAAGAAAACTCGGGCTTTTATCGAAGAAAACGAGAAAAGACGAAGTCAAAAGATCAAGAGTGCAAAAAGAACGGAAGTCCAAGGCCTATTCTGAATATTTATCGAAGAAAAAGTCTAGAGACGGAAGTTTAATGAAGTCGAAGAACCAAGTCTAATTAAAGAAGAAAATTAAAAGACGTGTTCAAATTATATCGACAAATCCCGAGACGACGTCGAAAAAGACAAAGAATTTAAATCGAGTCGAGAACAAGAAGAAAGAAGGAATAATGCATCATTTTTTACTCCTCCTATAAATACCCTCCTAATGTGTCATTAGGAGGTGGTTAATCATTTAGGAGTAGATTAGTTTAGGATTAGGAGTAGCTTAATATTTTCTCTCTCTAGCTTTTCTTAATGTTTTCAAGCTTTTTCATTAATCTTGTATTTTGAATCTTAATCTTTATCTTAATCAAGCTTTTTAATTAATCATTCTCATTCTTCCTTTCTTTATTATTAATCTTGTGTTGATTTAGATGATCTTGTAGTTGCTTAATCTTGATGTTTATTGATTTATTGATGCTTTTGATTGATTGTGCTTATTGGTTTTTATGTGTTTGATTTTTATAGCTTATAGTGTTTTAGTGCTTATTGTGTTAATTTTCTTTTTTTAATTAAGTGCTTATTAGTTAATTTTTATAAAAAGTTGTTTTTAAATATTTTTATTATTTAGTGTTTTTAAAAGTTTTTAAATTTTGGCTTATTGCTTTTTCTAAAAATCAATTTGGTTAAGTTTTTAGATTAGTGCTTATTAGTTTATTTTATAAAAGTTGATTTTTAATTTTTAAATTTATTAGTATTTTTCAAGTTTTTGATTGTGGATAAATTAGTTTTTCTTAAAAGTGTTTTAGATTAAGTTTTGGTTATTTGCTTATTTGATTTTAGCTTATTCGTGGCTTATTTTCTGATTTTTAGATTACTGTATCTTTATTTTTCATGTTTTCGGATTAGGGTTAATTATTCCGAAATATGTCATTTCTCTGAATTTCCTTTTCTCTGAATTTGTCACTTTTCTGAAATTGTCATTTCTCTGAATTAAGTATTATTCCGAAGATTTTTCTGAAAAAGTATTTTTCCGAAGATTTTTATGAAAAAACAATTATTCCGAAAAAGTTAAAAGTTCTGAAACTTTGTTTTTGCGAAATAGCCATTTTTCTGAAAAGTCCTGTAGCTATTATTCCGAAGAAACGATTTTTCTGAAAAAAAAACCAAACTTCCGAAATATACTATTTTTCTGAAATGTACTGTAGCAACATTTCTTTTTTCCGAAATTAACTCCGAAATAAACTGTACATATTCCGAAGATTCAGCTGTCTGCTTGCCAGCTTAATACGTTTTGGCGCCAAATTAAGCAGCCAGCCTGGCTTCCAGCAGCTAGCCTGCCTGCTTGCTTATTTATTAGTATTGTTCCGTAATTGTCTAGTTTTATCTTAAAGTTGTTCCGATTTTATTTTTGAAAGTTTCGTATTTTTTGTTGGGAATAAATTATGGGTCAGTTCACTAGACGCTGATAAGAAGAATTCAAGCGCTGATAGGATGACATTGGACGCTGACAGCCAAGCGTTGACATTTGAAGAAGTCAACGCTGACAGCCTTGAAGATTAGCACTGATGGAATATATCTTCATACGAATCATTTTGTTTATTTGTTTCTTTATTTATGTATGGTAAAGATAAACTCGACATTGTATTTTCTATTATTATCTTTACCTAGAATAGTTGATTCGTAGCTTATTGTACAAGACTTCTTAATCTATAAAAGAAGATCTTTTAGGTTAATGTTAATTATCAGTTTTCATAAGTTTTCACAAGTTAAACCTCTTTCATTATAATCAAGTTCGTTCATCTTAATACAAGTGAAAGTTTGTTTAACATCTTTATGTTTTAGATTAAGTGTTAATTCCGCATAACACTTAGTTACTTTATTCATAAGCAAAGGTTTCTCTACGTGTATTACTTGATCTAATCTCGTTTACACAAAGCTTAATCGATCTAAGTTTGGGATCAACAAGTGGTATCAGAGCTTGTTGAGAAACTTTTGATCTTTAAGTAACGCAAGAACCCTAAAACACCAAAAACCCTAAAAACCCTAAAATTCTCAAAACCCTAAAAACATCATGTCTGGCACAGATCAACCTGCTGCTTTGCTACAAAACAACTCCACAAATCCTAGTATCAAAATTCCCATGTTTGATGCCAGGAACTTCGAGCTTTGGAAGTCCAATTTTGAGCAATATATAGCTATTCATGACTACACTCTTTGGGAGATTGTTGAATATGGGAACACATTCGACAAAGCACAAAAGATTGCTGCTGCTATTGCCACAAGGACAGCTGTTCCTAATTGTCCTAAAGCTGATAAGAAGGAAAAGCCTGGAGATGGAAGAGCTGTATCTGTTGAAGATATAGCCAAGAAAAGGGTGGACATGAAAATCTTGAACATCATGAAACACGCCCTAGGTCATGAGAATCAGCACAAGTACAAACGCTTTGAGTCTTCAAAAGAGCTTTGGGAAGCTCTTGAAGTAGCACATGGTGGCAATGCTGACACAAAAGAAGAAAAGAAGAAGCAACTCTTGCATGAGTATGCTGTCTTTAAGGCTCAACCCAATGAGAATCTCAGCAGTGTGAGAAGTAGACTGCTTGACACCACAAGTCAACTTTCCTTCATGGGAACACAGATTGATGACCCTGACTTGAATGCTACTTTTCTCAAAAGCCTTGGTGATGTATGGAAGATTGAGACAAGATCCATTCTTGTCAATAACACCCACAAGACTTCCAGGTTTGATGACATCTTCAACAAACTAAGACTGCTGGAGAATGAATAGCTTTTGGAGAGTGATAATAAATCTTCCAGCAGCAACATGGCCTTCTTCTCACAAAGTGAAGGCCAATTTGATTCCATGAACTCCTATGGACATCCAGTCACTGGATCTCAATGTGTCAACGTTGGATCACAGCCTGTCAGCGCTGGATCATATCCTGTCAACGCTTTATACTCAAGCACTGACACTCACAACTTTGGCGCTGATAGAATTAAACCTGCTGGTTTAGATCTAGATACTGTGTGTGCATTCATTGCTTCTTTGCCCAGTGATTCAAGGATTACATATGAAGATCTTGAGGAGATAAGTGATGAACAATTGGAAGAGATGGACATCAAGTGGACTATGGCTCTTGTAAGTTTAAGAGCAAACAGGTTTAATAAAAGGTTCAAGAAGAAGATGACCTTTAATGCTAAGGATGTTGCTGGATTTGACAAATCAAAGGTTGAGTGCTACAATTGTCATCGGATGGGGCACTTTATGAGGGAATGTAGATCTCCAAGAAGATCTGATGCTGGTAAGCCCTCAAGCCAAATGGTTAAGAGCCAAGATCCCAAGGCCATGGTTGCTGTTCAACAAATTGATGGTGTTGGAGGATGGGACTGGAGCTGGAACTTTATGGCTAAGGATGAGGAAGAGGACAGAGCTTTGGTTGTTGAAGTTAAAGAAGAGCATGTTGAATATGCTCTCATGGCACACTCCTCCTCTTCATCAGATAATGAGGTATATGATGATGCTTTCTGTTCTAAGGGTTGTCGTTTAAATACTGAAAAACTAAATCAAGAGATAGTAAAATTATTAGATGAGGCAAGTACTGAAAGATGCAAAGTATCTAATTATCAAATTGCTCTTACCCAAACAGAAAAGACAATAGCTGAGTATAAGAAAATGGAGTTTGATTTAAAGGATCAAATAAATATCTTAAAACATGAGTTACATCAAAGTAAAGATATTCAAGATATAGTAAACAGGGTTAATCTTGATTTGATAGCTCAGTTAGATGAGGCTAACAAAAATAAAGATAATGTGAGTCTTAAAATCCAGAGATTTGATAAGGCCACACAATCTCTAGGAGAGTGTGTTAGTAAACAAAGAGACTCTAAGGACATGAGTGGGATTGGGATGAAAGATTATACTGGTGTTCCACCACCAGCTGGGGATTTCTATGGTGTCCAATCAAAGGACTTATCTTGGACTGGCTTGCCAGAACTCCAAGAGAAGGAATTCATTCCTCCACCTAGAGTGACTTCCCCAGTTGAAGAATACAAACAAAAACTGACTGACCTAGATGAGTGGAAGAAAGCTAACCACACTTTGTTTGTTAATGAGGGTTGTTGTGTGAAAGTCCAAATGAGCCCACACCAATCAAGAGCCATGATCCTACACCTATTAAAATCACACACCCAACCACTGGTAAAGCTATTGATCTTGGCCCACAAACTGTTAGAAAACCTAGTGTTAAGTATGCAGAGATGTATAGGAATACTAGGTCACCAAAAAGCCAAGTTAGTAACCATGGAACAGGCTTCTTTGCTTCTAGACCTAAGACTATGTCTAGAAAAGCTTGTTACTCATGTGGTAGCTTTTCACATTTGGCATACAAATGTGTCAACGCTTCCAATGTCAACGCTGATAGGAACCATTTCAGCGCTGACAAAAGTCAACATAGGTCAAACACTGTCAGACCCAATACCTTTGTGAACAAAAGTTCACAAGTTGTTAGACCAGCCCCATTCTTTTCTAAAGGGTCTAACACACAAGGCCTAAGACCTTTCCAAAAGTCAAACACTTGGTCCAATAGGCAATGGGTTCCTGTAGCAAACCCTAGGTTCCACGCTGATAAAGGCAATCGGGGCGCTGACAAGAACAATTTCAGCGCTGACAGACACACTACCAAACCTAGGTATTTGCAACCACAGGGAAATAGGTCTAAAGCTTCTACTAGCTTAACATGGAGACCAAAACAAGACCAAAACTCTAATTCTACTGGTGTTTCTATGACATGCAACAGGTTTCATTATATTTCAAAGGCCATGTCAACACCAGTTGGGGTTAACTGGGAATTTCATTCAAAAAGGGATGAAAATGGGGTTGTTATGAGAACAAAGTCTGTTCTTGTTGAACAACCAGAATCCAAGTCTTCCAAGGCTTGGGTTCCCAAAGAAAACTAATGTGTTTTCTTTATGTGCAGGGCATTCAGAAGAAGATCAATGATTATGGATATTGGGATAGTGGATGCTCAAGGCACATGACAGGGAAGGAAGACTATTTGACAAACTTCACTCCTATTCAAGATGGTGATAAGGTGTACTTTGGAGGGGGCTATGGCACCATCACAGGAAAAGGAACCCTTATTACCAATAATCTACGTTTTGAGAATGTCTTCCTGGTAAAAGAACTGGATTATAATTTGTTTAGTGTATCACAAGTTTGTGATAACAAAAATAAGGTTCTTTTCACAGATACTGAGTGCTTGGTGTTAAGCAAAGATTACAAGCTCCCTGAGGAGAAATACATAGAATTTAGAACACCAAGGCATAAAGACATATATAATGTGAATCTTAATGGAATTAAGATGAATAATAAAATGATGTCATGTTTTTATGCTAAAGCCTCAGTAGATGAAAGTAATCTTTGGCACAGGAGATTAGGGCACATAAACTTTAAAAATATCAATAGACTTGTGAGGCTTGGTTTAGTTGATGGTTTGCCTGAAAAGGCTTTCCACAATGACCACACTTGTGTTGCATGTCTTAAGGGCAAGCAGCACAAGGTCTCATTCAAGTCTAAACAGGTGCACTCTAGTTCTAAACCACTTCACTTATTGCATATGGACCTCTTTGGTCCAACTAATATAGAAAGTTTGAAGGGTAAATCATATTGTTTTGTTATCACTGATGATTTTTCCAGGTTTACATGGACTTTCTTTTTAGCCAAGAAAAGTGAAACTGCCCAAAGTCTGATTAATTTCATTACCCAGATTGAAAAGAAGAATGGTAATGAGGTCAAAATTATTAGAAGTGACAATGGGGGTGAGTTTAGAAATCAGTTGTTAGATGATTTTTGTGCCAAGAAAGGGATTACTAGGCAGTTTAGCATAGCTAGAACCCCACAGCAAAATGGGGTTGCTGAAAGGAAGAATAGAACCCTTATTGAAGCAGCCAGAACCATGTTGGCTGATGCCCACTTTCCTATAGCCTTTTGGGCTGAAGCTGTTAACACAGCTTGTTATGTTCAAAATAGGGCATTGGTCAACAAAATACATAATAAGACACCTTATGAGTTACTCTGGGGAAGGAAGCCAAATATTGGTTTTCTCAAGCCTTTTGGTTGTCATGTAGTTGTTTTAGAAACTAGTGATGCCCTAGGTAAATTTGATTCAAAAGGTGATGAAGGCTACTTCATGGGTTATTCAGTGCAGAGCAAAGGATATAGGGTTTACATTAAAAAGGAAAAACGTATACTTGAAAAAGTACATGTTAGGTTTTTAGAAAGTAAACCTAGTGATCCTGAAAGTGGTCCAAATTGGTTGTTTGACTTGGAACCTTTATCTAGAGCTTTAAATTATATGCCTGTTACTGATCCAGACATTGTGAAGGTAACTTCAAGTGTTTTGGAAAAGAGAATTGGTAATGTTTCAGGTATACAGGTTGCTAAGAAGGATGGACCACCAGCAGTTGAGTCATCTCCCACACCAGAATATGTTACACTTCCTATATGGACAGATGAGTATTATGCTGCTGCTGCTGCTGCTAGAAAAGATAATGGTGGTTTCCAAATACCACCAAATACAAACATGCATGGTTCTTCAGGCCCTGACAAAGGGAAATCAAGCGCTGACAAGAGCAATTCAGACGCTGATGGATCCGACGCTGACACCAACAGTTCAAGCGTTGTTAGCCCAAGCGCTGACAAACAAGGATCAGACTTTGACAACACCTTTGCACATCTTTTCTCTTCCCATTTTGAACAAGGTGGACCTTCCAATGGCCATGAAGAGATTTCTGTTGATCAAAGAGAGTCTGATGAAGAAGATATTGGCAACATGGAGCGTGAAGTTGAGGACACCAGACTTTTTGAAGGAGGAGTTCTCACTTCCACAGCAAAGGATCACCCCTCATCTCAGATCATTGGTGATGTTATGGCTCCAGTTCAGACACGAAGATCCCATCAAAATCTTGGTGGATTTATTGCCAATATACACAAGAAGGTTGATACCCCTCTTGTACAAGCATGTTTGTTTGCATGTTTTCTGTCACAAGAAGAACCCAAGAAGATTTTTGATGCTCTCAAAGAACCTAGTTGGGTGGAAGCAATGCAGGATGAGCTTCACCAATTTGCTATACAAGATGTTTGGGAGCTGGTTGATTGTCCTAGATATGTGAGACCAATTGGGACAAGATGGGTTCTAAGAAACAAGAAAGATGAAAGAGGTATTGTGGTCAGAAACAAGGCACGTTTGGTAGCTCAGGGATATACACAAGAGGAAGGAATAGATTATGAAGAGGTCTTTGCTCCTGTTGCAAGAATTGAAGCTATAAGAATTTTCCTAGCTTATGCCTCTTGTATGAAATTCACTGTTTATCAAATGGATGTGAAGAGTGCTTTCCTCTATGGGAACATTGTTGAGGAGGTATATGTAATGCAACCTCCTGGTTTTGAAGATCCTGAGAATCCAGACAAGGTTTATAGAGTGAAGAAAGCTATGTATGGACTTCATCAGGCCCCAAGAGCATGGTATGGTACATTGTCCACCTATTTGGTGGAAAATGGTTTTAAAAGGGGCACCATAGATCAGACATTGTTCACCAAGAAGAAAGGTAAGGATGTCTTACTTGTCCAGGTCTATGTTGATGATATCATTTTTGGATCTACAAATCCAAAGATGAGTGAAGACTTTTCCAAGCTTATGACAGATAAGTTCAAGATGAGTGCAATGGGTGAGATGAACTTCTTTCTAGGGTTACAAGTTCAGCAGAAAGAAGATGGTATCTTCATCTCCCAAGACAAATATGTAGCTGAAATCTTGAAGAAATATGGTTTTTCTCCACATGAAAAGGATGCTTCCACTCCTATGGATAGGGAACACCCTTGGGGAAAAATTGGAGCTGGAAAGGATGTGGATGTTAGGCACTATAGATCAATGATTGGTTCATTGATGTATCTTACAGCCTCAAGACCTGACATCATGTTTGTTGTGTGTGCTTGTGCACGCCATCAAGTGACTCCCAAAGAATGTCACCTTTTTGCTGTGAAAAGAATTTTTAGGTACCTAAGATGTTATCCAGATCTTAGCTTGTGGTACCCAAAAGATTCTCCATTGGAGCTTATTGCATATTCAGACAGTGACTATGGTGGTGACAAGTTTGATAGGAAATCCACAACTGGTGGATGTCAATTTCTTGGGAGCAGATTAATATCTTGGCAATGCAAGAAACAAACAGTGGTGGCTAATTCTACAACTGAAGCAGAATATGTGGCTGCAGCAGCATGTTGTGGGCAAGTCTTATGGATTCAGAACCAGCTGTTGGATTATGGGTATAATTTCATGCATACCAAGATTTTTGTAGACAATAACAGTACTTTATGCATTATTAAAAATCCTGTACATCATTCTAAAACCAAACACATAGAAATTAGACATCATTTTATAAGAGATTGCTTTGAGAAAGGTTTAATACAACCAGATAGGGTAGCCACAGAAGATAATGTGGCTGATTTATTAACTAAACCTTTTGATGCTGGAAGATTTCAATATTTGGTAACAAATATTGGAATGGTTAATCTCACTTAATATGTGTTTTGGAACCTTTTTGTAAAAGTATGTACAGGATAATGCATTGTTATTGGTCTTTGTGATGATTTAGATTTTTCCACTTTATTTTTCTAACACTGACAAAGGTAAATGTAACGCTGATAAGTGTTATTTTGCCGTTGTTAGAGATATTATTGTCTAACGCTGACAAGGGTTCCTTCAACGCTGATAAGTGTTGTCGGGACGCTGTCAGCAACAAATGTTAGTTTTGTGGTTTTCAATCTAAATGTGTAGGTGGTGGTAGCTTTATGCCATTGGATACAGAGTTGCTTATGGATCTTTGAAGAGCTATTTGGACATATTTTTGTTTATGGATGATGGTTGGAATATTTATATTCCTATCTTGACATAAATTTTTAATGTTCATATATATTTTGAGAAACTCATGTATCATAGTTTGAGGGGAGGTTTAAGGAACCTTTAGGACTTTTGGGTATTCTTAGAATACTCTCATCACAATTCTAGATTGTGTCCACAGGCGAGTATGGGTTAGTTTTACTAAACCATGAGGCACTGTAGCATGCAAAGTTGACAAACTATGCATGCTGCCAAGACATTTTTGGCCTAGAATTGGTTATGGTCTGATGGGAGACTTGGGAATAGTTTTGTTATGGGTTTACCTGGGAGTTACAAAGAATTTTATGAAATAACTTTGTTGGTAAGTATTTTGGTTAGCAAGGGACACTAGAGGACATTTGTGTCTATCTTGCTTAAGCAAGTGTGCATAAATGGACAGTGCTTGCCGCCCAGTAATTATTATCAACTTGTAAGATATTTCCCTTAGGATAAATTACTTTGTTAAGGTCTTTTTCTTTTTAAATATTTTTTATTTTTCTAGACGCTGACAAGTTTTTCTCCAAACGCTGTTACGTCCAATCGTGACGCTGACAAGGCTTTAGGCAAACGCTGACAAGAAAATATAGCCGTTGGGCGCTGATGGGCTATTTTTGACCGTTGACACCTAGTGGGCCCTACCCAGTTGTTATTTTTGACTAATCTTTGGCCGTAATTTTGGGGAGATGTTACTTTTAATTAATGCATGAGATAAGTTATATTTGATTCAATATTTTCATCATTGCTTTTTGAATATAACTGCCTCATTTTTGACCAATCCAAATCATGCATCTCTCCTATAAATTTGGCTAAACTTTTTGTTCTGGGTATTCATATATTTTCTTGTCTAACATTTTTCTCCTAGATTTTTCCCATATCACATAACCTAAACAGCTTTAAACATGGCACCAAAGTTCAACTCAACCAATCTGACATTGGAGTTCAAGAGCCAACATAATATGGTAGCTTACTTGACTGCTGATAATGATTTGTTCCCTCAGTATTCACAAATGGTGGCATTTTTAAATGCATCCTCATTAAGGTATGCACTTTCTCATACACCATTAGTCCCTGTCGCACACATTAGACAGTTTTGGAACACTATTAGTTCCACAACGGCTAATGGAGTGACCACATTAACATCTACTGTTCATGGAAGAACATGGGTGGTCACTGAAGCCTTGGTTCGCCAAGCTTTGCGTCTTGATGACGCTGATGGTGTGACTACCCTTGCCGTTGCAACAATAGAACAAGGTCTTAGGGAATTGGGTTATCCTATTCCTGCTGGTAAATCTTTAAATAAATATCATAAGCAGGAATTTCCCTCTGACTGGAAATATTTGATACATGTCCTTCTCCAATGCTTAAGTCCAAAATGTACTTCTTTTAATGAAATAAACAGGTCAATTGCAAGTGCTTTGGTTTGTATCACACGTGGGCTTAAGTATAATTTTTCTAAAATGATTTTTGAAGGGATGTGTAAAAATAAGGGAAGTAAAATGACTTTGGCTTACCCAAGATTTTTGCAAATGGTCTTTGATTTACAAGAATATTGTACTAGGGATCATGACACTTTTTATGAGATCCCTAAGCAAAAGAAAACCATTTTTGACAAGATGAGCTCCACAAACAGATCTATCCCTCTCACTCAAACCATGCTTGAAGTAATTCAGGCTGCTCAACCACAACCAGAACCTGCACCTCAACTTGAGCCTATCCATGAACCATTACCTTCACCAGACCACATGGACGTTGACCAACCCAATGTCAACGCTGACACTCAGAATGTTGGCGCTGACACAGCCAATCCCAACGCTGATGCCATCGCTGAACAATCCCAAACACCCCTTAACCAACCAACACCCACACAATCTACTTCATCTTCCACCCCATTACAATCTAGGTTGAATAAACGCCAAAGGACTACTGGAGTGTTCTCCTCTAGTGGTCCTAGCCTTGTTGCAGAGAGAATCACCTCCACAAGTGTGGCTGGTGCTATGGATGAGGCTGGGGCTATTGACACAAGCTTAGATGCTGGTCAAGACAGTCCCAACATCATTAAGACCTCATCCACGCCCTATGATTCTATTTTGGGAGGTCAAATCCCCATTCTAGCTGAGGGCAGATTGGAACCTATGACATTGATTGAATTGACGGCTGCTGTCATTAGCTTGCAAAAGCAAAATGTCAGCCTTGTACAAATTGTCAATAATCAGGGCCGTGAACTCCAAGTATTGAGGGAGCGGGTAACTGTTTTGGAGAATCCAAGTAGCAGGAGTCTAATGGAGGAATCTTCCAAAGGGGAGGATGAAGAGGATGAGCTGATTCATACAGCCAGTGAGAAGAGTTCAAAGAAGAGTTCACAATTTAGTGAATCTTTACATGTTGCTGAAGCACTCACCAACTTGAAGAAGCACCCAATTATTGATACATCCAAGGTAACTCCATTGAACTTGGAAGGATCTTTCACAGCAACAATGGGCACTGATACAGGTTTGAACGCTGACACATCCAGCGCTGACAAAGGTAATCGGGGCGCTGATAGAGGTAACTTGAACGCTGACAAAGTTGCAGGTGGTGTTGATGTATTCCAGTCATCAGCAATCATCAAAGATGTGTCCACACAGGTTTCTTCTTCTACTTTGCCTATTATTGATCCAAAAGACAAAGGTAAAGGAATTTTGATTGAAGAAGATGTTCCAAAGAAAGATGCAGCACAAATTGCATTTGATGAACAGTTGGCTGCACAACTTTTGGAAAGAGATTTGAAGAGAAGTGGTAGATCACCATTTGTTGCCACTTCTGAGAGTGAGGAAGAGAGTGGTGATGAAAAAGAAGAGGATAGCTCAGATTCAAGTGTTCAAATTATTGAAGATCCAGAAAGACTTGAATATGGGGATGAGTTAGCAAAGGAAAGATTGAGTGATTTGAAGAATCAGATTGATTGGGACCTTCCAGAAATCACCAGAATGTACCATGCTTGGGAAGACAAGGTTATGGACAACCCAGGGATGAGTTTGTCAGATCAAATTTGGGGGTTGGAAGTTCTTCTCAGGGTACAAGATGATATAAAGGTGATTTTGAGGTTTAATGCACAAGAGGTTAAGACTTGGCTCAAAAGAGATAGAAGGCAGTTGTATTACAAGTTGCTTAGATGCCATCAACCTAGATGGACATACAAGAAGTTGCTGGCTTTATCTTTTGAGGAGTTAGAGTATAGGGCACATCCTATTTGGAGGAATGTGCAAGAAAATAATGTCTACCAGTTTCTTTCAGAAGAAAGGAAACAAGAGCTTGCTGAGGAAATGCAGATTCAAAAGGAGATAAGGATTGCTCAAAGACCAGTGAAGAAAGGAGATCCTCTCCAATTTCCCAAAGATATGGATGTGTATTATCCAACTGAAGGTGTCATAAGGAAGCATCTCAAGCTTTCTCCATTGGAAGCTTCAGATTTGGTTAATGTAGTACCTCTAGATGACAAAAATCCAATCATCAGTTTTGATGAAGATGAGTGTGGATTTTGGAAGATTGGCAGGTTTGGAAAGGAGGTACATACTTTCACTTCAATTATTTCTATCTTTGCAAGCATAGACAGAGAAGACTTGGTGCATCTATGGAGATTAATAGATGCCAAGTATACAGCTGAAGCACCTACTTCAGCAAATGGAATAAGACTGTGGCACACATTTTTGACTTTGTGTGGTCCAAGGGAAGCAGATCCTACCATGTGGAAGGATCTTGAAGATGACCTTAGTAATCTTCATTGGAGGCTTTATTCTACTTGTGGTGTATTTCATTTGAGCTCTACAAAGTTTTCAGAGTATCTACTTGTGGATGCTGACTATTTCTTGTCCAAAGAAGTATTGGAGAAGATGAAGGAGACACCCTTGGAGATTGATTATACTAGTGACGTGGTCAAGGAATTGATTAGATATGTTTATCACCAACATAAGAAGTTTTTGCAAGATTCCTCTTAAACCTTAAGTTTTTATTCAGAAACTTGATCATTGGATTAGATATCAAGTTTAGGGGAGGATTGTTGGGAATAAATTATGGGTCAGTTCACTAGACGCTGATAAGAAGAATTCAAGCGCTGATAGGATGACATTGGACGCTGACAGCCAAGCGTTGACATTTGAAGAAGTCAACGCTGACAGCCTTGAAGATTAGCACTGATGGAATATATCTTCATACGAATCATTTTGTTTATTTGTTTCTTTATTTATGTATGGTAAAGATAAACTCGACATTGTATTTTCTATTATTATCTTTACCTAGAATAGTTGATTCGTAGCTTATTGTACAAGACTTCTTAATCTATAAAAGAAGATCTTTTAGGTTAATGTTAATTATCAGTTTTCATAAGTTTTCACAAGTTAAACCTCTTTCATTATAATCAAGTTCGTTCATCTTAATACAAGTGAAAGTTTGTTTAACATCTTTGTGTTTTAGATTAAGTGTTAATTCCGCATAACACTTAGTTACTTTATTCATAAGCAAAGGTTTCTCTACGTGTATTACTTGATCTAATCTCGTTTACACAAAGCTTAATCGATCTAAGTTTGGGATCAACATTTTTAGTTGAATTTTTTTTCGATTTTTAGTATTAATATTTTTTCGTAAAGTTTAAGTTTTATCTTTTATTTAGTACCCGCTTTAGGTTTTGCCTCGTTTAGCTTTAAAGTACCATTTTAGTTTTATTCTCTCCTTTTTCATTTAGTAAACTTTATTTTCGAGTCGATAGTTAATTTCGTCTTTTAGATTTATTTTTATTAATTGTTTCGCTTTAAATTCACGTTTTATTATTTATATTGTTTTGTTTTTATTAGTTAATAGCTTTTAGCGTATTGTTATTATTTTGCGCATTTACCTTTTAAGTAGAATAGATAACCAAACCATTTTATTTTCCACCAGAACGACTGAGTCACACTTTCAACCGGTAATCAATTCGAAAAGATTGGAACGAAATTATTTTGATACTTGCTGAAAACCTAGTTATTATATGGCGCCGCTGCCGGCTCTTTTCGTGAAGATTAACGGTTTATTGTGAGAGACGCGTTGGATTTTGGGATCTGTTCACCTTTGAACGTAATTTTTCTTGCCAAAAAAATTTCAAAAAATCCAAAAACAATTAAAAAATCATAAAAAGCATTTCTTTTCGAAAGTTTTGCACCAAAAATATTCTTCTTGCTTATCTATTGTTCTTAATGAATTCGTATGTTGCTTGTGCTGCAGGGTGTGAAAGACCATTGTATGGCTTTCAAACATGTCAATGGTGTACATGTGAGCAGTGTGGAAATGATATCGACAATACACAATTTGAATTTTGTCCAACGTGCAATTCGACTAATTCATCCTTTTCTAATCCACCTACTCCCCCCCCCCCCCTTGCATATATTGTGGAAGCGATTCTCATTGGCATGTTTCGTGTCCAATTCGATACCCGCCTCATGGCGAGCAAGAACTGGGTTACAATTATTACAATGGTAATAGCTATCTACAAGAAGCACCGAGTTTCTCTCAATACCCGTGTTGCAACAATTGTGGGGGCCCTCACGATACTTCTTATTGTCAGCCAATGAATTATTATGAGCCAAATCCGTGTCCTCATTTTTCTTCACCGATGGATTATTATGAACCAAATCCGTGTTCTATTTCTTCTCAACTGATGACCTACTATGAGCCACATCCGTGCTGTAATTCTGGTTTTCACAATTTTGAGCCCCCACAATACACCATCGATCATCAACCTTCTGTTGACATGTGGCTTGAATACGTTCAACAAGAATTAGCTAGCATGCGTGAAGCAAGGGAGGAGGATAAGCGACATCAACAAGAACAAGTATCTAATCTTAGTGATTATACTCCTCCTCTTGTACGTCCATACTACTTTTTATGATTATGACGAGGATGATATCTATGATCTCAACCCATCTTCTGAGATTACTACTCCTACTCTTGATATCCCTAATGCGTCTAAGGATAGTGATACATCAAGTGAGATTAGTGATTTTGGTCTTGATAAATTCTTTGATGAGGTTTGTGATATCCCTACTTTTGTTGAGCCTACGGACGAGGTCGCTCTTGATGATGATGATTTTTCTCCATGCTATGAGAATTTCACTTTTGAAATTTCTCCTTCTCCTTCGGGCGATGAAGGCGATGTTGATTTATTCTCTCTGACTTACGAGAATTTCACCTCTGAACTTGGTCTTGTAGATGAGGTGGAAGACGTTATTCTTCGCGACAAATTACTGAAAGTTCATCTTCTTATTGCTAAAATTGAAGCGTTGAATTCTGCTCCTATTTCTGAGTCTTTACCTCCGTCTAATACTTCAGTTAAGAATAATGATACAGCTATGGAGGAAATCGACATTCACTCGATACCTCCGGGTATTGATGATGATGACACGGAGGGGAATATTATTTTTGATAATTTGCTGCAGGAAGGTATTGTCCCAAGTCCCCCTCCTGAGCACCTTTCATCCACTCCTTTAGACACCATTACGGAGGATGAGTGCTTTGACCCGGGAGGTGACATTGATTATTTTATGATTAATAACCTTACGGCTTTGCCGCTGTCTGAGCATCAATTGCCTTTGGGGGGTGACAATTTGCTTACTTTACCCACCCCACCTCCCGTGGATCATGATCTCACATTCTTTTCATATGTTGAGAGGACTTTTCTACCCTTTAAGACTTATCCTCCGGCCTCTCCTTTATTAATGTCCTTCGGGAACGAGGACAAGGTTTTTGATACTGGTATTACATTCGAGGCTTCCCCATGGACCATTTAGTTCGGGGGCGAGTCAGGCTCGTGACTCGGTTAACAAAAACAAGCGCTTCTCGGGAGGCAACCCGATTATCTATCTATCTTTATCTTTTTTAATAATAAGTGTAGGGGAGACCCTTGTATGTGTTTGTTGTTTTCTTTCTTATCATGTGCAGGGATTTGAGCTTTCAAAGATACATTCTTGATGACTTTTGACGAACCGTGATCCCGTGTTCCCGTCTTCCCGGTTTTATCCTAAACTCTTTTGATTCATTATTTTATCATTTATGATTGAAATAGGAATCACTTTAGTTGTCTCTTCCTTAGCAAGATTTAAACAAAGTGCACAATGTCCTAAGTGTAGGGGAGTTTACTCCACATGCTTAAACATTGAGGACAGTGTTTATATTAAGTGTAGGGGGACTTCTATCGAAGTTAAGTGGGCTTTTCCTTGTATTTGTCCTCATTTTAACCGGAAAATTTGATTTTTCGACATTTTTCAAAATTTTTGATCTATTTTGGCCTTGTACTTTTTCCTTTGTTATCGTTATCTTTCTTTGCTTGAATAAAGTTTAATTAAGTGGTTTTAATTTTTAAACGTTGTGAATCTTTTGACTCAACCCGAGTTTACTTATCTAAGTTTACTCTAGCTAGTATCCTTAACGTGTTTAAGTCAAGTTTTGCTAGGCTTTTATATAGGGAACTTTAAAACGCGAAGGTCTTAACTCTCACGGGTTAAGAACAAGAACTTTTCGCAAGTTCCTATAATTGATCTTAGAGAGTCGTTTATCAAGGGAACTTTAAAATGCGAATTCTAAACTTGAAAAAGTATAAGAGTACGCAAGATCCTATAGATGACTCGAAAACTCAAAACTTTGATTTAATTGGCTAAGCATCCACGAGTCTCATTTTTTGAGATTTTAAATTGTGGAGAACGAGAGATGATAACGTCAGTTATAAGTTTGGTATTCTTTCGTGAATTTATGTAAGTTGATTATGAGCTTTTTCTCCCATCGCTTGCTAATAAATTTAATTGCAATAAATAAGGTTGTACGATTTGAAAAGTTACTTAGCTTCTAGCACAAGATCGTTTAAAAGTTGCTTGGTATTAATTAGAGTTAGCCAAGGCATAACTTATTGAAGCGGGATGCGAAGATTGGCGAGTCCGAAAAGGCCCTAACAAGGCATGAGGGCTACATTTTGTTGCTAAAGATCCCAAGTTATGTGAAGAATCATTTATCAAAAATCAATATGAAGGATCGAGACACACGACGAAAAGCAAATACTCCCCTAAAGATCATGGAGAAGTCTATCCAAAAAGGCCCTAACAAGGTATGAGGATAAATAGATCCAAGTCCTAAAAGGAGGCGGATCGTTGTATATCAAAGTCCAAAATAAAGATTGGATAAAAATGAAGAAGTCGTAGTACAAATATAAAGAATCTCTCAAAACTTCAAGTGAAGAAATTCCTATTATGAAGAGAAGACTATAATTTCAAGAACGTCTCTCAAGATTTGAAGTATGAAGTCGCTGCCAAATATCGGTCAGAGAAAGGTCTCAAATCGTGAAGCGAGTTATGCCAAGATATGAACTTTAAGAGGTCCCGAGAAGCAGTTTTAAAAGATTTTGTCATTTAGCTAACTATTAATTAAATCATCCCACTTTATTTTCAGCCTAAATAAACTATCGAAATAAGTCAACAATGCATCCTCGTGATCATTCAAGATAATAATAAAATATAAGAGATATACCTAGGAATAAGGGAGTCTAAGTGAATAATGGGCCCACATGAGTTTGTGTTAGTTTGCTAACTTATAATAACAATGATCTTGTTTTTAAGCTTGGTATGAAGAACGTAAAACTTGAGGGTGATAAACATTCATGACATCCAAACCCCCAATGTAAGTCTTTAATCTCTTTATTTGTTTTTCTTCCATTAAATTGTGTTTAATAAAGGCAAAGTTGGGTTAATTATGATGAGAAATGTAATATGTGCTTTGAAATTAATACATTGCATGAGGACATTGCAATGGTCAAGTGTAGGGAATTTGATAGGTGTGAAAACACTCATCCTTTTACCACTTAATTATAATAATAACCAAGCCAAAACGTGTATTTTATGTCGTAAATATTGGAATTATGCGTGGTTTGTGTTTCTATTGTGTTTTAGGAACCAAAGATGAAAAAGGAAGAAAACACGGGCTTTTATCGAAGAAAACGAGAAAAGACGAAGTCAAAAGATCAAGAGTGCAAAAAGAACGAAAGTCCAAGGCCTATTCTGAATATTTATCGAAGAAAAAGTCTAAAGACGGAAGTTTAATGAAGTCGAAGAACCAAGTCTAATTAAAGAATAAAATTATAAGACGAGTTCAAATTATATCGACAAATCGACGTCGAAAAAGACAAAGAATTTAAATCGAGTCGAGAACAAGAAGAAAGAAGCAATAATGCATCATTTTTACTCCTCCTATAAATACCCTCCTAATGTGTCATTAGGAGGTGGTTAGTCATTTAGGATTAGATTAGTTTAGGATTAGGAGTAGCTTAATATTTTCTCTCTCTGGCTTTTCTTAATGTTTTTAAACTTTTTCATTAATCTTGTATTTTGAATCTTAATCTTTATCTTAATCAAGCTTTTTAACTAATCATTCTCATTCTTTATTTCTTTATTATTAATCTTGTGTTGATTTAGATGATCTTGTAGTTGCTTAATCTTGATGTCTATTGATTTATTGATGCTTTTGATTGATTGTGCTTATTGGTTTTTATGTGTTTGATTTTTTTAGCTTATAGTGTTTTAGTGCTTATTGTGTTAATTTTCTTTTTTAATTAAGTGCTTATTAGTTAATTTTTATAAAAAGTTGTTTTTAAATATTTTTATTATTTAGTGTTTTTAAAAGTTTTTAAATTTTGGCTTATTGATTTTTCTAAAAATCAATTTGGTTAAGTTTTTAGATTAGTGCTTATTAGTTTATTTTATAAAAAGTTGATTTTTTATTTTTAAATTTATTAGTATTTTTCAAGTTTTTGATTTGTGGATAAATTAGTTTTTCTTAAAAGTGTTTTAGATTAAGTTTTGGTTATTTGCTTATTTGATTTTAGCTTATTCGTGGCTTATTTTCTGATTTTTAGATTCTGTATCTTTATTTTTCATGTTTTCGGATTAGGGTTAATTATTCCGAAATATGTCATTTCTCTGAATTTCCTTTTCTCTGAATTTGTCACTTTTCTGAAATTTTCATTTCTCTGAATTAAGTATTATTCCGAAGATTCTTCTGAAAAAGTATTTTTCCGAAGATTTTTATGAAAAAACAATTATTCCGAAAAAGTTAAAAGTTCTAAAACTTTGTTTTTGCGAAATAACCATTTTTCTGAAAAGTCCTGTAGCTATTATTCCGAAGAAACGACTTTTCTGAAAAAAAAAAAAAAACTTCCGAAATATACTATTTTTCTGAAATGTACTGTAGCAACATTTCTTTTTTCCGAAATTAACTCTGAAATAAACTGTACATATTCCGAAGATTCAGATGTCTGCTTGCCAGCTTAATATGTTTTGGCGCCAAATTAAGCAGCCTGCTTGGTTGCTTCTAGCAGCTAGCCTGCCTGCTTGCTTATTTATTAGTATTGTTCCGTAATTGTCTAGTTTTATCTTAAAGTTGTTCCGATTTTATTTTTGAAAGTTTCGTATTTTTAGTTGAATTTTTTTTCGATTTTTAGTATTAATATTTTTTCGTAAAGTTTAAGTTTTATCTTTTATTTAGTACCCACTTTAGGTTTTGCCTCGTTTAGCTTTAAAGTACCATTTTAGTTTTATTCTCCCCTTTTTCATTTAGTAAACTTTATTTTCGAGTCGATAGTTAATTTCGTCTTTTAGATTTATTTTTATTAATTGTTTCGCTTTAAATTCACGTTTTATTATTTATATTGTTTTGTTTTTATTAGTTAATCGCTTTTAACTTATTGTTATTATTTTGCGCATTTACCTTTTAAGTAGAATAGATAACCAAACCATTTTATTTTCCACCAAGAACGACTGAGTCACAATTTCAACCGGTAATCAATTCGAAAAGATTGGAACGCAATTATTTTGATACTTGGTGAAAACCTAGTTATTACAATACCACACCTGATTCATCAAATACGAGTACTAATTGAGGAGCGTCTGCACATGATGTTGATTCTAAGATTCACGAGCTCGAAACTCTGTTAGCTCAAAAGACTAAAGATTTTGAGAATGCCAAACTCGCTTTTTCAAAGAAAAATGACAAATTCATTTCTTATTTTGAAAAACTTGAAAAAGAAAATGTTGTTCTTGAACAAAAACTGGATCGTAAGATTCAAGATTTTAATGCAGAAAAAGAACATTTTCTGAAACAAATTAATTTGTTAGAATCCAAGTTAGATTCTCAAAATCAAAGTCCCCCGCCTGCTTCATTAAGTGAAATATCTGTGAAACCTATCGACACTGTAGACAATTTTAAAACCCGCATGCTTTTACCATGAATAGTACCCTTATGATCGTACGTACATGATTAGAACTTTCCTTTTATAGCACGTTTACGTTTCACGATCAAGATTTACAAGTATTACGTACGTGTGATAACACGATAAGTATTTAATACGTATTAAGAAATGATAATTATTTCAATAATAATTATAATCACGAACATACGAACATGAAATCATGAAATCATGAATGTAAATAATCACGAGCTTAATATTATGTATTTACGTAATAAAATTACGATTATGAATAGATATATTAAGACACGAACGATAACTAAATAAATCACGTAAAACACGACACGAGAACACGTATAATATTAGACACGAGAAAACATTCGGGTTACCCTTGTGGGCCCCATCTACCCGCGGACAAGACAAGGAAAAAGGGCCAAGCCCACTTTTAATTTTACTAAAACCAGAAAAGGGAAAAGATATTTTCATAATTACAGGAAATTAGAAAATAAACAAAACCCTAATCTCTCTTTTGTCTCCTCTTGGCCGCCGGGTAGAACACACACAAGGGGGTGTGTTTGTGATTTTTGGTGATTGATTTCTTGCAAGATTGTTAGTGTTTTCATTCTCCATTTTCTCACTTAATCAGTAAATCCCTAAACTCTTTTTCTTTTTATGTTCTTAATTAACTGAACACATGAAATCATGAGAGACTTAAAAAAACAAGAAATCATTATGTAAATAAATCATGGGGGTAAAATAATCATGGTTTTAGGGGTGTTTGTTTCGGCCGACGCAAGGAACCGAGACCAAAAGGTCTCGGCTTGCTTTGTTACGCATCAACCGAGACCCCATGGTCTCGGTGTGGTGTTGTTGTGTCTCGGCCGCAAGAACAAGGGAACCCCCGACCTTGTCGGGGGTGTTTTTTTGTTTGGTTGGGTCTCGGAAGAAACAAGGACCACCATCGGCATAAGCCGGTGGCTATATATGGAAAGCAGGGAGAACCCAAGCCGAAGCAGCAGGGGGAACCACCGGCTAGCCAGTGGGAACTTTTGCTAGCCGGCGGCTAGCCATAACCAAGGGAACCACCGGTGGGTGTTTTGCGAAAACAGTGGCAACCGGTCAAGCCGGTTTTGCCACTGTTAAGGGTGCGTTTAGTTGGCCGGTTCACGGGTCCGGTTCACGGGTTCACGGGCACGGTTCACGACTTAATAAATTTTATAAGTTTTGTATTTTTACAAGATTATTTAATTACAAGTTTAATTAAATTAATTTGACATGTTACTTAATTAATTTAATTAAAACATGACTTAGGTTATTATTATTATTATTATTAATACATGGATTTTTAACCTAAGTATTTATTATTTAAATTAGACTATATAATTAATTAATTATTAATCATGCCTTATAATCAATTAATTTACATGACTTAGGTTATATTAATAATAAATATTAGTACATGTTTTAACCTCAGTATTTTTACCTTTATTTAATTAAATCATGTTATATTTAATTAAATACTTTAACCTATAGTTTGTTTAATTTACATGAAATTATTAATAAACTATACTATTTAATCACATGACTTAGAATATAAATCAGTAAACACTTAAGCTTATATTATTAGCTTAATAATCTAGCTTAATCTATTTATGGAAACTTTCTATTTTTAGAAACTTATTTATTTTGAGCAGTAAATCTATTTTTGGAAACTTTCTATTTTTGGAAACTTTCTATTTTTGGAAACTTTCTATTTTTGGAAACTTGCTATTTTAGGAAACCTGCTATTTTTAGAAAGTTACTTATTATTATACAACAAGCATAATAATACAAGTAATACTTAATCAGAGTAGACAGAATACATGATATACGTAGTATAAAGCTAAAATAAATAAAACATGACATGAACATATAAAACAAGCTAAGACATGATATAAAATCAGTTACGTACTCAGTAATCAGAATACTTATACACGTATATTATTTATGTAGCATTAGTGATATCGAAGTAGAACTCTCTTCCGTTCGTCTTCTTCGTTCATTGGACACAAGGTACGGATTCTCCGTCCTTTCAGTATGGACATTCTTCCTTATTAGGATTTCCCGTATGCAGCCAACTTTTTTCCCCAGTATATGTTTTATATGTTTTGATTGCTTATGTTTAATTAGATACCTAAAGCCATATACATGCATGACCAGTTTCACCTAGTTATGGAGGTACCATAACCATAACACTGGAGGCACCAGTGTTATGACTCCACCCCGACGGAGTGATAGCTCGTGGCGTCCCTTCAGCTTTTGGCCATATTATTATTAATATTAGGTGGGCGTATGGGTGCATCCTAGTTTACATGTTTTCAGCAGATTATTCAGGTGAATGTGGTGTGTGCCTTGCATCCTTCACAAGGAGCTGATTCCTCCTACCCAAACAGTATATTAAATTAGAGGCAGCCCCTCTAATTTGTATGACGAGGTCACCCCTCCAAGTATTCATGCACGTTGATATTTCATGACCTATATTGGCTAATGGTAAACATGATAAACAGTCTTTATAAGATAAACATAAGGCTTCTCAAACTATAAAACCAGTTTTACTAAGATATACCAGGTTATCCAAGACTTAGTCTTTTCTGCTGCTTTATGCTTATATGCTTATGTTATTCGTGCTATACTTGTATATCCGTGCACTGAGCGTTATGCTCAGCCTTTTTTCTTTTCATGTTCCCAAAACGGCAGGTACTCAGGGACGCTCGTAGACTTTAAGTGTACGTGCATATGGATTGGAAGCTTCCTAGCCTTCATTACTTTATGCATTTCTTTATACTTTGATACTCATTTCCATGGACATTGTTTAGTCCTTTTCATTTACATTACTTATGTTTGTGTGTGATGAGTTCTACTTTTGGGGTACCGATGTTTGTTTCCGGTATTTCCTTTATGGTCATATGATGTTTTATACATTTATCCTTGTATGCTTTGATGACACGCCATAATCACGCGTGACATTCCATTTATCAAAATGGGGTGTTACAATTATGGTATCAGAGCCAAGGCTTCGACCTATAGGCTCTCAAAACATGACCTGTAATTAGTGGGTAGTCATTATGGTCTTCTTGGAACTGACAGTCGGTTTTCATGCATTCATCATTTTCATGCATACATATATATGTCATTGTCGCAGGTTTATGACTAAGTAATGGTTGGTACAGGACTGGCCCTATTTAGTCGCATGTGTTTTATCCAAACTTTTAAATTTGGGACCGACCCATTGGCGTCCCCTCGCCATGTTTTTGTTTTGAGTGAACTGACCATAGGCGTTCACTCTCGCGCATACAAAAGTTTTCATAAAACTGCATCATGCAATCATGTTTAAATTTTCTTGCATAAAGTTTTTCTCATGATTTATTGGTATAAATTTTATTTTCATGTATATAGTTTATGTTTTGATCAGTTTAATCATATATTTTATGTTATACTGCTTGATGGTTCTCACACGCGAGCAGGAACAACTCAATGCAGCAATCCAATGTGCAATGCAAGCTATGCTTCCTCAGCTGAGGAACAAAATCAGGGCTGAGGTTCAGGCTGCCAACAATCAGCAGCAACACCCAGTACCTCCTCCTCCTCCAGCAACATTGGTCACATGGATGGAGAGATTCAATAAACTACGCCCTCGAGCTTTCGAGAGAATAGATAGCCCCAGTGAAGCTGAAAGCTGGTTGGCTCACATTGAGAAGATCTTCGATGCTATGGGTTGTGACCCTGTGTTCAGGTCGAGGTTGGCCTGCTACCGGTTCGAAGGTGATGTGCTATCTTGGTGGGCGGCACTGAAGCAGTCTGAGGGAGGTGATAATTGGGTGGCTGGTTTGACTTGGGCTCAGTTCAGGGATTTGGTGATGGGACAGTTCTTTCCCAAGGCTGAGCAAGACAAACTGAAGAGAGAGTACCATGGAATCCGACAGAGAGCTGGGGAGAATAGCAACGAGTTCATGCAACGCTTTCTTTGCTTGGTTGGTTTTCTTGGTGCAGCAGCAGGTACTCCCGAAGAGCAAGCACACCACTTTCGGTGGGCTCTTCGTACATCGGTCGCAAACAACCTAGTGTGTGCTACGTTCAACACGGTGGCACAAGTGGTCGATGCAGCACGTAAGCTGGAGATGCTGCAGGAAAGAGAAGAGTTCGGGGAAGCAGAGAGACCCGATAAGAGGTAAACATTCGTATTCAACGGTGACCAATCTGTATTCTTTCAGTATATGTCAATATTTCATCTCTTATAAACTGTATCTTCCAGGCAGAAGACTGGGGACCGGTCTCAGCCGGCTACTCAACAACAGCCTACTCAGCCCAAGGGAAACGGTCAGACTCACGACCGTTCTGCTACGGATAGGCGTGGCGGTATGATAATTACCGTAACAACGTTGGACACTCCAACAGCAGCAGGTCCTTTTACTTACTCATTTTCTTATGATTACATGCTATAAGTCTTAATTCTGACACATTAGAGAATCTTCTACCAGGAATCATGGTAACGGGAGGGACCAGAACTAGAGAGGTTCACAGCCTAACCGTCAAGCTATCACTGGTATTCCATCTTACGATTTATCCGCATCGTCCTCTATACCTTTTATCATGACTCATGAATATTGTTCTTATTAGGCTCACAGCCAGTCAGGACACCTGCTGGAGGATATACTCATCCTCTTTGCACTACCTGCCACCGTAGGCACCCAGGGTCATGTCGTCGCGACAGCGACGCATGCTACAAGTGTGGTCTTCCTGGCCATCGCATGAAGGACTGCCGCAAGGGCGAGATGGAGGGCACATCGGGACATGCTGATACCAAGCTGCCTCCTACTAGTGGACGCGTTTACACGACATCTAGCGATCAGGCCAACAAGTCTACAGGTACCATCACTGGAATCTTGTATATGTATGGTCAAGCTGCATGTGTTCTGTTTGATACGGGTGCTACTCACTCGGTCATTTCTACTGCTTATGCTAAGAATGTTAGGATACTCCCTATGCCACTAGAGAATATACTGAATATTTCCACGCCTTTACGAGACTCTGTACGCATAACCCATGTGTACAAGAGCCTTCCCCAATAGTTCGATGACAAGATTCGTCATGTTGACGCACTTCCGTTGGACATGAATGATTTTAACATGATTTTGGGCATGGATTGGCTATCCAAGCATCATGCTACCATAGACTGCCATTCGTACCGAGTCATCTTTGGTGATGTTAATGCACCAGAGTACATTCACAACGAGTTCGTACCCAGAAGGTCTGTACAAATCATTTCAACCCTGCAAGCACGTGCATTACTTTCACATGGTTGCGATGGTTATCTAGCTACCGTTCATGACATGGATGCTGAATCCCCATCAATTCAGAATCAACCGATAGTGTCAGAATTTCCAGATGTATTTCCAGAAGAACTTCTGGGCATACCACCTGCACGTGAAGTAGAATTTAACATCGAGCTCATCCCAGGAGCTGAGCCGATTTCCAACGCTCCTTATCGCATGGCTCCCATAGAGTTGAAGAAGATGAAGGATCAATTGCAAGAACTTCTAGAACGAAGCTTTATTCGACCGAGCGCATCTCCATGGGGCGTACCGGTCTTATTCTTTAAGAAGAAGGACGGCAGTATGCGTCGTTGTATTGACTATCGCGAGCTCAACAAGATTACCATCAGGAATAGGTATCCACTACCACGCATAGACGATCTGTTTGACCAACTCCAAGGGGCCAAACATTTCTCCAAGATTGATCTAAGGTCGGGCTATCATCAGCTACGGGTTAAGGAGCAGGACATCGCCAAGACTGCTTTCCGTACACGCTATGGCCACTACGAATTTGTATTCATGCCATTTGGCCTTACCAATGCTCCAGCAGTGTTCATGGATTTGATGAACAGAATCTTCCATGAATTTCTGGACAAGTTTGTCATTGTCTTCACTGACGACATCCTGATATTCTCTAAGTCCAAGGAGGAACACGAAGACCATCTTCGTACAGTACTACAGATTCTTCGCCAGAAGCAGCTGTATGCTAAATTCTCCAAGTGTGAGTTCTGGTTAGACAAGGTGGCATTCTTAGGTCACATTGTATCAGCAGAAGGAATCACGATGGATCCAGCAAAGGTTGAGGCTATTACCAAGTGGCCAAGACCGACATCAGTGACTGAAGTCCGCAGTTTCCTAGGCTTAGCTGGTTACTACCGTAGGTTCGTGGAGAACTTTTCCCGTTTAGCACTACCATTGATCAAACTGATGCGGAAAGGGGAGAAATTCGTCTGGACTGAAGAAACAGAGAAGAGCTTTGAAGACCTAAAGCAGAAGTTAGTATATGCACCGATTCTTACTCTCCCATCTGGTACAGGTGGATTTCAGATCTACAGTGATGCATCAGGAAAGGGGCTTGGTTGTGTTCTCATGCAACATGGGAAAGTGATCGCGTACGCTTCACGGCAGCTTAAGCCTTATGAGGAAAATTACCCTACGCATGACTTGGAACTTGCAGTAGTTGTGTTTGCTTTAAAGATATGGAGGCACTACTTGTATGGAGAATCATGCGACATCACGGACCACAAGAGCTTGAAGTATATCTTCATTCAACGTGAATTGGACATGAGACAGAGGAGATGGTTAGAACTATTAAAGGATTATGACATTAATCTGCAGTATCATCCCGGCAAGGCGAATGTAGTGGCAGATGCACTTAGCAGAAAGTCCAGAATGATAAACGGCATTAAAATTAAGGAGGAAATTATAAGAGACTTGGAGCGACTAGACATAGAGATCATGGTACGTGGACAACACGGTTACTGGTTTTGTAAAACCCGCATGCTTTTACCATGAATAGTGCCCTTAAGATCGTACGTCCTAGATTAAAACTTACCTTATTTAGTATTGATCACATTCATGTGCTAATAGTCAAGCAAGTGCATACGTGTATGACATGATAAATATCGATTACGTACGAACTCATGATAAACAGTTAATAAATATGTCACGTGAACGTAATTAAATCATGATCATCATTTTAAAACACGAACTAAAATAATTACGTAAATACATATAATATAATTACGAGCGTTAAGAATACGATAAACTACATGATAAAATAAACAGAAACACTTTAAACACGAACATGTTTAACCACGAACGAACCCGAAAAATCGGGACACGAGAAAAGGTACGGGTACCCATGTGGGGCCCCATACCCACGGCACACATAACCAAAATGGGCTTAGCCCATTGACTTTTACAAGAAAGGGGGGGTTATGGTAAATATGTTTTTCATTTTTACATTTCAAGCAAAATAACTTTTAACCTAAAAAAGTTTTCTCTCCTCCTCTTGGTCTCTCTTTGTGCCGCCACCCATAGGACCACCATAGGTGGTTGTTGATTGATTTTGATCTTGAAAATCATTGCTATAAACCGTGTTTGTTCATCCTCTTTCAAGCTACGTATTGGTATATCATTCTAAACCTTTCTTTTTAATTCTTTTAAATCTTTGATTATTTTCATGAACATGTTATTATTATTCTTATTAAAACATGATAATTAAAGATTGATCTAACATGTTTTGGGGTTAATTAAAATCAAAGGACGATATAAAAGGGTGTTTGTTTTGGCCGCCTAGCATAACCAACCCGAGGGGGGGTTCGGTTTGCTTTTAGCCGCCACCACCAAGACCATTGTTGGTCTTGGTTGGTTCATGTGGGACCCACGGCAGCAAGGGGGCACAAGTACCCCGAGTTTGGCTCGGGGTACGGTGTCGAGTTCATGCCCGATTCATGGTTCGTTGGTTAAATCATGATTTATGCTACATGTTAATTTTTATGAATTATGAACTTAGGATATAAATTAATTAATAACATGAGATATTAATTAAATCATGACTTAGGTTATTTTAATTATTAATTTAGCATGATATTAATTTAACCTAAGTATTTTATGTTATAAGTTATAATTAATTAATTATTTAAAACATGCCTATAATTAATTAATTTAGACATGACTTAGGTTATGTTATTAAATAATAATAACACACATTTTAACCTAAGTATTTTATTCCATTTTAATTAAAACATGTTATACTTTAATTAAAATGCTTAACCTATAGTTTAATTAAATACATGAAATAATAATTAAACTATACACTATATCATATGACTTAAGAAATAAGCTTATAAACATTTAGACTTATATGTTAGCTTATGTAACCAGCTTAATTCTAAATATAGAAACTTAATTAAATAAGGCAACTAATCTATTAATGGAAACCTTCTATATATGGAAATCTATCTATTTCAGGCAGCTAATCTAATCATGGAAACCTTCTATATATGGAAACTTATTTAATTAAGGCAGCTGATCTATTTTTGAAAACTTTCTATTTTTAGAAACTAATCTATTTTAAGCAGTAAATTCTAGTTTAGAAAACTTTCTATTTTTGGAAACTTTCTATTTTTGGAAACTTTCTATTTTTGGAAACTTTCTATTTTTGGTAACTTTCTATTTTTGGAAACTTTCTATTTTTGGAAACTTTCTATTTTTGGAAACTTTCTATTTTTGGAAACCTGCTATTTTTGGAAAGTTACTTATTATTACACAGTAAGTATAATAATACATGAAATACCAGTAATACTTAATTAGATTAATCAGAATACAAGATAAACACAGTTTAAGGCTTTAAACAGTAAACCATGACCTAAAACATACCAAGTAAGCTAAGATGAGACATAAAACCCAGTACGTAATCAGTGATTCGATACTTATACACGTGTGTATTCATGTAGGGTTAGTGATCCAGAAGTAGGAGTCTTTCTTCCGTTCATTCACTGGACTTGAGGTACGGATTCCCGTCCTTTCAGTATGGACATTCTTTCCTTATTAGGATTTCCCCGTATGCAGCCAACTGTTTTCCCCAGTAATTGTTTTATTGTTTTGAACTGCTTATGTTTAATTAGCATAATCTATAGCCATATACAAGCATGACCAGTTTCACCTAGTTATGGAGGTACCATAACCATAACATTGGAGGCACCAATGTTATGACTTCCCCACGGCGGAGTGATTGCTCGTGGCGTCCCTTTCAGTTTTGGCCATATTATTATATCATGTGGGGCGTATGGGTGCATCCTAGTTACATGTTTTATTCAGTATATCATGGTGAATGTGGTGTGTGCCTTGCATCCTTCACAAGGAGTTGATCCCTCCTACCCAAACCAGTATATTAATTAGAGGCATCCCCTCTAATCAGCATGATGAGGTCACCCCTCCAATTATTCATGCACGTGACCTTTTCATGACCTATATGGGCTATGGTATATTTATGTTAAAACAGTTTTCATAAGAGAAACATAAGGCTTTTCAAACTATAAAACCAGTTTTCTTAATACTTAACCAGTTTACTCAGAACTTAGTCTTCCGCTGTTATATGTTACATGCTTATCCTATTTCATGCTATATTGTACATCCGTGCACTGAGCGTCTTGCTCAGCCGTTTTACTTTTCATGTTCCCAAAACGGCAGGTACTCAGGGACGCTCGTAGATCTCAAACGTACGTGCATATGGACTGGAAGCTTTACTGTCTTTCTTTACTTTATGCATTTCCTTTACTTTAATACAGTTGCTATGGACATTGTTTCGTCCTTTCCTTTTACAGTATTTATGTTTGTGTGTGATGAGCTCTACTTTGGGGTTACCGATGTTTGATTCCGGTATTTCCCTTTTATGGTCAAATAATGCTTAGACATTTATCCTTGTATGCTTTGATGACACGCCATGATTATGCGTAAGATTCTATTTCCAAAATGGGGTGTTACAATTATGGTATCAGAGACAAGGCTTCGACCTGTAGGCTCTGAAATATGACCTGTGATTAGTGGGTAGTCACTACGGTCTTCCTAGAACTGACAGTTGTTTTCATGCATTCACCATTTTAAGCATACATATACATGTCATTGTTACAGGGTTTTGACTAAGTAATGGTTGGTACAGGACTGGCCCTATTTAGTCGCATGTGTTTTATCGAAACTTTTAGATTTGGGACCGACCCATAGGCGTCCCCTCGATATGTCTTTTATTTTGAGCGAACTGACCAGAGGCGTTCACTCTCGAGCATCAAAAGTTTTCATAAAACTGCATCATGCATTCATACAAAGATTTTCTTGCATAAAATTTTTCTCGTGAAATTTTTGGTATAAAATTTTTTTCATGTATATATATAATATATATTTTTTGTTTTGAACTGTTAATCATATGTTTTATGTTATACTGTCAGATGGTTCTCACACGCGAGCAAGAGCAGCTCAATGCTGCAATTCAGGCTGCCATGCAAGCCTTGCTTCCTCAACTGAGGAATGACATCCGTGCTGAAGTCCAAGCTGCCAACAATCAGCAGCAGCAGAATCAGGCACCTCCTCCTCCTCCTCCCCCAGTGACACTAGCAGTGTGGTTGGAAAGATTCAACAAGCTCCGTCCTAGAGCTTTTGAAAAGACTGATAGCCCCAGCGATGCTGAAAGCTGGTTGACTCATATCGAGAAGATTTTCAATGCTATGGGATGTGACCCCGTATTCAAGGCGAGATTGGCATGCTACCGGTTTGAAGGCGATGTACTCAACTGGTGGCTAGCCTTGACGCAGTCGGAAGGAGGTGATGATTGGGTCGCTGGTTTGACATGGGCCCAATTCAAGGAGAGAGTGATGGAGCAGTTCTTTCCCAAGGCAGAGCAGGACAAGCTCAAGCGAGAGTACCATGGGATACGTCAGAGAACGGGCGAGAATAGCAACGAATTCATGCAGCGCTTTCTTCGCTTAGCTGGTTTTCTGGGAGCAGCAGCTGGTACTCCTGAGGAGCAGGCACACCACTTTAGGTGGGCACTTCGCACCTCGGTCGCGAACAATCTGGTATGTGCTACGTTCAATACAGTAGCACAAGTGGCCGACGCAGCAAGGAAGCTAGAGATGTTGCAGGAACGAGATGAGTTCGGGGAAGCTGAAAGACCCGACAAGAGGTAAACATTTCGTATTCAAACAGTAACCAAACCGCATCCTATCTTGATATGTTCTATAATCATCTCTTAAACTGTATCGTCCAGGCAGAAAACTGGGGACCGGTCTCAGCCGGCTACTCAGCAGCAGCCTCATCAGCCCAAAGGAAACGGTCACACTAACGACCGTTCTGTTGTGGAAAGGCGTAGCGGTAATGATAATTACCGTAACAACGCTGGACACTCCAACAACAGCAGGTCCTACTATTTACGCATCTTCTTATGATTTCATGTTATATCTCTCATGCTGACAGTATATTAATCTCTACCAGGAACCACGGTAACGGGAAGGACCAGAACCCCAGGGGTTCGCAGCCTAACCGTTCAGCTAACACTGGTGAACATCTTATGATGCATATGTCTTATACTCGTGCATATACTTTATTTTAACACATTTTGTCATCAGCAGGCCCTCAGCAAGCAAGGACTCCTGCTGGAGGATTCACTCATCCTCTTTGCAGTACTTGCCATCGCAGACACCCTGGCCCATGTCGTCGCGATTCCGACGCGTGCTACAAGTGCGGCCTCCCTGGCCATCGTATGAGAGATTGCCGTAAGGGTGAAATGGAGGGTACTTCGGTTCATGCTGATACTAAGCCGCCTCCTACCACTGGGCGTGTCTACACGACATCTCGTGATCAGGCAAACAAATCTACTGGTACCATTACTGGAATTTTGTATTTGTACGGCCAAGCTGCATGTGTTCTTTTCGACACGGGTGCCACTCATTCATTATTTCCACTACATATGCTAAGAACATCAGGACACTTCCCTTGCCATTAGAAAATAGGCTTTACCATTTCCACGCCTTTGAGGGACTCTGTATTAATAACTCATGTATACAAGAGTCTTCCTCTAGAGTTTGACGATAAAGTTCGTGCAGTAGATGCACTTCCCCTAGACATGATTGAATTCGATATGATTCTCGGCATGGACTGGCTATCCAAGCACCATGCTACCATAGACTGCCACTCATATCGGGTGATCTTCGGCGACATTAATGCACCAGAGTACATTCATAACGGGTTCATACCCGGACGGTCTGTACAAGTCATATCTACCTTGCAAGCACGTGCATTACTGTCACATGGCTGTGAGGGATATCTAGCTACGGTTCATGACATGGATGCTGAATCCCCATCGATTCAGGATCAACCAGTAGTTTCGGAATTTCAAGACGTCTTCCCAGCTGAACTTCCAGGCATACCACCTGCACGAGAAGTGGAGTTCAACATCGACCTTGTTCCAGGAGCTGAGCCAATCTCTAAGGCTCCGTATCGTATGGCTCCCATAGAGCTAAAAGAACTGAAGGACCAACTGTAGGAACTTCTTGAGCGAGGGTTCATTAGACCAAGCGCATCTCCATGGGGCGCACCGGTCTTGTTCGTTAAGAAGAAGGACGGCAGCATGCGACTTTGCATTGACTACCGTGAACTTAATAAGATTACCATCCGCAATAGATATCCACTGCCACGTATAGATGATCTGTTTGACCAACTTCAAGGAGCCCAACACTTCTAAAAGATCGATCTAAGGTCAGGCTACCATCAGCTAAGGGTTAAAGAGCAGGATATTGCTAAGACTGCTTTTCGTACCCGCTATGGCCATTATGAGTTTGTAGTCATGCCATTCGGCCTGACTAATGCTCCAGCAGTATTCATGGATTTGATGAACAGAATCTTCCATGAATTACTTGATAAGTTTGTAATCGTATTCATCGATGACATCCTGATTTTCTCAAAGTCCACGGAGGAACACGAAGACCATCTCCGTACGGTACTACAGATTCCTCGTCAGAAGCAGCTGTATGCGAAATTCTCCAAGTGTGAGTTCTGGTTAAACAAAGTGGCATTCTTAGGTCACATTGTATCAGCAGAAGGGATCACTATGGACCCAGCGAAGGTTGAGGCTATCACTAAATGGCCAAGACCAACGTCAGCGACTGAAGTCCGCAGTTTCTTAGGCTTAGCTGGATATTATCGCAGATTCGTGGAGAACTTTTCCCGCTTGGCACTACCTCTCACCAAACTGATGCGAAAAAGAGAGAAATTCGTCTGGACGGAAGAACGAGAGAAGAGCTTCGAAGACCTAAAGCAGAAGTTAGTATCTGCACCTATTCTTACTCTCCCATCTGGTACAGGTGGATTTCAGATCTATAGCGATGCATCGGGGAAGGGACTGGGTTGTGTTCTCATGCAACATGGGAAAGTGATCGCGTATGCTTCACGACAGCTTAAGCCCTATGAAGAAAACTATCCTACGCATGACCTGGAACTTGCTGCAGTGGTGTTCGCATTGAAAATATGGAGGCATTACCTATACGGAGAATCATGCGACATTTTCACGGATCACAAGAGCTTGAAGTATATCTTCACACAGCGAGAATTGAACATGAGACAAAGGAGATGGTTGGAACTGTTGAAGGATTATGATATTAACCTACAGTATCATCCCGGGAAAGCTAACGTAGTAGCAGATGCACTAAGCAGAAAGTCCGGAATGATCAACGGCATTGGAATCAAGGAACAAAACATAAGAGACTTGGAGCGGCTAGACATCAAAATCATGGTACGTGGGCAGCACGGATACTGGGCGAATCTTAGAGTAGAACCCGAGTTACTGTCTAGGATCAAGGAAGAGCATAAGGATGATGGAGAAATTTGGGCGATAATTCAGAATTTGGAGAAGCAGACAGAATTCAGAATGGACGCAGACGGTATCGTTTGGCAGGGCACGAGACTTTGTGTTCCTGACAATCAAGAACTCCGGGAAGCATTGTTAGCTGAAGCTCACAGCTCCCCATTTTCTATACATCCTGGGTCGACAAAAATGTACCATGACATCAGACAGCACTTTTGGTGGAGTGGTATGAAACAGGATGTAGCCACTTATGTTTCCAAATGTCTTACCTGCCAGCAGGTTAAGATTGAGCATCAGCGATCGGGCGGTCTCCTTCAACCGTTGGATATTCCAGAGTGGAAGTGGGACAAAATCACCATGGATTTTGTTACCAGTCTTCCGCCTACCAAGAAGAAGCACGATGCTATTTGGGTCATTGTTGATCGACTCACCAAATCAGCTCATTTCTTACCGATACGCAAGGAAGATCCGGTAAGTAAACTCGCAGATACTTACAGAAGGGAGATCATGAGACTCCACGGTACTCCCTCCAGCATCGTCTCAGACAGAGATCCTCGTTTCATGTCGCGATTCTGGAAAGGTCTGCAAAAAGCTTGGGGTACACAACTTAAGCTGAGTACGGCCTTTCATCCTCAAACGGACGGACAGTCGGAGCGAACAATTCAGACGTTGGAAGATATGTTAAGGTCGTGTGCGTTGGAATGGACAGGTGATTGGGACGATTACATCTGTTTGGTCGAGTTTGCATACAACAACAGTTGGCACGCAAGTATCAAATGTGCTCCTTTTGAAATGTTGTATGGCAGGAAGTGTCGCGCTCCAATCTGCTGGGATCAAGTGGGAGAGCGATCACTCGAAGGACCAGAGATTATAGAAATGACCAATGGGAAGATCGAGGTAGCTAAACAGAAGCTGCAGGAAGCACGGTCACGTCAGAAGAGTTACGCCGATAAGCATCGTAGGGACATACATTTTAATGTGGGAGATCACGTCTTCCTCAAGGTTTCGCCGGCACGTGGTGTTAAACGCTTCGGGATCAAAGGGAAACTCAGTCCTCGTTTCATCGGACCATTTGATATCATTGAACGAATCGGTGAAGTATCTTACCGATTGGCGTTACCTCCTCAGCTTTCACACGTGCATAACGTGTTCCATGTGTCCTTACTCAGAGGGTACAAGTATCATCCCCTTCACATGGTTCAGTATCCACTGGAACAGATACGTGAAGATCTCACTTTTATAGAGGAACCCGAACGAGTTCTTGACAGGCAAGAACGAGTCATGAGAAGGAAGACGATTCCATTCGTCAAAATTCTTTGGAGGGACCATACCGAGCGGGAAGCCACTTGGGAAACAGAGGAGTCTATCCGGGCTTCTTACCCTCACTTCATATTTTGAGTTCGGGTATGTTACTTCTTTCCAGTTGCTTTATCTATAATTCGGGGACGAATTATTCTTTTTAGGGGGGAAGAATTGTAAAACCCGCATGCTTTTACCATGAATAGTGCCCTTAAGATCGTACGTCCTAGATTAAAACTTACCTTATTTAGTATTGATCACATTCATGTGCTAATAGTCAAGCAAGTGCATACGTGTATGACATGATAAGTATCGATTACGTACGAACTCATGATAAACAGTTAATAAATATGTCACGTGAACGTAATTAAATCATGATCATCATTTTAAAACACGAACTAAAATAATTACGTAAATACATATAATATAATTACGAGCGTTAAGAATACGATAAACTACATGATAAAATAAACAGAAACACTTTAAACACGAACACGTTTAACCACGAACGAACACGAAACATCGGGACACGAGAAAAGGTACGGGTACCCCATGTGGGGCCCCATACCCACGGCACACATAACCAAAATGGGCTTAGCCCATTGACTTTTACAAGAAAGGGGGGGTTATGGTAAATATGTTTTTCATTTTTACATTTCAAGCAAAATAACTTTTAACCTAAAAAAGTTTTCTCTCCTCCTCTTGGTCTCTCTTTGTGCCGCCACCCATAGGACCACCATAGGTGGTTGTTGATTGATTTTGATCTTGAAAATCATTGCTATAAACCGTGTTTGTTCATCCTCTTTCAAGCTACGTATTGGTATATCATTCTAAACCTTTCTTTTTAATTCTTTTAAATCTTTGATTATTTTCATGAACATGTTATTATTATTCTTATTAAAACATGATAATTAAAGATTGATCTAACATGTTTTGGGGTTAATTAAAATCAAAGGACGATATAAAAGGGTGTTTGTTTTGGCCGCCTAGCATAACCAACCCGAGGGGGGGTTCGGTTTGCTTTTAGCCGCCACCACCAAGACCATTGTTGGTCTTGGTTGGTTCATGTGGGACCCACGGCAGCAAGGGGGCACAAGTACCCCGAGTTTGGCTCGGGGTACGGTGTCGAGTTCATGCCCGATTCATGGTTCGTTGGTTAAATCATGATTTATGCTACATGTTAATTTTTATGAATTATGAACTTAGGATATAAATTAATTAATAACATGAGATATTAATTAAATCATGACTTAGGTTATTTTAATTATTAATTTAGCATGATATTAATTTAACCTAAGTATTTTATGTTATAAGTTATAATTAATTAATTATTTAAAACATGCCTATAATTAATTAATTTAGACATGACTTAGGTTATGTTATTAAATAATAATAACACACATTTTAACCTAAGTATTTTATTCCATTTTAATTAAAACATGTTATACTTTAATTAAAATGCTTAACCTATAGTTTAATTAAATACATGAAATAATAATTAAACTATACACTATATCATATGACTTAAGAAATAAGCTTATAAACACTTAGACTTATATGTTAGCTTATGTAACCAGCTTAATTCTAAATATAGAAACTTAATTAAATAAGGCAACTAATCTATTAATGGAAACCTTCTATATATGGAAATCTATCTATTTCAGGCAGCTAATCTAATCATGGAAACCTTATATATATGGAAACTTATTTAATTAAGGCAGCTGATCTATTTTTGGAAACTTTCTATTTTTAGAAACTAATCTATTTTAAGCAGTAAATTCTATTTTAGGAAACTTTCTATTTTTGGAAACTTTCTATTTTTGGAAACTTTCTATTTTTAGAAACTTTCTATTTTTGGAAACTTTCTATTTTTGGAAACCTGCTATTTTTGGAAAGTTACTTATTATTACACAGTAAGTATAATAATACATGAAATACCAGTAATACTTAATCAGATTAATCAGAATACAAGATAAACACAGTTTAAGGCTTTAAACAGTAAACCATGACCTAAAACATACCAAGTAAGCTAAGATGAGACATAAAACCCAGTACGTAATCAGTGATTCGATACTTATACACGTGTGTATTCATGTAGCGTTAGTGATCCAGAAGTAGGAGTCTTTCTTCCGTTCATTCACTGGACTTGAGGTACGGATTCCCGTCCTTTCAGTATGGACATTCTTTCCTTATTAGGATTTCCCCGTATGCAGCCAACTATTTTTCCCAGTAATTGTTTTATTGTTTTGAACTGCTTATGTTTAATTAGCATAATCTATAGCCATATACAAGCATGACCAGTTTCACCTAGTTATGGAGGTACCATAACCATAACATTGGAGGCACCAATGTTATGACTTCCCCACGGCGGAGTGATTGCTCGTGGCGTCCCTTTCAGTTTTGGCCATATTATTATATCATGTGGGGCGTATGGGTGCATCCTAGTTACATGTTTTATTCAGTATATCATGGTGAATGTGGTGTGTGCCTTGCATCCTTCACAAGGAGTTGATCCCTCCTACCCAAACCAGTATATTAATTAGAGGCATCCCCTCTAATCAGCATGATGAGGTCACCCCTCCAAGTATTCATGCACGTGACCTTTTCATGACCTATATGGGCTATGGTATATTTATGTTAAAACAGTTTTCATAAGAGAAACATAAGGCTTTTCAAACTATAAAACCAGTTTTCTTAATACTTAACCAGTTTACTCAGAACTTAGTCTTCCGCTGTTATATGTTACATGCTTATCCTATTTCATGCTATATTGTACATCCGTGCACTGAGCGTCTTGCTCAGCCGTTTTCCTTTTCATGTTCCCAAAACGGCAGGTACTCAGGGACGCTCGTAGATCTCAAACGTACGTGCATATGGACTGGAAGCTTTACTGTCTTTCTTTACTTTATGCATTTCCTTTACTTTAATACAGTTGCTATGGACATTGTTTCGTCCTTTCCTTTTACAGTATTTATGTTTGTGTGTGATGAGCTCTACTTTGGGGTTACTGATGTTTGATTCCGGTATTTCCCTTTTATGGTCAAATAATGCTTAGACATTTATCCTTGTATGCTTTGATGACACGCCATGATTATGCGTAAGATTCCATTTCCAAAATGGGGTGTTACAGGTTTAATCTTAGAGTGGAACCCGAGTTACTCTCTAGGATCAAGGAAGCTCAGAAGGATGATGGTGAAATCTGGGCGATAATTCAGAATTTGGAGAAGCAGACATAATTCCGAGTAGACACAGATGGTATCTTATGGAAGGGCACGAGACTTTGTGTTCTTGATGATCAAGAACTCCGGGAAGCATTGTTAGCTGAGGCTCATAGCTCCCCATTGGTTCGACCAAGATGTACCATGACATCAAGCAGTACTTTTGGTGGAGTGGTATGAAACAGGATGTTGCGACTTACGTCTCCAAATGTCTTACCTGTCAGCAGGTTAAGATCGAGCATCAGCGATCTAGCGGTCTCCTTCAACCGTTAGATATCCCAGAATGGAAGTGGGACAAGATCACCATGGATTTTGTTTCCGGTCTTCCGCAGACAAAGAGGAAGCACGATGCGATTTGGGTTATCGTTGATCGACTTACCAAATCAGCTCATTTCTTACCGATCCGCAAGGAAGATTCGGTCAGTAAACTCGCTGATACTTATAGGAGGGAGATCATGAGACTTCATGGTGCTCCATCCAGCATCGTCTCAGACAGAGATCCTCGGTTCACTTCGCGATTTTGGAGAAGTCTGTAGAAAGCTTGGGGTACAAAACTTAAGCTTAGCACGGCTTTTCATCCTCAAATAGACGGACAGTCAGAGCGAACGATTCAGACGTTAGAAAACATGTTGAGGTCATGTGCGTTGGAATGGACGGGTGATTGGGACGATTATATATGCTTAGTGGAGTTTGCATACAACAACAGTTGGCACGCAAGTATCAAGTGTGCTCCTTTCGAGATGTTGTATGGCAGGAAGTGTCGCGCCCCAATCTGCTGGGATCAGGTTGGTGAGCGAACACTTGAAGGACCAAAAATGATTGAGTTGGCCAACGAGAAGGTCGCAGTAGCTAAGTAGAAACTACAAGAAGCACGGTCACGTCAGAAGAGTTATACAGACAAGCATCGTAGGGACTTACATTTTAACGTAGGAGATCACGTTTTCCTTAAGGTTTCGCCGGCACGTGGTTTTAGACGTTTTGGAATCAAATGGAAGCTCAGTCCTCGATTCATCGGACCGTTTGATGTCATTGAATGAGTCGGTGAAGTATCTTACCGTTTAGCGTTACCTCCGCAGCTTTCTCATGTTCACGATGTTTTCCATGTGTCCTTACTCAGAGGGTACAAGTATCATCCCCTTCACATGGTTCAGTATCCACTGGAACAGATTCGTGAAGATCTCACTTTCATAGAAGAACCCGAACGAGTTCTTGACAGACAAGAACGAGTCATGAGAAGGAAGACAAATCCATTTGTCAAAATCCTTTGTAGGGATCATACCGAGCGGGAAGCCACTTGGGAAACAGAGGAGTCTATCCGGGCTTCTTACCCTCATTTCATATTTTGAATTCGGGTATGTTCTTCTTTTCTAGTTTACGTTATCTATAACTCGGGGACTAATTATTCTTTTTAAGGGGAAGAGTTGTAAAACCCGCATGCTTTTAGCATGAATAGTACCCTTATGATCGTACGTACATGATTAGAACTTTCCTTTTATAGCACGTTTACGTTTCACGATCAAGATTTACAAGTATTACGTACGTGTGATAACACGATAAGTATTTAATACGTATTAAGACATGATAATTATTTCAATAATAATTATAATCACGGACATACGAACATGAAATCATGAACGTAAATAATCACGAGCTTAATATTATGTATTTACGTATATTTATTACGATTATGAATAAATATATATATTACGACACGAACGATAACTAAATCAATCACGTAAAACACGAAACGAGAACACGTATAATATTAGACACGAGAAAACATTCGGGTTACCCTTGTGGGCCCCATCTACCCGCGGACAAGACAAGGAAAAAGGGCCAAGCCCACTTTTAATTTTTACTAAAACAAGAAAAGGGAAAAGATATTTTGATAATTACAGGAAATTAGAAAATAAACAAAACCCTAATCTCTCTTTTGTCTCCTCTTGGCCACCGGGTAGAACACACACAAGGGGGTGTGTTTGTGATTTTTGGTGATTGATTTCTTGCAAGATTGTTAGTGTTTTCATTCTCCATTGTCTCACTTAATCGGTAAATCCCTAAACCCTTTTTCTTTTTATTTTCTTAATTAATTGAACACATGAAATCATGAGAGACTTTAAAAACAAGAAATCATTATGTAAATTAATCATGGGGGTAAAATAATCATGGTTTTAGGGGTGTTTGTTTTGGCCGACGCAAGGAACCGAGACCAAAAGGTCTCGACTTGCTTTGTTACGCATCAACCGAGACCCCATCGTCTCGGTGTGGTGTTGTTGTGTCTCGGCCGTAAGAACAAGGGAACCCCCCGACCTTGTCGGGGGGTGTTTTGGTGTTTGGTTGGGTCTCGGCAGAAACAAGGACCACCACCGGCATAAGCCGGTGGCTATATATGAAAAGCAGGGGGAACCCAAGCCGCGGCAGCAGGGGGAACCACCGGCTAGCAGGTGGGAACTTTTGCTAGCCGGCGGCTAGGCATGACCAAGGGAACCACCAGCTTCAGCCGGTGGCTGTTTTGCGAAAAGAGTGGCAACCGATCAAGCCGGTTTTGCCACTGTTAAGGGTCTTTTTGGTTGGCCGGTTCACGGGTCCGGTTCACGGGTTCACGGGCACGGTTCACGACTTAATAAATTTTACAAGTTTAGTATTTTTACAAGATTATTTATTTACAAGTTTAATTAAATTAATTTGACATGTTACTTAATTAATTTAATTACAACATGACTTAGGTTATTATTATTATTAATAATACATGGATTTTTAACCTAAGTATTTATTATTTAAATTAGACTATATAATTAATTAATTATTAATCATGCCTTATAATTAATTAATTTACAGGACTTAGGTTATATTAATAATAAATATTAATACATGTTTTAACCTAAGTATTTTTACCTTTATTTAATTAAATCATGTTATATTTAATTAAATACTTTAACCTATAGTTTATTTAATTTACATGAAATTATTAATAAACTATACTATTTAATCACATGACTTAGAATATAAATCAGTAAACACTTAAGCTTATATTATTAGCTTAATAATCTAGCTTAATCTATTTATGGAAACTTTCTATTTTTAGAAACTTATCTATTTTGAGCAGTAAATCTATTTTTGGAAACTTTCTATTTTTGGAAACTTTTTATTTTTGGAAACTTTCTATTTTTGGAAACTTTCTATTTTTGGAAACTTGCTATTTTAGGAAACCTGCTATTTTTAGAAAGTTACTTATTATTATACAACAAGCATAATAATACAAGAAATACAAGTAATACTTAATCAGAGTAGACATAATACATGATATACGCAGTATAAAGCTAAAATCAGTAAAACATGACATGAACATATAAAACAAGCTAAGACATGATATAAAATCAGTTACGTACTCAGTAATCAGAATACTTATACACGTATATTATTTATGTAGCATTAGTGATATCGAAGTAGGACTCTCTTCCGTTCGTCTTCTTCGTTCACTGGACACAAGGTACGGATTCTCCGTCCTTTCAGTATGGATATTCTTCCTTATTAGGATTTCCCGTATGCAGCCCACTGTTTTCCCTAGTATATGTTTTATATGTTTTGATTGCTTATGTTTAGTTAGATACCTAAATCCATATACACGCATGACCAGTTTCACCTAGTTATGGAGGTACCATAACCATAACACTGGAGGCACCAGTGTTATGACTCCACCACGACGGAGTGATAGCTCGTGGCGTCCCTTCAGCTTTTGGCCATATTATTATTATCAGGTGGGGCGTACGGGTTCATCCTAGTTTACATGTTTTCAGCAGATTATTCAGGTGAATGTGGTGTGTGCCTTGCATCCTTCACAAGAAGCTGATCCCTCCTACCCAAACAGTATATTAAATTAGAGACAGCCCCTCTAATTTGCATGACGAGGTCACCCCTCCAAGTATTCATGCACGTTGATATTTCATGACCTATATTGGCTAATGGTAAATATGATAAACAATTTTTATAAGATAAACATAAGGCTTTTCAAACTATAAAACGAGTTTTACTAAGATATACCAGGTTATCCAGGACTTAGTCCTTTCCGCTGCTTTATGCTTATATGCTTATGTTATTCGTGCTATACTTGTATATCCGTGCACTGAGCGTTATGCTTAGCCGTTTTTCCTTTCATGTTCCCAAAACGGCAGGTACTCAGGGACGCTCGTAGACTTTAAGCGTACGTGCATATGGATTGGAAGCTTCCTAGCCTTCATTACTTTATGCATTTCTTTATACTTTGATACTCATTTCCATGGACATTGTTTAGTCCTTTTCATTTACAGTACTTATGTTTGTGTGTGATGAGTTCTACTTTTGGGGTACCGATGTTTGTTTCCGGTATTTCCTTTATGGTCATGTGATGTTTTATACATTTATCCTTGTATGCTTTGATGACACGCCATAATCACGCGTGACATTCCATTTATCAAAATGGGGTGTTACAACAATAATGACGCGAATGCTGATAATGACATATTTGATAATATGAACATTAAGTTAGAACAATGTGTCGCTCAATTACTTCTACAAAATGAGCAATTAAAGGATCGGATTCAGGAAAACGTTTTTGCACTGACAGCGGTGAAAAATGAATTAAGGAAGCTAAAAGGAAATAGTGTGGATACTAAGTTAGCAAAACAGTCTGTCTTGGGGAAACTTCCTTCTCAACCATTCAGAAATCGCTCCATTGCTAGACAACCGAATGCGTTTAAATCTTAACGACCCAAAACATCAAACCCGAGGTTTGCATCCCAAGTTGACGTGAGAAGCAATTTGCCAAAACCAGTCACTCCACAATCTAGACCCTCCTTAAGAAAATCTGCATCTACAAAACCCGATCACATGAGTGCTTCAAGCAACTCTAGACATAGCTCCAAGAACATGCCTAGGCGTAGTTCAAATGACACGGGTCATAAAATCTATCTAGATGATGCTAAGAAAAATACACAAGCAAGAGATAGGACAAAACCAAAACCTAGGAGCGTTGATCACACATCTAAGAATTCTAGACCCTTCTCGGATGTGCACCAATCCACCAAACCTAGGAACACTAGATCCTTCTCGGATGTGCACAAATCCACCAAACCTAGGAACACTAGATCCTTCTCAGATGCTAAGCACTTTGTTTGCACTAAATGTAACAAATGTGTGTTTAATGCCATTCATGATGATTGTATCACTGAAGTCCTGAACAAGGTGAACCAAAAAGCTAGAGCACCTCAAAGACGGAACCCTAAAGGAAATAGGTTTTATCCAACTAAGTCTTCCGCTGGGCATGAGAAAACTATAACTCCTAGACCCTTTCTTGGGTGGATACCAACGGGTAGAACCTTCAAAACAATAGGCCTTAGGTGGGTTCCTACTAGAAAGATATTTTCCTCTAGCGCGACAACGGTTCACAGTGAACCCCCACATGGTTCTCGTAATGATATCATTAACCCAAATGCAAGCATACAAACTACTGATGCAAGTGCAGGTATCGATGTCACGGTTCAACGGGAACACAAAGGTCCAATATTTGTAACCCGTTCAACAAAAGACACTCTCAGAGTTTGGTTGTTGAAGAAGCAGATATCAGAGAAACAAGTGTCTCAGGGGTTTCACAATTAAGCGTCTATAATGGCTTATAGTCAAATTACAGACTGTAACCCGAGATCACAAGACAGGAAAGTTCATCCTGATGATGACTTATCCTCCGAACGAGAAATTAAATTTTCTCGGACACGAGCTTACATTCAAACTATTCCAAAGTTTGAAGCTGATGTAAAGACTTATAGTCACATGTCAGACTGTAACTCGTACTTCAAAAACAAGAAAGTTCATCACAAGTATGACTTATCCTTAAAACGAGAAATTCGATTTTCTCGAATACGAGCTTACAATAAAACCATTCGAAAGTTTTAAGCTCGTGTAGATGACTTCTAAGCGCATCACAGCTTAGGACTCGGACCTCAAATAAGGAAAGTTTATCGCGGACGATAATTTATCCTTCTCAACGAGAAATTAATATTTCTCGGTCATGAGTTTCTCATAAAAACATTCCAAGTTTTTAAGTTCATGAAAAACGACTTTTAAGTAAATGTCAGCTTAGAACTCGAACTTTACATTAAGGAAAGTTTATCACGGATGATAACTTATCCTTCACAACGGGAAACTCATTTTTCTCGGTCATGAGCTAGTCACAAAACAATCAAAGTTTTGAGCTAATGAAAAACGGACCCGAAAGGGAAGTGTACGTTTCAGTGCGCTTTCTCTATGCAATAGAAGAGAAGTCTTCTATCATGATCATTTTCAAACCGTTGAACATAATTTTTCAACAATTTGTCAAAAGGTTTTTCTAAATCTTTAAAAATTATGTGTTCAACACTCCTGTAAGAACCTGTATTTTCCTAGCATTATTTTATTCTTTTTATTCGTGCTTTTTGAATTTTCCAATGTATTACATTTTCTTGTAATGTTATATGTAAATCCTGAGATTCTTAAATTTTAATAAATTATACTTTTTAAGTATTTTTCTGTTCATTGACAATATTTTATCTGGAATTATAAAATTCTTATTTTATTTTTCCATATTTAATTTAAATCAAAGTTTTTGATTTAAAATCACCCGCGTGCATTTTACAACGAGTTTATTCAAAATCAACGTACAACGAGAATTCCTAGTGATCGTGATACCGACGGATGCCCAAAACTTTACATTTTATTATCGATTGTTTCGATAATTAATATTTTCGACGATTTCGTTTTAGTTACGTATTAAGTCGTGTCGGGAAATCATATAATCATTTTTATGATGCATTGTAACTTTTGAAAAGTATTTTTACGAAACCCGAGCCCCGTAAATATTTTCAATATTTACCAACAACCATTTTCTACCCTTTAAACTATTAATTGTTTTTAAGTCCACAAGTTTAAAAACTTGGCCACTTTAACCCTCCACTACCTAACATATATAAAGCATTTTTTTCCTACAAACACACACAACACACCATTTTTATAAAAAAAATCACCAAATCCTCCCCACCCCTCTCACCCTAGCCGTGGGTTTTCACCACAAAACACCCAAAAACATGGATTTTGATCTTGTTTTAAATAAAACTAATTCAAGACCCATGTTAGAAATCATCTTATGATTCTTTCGATACCAAAATCTTCCACATGCATCAAGGTTTTTATAACTTTGTGATTTATGGTTGGATTATGTTTAAATTATCTTGCATGTATTGTTTTTGGTAAGTTTATCTTGTTTTGATCATAAAAAGTCTTATTTTTAATCTTTGATTTTTGTTAGATTTTTTCATACAAGTGTTTTTAGGAGTGTTTGGTTAATGGGTATGATGGTATAGTGATCCTAGAGGTATGGGAATAAGTGGTTTTGCTTGAAAAATTGATTTGTCATGTTTTCTAAAAGTATAATTTGGGACAGCAGGTCTTAAACAGATTTTTCGTGGGTTTAAGTTCTGAGAAAGGCTAAGATCATTTGATATTGTTGTAGAATTTTTCAAGACGCTCGTTCTGGTATAAGATAGAGCTTCTAAGTCATTACGAGTCAAAAGTTATGCTAGTTTTAGTATTCGTGTACCGGGAGACGCAAGTCGGCACAATCCGAAATTGTGGCTGATTTTGGGTCGACTCTCGGGGACTTTAGGCTTGGTTAGATAAATGTAACTACTGATTTTAAAAGTTTACAAACTTAGTTTGATGAGTCTAGTAGTGGTTTCAAAAGACGGATTGTCGAGTAGTACTTTTAAAGCGGTATGAACGGTTTTATAAAACAAGTACACAATCTGTCCCAAATTTAGAGTCGAGTAAAGTGTCGAGCTGATAGATTTTAAATTGTGAACTTTGGCTCAAACTTTGGTGAGGTCTTATACAGGTTATAAGTGACCTTGAGACCAAATTTCATCTAAATCAGACAAGTCTAGATAGGGTAGATCAGTGTGTACATTCGGGGTGTACTTGCTGATTTTAATTTTGGACACATAGTTAAATGTTTGTGATGCGTGAGTTTGAGTATTCATCATCGGACATGGTGACTTATTCAAGTGCTTAGTCATTAGCTACTGGTCCGAGCGATGTATAAGGACAGTTTGACTTGTGTTGACTTGGCGTATGACGGGTCAATTTCAAGTATACAAGTATTTAATCGTGTAGTGTTGGATAAATGGGTTAGTATGGATTCTTTTGGTTCGTGTCAATGTTTTTGAAATATAAATACTTTGAAAACATTTGAGTCATATTGTATTTGGTATATATCGATATTGAGTTAGAGTCTTAACGCGCGCCTTATTGTGATTGGTTGCGGTTTTCGTGTTTCCCGGGCATCCATATCGTCGGTGATCGTCTCGCTACCATTGTTTCCACTCAGTTGCTGAGTACCGTGATTGACTTACCACGTGGCTAAGGTGAGTTCATAGCCCCTTTTTACTTGTACATGGTTTCTAAACACGGGGTGAGATTTTACATGGTGGAACACAACCATTTAAAAACTGTGTGCTATCCTCTATTTGTATGCTATTCAGAAATTGTATGTTTTCCAGAACTTGAGGATTTCCAATTGATTTTCATTGATAATATTGCTTTTAATCTTTAGCCTTAAGTTGCCTCTCATTGACCATGAACCGTTAATTAATCCTGCTACCAAGCGCGAATGTTGTGGGTGGATCCATCGGGATTGACTATCCCCGTCCTGATTACCTTGACGCACTAATATTTATTTATACTTGAGTATTTAGGCTGAATACTCCCTAGAGGAACTTACACTGAGTTAAGCTTCAGATCATGAACTAAACAACAATAATAATGTATCGGACTATGATTATCGTACGTAACCATTTTCCCCTATTTCTTGTTTACAAATGAATGCTTGTGTTCCACATCCTTATTGCTAAACCTATGAATGTCACTCAACTTTATATTGACGATTTTACATGTTTAATCTCAGGTATTATTACTTAGCTTTGCTTGGATGGGAGCCCGCAGGAGATTATCGCAGCTTGGAGATTTCTGTGATGCTTTTGAAAAATTGGTTTTATATAAACTGTCAGGAGTTTATTCTATCTTTTGGGAAAATTTATGTTATAAATAGAAACGAAATAATATAATTTTCCACTTCTAAAACTTTGGGACCTATGTTTAAAAACTCTGACCTTTTATGATGTAATGTACATGTTTTTATTTTGTCAGCTTTGTATGAACTGTAATTCATTGTTTCTTGTACTATGACGTGTTACCCCCTCGTTGCCTAGTTGTTCCATGTCAGATTCTAGGGGTCTCACAACTCCCTTCCTTACAATGCGGTTTTTATATCTCAAAAATGTCATAGGATTCTTTGGATCAATTTTTAAGGGGGAGCATTTTAAAATCAAAGCCTTTAATGTTGTTGGGTACATCTCTGAAATTGTCATATTTATGTATCCAACACATTCTGAAAATGATATAAAATTGTCAAATGTTATATACCATATCGGATAAGGCATCTCAACTCCGTACCTTAACATATTTTGTGGTGTCGTTTTTCCTATAAATTGTCAAATTTTGATCAATTAGGACCCACATATATTGTTGAGGGGGAGCTACCCGACGAAAAAATGTTCCATGATTCATGCGTGCACACATGTTTCTCTCCCAATGGTTTCTAGAAATTGTCATATTTTAATCAATTGGTATCTCTAATATTATATTTTTATATTAAAGATAGGGGAGAAAATGTGATTAAAATGTAATATATCAAAACATGTGATCTTAAAGATTCAAGTGTAACTCTTTCCTTCACATGCTAAACTATTTCGAATATCGATGCATGTGTGTAGGGGGAGTATTTCGGAAATGTAAAACTTTCAAATTGTTAAAATTTTTTATTTTTATCAAGCACTTTGAATGGTTTTCAATGGTTTTATGGTTACGATCTATACCCAAAACAACCTACTATCCACGACGGAAAGATTGAGTCAAAAGGTGGTTTAGGATAGGAAACTAAGTCCTATGATCCAACCAGAACCGAAGGGATTTACCCACGGACATTCCATAGCTAGAAATAGTTATCCTTAGGAAATATGGAGTTAAATGAAGCTGAATGCAGACCAATTACTTAAGTTAGCAGTGGAACAATCACAACAAGGTGCTAGTGATGACGTATTGGTAAGCATTGAAGGAGTTGAATATTCTTTGCAACTTAGGCAGAAACCGGGTCAATATATCTATTGAAGACAAGCATCATGGACCCAGTGATGCAATGCACAACCCTTCCCTAGCCATTCGATTTTCTCTCAAAAGAAACCTGTCTCATTGTCACGGAGATCAACACGTATCTATTGACTTTCTCACTCCGATTTAGTTAATATTGAAAAGTTGGAAGTCTGCTCCAGCCTCCGATTACCAAAATGCACTTATCGAGTCTAGAGCCAAAAGAGATCAATATATTATCTCATTAGGACACAGTCGAGTCCTACGCATTATCCTTGTGATATTGCCAGAACATCTGAGTGATACGATTCATGATGAAGATGGAATCCTGCTTGAGTCAACATCAAACAAGCTCATGGTTGGTAACTTGTGCGGTTATACACGAATCAAACTTATGAGAACTGGAATGCAACTAAGTTTAAATTCTTAAGTGATTAAAACTTCATTCTAGGTTTCTTCGCAATATCCGTGTGATCTTGCCAGGACATTCAGAGTGACACTCTTTAGTGTTCATAGTGACGAATGGAAATCCTTCCAGTGTCAACCTCAAAAAGCACTGCGGTAGGTAACTCGTAAGATTCTTTATGAATCGAGCTTGTGACAAACTGGAAAGCAACAATGGTATGATTCTTATAGAATCAAACTTGTTCCGGGAATTCTGAATTAATGACTCTAATCAGACGGATAAATTATCCTTATGATTCACTCTTTATGTTCGTAGTCTGCTTTGAGATGGTCGAGTAAAGAGAACTGGCTACTACCGCCGGGAAACCCTGTCAAGGAGGTTCTTAATCGAATATACCCGATCACAGGTATGGTATCTAATACCATCTAACGGTCTTCACCAACCAGAGGTAAAACGCTACCGAGTTAGGGTGAAATGTTCAAAGTCATTTTGTCTGTGTCTATATATGTTGCTGCATATCAAGAAGGTGGCGTAGCTGTATTCTAACCGATGTCGATTCAGAAGTCACAAGAGCACAAGATGGCAATAATCAAGATACTTAAGAATGTAATAGGTCATCTTGTCACAAGAGCACAAGATGAACACTATCAATGATAGATTGAAGACCCCAAGCACTCAAAGTCAAATGACGAAGGCTCAAGATAAAGATCACAAAGGCATGAAGGAACAAAACCGTTAAACACCAGATCAAGACCAAGGATACAAGACCCAAGAAGGAAGATCACCTCCACAAGAATGTATGTACTCAATCATCTTATGCATTTTAAAGATGACCGATACATTGGGGAGATTGTTAGCCCTATATTTTATATAGTCGAACAAGAATGTAATAGTTCATCTTAGTCCTTATAGATCTTGTATTGTAATAAGTTAGCCGGAAAAACCAGGCTTGGACCTTAAGCTAATATTGTCTAATGTAGGGGCTTTATGCCCAAGATAGGCCAAGCCTGGCCCAAGGAAACAAGCCCACGAGCCCACCAAGCTCGTGGGTATATAAACCCTCTTCCATGTGTGGAAGAGGGTGTTGGTTAATTTACTTTCTCTCTCTAAGTAAAGTTTAAACCTTCTACCATCTCTCTACTTTCTCTCTCTAACTTTCTTCTCTTTCTCTATCTAAATCTTGTGTTTTGGATTGATTGGGATTAACACCCGCCAAAGCCCCTTACCGAATGCCGCCACCCGAGTTGGAAGAGTTGAGGAGACAACTCAAGGAGTTAATGGATGTGGGCTACATTCGACCCTCGAAAGATGTTGATCCTAAACTTAGATCTATTAAGCTTGTGTAAACGAGATTAGATCAAGTTAAACACGTAGAGAAACTTTGTTTGTGTATAAAACAATTTAAGTGTTATGCGGAATTAACACTCAAACAAGAACACACAATGAATGTAAAACAAACTTTCACTTGATTGATAATAACGAACTTGCTTACAATGAAAGTGTTAAACGTATGAAAAACTTATATGAAACATAACCTAAAGGTCTTCTTTTATATACATAAGAAGCCTTGTACAAGAGTCTACGTATCAGCTATTCTAGGTAAAGATAATTATAGAAAATGCATTGTTGATCCTATCTTTACTAGAAACAAACTAGAAACATAATATGCGTAGACCATATCTTTCTATCAGTGCTTGTCTTCAACCTATCAACGCTTGACTTCTTCCTGTCAATGCTTGATCTGTCAACGTTTGTTTTCTTCTTATCAACGCTTGTTTTCTTCTTGTCAACGTCCAAGTGTACTGGCTACATTTTATTCCCAACAATCCTCCCCTAAACTTGATATCTACTCTAGTAATCAAGTTTCTGAATAAAAATTAAGAACTAGGAGGAATCTTACAAATCTTATCATATTGGTAATAAACATGCCTAATCAAATCTTTGGCCACGTCACTTGAATAGTCAATCTCCAGCTGTGTTGTTTTCATCTTTTCCAAAACTTCTTTGGACATGGGATACTTAGCATCTACAAGTAGATACTCAGCAAACTTTGTAGAGCTCAAATAATACACACCAGCAGCTGAATACAAACGCCATTGAAGACCACTGATATCATCCCCAAGATCCTTCCAAACAGGATCTTCTTCTTCTGGTGCACACATTCTCTTGAATGTTGACCAAAGCTTTATTCCATTGACTGAAGTAGGAGCTTCAGTCTCATACTTGGCTATCAACAACCTCCAAAGGTCTGCCAAGTCTTCCCTATCCATACTTGCAAAGAGAGACATAAGAGTAGTAAATGTGTGTACCTCTTTCCCATATCTGCCAATCTTCCAAAACCCACTTGCATCTTCTTCATATCTAATGATAGGGTTTCTGGCTGTTGGGTCGAAATTATGAGTTGATGCGTCAAAAATAACAAAATAAGAAGACAAGGGCTAAAGTGTACAAGTTACAAAAGAACAAGCCGGTGGAGTCTTTTTATTAATTTAGCTTTCTTGTAAGCTATGTCTCTATTATATAAAGAGACATAGACGTAGGTTTTACATTCATATTATTCATTCACAATGTAACCTACAACAACATTTGATCTCTAGGCATGGGATTCAATGTATACATGCCTAGAGTTGTTTGTGTTAATCTTTAATACAAGCACTTTGGGAGGAAATTCATCTTTGTTAACATCTTGTTCATAATCATTATTCTATTCCGCTATGTTAATCATATGAATGATGATTATCCTAGATATAATGTTTTTTTTACCATTGAGTCTAACGATCAACGGACTCCACAATTGGTATCAGAGCCTAAGGCTCGTGATATCTAGGAGATACAAGGTGTTATGTTCGTGTTCGTGTTGCTGTGAAGCCACTGTCCTGATTTAGCGACAGTTTTAGTGACGGTTTAGCGACGGACTGTCAGATCTGTGACAGATTTGTGACGTTTTTGTGACAGATCGGGTGTCACAAAAAAAATGGGAGGAAGGAGTAATCAGATCTGCGACAGTTTAGTGACGAATAAACTGTTGCTAAAGGTGCATGATTTGAAACTCGTTTTTAAGGTTTACTTGAAACCCTAGATCTATTAAGATGGCAGCAGGATTCGATTGTTATAATGATTATACTAGCATTGGTGAGTTGATTTTCGAATCGACGATGAACCCTAGTGTAATCGAGAGTGGTAGCGGTTGTGTTGATTCTCGTTTTTAGGGTTTGCAACCCTAGATCCATCTTTTGAAACATAGTAGCAGCCTTGTTGTGATGATGGTGGTTTGATCATGTGCTGCCAATATAGAAGCAGAAGGGTTTCTTTTATGAATAAACCATAGATCTGAGTTGTTTGAAGGCTGTGAACTGAATTAGGGTTTGTGTGTTAAAACTCTAGATCTGCTGATGTTTGAAGTTTCCATGGCAGATTCGATGCAGCTAGGGAAACCATTATTATGGATCAGTTTGCCATGTTCATAAAAACCCTAGATCGTGACTACTATTACAGAAGGGATGTATGGATAGGGTCACTATTGCGAGTAGATTCAAGAAGCAGATTGGACCGTGGTCTGTTATATAAGAAGAATATGTATCAAGGTTCCAACTTTTGACATTACTTGAATATGTGGTATCACGTATGTAGCAGCAGTTGATCAAAGAAAAAGAAGTTATTCACTGATGATGCTTTGAACGTAATTTTTGAAAGAATGCAATTCGGTTAGCATATTTTTAGGAATTACTATTGACGTTATTTATGGAAGTAGATATGATTTTATGGAATTGAATTATAGCTGCGTGAATTTTGGATATGGTCAAATAATGAATGTGAGGGTTAAGCATGTTCAAAGAAATCCTTGTGTCCCATACTGTGCAACAAAAGATGGACGGTGACGTGGACAACACAAGCTAAGTGAATTTGTACCTTATTTTGTTCGTTGGTTTATATTGAAAGGGTGCTATAAGTTCATGTGCTTTGGACAGAGATGGGACCATCAACTTGTATGATGGGTACATGATCAAAGTTTAGTGTGTTCACACGAGGAAAGCAAAAAGATGCAAGAAAGGGACGTATATTATGTGGACCAAGAGTTGTTTGAATACTTTGGTAATTATCACGTGATATCTTGTATCAGATGTAGACTAAGAGATCAAGTTGTGTACATCTATTTGCTATTGGTCTAAAAGGTGGTTTGGATACACATAGCCGCTGACAGAAAGTATTGGAGATTTTTGGATTGGAGTTTGGTTCATTCATAGCAACTAGTTCTTAAAGGTATAAAGGCTCGTTTTATTTTCATTTATTACGATGAAAAGTTTTTATTACTTGTTTGAAGACGAAGTAGATTTTCGCGGATTGATGTTCTATCATATCTTCAAATTTTGTCAGCGTTTGAAGGTAACTTGTAGGTTCTTTTAATTTGTGACAACGGACTTGATAAAAAGGTAGCAAAGGTATGAGATTTTTCTTAAGACGCTTTATGCTCATATTTGCTAGAGAACTCTTTTTGTCAAGAGACTACTCATTATAGCCGTGAGTTTTATAGTCTACTCATTATAGCCGTGAGTTTTGGAGTCACATGTTTAGTACAAGACATGGAATATAAGTTCGGGTTATTCTACATCATCATCAAGTAAGTCGCAATTAGATTTCTTCATATGTGATCATTACATAAAGCCTACAGAATTTGAAGATTCAAGAATGATTAACACAATTTAAGGGGAAGTTAAATTGTTCATGTGTTAATCATTTACATGTAACAATAAGGTGAAGGTGTTTACTACTGCTCATTAGTTTTACTACAACTTGTGTGAGTTTCTATAGCTCAAATTCATTTAATTTCATCCTGCTGTTCTTCATGGAGGGTAATTTAAGACATAGAAAACTTGTATTAGTAGTGTGGTATTATTTAGGTAGTGGTCGAAATCAAGGTTGCTTACATACAAGACCCCTATTTGGATCATGTCAAAAAGGGGAAGAAATCTACACAATGCAATCTGTTGATCCTTGGTGTTATATGTTTTACAAAGAATGCGAGCTTAAGGGGAAGTGTTTTTGACATCATCAACTAGGGGAAGATTGTTGGGTCGAAATTATGAGTTGATGCGTCAAAAATAACAAAATAAGAAGACAAGGGCTAAAGTGTACAAGTTACAAAAGAACAAGCCGGTGGAGTCTTTTTATTAATTTAGCTTTCTTGTAAGCTATGTCTCTATTATATAAAGAGACATAGACGTAGGTTTTACATTCATATTATTCATTCACAATGTAACCTACAACAACATTTGATCTCTAGGCATGGGATTCAATGTATACATGCCTAGAGTTGTTTGTGTTAATCTTTAATACAAGCACTTTGGGAGGAAATTCATCTTTGTTAACATCTTGTTCATAATCATTATTCTATTCCGCTATGTTAATCATATGAATGATGATTATCCTAGATATAATGTTTTTTTTACCATTGAGTCTAACGATCAACGGACTCCACACTGGCATCAAGAGGTAACACTTGTACCATATCTGAAGCTTCCATGGGTGAGAGCTTAATGCTCCTTCTAAGAACAGCTTTACTGGGAACCACTTTATTTAGATCTTTAGGAAACTCAAGTGGAATTCCCTTATTCAAAGGCCTTGGAACAATCATTGCCTTCTGAATCTCCATCTCTTCTGCAAGTTCTTCTTTCCTTTCATCTGAAAGAAGTCTAAGAGTGTTCATTTCCTGCACTCTTGCTGTGACAATCTAACATTTTCAGGTAGTGAAATATTTTCTCGTATAATATTTTGAAACTTATTTTTGTGTTGGTTGACGAACTCACAATTTACGGATTTAAATTTGGGCTTACGTGCATAATTTAGCGTCCTTTACGACTAAACCAGAAACCTTAGGATTACGTATTTACGTTTTTGAACTCCGTTTTTTATGAGACAATTTTTATTGGATTCGTTTTGTGACGTTGATTCATAATTTATAAAAACGTTTTTCGTGAAACAACCCGAGGGCACGCAAATCGAGAAAACTAGAATCGAGGAATACCCGTAAACTAGTGAGATGGGACAAAATACATTGTCCCACCCCACTAGCTAACTTAGATGGCACCAACATGACACCACCACCTTATGTGGCATCATGTTAGCTAAGTGTTTACATGTGTAAGCCAAGCTTACACCTTAAGCTACTCATTCCACTATCTACTCAAAACCACTAGCAACTAACTCATTTCCATTTCCATACATGCAAAACCAACACAAATCCTCTAAAATACCCCACCCTTGCCGTCCATATTCAAGCTATAAACACCCCTTTTGATCTTTTCTATGTTGATCCCAAACTTAGATCGATTAGCTTTGTGTATACGAGATTAGATCAAGTATAACACGTAGAGAAACCTTTGTTATATGCTTTGTGAATCTAAGTATTATGCGGAATTTAATACTTAAACAAGAACACAAGATGTAAACAAAACTTTCACTTTGATTATGAATGTCGAACTTGCTTACAATGAAAGATGTTTACGAATGAAAAACTTAATGAAAACTTGATATTAAACATTAACCTAAAGGCCTTCTTTTATAGACTAAGAAGCCTTGTACAATAAGCTACGTATCAACTATTCTAGGTAAAGATAAACATAGAAAATACATTGTCGTTTCTATCCTTACTAGAAGTATTCTAGAACATAATAAACATGTAGCTCACATCTTCCATCAGTGCTTGTCTTCAATCTGTCAACGCTTGACTTTAACTTGTCAACGCTTAAGCTGTCAGCGCTCACTTTGCTCTTGTCAACGCTTGAGTTGTTCTTGTCAGCGTTCAAGTGATCTGGCCTTAATTTATTCCCAACAATCCTCCCTTAAACTTGATATCCACTCTTATGATCAAGTTTCTGAATAATCATTAAGAAATTGGAGGAGTCTGACAAACCTTATCATATTGGTAATAAATAAATCTGATTAAATTCTTTGCCACGTCACTTGTATAATCTATCTCCAACTGGGTGTCCTTCATCTTTTCCAAAACAGCCTTGGATATGAAATACTGAGCATCTACAAGTAAATACTCAGCAAACTTTGTAGAACTCAAATGGTATACACCAGCAGCTGAATATAACCTCCATTGAAGACCACTGAGATCATCTTCAAGATCCTTCCATATTTCAGGATCTTCTTCTTTTGTCCCACACATTCTTTTGAATGTGGTCCAAAGTTTTATTCCATTAGCTGAAGTTGGTGCTTCAGCCTCATACTTGGTCTCTAGCAACCTCCAAAGGTCCACCAAGTCTTCTCTATCACAACTTGCAAATAAAGATATGAGAGTGGTAAAAGTGTGTACCTCCTTGCCATATCTTCCAATCTTCCAGAATCCACATTCATCTTCATCATAACTCACAATTGGATTCCTGGAATCTAGTGGTAACACATGCACCATATCTGAAGCTTCTAATGGGGAGAGCTTGAGGCTCTTTCTAATAACTGCTTCACTTGGATATAGTTGATTCATATCTTTTGGAAACTCAAGTGTAAATCCCTTCTTCACTGGTCTGGGAACTATCATAGCTTTCTTGATTTCCATTTCTTCTGCAAGTTGCTCCTTTCTTTCATCTGAAAGAAGTCTGAAAGTGTTTTCTTCCTACACTTTCACCCAAATGGGATAAGCCCTATGTTCCAACTCATCAAATTGTTGATCCCAAACTTAGATCGATTAAGCTTTGTGTATACGAGATTAGATCAAGTACTACACGTAGAGAAACCTTTGCTTATGAATAAAGTAACAAAGTGTTATGCGGAATTAACACTTGATCTAAAACACAAAGATGTTAAACAAACTTTCACTTGTATTAGAATAATCAAACTTGATTACAATGAAAGAGGTTTAACTTGCAAATACTTATGAAAACTGATATATGACTTTAACCTAAAAGACCTTCTTTTATAGAACAAGAAGTCTTGTACAATAAGCTACGAATCAACTATTCTAGGTAAAGATAATAATAGAAAATACAATGTCATACTTATCTTTACCATACATAAATAAAGAAACAAATAAACAAAAAGATTCGTATAAAGATATTCCATCAGTGTCAATCTTCAAGGCTGTCAGCGTTGACTTCTTCAATGTCAACGCTTGGCTGTCAGCGTCCAATGTCATCCTATCAGCGTTGACATTCTTCTTATCAGCGTCTAGTGAACTGACCCATATTTTATTCCCAACAATCCTCCCCTAAACTTGATATCCATTCCAATGATCAAGTTTCTGAATAAAAACTTAAGGCTTAGGAGGAATCTTGCAAAAACTTCTTATGTTGGTGATAAACATATCTGATCAAGTCTTTGGCCACGTCACTAGTATAATCAATCTCCAAGGATGTCTCTAGCATCTTTTCCAACACTTCTTTGGACAAGAAATAGTCAGCATCCACAAGTAAATACTCTGAAAACTTTGTAGAGCTCAAATGAAATACACCACAAGTAGAATAAAGCCTCCAATGAAGATTACTGAGATCATCTTCAAGATCCTTCCATATGGCAGGATCTGCTTCTTTTGGACCACACAAAGTCATAAACGTGTTCCAAAGTCTTATTCCATTTGCTGAAGTAGGTGCTTCAGCAGTATACTTGGCCTCTATCAATCTCCACAGATGCACCAAGTCTTCCCTGTCTATGCTTGCAAATATAGAAATAACTGAAGTGAAAGTATGTACCTCCTTTCCAAATCTGCCAATCTTCCAAAATCCACACTCATCTTCATCAAAACTGATGATTGGATTTCTGTCATCTAAAGGTACTACATTAACCAAATCTGAAGCTTCCAATGGAGAAAGCTTGAGATGCTTCATTATGACACCTTCAGTTGGAAAATACACATCCATATCTTTGGGAAATTGAAAAGGAACTCCTTTCTTCACTGGTCTTTGAGCAATCCTCATTTCCTTTTGAATCTGCATTTCCTCAGCAAGCTCTTGTTTCCTTTCTTCTGAAAGAAACTGGTAGACATTTTGTTCTTGCACCTTCCTCCAAATAGGATGTGCCCTATACTCTAGCTCCTCAAAAGATAAGGCCAGCAACTTCTTGTATGTCCATCTGGGTTGATGGCATCTAAGCAACTTGTAATACAATTGCCTTCTATCTCTCTTGAGCCAGGTCTTGACCTCTTGTGCATTAAACCTCATAATCACCTTTATGTCATCTTGTACCCTAAGAAGAACTTCCAACCCCCAAATTTGATCTGATAAACTCATACCTGGGTTGTCCATAACCTTGTCTTCCCAAGCATGGTACATTCTGGTGATTTCTGGTAGGTCCCAATCAATCTGATTCTTCAACTCACTCAACCTTTCCTTTGCTAGCTCATCCCCATATTCAAGCCTTTCTGGATCTTCAATAATTTGAATACTTGAATCTGAGCTATCACCTTCTTTTCCATCACCACTTTCTTACTCACTCTCAGAAACAACAAATGGTGATCTTCTACTCCTCTTTAAATCTCTTTCCAAAAGTTGTGCAGCCAACTGTTCATCAAATGCAATTTGTGCTGCATCTTTCTTTGGAACATCTTCTTCAACCAATTTTCCTTTACCTTTATCTTTTGGATCAATAGTAGGTAAAGTAGAAGAAAGAACCTGTGTGGACACATCTTTGATGATTGTTGATGGCTGGAATACATCAACACCACCTGCAACTTTATCAGCGTTCAAGTTGCTTCTATCAGCGGCACGATTACCTTTGTCAGCGCTGGATGTGTCAGCGTTCAAACCTGTATCAGCGCCCAATGTTTCTTTGAAAGATCCTTCCAAGTTCAATGGTGCCACCTTGGATGTATCAATAACTGGGTGCTTCTTCAAGTTGGTGAGTGCTTCAGCAACCTGTAAAGATTCACTAAATTGTGAACTCTTCTCTGAACTCTTCTCACTAGCTGTATGAATCAGCTCATCCTCTTCATCCTCTTCATCCTCCCCTTTGGAAGATTCCTCCATTAGACTCCTGCTACTTGGATTCTCCAAAACAGTTACACGCTCCCTTAAAACTTGGAGTTCACGTCCCTGTTGGTTGACAATTTGTACAAGGCTGACATTTTGCTTTTGCAAGCTAATGACAGCAGCCGTCAATTCAATTATTGTCATAGGTTCCAATCTGCCCTCAGCTAGAATGGGGATTTGACCTCCCAAAATAGAATCATGGGGCATGGATGAGGTCTTAATGATGTTGGGACTGTCTTGACCAGCATCTAAGCCTGTGTCAATAGCCCCAGCCTCACCCATTTCACCAGCCACACTTGTGGATGTGGTTCTCTCTGCTACAAGGCTAGGACCACTAGAGGAGAACACTCCAGTAGTCCTTTGGCGTTTAGTCAACCTAGATGGTAATAGGGTGGAAGATGAAGTAGATTGTGTGGGTGTTGGTTGGTTAAGGGGTGTTTGGGATTGTTCAGGGATCGTATCAGCGTCGGGGTTGGCTGTGTCAGCGCCAACATTTTGAGTGTCAGCGCTGGGTTGGTCAATGTCCATGTTTTCTGGTGAAGGTAATGGTTCATGAATAGGCTCAAGTTGGGGTTCAGGGTCTGGTTGTGGTTGTGGTTGTGGTTGTGGTTGAGCAGCCTGAATTACTTCAAGCATGGGTTGGGTAAGAGGTATGGATTCATTCGTGGAGCTCATTTTAGCAAAAATGGTTTTCTGTTGTTTAGGGATCTCATAAAAAGTGTCATGATCCCTAGAACAATATTCTTGTAAATCAAAGACCATTTGCAAAAATCTAGGGTAAGCCAAAGTCATTTTACTTCCCTTATTTTTACACATCCCTTCAAAAATCATTTTTGAAAAATTATACTTAAGCCCACGTGTTATACAAACCAAAGCACTTGCAATTGACCTGTTTATTTCATTAAAAGAAGTACATTTTGGACTTAAGCATTGTAAAAGGACATGTATCAAATATTTCCAGTCAGAGGGAAATTCCTGCTTATGATATTTATTTAAAGTGATATCAGCAGGAATAGGATAACCCAATTCCCTAAGACCTTGTTCTATTGTTGCAATGGCAAGGGTAGTCACACCATCAGCGTCATCAAGACGCAAAGCTTGGCGAACCAAGGCTTCAGTGACCACCCATGTTCTTCCATGAACAGTAGATGTTAATGTGGTCACTCCATTAGCTGTTGTGGAACTGACATTGTTCCAAAACTGTCTAATGTGTGCGACAGGGACTAATGGTGTATGAGAAAGTGCATACCTTAAAGAGGATGCATTTAAAAATGCCACCATCTGTGAATACTGAGGGAACAAATCATCATCAGCAGTCAAGTAAGCTACCATATTGTGTTGGCTCTTGAACTCCAATGTTAAATTCTTTGAGTTGAATTTGGGTGCCATGTTTGAAAGCTGTTTAGGTTATGTGATATGGGAAAAATCTAGGAGAAAAATGTTAGACAAGAAAATATGAATACCCAGAATAAAAGGATTAGCCAAATTTATAGGAGAGATGCATGATTTTGATTGGTCAAAAATGAGGCAGTTATATTCAAAAAGCAATGATGAAAATATTGAATCAAATATAACTTATCTCATGCATTAATTAAAAGTAACAACTCCCCAAAATTACGGCCAAAGATTAGTCAAAAATAACAACTGGGTAGGGCCCACTAGGTGTCAACGGTCAAAAATAGCCCATCAGCGCCCAACGGCTATATTTTCTTGTCAGCGTTTGCCTAAAGCCTTGTCAGCGTCACGATTGGACGTAACAGCGTTTGGAGAAAAACTTGTCAGCGTCTAAAAATAAAAATAAAAATATTTTAAAAAGAAAAAGACCTTAACAAAGTAATTTATCCTAAGGGAAATATCTTACAAGTTGATAATAATTACTGGGCGGCAAGCACTGTCCATTTATGCACACTTGCTTAAGCAAGATAGACACAAATGACCTCTAGTGTCCCTTGCTAACCAAAATAGTTACCAACAAAGTTATTTCATAAAACTCTTTGTAACTCCCTGGTAAACCCATAACCAAAGTATTCCCAAGTCTCCCATCAGACCACAACCAATTCTAGGCCAAAAATGTCTTGGCAGCATGCATAGTTTATCAACTTTGCATGCTACAGTGCCTCATGGTTTAGTAAAACTAACCCATACTCACCTGTGGACACAATCTAGAATTGTGATGAGAGTATTATAAGAATACCCAAGTGTCCTAAAGGTTCCTTAAACCTCCCCTTAAACTATGATACATGAGTTTCTCAAATAAATATGAACATTAAAAATTTATGTCAAGATAGGAATATAAATATTCCAACCATCATCCATAAACAAAAACATGTCCAAATAGCACTTCAAATATCCATAAGCAACTCTGTATCCAATGGCATAAGCTACCACCACCTACACATTTAGATGAAAACCACAAAACTAACATTTGTTGCTGACAGCGTCCCGACAACACTTATCAGCGTTGAAGGAACTCTTGTCAGCGTTAGACAATAATATCTCTAACAACGACAAAATAACACTTATCAGCGTTACATGTACCTTTGTCAGTGTTAGAAAAACAAAGTGGAAAACTCTAAATCATCACAAAGACCAATAACAATGCATTATCCTGTACATACTTTTACAAAAAGGTTCCAAAACACATATTAAGTGAGATTAACCATTCCAATATTTGTTACCAAATATTGAAATCTTCCAGCATCAAAAGGTTTAGTTAATAAATCAGCCACATTATCTTCTGTGGCTACCCTATCTGGTTGTATTAAACCTTTCTCAAAGCAATCTCTTATAAAATGATGTCTAATTTCTATGTGTTTGGTTTTAGAATGATGTACAGGATTTTTAATAATGCATAAAGTACTGTTATTGTCTACAAAAATCTTGGTATGCATAAAATTATACCCATAATCCAACAGCTGGTTCTGAATCCATAAGACTTGTCCACAACAAGCAGTTGCTGCAACATATTCTGCTTCAGTTGTAGAGTTTGCCACCACTGTTTGTTTTTTGCATTGCCAAGATATCAATCTGCTCCCAAGAAATTGGCATCCACCAGTTGTGGATTTCCTATCAAACTTGTCACCACCATAGTCACTGTCTGAATATGCAATAAGGTCCAATGGAGAATCTTTTGGGTACCACAAGCCAAGATCTGGATAACATCTTAGGTACCTAAAAATTCTTTTCACAACAAAAAGGTGACATTCTTTGGGAGTCACTTGATGGCGTGCACATGCACACACAGCAAACATGATGTCAGGTCTTGAGGCTGTAAGATACATCAATGATCCAATCATTGATCTATAGTGCCTAACATCCACATCCTTTCCAGCTCCAATTTTTCCCCAAGGGTGTTCTCTATCCATAGGAGTGGAAGCATCCTTTTCATGTGGAGAAAAACCATATTTCTTCAAGATTTCAGCTACATACTTGTCTTGGGAGATGAAGATACCATCTTCTTTCTGCTGAACTTGCAATCCTAGAAAGAAGTTCATCTCACCCATTGCACTCATCTTGAATTTATCTGTCATGAGCTTGGAAAAGTCCTCACTCATTTTTGGATCCGTAGACCCAAAAATGATGTCATCAACATAGACCTGCACAAGCAACACATGTTTTCCTTTCTTCTTTGTAAATAGTGTCTGATCTATGGTGCCCCTCTTGAATCCATTGTCCACCAGATATGTATACAAGGTACCATACCATGCTCTAGGGGCTTGATGAAGTCCATACATAGCTTTCTTCACTCTATAAACCTTGTCTGGATTCTCAGGATCTTCAAAACCAGGAGGTTGCATAACATATACTTCCTCAACAATTGTTCCATAGAGGAAAGCACTCTTCACATCCATTTGATAAACAGTGAAGTTCATACAAGAGGCATAAGCTAGAAAAATTCGTATAGCTTCAATTCTTGCAACTGGTGCAAAAACTTCTTCATAATCAATTCCTTCCTCTTGTGTATAACCCTGAGCTACCAAACGTGCCTTGTTTCTGACCACAATGCCTCTTTCATCTTTCTTGTTCCTTAGAACCCATCTTGTCCCAATTGGTCTCACATATCTAGGACAATCAACCAGCTCCCAAACATCTTGTATAGCAAATTGGTGAAGCTCATCCTGCATTGCTTCCACCCAACTAGGTTCTTTGAGAGCATCAAAAATCTTCTTGGGTTCTTCTTGTGACAGAAAACATGCAAACAAACATGCTTGTACAAGAGGGGTATCAACCTTCTTATGTATATTGGCAATAAATCCACCAAGACTTTGATGGGATCTTCTTGTCTGTACTGGAGCCATAACATCACCAATGATCTGAGATGAGGGGTGATCCTTTGCTGTGGAAGTGAGAACTCCTCCTTCAAAAAGTCTGGTGTCCTCAATTTCACGCTCCATGTTGCCAATATCTTCTTCATCAGACTCTCTTTGATCAACAGAAATCTCTTCATGGACATTAGAAGGTCCACCTTGTTCAAAATGGGAAGAGAAAAGATGTGCAAAGGTGTTGTCAAAGTCTGATCCTTGTTTGTCAGCGTTTGGGCTAACAACACTTGAACTGCTGGTGTCAGCGTCTGATCCATCAGCGTCTGAATTGCTCTTGTCAGCGCTTGATTTCCCTTTGTCAGCGCCTGAAGAAGTATGCATGTTTGTATTTTGTGGTATTTGAAAACCACCATTATCTTTTCTAGCAGCAGCAGCAGCATAATACTCATTTGTCCATATAGGAAGTGTAACATATTCTTGTGTGGGAGATGATTTAACTGCTGGTGGTCCATCTTCCTTAGCAACCTGTATACCTGAAACATTACCAATTCTCTTTTCCAAAACACTTGAAGTTACCTTCACAATGTCTGGATCAGTAACAGGCATATAATTTAAAGCTCTAGATAAAGGTTCTAAGTCAAACAACCAATTTGGACCATTTTCAGGATCACTAGGTTTACTTTCTAAAAACCTAACATGTACCTTTTCAAGTATACGTTTTTCCTTTTTAATGTAAACCCTATATCCTTTGCTCTGCACTGAATAACCCATGAAGTAGCCTTCATCACCTTTTGAATCAAATTTACCTAGGGCTTCACTAGTTTCTAAAACAACTACATGACAACCAAAAGGCTTGAGAAAGCCAATATTTGGCTTCCTTCCCCAAAGTAATTCATAAGGTGTCTTATTATGTATTTTGTTGACCAATGCCCTATTTTGAACATAACAAGCTGTGTTAACAGCTTCAGCCCAAAAGGCTATAGGAAAGTGGGCATCAGCCAACATGGTTCTGGCTGCTTCAATAAGGGTTCTATTCTTCCTTTCAGCAACCCCATTTTGCTGTGGGGTTCTAGCTATGCTAAACTGCCTAGTAATCCCTTTCTTGGCACAAAAATCATCTAACAACTGATTTCTAAACTCACCCCCATTGTCACTTCTAATAATTTTGACCTCATTACCATTCTTCTTTTCAATCTGGGTAATGAAATTAATCAGACTTTGAGCAGTTTCACTTTTCTTGGCTAAAAAGAAAGTCCATGTAAACCTGGAATAATCATCAGTGATAACAAAACAATATGATTTACCCTTCAAACTTTCTATATTAGTTGGACCAAAGAGGTCCATATGCAATAAGAGAAGTGGTTTAGAACTAGAGTGCACATGTTTAGACCTGAATGAGACCTTGTGCTGCTTGCCCTTAAGACATGCAACACAAGTGTGGTCATTGTGGAAAGCCTTTTCAGGCAAGCCATCAACTAAACCAAGTCTCACAAGTCTATTGATATTCTTAAAGTTTATGTGCCCTAATCTCCTGTGCCAAAGATTACTTTCATCTACTGAGGCTTTAGCATACAGACATGACATTTTATTATTTATCTTAATTCCATTAAGATTCACATTATATATGTCTTTATGCCTTGGTGTTCTAAAATCTATGTATTTTTCCTCAGGGAGCTTATAATCTTTGCTTAACACCAAGCACTCAGTATCTGTGAAAAGAACCTTATTTTTGTTATCACACACTTGTGATACACTAAACAAATTATAATCCAGTTCTTTTACCAGGAAGACATTCTCAAACCGTAGATTGTTGGTGACAAGGGTTCCTTTTCTTGTGATGGTGCCATAGCCCCCTCCAAAGTATACCTTATCACCATCTTGAATAGGAGAGAAATTAGTCAGATAGTCTTCCTTCCCTGTCATGTGCCTTGAGCATCCACTATCCCAGTATCCATAATCATTGATCTTCTTCTGAATGCCCTACACATAAAGAAAACACATTAGTTTTCTTTGGGAACCCAAGCCTTAGAAGACTTGGATTCATCTGGTTGTTCAACAAGAACAGACTTGGTTCTCATAACAACCCCATCTTCATCCCTTTTAGAATGAAATTCCCAGTTAACCCCAATTGGTGTTGACATTGCTTTTGAAATATAATGAAACCTGTTGCATGTCATAGAAACACCAGTAGAATTAGAGTTTTGGTCTTGTTTTGGTCTCCATGTTAAGCTAGTAGAAGCTTTAGACCTATTTCCCTGTGGTTGCAAATACCTAGGTTTGGCAGTGTGTCTGTCAGCGCTGAAATTGCTTTTGTCAGCGCCCCGATTGCCTTTATCAGCGTTGAACCTAGGGTTTGCTACAGGAACCCATTGCCTATTGGACCAAGTGTTTGACTTTTGAAAAGGTCTTAGGCCTTGTGTGTTAGACCCTCTAGAAAAGAATGGGGCTGGTCTAACAACTGGTGAACTTTTGTTCACAAAGGTATTGGGTCTGACAGTGTTTGACCTATGTTGACTTTTGTCAGCGCTGAAATGGTTCCCATCAGCGTTGACATTGGGAGCGTTGACACATTTGTATGCCAAATGTGAGAAGCTACCACATGTGTAACAAGCTTTTCTAGACATAGTCTTAGGTCTAGAAGCAAAGAAGCCTGTTCCATGATTACTAACTTGGCTTTTTGGTGACCTAGTATTCCTATACATCTCTGCATACTTAACACTAGGTTTTCTAACAGTTTGTGGGCCAAGGTCAACAGCTTTGCCAGTGGTAGGGTGTGTGATCTTAATAGGTTTAGGATCATTGGACTCCACAATTGGTATCATGTTTGGTGTGGGCTCATTTGGACTTTCACACAACAACCCTCCCTTAACAAACAAAGTGTGATTAGCTTTCTTCCACTCATCTAGGTCAGTCAGTTTCTGCTTGTATTCCTCAACTGGGGAAGTCACTCTAGGTGGAGGAATAAATTCCTTCTCTTGAAGTTCTGGCAAGCCAGTCCAAGATAAGTCCTTTGATTGGATACCATAGAAATCCCCAGCTGGTGGTGGAACACCAGTATAATCTGTCATCCCAATCCTACTCATATCCTTAGAGTCTCTTTGTTTACTAACACACTCTCCTAGGGATTGTGTGGCCTTATCAAATCTCTGGATTTTAAGACTCACATTATCTTTATTTTTGTTAGCCTCCTCTAACTGGGCTATCAAATCAAGATTAACCCTATTTACTATATCTTGAATATCTTTACTTTGATGTAACTCATGTTTTAAGATATTTATTTGATCCTTTAAATCAAACTCCATTTTCTTATACTCAGCTACTGTCTTTTCTGTTTGGGTAAGAGCAATTTGATAATTAGATACTTTGCATCTTTCAGTACTTGCCTCATCTAATAATTTTACTATCTCTTGATTTAGTTTTTCAGTATTTAAACGACAACCCTTAGAACAGAAAGCATCATCATATACCTCATTATCAGATGAAGAGGAGGAGTGTGCCATGAGAGCATATTCAACATGCTCTTCTTTAACTTCAGCAACCAAAGCTCTGTCCTCTTCCTCATCCTTAGCCATCCAACTCCAGTCCCATCCTCCAACGCCATCAATTTGATGAACAGCAACCATGGCCTTGGGATCTTGGCTCTTAACCATTTGGCTTGAGGGCTTACCAGCATCAGATCTTCTTGGAGATCTACATTCCCTCATAAAGTGCCCCATCTGATGGCAATTGTAGCACTCAACCTTTGATTTGTCAAATCCAGCAACATCCTTAGCATTAAAGGTCATCTTCTTCTTGAACCTTTTATTAAACCTGTTTGCTCTTAAACTTACAAGAGCCATAGTCCACTTGATGTCCATCTCTTCCAATTGTTCATCGCTTATCTGCTCAAGATCTTCATATGTAATCCTTGAATCACTGGGCAAAGAAGCAATGAATGCACACACAGTATCTAGATCTAAACCAGCAGGTTTAATTCTATCAGCGCCAAAGTTGTGTGTGTCAGCGCTTGAGTATAAAGCGTTGACAGGATATGATCCAGCGCTGACAGACTGACATCCAGCGCTGACACCTTGAGATCCAGTGGCTGGATGTCCATAGAAGTTCATGGAATCAAATTGGCCTTCACTTTGTGAGAAGAAGGCCATGTTACTGCTGGAAGATTTATTATCACTATCCAAAAGCCATTCATTCTCCAACAATCTTAGTTTGTTGAAGATGTCATCAAACCTGGAGGTCTTGTGGGTGTTATTGACAAGAATGGATCTTGTCTCAATCTTCCATACATCACCAAGGCTTTTGAGAAAAGTAGCATTCAACTCAGGATCATCAATCTGAGTTCCCATGAAGGAAAGTTGACTTGTGATGTCAAGAAGTCTACTTCTCACACTGCTGAGATTCTCATTAGGTTGAGCTTTAAATACAGCATACTCATGCAAGAGTTGCTTCTTCTTTTCTTCTTTTGTGTCAGCATTGCCACCATGTGCTACTTCAAGAGCTTCCCAAAGCTCTTTTGCAGACTCAAAGCGTTTGTACTTGTGCTGATTCTTATGACCTAGGGCGTGTTTCATGATGTTCAAGATTTTCATGTCCACCCTCTTCTTGGCTATGTCTTCAACAGATACAGCTCTCCCATCTCCAGGCTTTTCCTTCTTATCAGCTTCAGGACAATTAGGAACAGCTGTCCTTGTGGCAATAGCAGCAGCAATCTTTCGTGCTTTGTCGAATGTGTTCCCATATTCGACAATCTCCCAAAGAGTGTAGTCATGAATAGCTATATATTGCTCAAAATTGGACTTCCAAAGCTCAAAGTTCCTGGCATCAAACATGGGAATTTTGATGCTAGGATTTGAGGAGTTGTTTTGTAGCAAAGCAGCAGGTTGATCTGTGCCAGACATGATGTTTTTAGGGTTTTGAGAATTTTAGGGTTTTTAGGGTTTTTGGTGTTTTAGGGTTCTTGCGTTACTTAAAGATCAAAAGTTTCTCAACAAGCTCTGATACCACTTGTTGATCCCAAACTTAGATCGATTAAGCTTTGTGTATACAAGATTAGATCAAGTACTACACGTAGAGAAACCTTTGCTTATGAATAAAGTAACAAAGTGTTATGCGGAATTAACACTTGATCTAAAACACAAAGATGTTAAACAAACTTTCACTTGTATTAGAATAATCAAACTTGATTACAATGAAAGAGGTTTAACTTGCAAATACTTATGAAAACTGATATATGACTTTAACCTAAAAGACCTTCTTTTATAGAACAAGAAGTCTTGTACAATAAGCTACGAATCAACTATTCTAGGTAAAGATAATAATAGAAAATACAATGTCATACTTATCTTTACCATACATAAATAAAGAAACAAATAAACAAAAAGATTCGTATGAAGATATTCCATCAGTGTCAATCTTCAAGGCTGTCAGCGTTGACTTCTTCAATGTCAACGCTTGGCTGTCAGCGTCCAATGTCATCCTATCAGCGTTGACATTCTTCTTATCAGCGTCTAGTGAACTGACCCATATTTTATTCCCAACACAAATGTCAAAGCCTTCAACTTCTGATGTGTCCATCCAACTCCATGACATTTGAGCAACATAAAGTAGAGCTTCCTTCTATCCCTTTTCAACTCAGAGAGAATGTTGCTTGCCTTGTGCTTCAAAATCACCTTACAATCCTTCTGAACTCTAAGAAGAATTTCCAAACCCCATATCTGATCTGAAATGGTCAAGTCTGGATTATCCATACAGCTTTCTTCCCAAGAATTGTACATCTGAACCACCTCTGGCATATCAAAATCAATCTGCAACTTTAAATCTCTCAGCTTTTCCCTAGCAAGCTCATCACCATACTCAAGTCTTTCTGGTTCAACAATCATCACACTTGAATCTGAGCTAGCTCCATCACTTTCTTCTTCAGAAGTCACAACAAATGGTGACTTTTCCTTTTCACCTTGTTCCATCATTTGCTCAGCCAATCTTCTATCAAATTCAACCTGAGCTGCATTCTTTGGAACAATTTCTTCTACCAACTTACCCTTACCCTTATCTGATGGTGCAATTGTTGGTAAGGTAGATGGTAATACCTGAGTAGGAACATCCTTGATGATAGATGATGACTGGAATACATCACCTCCATATACAGATCTGTCAACGCCCAAATTTCCTCTATCAGCGCCCAAAATACTTCTATCAGCGTCCAAACTTGTCTTGTCAACGCTCAAATATTTTCCCTCAGCGCCTTGTGTAACCTCTCTCAACATATCTGTAAATGATAAATTTAAATTGGTTGGAGAGATCAAGGACGTATCAAAACCTGTTTGTTCCTTCAAAGTAGTAAGAGCTTCAGCAACATCCAATGATTGACCATCTTGACTGCTCTTATCACTCAGATTTCTTTGATCTTCCTCCCCTTTGGAAGACTCCTCCATACCTCCCTTTGCATGAGCACTCTCCAAAACAACAATCCTCTCCCTCAATTCCTTGAGTTCAAGGCCTTGGTTGCTGACAATTTGTACCAAGTCTGCATTCTGCTTTTGCAAGCTAATGCAGACAGCCGTCAATTCCAAAAGAGTCATTGGTTCCAGTCTGCCCTCTTCTGAAATGGGGATTTGACCTCCCAAGTCAGATTCATTGGGCATTGATGAGGACTTAATTATGGTGGGACTGCCTTGGCCAGCTTCTAAGCCAGAACCAACAGTCCCAGCCTCATCCAGATCACCAGCCACACTTGTGGTGGTGGTTCTCTCTGCTTCATGGCTAGGACCACCAGAGGAGAACACTCCAGCAGTCCTTTGGCGTTTAATCAACCTATATTTAGGTGGTGTGGAAGATGGTGTGGAAGAATGGGTAGATGAGGGTTGGTTAAGGGGTGTTTGGGATTGTGATGGTTGGGTGTCAGCGTTGGAAATAGGCACATCAACGCCCACATTAGATGTGTCAGCGGCAAAGGGTTCTTGGTCTATTTGCATTTGGTTAGGTGAGGGTAAAGGTGCAGGGATAGGTTCAAGTTGTGGGTGAGGGTCAATATGAGGTTGGGGTCTGGTTGGGGTTGTGCTGCTGCAATAACAGCAAGCATGGCTGGGGTTAAAGGTAGGTCTCTATGAGGTGGTGAATTCATCTTGGTAAAAATAGCTTTCTTTTGTTCAGGGATTTTATAAAAGTCATTGTGATCCCTTGAACAATATCTTTGATCATCAAAAATCATTTGCAGAAAACGGGGATAAGCTAAAGTCATTTTTGTCCCCTTGTTTTTACACATCCCTTCAAAAATCATTTTAGACCAGTTATATTTTTGCCCTGTTGCAATACACACAATAGCAGTTGCAATAGATCTATTGATCTCATTGTGTGCAGTACATTTGGGACTCAAACATTGAAGGAGAATGTGAATGAGGTACTTCCAGGCTGGGGGAAATTCCTGCTTATGGTACTTGTTAAGAGTACCTTCATCAGGAATAGGGTATCCCAAAGCCCTAAGCCCTTGTTCTATTTCAGTTATGGGAAGAATGGTTATACCATCAGCATCATCAAGATGCAAGGCCTGGCGTACCAAGGCCTCAGTAACCACCCAAGATCTCCCATGAACAATAGAAGTCAATGTGGTCACTCCATTAACTGTTGAGGAACTGACAGTGTTCCAAAACTGTTTAATGTGTGTGACTGGAATGAGTGGTGCATGAGAAAGAGCATACCTTAATGGGGATGCGTTCAAATACGCCACCATTTGTGTGTATTAAGGAAACAAAGTATTATCAGCAACAAGATAAGCAATCATGTTGTGTTGAGACTTGAACCCCAAATCCAATTCTGCTGAGTAAAATCTTGGTGCCATTGATGAAAGTTGTTAATTTGAAGTATAAAAGATGAAGGTTGATAAGAGAAAAGTGTTAGACAAGAATTATAGATACCCTGTTTAAAAATAGGAGCCAAATTTATAGGAGTGGATGAATGCATGTGATTGGCCCCAAAATAGGCAAAGATTTTCAAAAACTAATCATGAAAATATTGAAAAAGTTATAAGTTATCTCATGCATTTAATGAAAGTAACAACTCCTAAAATTACGGCTTGAAAATATGTCAAAAAGTAACAACTGGGTAGGTCCCATTGATTGTCAACGGTCAAATATAACCCATCAACGCCCAACGGCTATAATCTTGTCAACGTTCGCCTAAAGCCATGTCAGCGTCCAATTTGGTCACAACAACGCTTGGAAAAATCTTGTCAGCGTCCAAAAATAAAATTGTTTTAAAAAGTGAAAAATGACCTTAACAAGTAATTTATCCTAGAGAAAATAACCAAACGCTGATAATTATTATAGGGCGGCAAGCACTGTCCAGTTATGCACACTTGCATAAGCAAGATAGACATAACAGTCCTCTAGTGTCCCTTGCTAACCAAAATTCTTAACAACCAAGTTACCTTATAAAATCCTTGTTACTCCCAGGTAAATCCCATATCAAAATGATTCCCAAGTCTCCCAACAGACCACAACCAATTCTAGGCCAAAAATGTCTTGGCAGCATGCAAAGTTGATATACTATGCATGCTACTGCCTCATGGTTTAGTAAAACTAACCCATACTCACCTGTGGACACAATCTAGAATTGTGATAAGAGTATCATATATGGATACCCAAAAATCCTAAAGGTTCCTAAAACCTCCCCTTAAACAAAGATACAAAGAGTTTGCTAAAAATATGCATGAACATAAAAAATTTATGTCAAGATAGGAATGAAACATTCCAACCATCATCCATAAATAAAAACATGTCCAAATGCTTCTCCTTTGATCCATAAGCAACTCTGTATCCAATGGTATACTGCTAACACCATCTGCACATTTAGATTGAAAACCAAGAAACTAACATTGTTGCTGACAACGCCCCGATAACACATAACAGCGTTGAAGGAAGCTTTGTCAGCGTTAGACAATTATATTGCTGACAACGTTGCAAAAACACTTATCAGTGTTCAAACAACCTTTGTCAGTGTTAGAAAAATATAGTGGAAAATCTAAATTATCAATAAGACTAATAATAATAATGCATCATCCTGTACATACTTTTACAAAAAGAATCCAAAACACATACTTAAGTGAGATTAACCATTCCAATACTTGTTACCAAGTACTGAAATCTTCCAGTATCAAAAGGTTTAGTTAATAAATCTGACACATTTTCCTCAGTGTCAACCCTATCTGGTTGTATTAAACCTTTCTCAAAGCAATCTCTTATAAAATGGTGTCTAATTTCTATGTGTTTAGTTTTAGAATGATGCACAGGATTCTTAATGATGCATAAAGTACTATTATTGTCAACAAATATCTTAGTATGCATGAAGTTATACCCATAATCCAACAGCTGGTTCTGAATCCACAACACTTGACCACAACATGCTGCTGCAGCCACATATTCTGCTTCAGTTGTAGAGTTAGCCACCACTGTTTGTTTCTTGCATTGCCAAGATATTAATCTGCTCCCAAGAAATTGACATCCACCAGTTGTGGATTTCCTATCAAACTTGTCACCACCATAATCACTATCTGAATATGCAATCAGCTCCAATGGTGAATCCTTTGGGACCACAAACCAAGATCTGGATAACATCTTAGGTACCTAAAGATTCTCTTCACAGCATAAAGGTGACATTCTTTGGGAGTCACTTGATGGCGTGCACATGCACACACAGCAAACATGATATCAGGTCTGGAAGCAGTAAGATACATCAAGGATCCAATCATGGATCTATAATGCCTGACATCAACATCTTTCCCATCTCCAATCTTTCCCCAAGGGTGTTCTCTATCCATAGGAGTAGAAGCCCTCTTTTCATGTGGAGAAAAGCCAAACTTCTTCAAGATTTCTGCAACATATTTGTCTTGGGAGATGAAGATACCATCTTCTTTCTGCTGAACTTGTAAACCAAGAAAGAAGTTCATCTCCCCCATAGCACTCATCTTGAATTTGTCTGTCATGAGCTTGGAGAAATCCTCACTCATCTTTGGATCAGTAGACCCAAAAATGATATCATCAACATAGACCTGCACAAGCAACACATCTTTGCCTTTCTTCTTTGTAAATAGTGTCTGATCTATGGTGCCCCTCTTGAATCCATTGTCCACCAAATAGGTAGACAAAGTATCATACTATGCTCTAGGGGCTTGATGAAGGCCATACATAGCCTTTTTGACTCTATACACTTTGTCTGGATGCTCAGGATCCTCAAAACCAGGAGGTTGCATGACATAAACTTCTTCAACAATGGTGCCATACAAGAATGCACTCTTTACATCCATTTGATAGACTGTAAAGCCCATGCAAGATGCATAGGCTAGAAAAATCCTAATAGCTTCAATCCTTGCAACTGGTGCAAAGACTTCTTCATAGTCTATTCCCTCCTCTTGTGTATAACCTTGAGCCACTAACCTTGCCTTGTTTCTGACCACAATACCTCTTTCATCTCTTTTGTTCCTGAGAACCCATCTTGTCCCTATTGGTCTGACATATCTAGGACAATCAACCAGCTCCCAAACATCCTGAATAGCAAATTGGTGAAGCTCATCCTGCATTGCTTCCACCCAACTTGGTTCTTTGAGAGCATCAAATATCTTCTTGGGTTCTTCTTGTGACAGAAAACATGCAAACAAACATGCTTGTACAAGAGGGGTATCAACCTTCTTGTGTATATTGGCAATAAATCTACCAAGACTTTGATGGGATCTTCTTGTCTGAACTGGAGTCATAACATCACCAATGATCTGAGATGGGGGGTGATTCTTCATTGTGGAAGTGAGAACTCCTCCTTCAAAAAGTCTGGTGTCCTCAACTTCACGCTCCATGTTGCCAATATCTTCTTCATCAGACTCTCTTTGATCAACAGGAATCTCTTCATAAACTCTGGAAGGTCCTCCTTGTTCAAAAGTGGAAGAGAAAAGATGTGCAAAGGTGTTGTCAACGTCTGAACCTTGTTTGTCAGCGTTTGGGCTAACAACGCTTGAACTGTTGTTGTCAACGTCTGAGCCATCAACGTCTGAATTGGTCTTGTCAGCGCTTGATTTGCCTTTGTCAGCGCCTGAAGAACCATGCATGTTTGTATCTGGTGGTATTTGGAAGCCACCATTATCTTGTCCAGCAGCAGCAGCAGCAGCAAAAGCATCAGTCCAAATGGGAATTGTGACATATTCAAATGTAGGAGATGCCTTTTCTGCTTGTGATCCAACCCTTTCATCAACCTGTGTACCTGAAACATGAACAACTTGTTCCTCCACAACATTTGAAGTTACCTTCACAATGTCTGGATTAGTGACAGGCATATAATTTAAAGTTCTAGATAAGGGTTCCAAATCAAACAACCAATTAGGACCACTTTCAGGATCACTAGGTTTATTCTCTAAGAACCTAACATGTACTCTTTCAACAATACGTTTGTCCTCCTTAAGATAAACCCTATAACCCTTGCTCTGCACTGAATACCCCATGAAGTAACCTTCATCACCTTTTGCACTAAATTTTCCTAACGCATCACTAGTGTCTAAGACTACTACATGACATCCAAAAGGTCTGAGAAAACCAATATTAGGTTTTCTTCCCCAAAGTAACTCATAAGGTGTCTTGTTCTGAATTTTGTTAACCAATGCTCTATTTTTCACATAGCATGCTGTATTCACAGCCTCAGCCCAAAAGGCTATGGGAAAGTGAGCATCAGCCAACATTGTTCTGGCTGCTTCAATTAGGGTTCGATTCTTCCTTTCAGCAACCCCATTTTGTTGTGGGGTTCTAGCAATACTAAACTGCCTAGTAATTCCCTTCCTGGCACAAAAATCATCTAGCTTCTTGTTCCTAAATTCTCCACCATTATCACTTCTAAGCATCTTAACCTCATTGCCAGACCTTTTCTCAATTTAAGTGATAAATTCAATAAGAACATCAGTTGTGTCACTCTTCATAGCTAGAAAGAATGTCCTAGTAAACCTAGAAAAGTCATCAGTGACAACAAAACAATATGACTTGCCATTCAAACTTTCTATATTAGTTGGACCAAAGAGGTCCATGTGAAGCATGTGAAGAGGTCTGGAACTAGTATGCACCTGCTTGGACTTGAATGAGACCTTGTGCTGCTTGCCTTTAAGACATGCAACACAAGAGTGGTCATTGTGGAAGGCCTTCTCAGGCAAACCATCAACAAAACCAAGCCTCACAAGTCTATTTATATTTTTAAAATTTATGTGCCCTAGTCTCCTGTGCCACAAATTACTTTCATCAACTGAGGCCATAGCATAAAAACAAGACATATTTGTATTCACTTTAATCCCATTTAAATTCACATTGTATATGTCCTTATGCCTAGGTGTTCTATACTCAATATACTTCTCATCAGGGATCTTAAAATCCTTGCTTAACACCAAACACTCAGTATCAGTGAAAAGAACCTTATTTTTGTTATCACACACTTGTGATACACTAAACAGATTATAGTCCAGTTCTTTTACCAGGAAGACATTCTCAAAACGTAGATTATTGGTGAGAAGGGTTCCTTTGCCTGTGATGGTGCCGTAGCCCCCTCCAAAGTATACCTTATCACCATATTTAATAGGAGAGAAGTTCGTCAGATAGTCTTCCTTTCCTGTCATGTGCCTTGAGCATCCACTATCCCAATATCCATAATCATTGATCTGCTTTTGAATGCCCTGCACATAAAGAAAACAATTTAGTTTTCTTTGGGAACCCAAGTCTCAGAAGACTTGGATTCATCTGGTTGTTCAATAAGAACAGACTTAGTTCTCACAACAACCCCATTCTCATCCCTTTTAGGATGAAATACCCAGTTAACCCCAATTGGTTTTGTAATGACTTTTGAAATATAATTAAACCTGTTGCAAGTCATTGAAATTCCATTATTATTAGGGTTTTGATCTTTCTTGGGTCTCCATGTTAAGCTTGAAGAAGCTTTAGACCCCTTACCTTGTGGCTGCAAATACTTAGGTCTGGTCACGTTTCTGTCAGCGTTGGATTTTGTCTTGTCAACGCTGAAATTACGCTTGTCAGCGTTGAACCTAGGGTTTGCTACAGGAACCCATTGCCTATTTGACCAGGTGTTTGTCTTTTGAAAAGGTCTTTGTCCATGAGTGTTAGACCTTCTAGTAAAGAATGGGGCTGGTCTAATCACTTGTGGACTTTGCTGCACACAAGGTCTGGGTCTGACAACGTTTGACTTCCTAACAACGTTGACTTTCTTCCTATCAGCGCTGAAATTGTTCCTATCAGCGCTGGCTTTGGGAGCGTTGACACACTTGTATGCCAAATGTGAAAAGCTACCACAAGTATAACAGGCTTTCTTAGACACATTGTTAGGTCTAGAAGCAAAGAAACTTGTTCCATGATTGTTAACTTGGCTCTTGGGTGACCTATTATTTCTATACATCTCTGCATATTTAATGGTAGGTCTCCTAACAGTGTTGGAGCCTAGGTCAACAGCTTCACCAGTAACTGGGTGAGTAACCTTAATGGGTGGGGATTCATTGGGACTTTCACACAGCAAACCTCCCTTAACAAATAAAGTAGGGTTAACTTTCTTCCACTCATTTAGGTCAGTCAGTTTTTGTTGATACTCTTCAACTGGGGTGACAACTCTTGGTGGAGGAATGAATTCCTCTTCTTGGCATTCTGGTATACCAGTCCAAGATAAATCCTTTCTAAGGACACCATAGAAGTCACCAGCTGGTGGTGGAACCAGAGAGTAATCATTCTCATTCATCCCAAGCCCAGTCATATCCTTAGGATCTCTTTGTTTAGCTACATAGTCTCCTAGGGCTTGGGTGGCTCTATCAAATCTTTGAATCTTGAGGTCAACATTATCTTTATTCTTAATGGCCTCATCTAACTTAGCCTGTAGGTCTTTATTGACCTTTGACATGATATTTCTAATATCCATACTACCCTCTAGCTCATGTTTTAAGATATTTATCTTATCTTTTAAATCAAATTCCATTTTCTTGTATTCAGAAACGGTTTTCTCAGTTTCAGTAAGAGCTAGTTGGTAATTGGATAATTTACACCTTTCAGTGCTCATATCCTCTTTTAGTTTTAACACTTCTTTGTTAAGTCTGTTAGTGTTTAACCTACAACCTTTGCTACAAAAAGCATCATCATATACCTCATTATCAGATGAAGAGGAGGAGTGTTCCATGAGAGCATATTCAACATGCTCTTCTTCTTCAATATCAGCAATCAAAGCTTTGTCCTCTTCAACATCCTTAGCCAGATAGCTCCAATCCCATCCAGTACCATCAATTCCTTGAACTGCAACCATGGCTTTGGAGTCTTGAGCTTTAACCACCTGACTTGAGGGTTTACCAGCATCAGATCTTCTAGGAGATCTGCATTCCCTCATGAAGTGCCCCATGCGATGGCAGTTGTAGCACTCAACTTTGGATTTATCAAATCCAGCAGTGTCTTTAGCATTGAAGGTCATCTTCTTCTTGAACCTTCTATTCCACCTATTTTCTCTTATACTAGCAAGAGCCATATTCCACTTGATGTCCATCTCTTCCAAGTGTTCATCACTTATCTGCTCAAGGTCCTCATATGTAATCACTGAACCATTGGGCAAAGAAGCAATGTAAGCACAAACAGTATCCAAATCCAAACCAGCAGGTTTAACTCTTGGTGAGTCATTCATGAATGTGTCAGCGTCTGAAAAGGAGACGTTGACAGGACTTGTTCCAGCGCTGACAAATGATGATCCAGTAACTGGATGCATAAAAGAGTCCTGCTGATTGAATTGACCTTCACTATGAGAGAAGAAGGCCATGTTGCTGGTGCTAGCTTTGCTTGAAAGAGTTTCATCTTCCAACAGTCTTAGTTTGTTGTAGATGTCATCAAACGAAGAGCTCTTGTGAGTATTATTGGCAAGAATAGATCTTGCCTCAATCTTCCATGTCTCACCAAGACTCTTCAGAAAAGTAGCATTGGTGTCAATATCACCAACTTGTGTCCCCATGAAGGACAATTTGCTTGTGATGTCAAGCAATCTGCTTCTCACACTGCTCAGTTTCTCGTTGGGCTGAGCTTTGAAGACAGCATAATCATGCAGAAGTTGCTTTTTCTTTTCTTCCTTAGTTTCTGCATTACCACCATATGCAACTTCAATTGCTTCCCAAATATCCTTAGCAGATTCATAGCTTCTATATTTGTGCTGATTTTCTTGTCCCAAAGATACTTTCAGAATATTTAGGGCTTTCATGTCAGCCCTTTTCTTTGCAATATCTTCAGCACTTACAGCTCTACCATCTCCAGGTTTTTCTTTCTTATCTTCATCAGGACATCCTTCAACAGCTGTTCTTGTTGCAATGGCATTCAGAATCTTTTGAGCTTTATTGAATGAGTTTCCATATTCAATGATGTCCCAGAGTGTGTAGTCAAAGATCCCCAGATATTGTTCAAAGTTGAACCTCCATAAGTCAAAGTTGGTTGCATCAAGCATAGGAATCTTGATGTTTGGTAAGGATGAGGAGGAGGAGGTTATTGCTTCAGACATGATGTTTTTAGGGATTTGAGAGAATTAGGGTTTTGGTGTTCGTATATCGTTCTGGTGTTCTTCAAAGATCAAAAGTTCCTCAACAAGCTCTGATACCACTTGTTGATCCCAAACATAGATCGATTAGCTTTGTGTATACGAGATTAGATCAAGTATAACACGTAGAGAAACCTTTGTTATATGCTTTGTGAATCTAAGTATTATGCGGAATTTAATACTTAAACAAGAACACAAGATGTAAACAAAACTTTCACTTTGATTATGAATGTCGAACTTGCTTACAATGAAAGATGTTTACGAATGAAAAACTTAATGAAAACTTGATATTAAACATTAACCTAAAGGCCTTCTTTTATAGACTAAGAAGCCTTGTACAATAAGCTACGTATCAACTATTCTAGGTAAAGATAAACATAGAAAATACATTGTCGTTTCTATCCTTACTAGAAGTATTCTAGAACATAATAAACGTGTAGCTCACATCTTCCATCAGTGCTTGTCTTCAATCTGTCAACGCTTGACTTTAACTTGTCAGCGCTCACTTTGCTCTTGTCAACGCTTGAGTTGTTCTTGTCAGCGTTCAAGTGATCTGGCCTTAATTTATTCCCAACATTCTAGCCATGAAATACATGTTTACTAGCTCTATCATGGAGTTATCTTGAAGCCTTGATCATTTGGTGGCCATATTAACAACATTGGAGGTGATTTGCTTGTGTCCTAGGGCTGATTTCTCAACTTATGTTCTTGGTGTTTGATGATCTTGGAGTTACTTGTGGTGTTCATCAAGTTCTTGTCTTCCAAAAACAAGAAATACACTTGGTTGGTAAAGAAGATCATCCTCTCCATTTTATCTTGTTAATTTTGTAAAGAACAAATGTATTTTCTTTTATTTTGTATATGTATATGATGTATATGATGATAAAAATGTTGTGTGAGGATCAAGTGTTGATAGATATGCTTAAAAAGGGTAATAACTATAAGAAATGAGGCTAAAATCTTGATTATTTAGTTGGCTGTATAAAAACAGTATATAACTAAAACTTGAACTGATAAAGTTGCATGATATGATCCATTTACAGTAAGTACAAGATTTTATACACATGTGAGAGTTGGCCATGCAATGGAATCAATATAATGAGTGAGATATGATCAAAACAAGTTAGGTGTTCTAATCTGAATAAGCAGTTTTGTAGGGACTGTTAAGGCAAGATAAACTTAAAATGGGCAGTAGCTATAACTAAGTTAAATGTATCACATAATATGAAGAACATGTCACCCAAAAATGAGCTTATAACTCATTATATAACTCTAGATATGGTAAAAATGGTGAACATGAAGATAAAAATCAGATTTTAAGAATTAATGTTTATTATTATTATATAAGCACTCAAATTTTATTGTATAAAATGTAAAATAAAAACCCACTAACTTATGAAACTTATTTATATAAATATGTAAAAGGTTAATTAAATGGATAAATTATATAAATGGTAGTGGAATAATATGTATAAGTAATAAAAACTATAAACTTGATTTTTACGACTTTTTCGGCTATTACCGTAAAATTAACGTTTTTCGCCAAAAAAAACTTAGACGATCAAACCCGTCTAATGTAAAGTTTTTAAAAGTCATATACTGATATATAAGTAACTAATACAAGTAAAAACCGATAAAACCCGAACTATAGGACATACGGACATTAACGAGCTAACTAAGCATATTAGACTAATAATTGGACTAAATAAGTTAACCACTTATAAAAAGAACTTATTGGGCTTAACCCATTTGGGCCCAACATTGAAAGTATATATACTGATAATATAAGTATAAAAGGGATTAAAACAAGTTAAAGAACTTATACCAAGCTTATTGGACTTAAAATAGGTGAATAGGTAAAACTAGTAAACTAGTAAAAAGTTACCAAAACATAAACACTAAAATGAGTAAACAAGGATATATAAACCCACTTGATCATCATCATATGTACAAAAATCATCATATGTATATTTTTATTTTGATGAAAGTCATTGGACAAAGTCTAAGACCGATTATTATTTATATAGGTTTCCGTGAACGAAGCACGCCCGTAGCCGATAATCCGCCTTTCATTATCAACGTGAGTTCATAGCCTCGCACTCTTTTAAATGTTTTATAAAATGATTTGTAAACCCGCGAGGGAGATAACATGCTATATTTTATAAAAATAGAACACAAGTAGTCCCGATGGTATGCTTAATGATATGGACCCGAATGATGCTATGGCCCTATAAACGAGACTAAAAGGATTATTAGTAGTTAGGTTATGTCACTTAAAGTCCCAATAGCATGAATTGTGAACTACCGGGATTTGGTAGACGCTTATGCATTTGATAGTACTATTTGGGGACGATCACCCCAGTTCGCGCCTTGACAGTTGATCCCCGTCGTACCACATTGATTGGTAAGCGAATTTATGTATGAGAAGATTCCATAGCGTGATTTTTGTGACGACACGCTAACTTAGATGGGCAAATTGTTTGTCGGGTTCGCGGCCCGCTGTTTTCATAGTAAGGTAACAATGTCATGCGGCTAATAATAATCCTATATAATCTAAATATCCGATATGAAACGACGCTATTAACGATGATAATATTACCTATAATGGTAATATTGAGGCTACGGTCTCATGGACGGTTTAAGATGTATGCTTGATATATATATTGCCTGACTAGCAATATGAGGACTTACTTCCGATATTATAGTTGTGTTCTGATTTTAAATGATTGTTTTGTATAACGGTTTTTATTAAACTCTATGAATTCACTCGGCATTTGCTGATATGATTTTTGCATGTTTTTATCTCAGGTGCTTGAAGGTAATCCGGATGGAGATTGACTCTGATGGCCCACATAATATTAAAAATGTTCATTCGATCTATGTTTTGTAAACTTAATGACCTGTATAATTTGGGTCCTGTTGTACACTTTAAAACTTTTTATCGAATGAATGTATGTTGAACCTTGCACAACCATTTTTATGCGTTGTCTGTGATTGGAGTTATTGTGCTATCCCGTAACACTCTGAAAGACCCTTCCGCTGTACCGATATGAAAATTGAGAGTGTTACAGTTTGGTACCAGAGCTCTCGTTATAGAGAACAAAAGATTTTAAAAACCAAGGTTTTGAACAAAACTTTTCAAAATCTTTTAACTATGAACATTTGAGAAAATATTTGAAAAATCTTTTGACTATAACGGTGCCAGAGATCTCCGACGTTACCAACAAGCCCTATTGAGAAGATATATATTTTGATATATATAATTTAATTTATATATATGTATATATCGTGATTTCATTATGTAATTGTTCAACTAGTATGTTATCCTAATACGAGATATATATATAAATGCAGATTGTCATGGCTGATCCTAATATTCCTGTAGAAAACCATGCTATTCCCGAACCTAATGTAGATGATGATCCTTATTTAGACTTAGTAGATTATGATATGGATGATGAGGAGGAACGATTTGAGGATCCCGAGCCCGAGTTAGGACTAGGATATCAGATTGCCCCTCAGGTTGACTTGGTAGAGAATGAGATTGAGAATGTTGATATAGAGAATGATGAGGAGATTGGGTTAGATAATTTAGATAATGAGATTGACGATGAGGATGTCGAGGAGGATGTAGGTATAGATGTTGAGGTTGATGATGATGAGGAAGCCGAGCTTATTTATCCTTATGATGTTCCAGAGGGCGAGCCTTTGCCCCCACCAGTTGATTTGTCTGATTCTGAGGTTGAGTTACCTAGGGATGAAATGTCTGAATCGTCTGAATCTGATTCTGAATCAGAGGAGGATGAGGATGATGATGCACCTGACGGTACGGACGGTATTGCTACTCGTAGATGTGAGATAGGAGAGTCGTCTAGTGCTTGAGAGGCTACTCATATTGATGGTCTTGCACCATGGGCCTTGAGACGTGATCTAGATGCTTCCCGTGTTAAGAGTTGTATGACGGAGATTGGATTAGGTGTTGTTCAGACTCAAGTTGCTTATTTGGAGTCGAAGACTAAGGTTGGCGAGAAAGAGCGAGAATTGCTTAGTTTGGATTTGACTGATGTGGAACGTGGTTTGAACGAGGCTTTTAGGAGGTTATCGGTGTTGGAGAGTGGTGAATTTGCTGAAATGAAGAAAAAGGTGAATTCTATAGAGATTCAGTTGAGTGTAGCTCGTGCGATGCGTGAGAAAGCTGAAAAGGAGTTGAATATATCTGTGGGATGGAATAGTAGATTTTATGCTGACATGGTTGAAAGAGGAGTAATCCGTAAGCGCCTAGCTGAAGATGTGTCTAGTGATCGTCCGACGAAGATTCAAAAGACGATGGATGATGGACCATCTGGCGGTTCTCAGTAGACCAGTCTGTATTTAGTAGTGACCTTTGTATCTTTTGCGCTTTTGTAGCTTTGACTGAACCGACTTGTTAGTAGTAGACTTGGCACGAATTTTGAGTGTATATAGTGCTAGAACTTTGATATGGGATGTAACTAAGACAATACTTTTGTTTCAAATCGAATGAAATATGTATCTTGTCTTGAATTCCATATTGTGCCTTATTTGTATCTTGATTATGAATTCAATCCATATTATGTGAATCCTCGTTGGGTGAATGCTTAATACTTTGAAATTGTGAAATTATAGAACTATGCCGCCCAAGAAGGCTCTGACTGAGAATGATGTACGTAGGATTATTACGGAGCAAGTTACCGCATCTATGACTGAATTTATGACAAATGCTAGAAATGAAGCTGGCGGTAGTGGAGCTGGCGGTAGTGGAGCTGGCGATAGTGGAGCTGGCGGTAGTGGAGTTGGCGGTAGTGGAGCTGGCGGTAGTGGAATTGGCGGTACTAATGTGAATGTGAATGCTAATAATGTGAATGCTAATGCTGGAGGAAATGTAGGAGGACTTGGAACTAATGCACCTGAAGTTGGTGGCTGTACTTATGTGACGTTCATGAAGTGTGAACCTCTACCTTTTAATGGAACTGAAGGTGCTGTAGGATTAAGCCAGTGGATTGAGAAGATTGAGTCGGTGTTTCGGATTAGTAAGTGTAAGGAGGAAGATAAGGTGACTTTTGCTATGGCTACTCTTAAAGGTCGTGCGTTGACTTGGTGGAACGGGAGAATTGCTTTCATGGGTCTTGATGCTGCTAATGCTACTCCTTGGGCTGAAATTAAGAAGTGGATGACTTTGGAGTTTTGTCCTCGTAGTGTGATCATTAGGTTAGAACAAGAGTTGATTCATTTGAGAATGAAAGGTGTGGACATTGATAGTTACACAAACCGATTCCATGAGTTTGCCTTGCTATGTCCTCGATTGGTTGAACCCGAAGAGATCCAAATTGAGCAATATATTAAAGGGTTGACCAGGAATATCCGGGGGGACGTGACATCATCTAAACCACTGACCATTGATGATGTTGTTCGAATGGCTTACCAACTCATTGGACAGATAATTCAGGATAGGGAAGATGAAGCCCGTGTTGGTGAGAAAAGAAAGGGAGACGGTGATCGTGTAGATAGAGGTGATAATAGGAAGAATTTCAATCGCCGTCAGAACCAGAGAAAGGGGAATGCAAATGCTCTTACCAACAATGCACCGCGCAACGATGATAGATGTCCTAAGTGTGGCAACAAGAGGCATGTTGGCGACTGCTGGAAATGCCGAAATTGCGGAAAGCTTGGACATAAGGTTGAAAGGTGTAAGAAGGGAACCATTTGCTTCAACTGTAATGAAGAAGGTCATAGGAAATTGGAATGCCCCAAGTTGAAAGCGATTGTACCTGGAAGAAACCCCCAGGGTGGTATCTACCAACTTGGAACGATTGAGGTGAAGAAAGAGGATCCAAATGTCGTTACCGGTACGTTTTTACTCAACAATCATTATGTTGTTGCTTTATTCGATTCGGGTGCTGATAGGAGCTTTGTATCTACTAAATTTAGTACCCTTATTGATATTGAACCTGTTGAGATAAGTACCAGTTACGAGGTGGAATTGGCTGATGGCAAATTAGTGAAAACTAATAAGCTATTAGAAGGATGCTCTCTAAATCTCTTAAACCATTCCTTTCCGATTGATTTGATGTTGATAGAATTAGGTAGTTTTGATATTATTATTGGCATGGATTGGTTGTCGTTGAATAATGCTACTATTTTATGTGGAGAGAAGAAGGTTAAGATTCCTCTTAGGAATAGGACGTTAGTAATTGATGGTAATCGAGGTGAATCCCGTTTGAAAATCGTTTCATGTATTAAAGTCCAGAAGCACATCAGGAACGGTTGTGAGTTATTCTTAGCTCAAGTGACCGGGAATGAGTCTAGGGAGAAACGATTGGAAGATGTACCTATTATTTGTGAATTTCCTGAGGTATTTCCTAAAGATTTACCCGGACTTCCACCGATAAGGCAAGTAGAGTTTCGAATCGATTTAATTACTAGTGTTGCACCGGTGGCACGTGTGCCATACCGATTAGCCCCTTCTGAATTAAAGGAGTTATCTGAGCAACTTAAGGAGTTGTCTGATAAAGGTTTTATTCGACCGAGCTCGTCGCCTTGGGGAGCTCCAGTCTTGTTCGTTAAGAAGAAGGATGGATCTTTTCGTATGTGCATTGATTATAGGGAACTGAATAAGTTGACAATTAAAAATCGATATCCTTTACCTAGGATTGATGATTTGTTTGATCAACTACAAGGATCTAGTGTGTATTCTAAGATAGATTTGCGGTCAGGATATCACCAACTTCGCGTCCGTGAAGAAGATATTCCTATAACTGCATTTAGAACTCGTTATCCATTTGGGTTAACTAACGCACCTGCGGTTTTCATGGATTTAATGAATCGAGTGTGCAAGCCCTACTTGGATAAATTTGTGATTGTGTTTATTGACGATATTCTAATCTATTCTAAGAATGAAGATGAGCATAGAGAACATTTAAAGAGTGTTTTGAATTTGTTGAAGGATGAAAAGTTGTATGCTAAGTTTTCGAAGTGTGATTTCTGGTTAGATTCTGTGCAATTTCTTGGTCATGTGATTAACAAAGATGAAATTCATGTTGATCCTGCAAAGGTTGAAGCCATTAAGAATTGGTCTGCACCGACAACGCCAACGGAAGTGCGACAGTTCTTAGGATTGGCTGGCTATTATAGGCGATTCATTAAAGAATTTTCTTTGATAGCTAAACCCTTGACTAAGCTTACCCAGAAGAATAAACCTTTCATTTGGGGAAGTGATGAAGATGGAGCATTTCAGACATTGAAGCAAAAATTATATAGTGCGCCAATCTTATCATTACCCGACGGGAGTGAAGATTTTGTAGTGTATTGTGATGCATCTCTTAGAGGCTATGGAGCTGTTTTGATGCAGCGAGAGAAAGTGATAGCTTATGCTTCTAGGCAATTAAGGAAGAATGAGGAGAATTATACTACTCATGATCTTGAGTTAGGAGCTGTAGTCTTTGGTCTTAGGTTGTGGAGACATTATCTGTATGGCACCAAGTGTACGGTATTCACCGATCACAAAAGCCTACAGTATATTCTCGACCAGAAGGAATTGAACATGAGGCAACGAAGATGGATAGAGTTGTTAAGTGATTATGATTTTGATATAAAATATCACCCAGGAAAAGCCAATGTTGTTGCCGATGCGTTGAGTAGGAAAGATAGAGAGCCTATCAAGGTACGTTCTCTAGTCTTGACCGTGCACAATAATTTGCCTGAGCAAATTAGAAATGCGCAAATAGAAGCTTGTAAGAAGGAGAATTTTGTTAATGAAGGGTTCCGAGGAGAAGGAGATCCTTTAGAGGTTAGAGTTGATGGAGTGAAATGCTTAAGAGGTCGTATGTGGATACCTAAGTTTGGAGACTTAAGAGATTTGATTATGTTAGAATCCCATAAATCTAAGTATTCCATTCATCCGGGATCTGATAAGATGTACCATGATTTGAAGAAGTTGTACTGGTGGCCGAATATGAAAGCTGACATAGCTATGTATGTTCTTCAATGCTTGACTTGTGCTAGAGTTAAAGCGGAACATCAAAAGCCATCAGGACTACTTCAACAACCAAAGATTCCTGAATGGAAGTGGGAGCGAATTACGATGGACTTTATCACCAAGCTTCCTAGAACATCATCTGGAAACAACTCGATTTGGGTTATTGTCGACAGACTGACCAAATCAGCACACTTCATTCCGGTTAAAGAGCGGTTCTCACTGGAGAAGCTGACTCGAATATACCTCGATAATGTTGTATGCAAGCATGGAGTGCCTGTATCGATCATTTCAGATCGAGATCCTAGATTCGCATCGAATTTTTGGAAATCTCTCCAAAGATCTTTGGGAACGAATCTCGACATGAGCACTTCTTATCACCCCCAGACTGATGGGCAGAGTGAAAGGACGATACAAACACTAGAAGATATGTTGAGAGCTTGTGTGTTAGATTTTGGTAAGAATTGGGATAGACATTTTCCGTTAGCAGAGTTTTCGTATAACAATAGTTACCATTCTAGTATTAAGGCTGCACCGTTTGAAGCTTTGTATGGTAGGAAGTGTAGATCTCCTGTATGTTGGAGTGAAGTTGGGGATACCCAGCTCACGGGACCGGAATTGATCCGGGAGACTACGGAGATGATAGTTCAGATTAAGAATAGGTTGTTGACTGCCCGTAGTAGACAGAAAAGTTACGCGGATGTGCGGCGGAAGCCAATGAAGTTTAAAGTGGGTGACCGAGTAATGTTGAAAGTATCGCCATGGAAAGGCGTTATCAGATTTGGAAAACGAGGAAAATTGAATCCCCGTTATATTGGACCCTTTAAGATTTTATCTAGAGTAGGTCCGGTGGCTTACAAACTAGAGTTACCCCCAAAACATCATGTTGTTTACAACACATTCCATGTATCTAATCTGAAGAAATGTCTAGCAGTGAGTGATGAGAAAATTCCGTTAGATAAGGTTCGAATAGATGGGAAGTTGCATTTTATCGAAGAGCCCGTAGAGGTTATGGATCGTGAGGTAAAGCAACTGAAACAAAGCCGGATACCTATTGTCAAGATCCGATGGAATTCAAAGCATGGACCAGAGTATACTTGGGAACGAGAGGATGAAATGTGGAAGAAATATCCGCACCTCTTCGATTTCAATAAGAAACGGACATCCAAACGAAATGGATCATAAGGACGTTGATCCCTTTTAGGAGGAAAAGCTGTGACAATCTAACATTTTCAGGTAGTGAAATATTTTCTCGTATAATATTTTGAAACTTATTTTTGTGTTGGTTGACGAACTCATAATTTACGGATTTAAATTTGGGCTTACGTGCATAATTTAGCGTCCTTTACGACTAAACCGGAAACCTTATGATTACGAATTTACGTTTTTGAACTCCGTTTTTTATGAGACAATTTTTATTGGATTCGTTTTGTGACGTTGATTCATAATTTATAAAAACGTTTTTCGTGAATCGACCCGAGGGCACGCAAATCGAGAAAACTAGAATCGAGGAATACCCGTAAACTAGTGAGATGGGACAAAATACATTGTCCCACCCCACTAGCTAACTTGGACGGCACCAACATGACACCACCACCTTATGTGGCATCATGTTAGCTAAGTGTTTACATGTGTAAGCCAAGCTTACACCTTAAGCTACTCATTCCACTATCTACTCAAAACCACTAGCAACTAACTCATTTCCATTTCCATACATGCAAAACCAACACAAATCCTCTCAAATACCCCACCCCTTGTCGTCCATATTCAAGCTACAAACACCCCTTTTGATCTTTTCTAGCCATGAAATACATGTTTACTAGCTCTATCATGGAGTTATCTTGAAGCCTTGATCATTTGGTGGCCATATTAACAACATTGGAGGTGATTTGCTTGTTTCCTAGGGCTGATTTCTCAACTTATGTTCTTGGTGTTGATCTTGGAGTTACTTGTGGTGTTCATCAAGTTCTTGTCTTCCAAAAACAAGAAATACACTTGGTTGGTAAAGAAGATCATCCTCTCCATTTTCTCTTGTTAATTTGTAAAGAACAAATGTATTTTCTTTCATTTTGTATATGTATATGATGTATATATGATGATAAAAATGTTGTGTGGGGATCAAGTGTTGATAGATATGCTTAAAAAGGGTAATAACTATAAGAAATGAGGCTAAAATATTGATTATTTAGTTGGCTATATAAAAACAGTATATAACTAAAACTTGAACTGATAAAGTTGCATGGTATGATCCATTTACAGTAAGTACAAGATGTTATACACATGTGAGAGTTGACCATGCAATGGAATCAATATAATGAGTGAGATATGATCAAAACAAGTTAGGTGTTCTAATCTGAATAAGCGGTTTTGTAGGGACTGTTAAGGCAAGATAAACTTAAAATGGGCAGTACCTATAACTAAGTTAAATGTAGCACATAATATGAAGAACATGTCATCCAAAAATGAGCTTCTAATTCATTATAGAACTCTAGATATGTTAAAAATTGTGAACATGAAGATAAAAATCAGATTTTAAGAATTAATGTTTATTATTATTATATAAGCACTCAAATTTTATTGTATAAAATATAAAATAAAAACCCACTAACTTATAAAACTTATTTATATAAATATGTAAAAGGTTAATTAAATGGATAAATTATATAAATGGTAGTGGAATAATATGTATAAGTAATAAAAACTATAAACTTGATTTTTACGACTTTTTCGGCTATTACCGTGAAATTAACGTTTTTCGCCAAATAAAACTTAGACGATCAAACCCGTCTAATGTAAAGTTTTTAAAAGTCATATACTGATATATAAGTAACTAATACAAGTAAAAACCGATAAAACCCGAACTGTAGGACATACGGACATTAACGAGCTAACTAAGCATATTGGACTAATAATTGGACTAAATAAGTTAACCACTTATAAAAAGAATTTATTGGGCTTAACCCATTTGGGCCCAACATGGAAAGTATATATACTGATAATATAAGTATAAAAGGGATTAAAACAAGTTAAAGAACTTATACCAAGCTTATTGGACTTAAAATAGGTGAATAGGTAAAACTAGTAAACTAGTAAAAAGTTACCAAAACATAAACACTAAAATGAGTAAACAAGGATATATAAACCCACTTAATCATCATCAAATGTACAAAAATCATCATATGTATATTGTTATTTTGATGAAAGTCATTGGACAAAGTCTAAGACCGATTATTATTTATATAGGTTTCCGTGACCGAAGCACGCCCGTAACCGATAATCCGCCTTTCATTATCAACGTGAGTTCATAGCCTCACACTCTTTTAAATGTTTTATAAAATGATTTGTAAACCCGCGAGGGAGATAACATGCTAGATTTTATAAAAATAGAACACAAGTAGTCCCGATGGTATGCTTAATGATATAGACCCGAATGATGCTATGACCCTATAAACGAGACTAAAAGGATTATTAGTAGTTAGGTTATGTCACTTAAAGTCCCATTAGCATGAATTGTGAACTACCGGGATTTGGTAGACGCTTATGCATTTGATAGTACTATTTGGGGACGATCACCCCAGTTCACGCCTTGACGGTTGATCCCCGTCGTACCACATTTATTGGTAAGCGAATTTATGTATGAGAAGATTCCATAGCGTGATTTTTGTGACGACACGCTAACTTAGATGGGCAAATTGTTTGTCGGGTTCGCGGCCCGCTGTTTTCATAGTAAGGTAACAATGTCATGCGGCTAATAATAATCCTATATAATCTAAATATCCGATATGAAATGACGCTATTAACGATGATAATATTACCTATAATGGTAATATTGAGGCTACGGTCTCATGGACGGTTTAAGATGTATGCTTGATATATATATTGCCTGACTAGCAATATGAGGACTTACTTCCGATATTATACTTGTGTTCTGATTTTAAATGATTGTTTTGTATAACGATTTTTATTAAACTCTATGAATTCACTCGGCATTCGCTGATATGATTTTTGCATGTTTTTATCTCAGGTGCTTGAAGGTAATCCGGATGGAGATCGACTCTGATGGCCCACATAATATTAAAAATGTTCATTCGATCTATGTTTTGTAAACTTAATGACCTGTATAATTTGGAACCTGTTGTACACTTTAAAACTTTTTATCGAATGAATGTATGTTGAACCTTGCACAACCATTTTTATGTGTTGTCTATGATTGGAGTTATTGTGCTATCCCGTAACACTCTGAAAGACCCTTCCGCTGTACCGATACGAAAATTGAGAGTGTTACACTTGCCCAAATGGGATAAGCCTTGTACTCCAATTCTTTAAAGGATAATCCCTGCAACTTCTTGAAGGTCCATCCAGTTCCATGACATCTGAGTAACATGTAGTAAAGCTCCCTTCTACCCCTCTTCAGCAGTGAGAAAACATTGCTAGCCTTATGCTTCAGAATTACCTTGCAGTCTTTTTGAACTCTTAGAAGAATCTCCAATCCCCAAATTTGGTCTGAAATTGTCAAATCTGGATTCTCCATAATCCTATTCTCCCAAGCATGGTACATCTGAGCAGCTTCTGGCATATCATAATATACTTGCAATTTTAACTCTCTAAGCTTCTCTTTTGCCAAGTCATCACCATATTCAAGCCTTTCTGGTTGTTCAATTATCATCACACTTGAATCTAAACTTCCTTCATCACTTCCTTCTTGTTCCTCAGAAGTGACAATAAATGGTGATTCACCAACCTTCTTCCTTTCTTGTTCTATAAATTGTGCAACCAACTTTGAATCAAACTCTACTTGTGCTGCATCCTTTGGAACTTCTACTTCTACCATGATTCCTTTACCCTTATCTAATGGATCAATGATGGGTAAGGATGATGGTAATACCTGTGAAGACACTTCTTTGATGATAGCTGATGACTGGAATACATCAACCATATCTGCAGGTCTGTCAACGCTCAAATTCCTTGTGTCAGCGCCCAATTTACTCTTGTCAGCGCTTGGTGTGTCAGCGTTTAAATTTTGCTTGTCAACGCCCAAATTACTTGTCTCAGCGCCTCTTGTAAACTGCTCCATCATAGTTGTAAAAGAAAAGTTCAAGTTTGTAGGAGTAACCAGAGATGTATCAAAACCTGATTGCTTCTTCAATTCAGTAAGGGCTTCAGCAACACCCAAAGATTCTCCATCATATGAGCCTTTTCCACTCAAGTCAAATGGCTCTGTAGCAGCTTCATGTGAGCCTTTATCACTCAAATTAGCAGGCTCTGTAGCAGCTTCCTCCCCTTTGTAAGAATCCTCCCCTGATGAAAGGACTCTTGTCTGCCTTCTCCTAGACTCAGCAGTTTCCAAAACAACAATCCTCTCACTCAATTGCTTGAGTTCAAGGCCTTGTGTACTGACTGTTTGTACCAAGTCTGCATTTTGCTTTTGCAAGCTAATGCAGACAGCCGTCAATTCCATCATTGTGTATGGTTCCAATCTGCCCTCCTCTAGAATGGGTATTTGACCTCCCAAAGTAGAGTCATAGGGCATGGATGAGGTCTTAAAGATGTTAGGACTGTCTTGGCCTGCATCTAAGCGGGTACCAATAGTCCCAGCCTCATCTATAGCACCAACCACACTTGTGGTGGTGGTTCTCTCTGCAACATGGCTAGGATCACTAGAGGAGAACACTCCAGTAGTCCTTGGGCATTTAATCAACCTATATTCAGGGGGTGTAGAAGATGATGTGATTGGGTGGTTGTTTGAAGGTTAAGGGGTGTTTGGGTCTGTGAAGGAAAGGTGTCAACGTTTGGATTACTTGTGTCAACGCCAACATTTAATATGTCAGCGTTGAAGGATTCTTGATCAATTTCCATGTGTTGAGGTGAAGGCAAAGGTTCTGGTATTGGATCAAGTTGTGGTTGTGGGTCTGGTTGGGGTTGTGCTGCTCTAATAACAGCAAGCATAGCTTGGGTGAGGGGTAAGTCACGGTGAGGGGTGAGTTCATCTTACTAAAAATAGCTGTCTTTTGCACAGGGATCATATAAAAATCATCATGATCCCTTGTGCAGTAACTTTGCACATCAAAAACCATTTACAAAAATCTGGGATAAGCCAAAGTCATCTTATTCCCTTTGTTTTTACACATGCCATCAAAAATCAGTTTTGAAAAATTAAACTTTTGCCCATTTGTAATGCACACAATTGCACTAGCAACAGATCTGTTAATTTCATTATGTGCAGTACATTTTGGACTCAAACATTGAAGGATGACATGTATGAGGTACTTCCAGGCTGGGGGAAACTCTTGTTTATGATATTTGTTTAAAGTACCCTCATCAGGGAAAGGGTACCCTAAAGCCCGAAGTCCTTGTTCTATTTCATTGATGGGGAGTGTGGTTATACCATCTGCATCATTAAGATGCAAAGCCTGACGAACCAAGGCTTCAGTAACCACCCAAGTACGCCCATGAACAATAGCTGATAATGTAGTCACATTATTAATTGTTGAGGAACTGACAGTGTTCCAAAACTGCTTAATATGAGTGACAGGGATGAGAGGAGCATGAGAAAGAGCATATCGTAATGGAGATGCATTCAAATACGCCACCATCTGAGTGTATTGTGGAAACAAAGTATCATCAGCCTCCAAATAAGCAATCATGTTGTGCTGACTCCTGAATCCCAATACCAAGTCACTTGGTTTAAACTTTGGTGCCATTGTTGAAGAAAGATGTTTGTTAAAGATTGATGAAAGATGAATTATAGGAGAAAAAGTGTTAGACAAGAATATGAAGTACCCTGTTTAAAAATAGGATCCAAATATATAGGAGAGATAGGCACATGTGATTGGTCAAAAATAAGGCAAGTATTTTCAAAATATAATGATGAAAATATTGAAGAGAAAATAAGTTATCTTGTGCATTAATTAAAAGTTATCTACTCCCAAAATTATGGCCCCAAAATTCATCAAAAATAACAACTGGGTAGGTCCCAATGATTGTCAACGGTCAAAAATAACCCATCAACGCCAAACGGCTATATTCTTGTCAACTTTTACCAAATCCATGTCAGCGTCTAAATTGGTCATAACAACGCTTGGAAAAAAAATTTGTCAGCGTCCAAAAATAAAAGTAATAAAAATGAAAAAGGGCCTTAACAAAGTAATTTTTATCCTAGTGAAGATAACCTATAAGTTGATAATTATTATAGGGCGGCAAGCACTGTCCAGTTATGCACACTTGCTTATGCAAGATAGACATAACAGTCCTCTAGTGTCCCTTGCTAACCAAAATTCTTAACAATTAAGTTATCTCATAAAATCCCTAGTAACTCCCAGGTAAACCCAATATAAATCATTCCCAAGTCTCCCAACAGACCACAACCAATTCTAGGCCAAAATGTCTTGGCAGCATGCATAGTATGTCAACTTTGCATGTTACAGTGCCTCATGATTTAGTAAACTAACTCATACTCACCTGTGGACACAATCTAGAATTGTCATAAGAGTATTATAAGAATACCCAAAAGTCCTAAAGGTTCCTAAAACCTCCCCTTAAACTGTGATACAAAAGTTGCTAAATAATATGCATGTAAATAAAAATTTATGTCAAGATAGGAATATAAATATACCAACCATCATCCATAAATTGAAACATGCTCCAATGATTCTCCAAGGATCCATAAGCAACTCTGTATCCAATGGTACAATGCTAACAATGCCTGCACACTTAGATCAAAAACCACAAAACTAACATGTTGCTGACAACGTCACGATAACACGTATCAGCGTTAATATAACCTTTGTCAGCGTTAGACAAATATAGTGGAAAATCTAACTTTTCAAAAAGACCAATAACAATGCATATCTTGTACATACTTTTACAAAAAGATCCCAAAACACGTATTAAGTGAGATTGATCATTCCAATACTTGTTACCAAGTATTGAAACCTTCCAGTATCAAAAGGTTTAGTTAATAAATCAGACACATTTTCTTCTGTGTCAACCCTATCTGGTTGTATTAAACCCTTTTCAAAACAATCTCTTATAAAATGATGTCTAATTTCTATGTGTTTTGTTTTAGAATGATGTACAAGATTTTTAATAATGCATAAAGTACTGTTATTGTCTACAAAAATCTTGGTATGCATGAAATTATACCCATAATCCAACAGTTGGTTCGAATCCATAAGACTTGCCCACAACAAGCAGTTGCTGCAACATACTCTGCTTCAGTTGTAGAATTGGCCACCACTGTTTGTTTCTTGCATTGCCAAGATATCAACCTACTCTCAAGAAACTGACATCCACCAGTTGTGGAATTTCTATCAAATTTATCACCACCATAGTCATTGTCTGAATATACAATAAGCTCTAATGGTGAATCTTTTGGATACCATAATCCCAGATCTGGATAACATCTAAGGTACCTAAAGATTCTCTTGACAGCATGAAGGTGACATTCTTTGGGAATCACTTGATGGCGTGCACATGCACACACAGCAAACATAATGTCAGGTCTTGAGGCTGTGAGATACATCAATGAACCAATCATTGATCTATAGTGCCTGACATCCACATCTTTTACATCTCCAACTTTTCCCCAAGGATGCTCTCTATCCATAGGAGTACTTGCACTTTTCTCATGTGGAGAAAAGCCAAACTTCTTCAAGATTTCTGCTACATATTTATCCTGAGAGATGAAGATACCATCTTCTTTCTGCTGAACTTGTAACCCTAGAAAGAAGTTCATCTCCCCCATTGCACTCATCTTGAATTTGTCTGTCATAATCTTGGAAAAGTCTTCACTCATCTTTGGGTTTGATGAACCAAAGATGATATCATCCACATAAACCTGAACAAGTAAGACATCCTTACCAGTCTTCTTTGTAAATAAGATCTGGTCTATGGTGCCCCTTTTGAATCCATTTTCCACCAGATAGGTGGACAATGTGCCATACCATACTCTTGGAGCTTGATGAAGTCCATACATAGCTTTCTTAACTCTATACACCTTGTCTGGATGCTCTGGATCTTCAAAACTAAGAGGCTGCATTACATAAACCTCCTCAACAATTGTGCCATAAAGGAAAGCACTCTTCACATCCATTTGATAGACAGTAAAGCCCATGCAGGAAGCATAAGCTAGAAATATCCTTATAGCCTCAATCCTTACAACTGGTGCAAAGACCTCCTCATAGTCTATCCCTTCCTCTTGTGTATATCCTTGAGCCACTAAACGTGCCTTGTTTCTGACCACAATGCCTCTTTCATCTTTCTTGTTTCTAAGAACCCATATTGTCCCAATAGGTCTGACATATCTGGGACAATCAACCAACTCCCAAACATCCTGAAAAGCAAATTGGTGAAGCTCATCCTGCATTGCTTCCACCCAACTTGGTTCTTTGAGAACATCAAAAATTTTCTTGGGTTCCTGTTGTGACAGAAAACAGGCAAACAAACATGCTTGAACAAGAGGGGTATCAACCTTCTTGTGTATTTTTGCAATAAATCCTCCAAGATTCTGATGAGATCTTCTAGTTTGAACAAGAGACATCACATAACTAATAATTAGAGAAGAGGGGTGATCCTTCATTGTAGAAGTAAGAACTCCTCCCTCAAAAAGACTGTTATCTTCAATCTCATCTTCCAAGTTAACAATATCTTCTTCAGACTCTCTTCCATCAATATCTGTATGAACCTCTCCATTTCTGCTTGAAGATTCACCTTGTTCAAAATTAGAAGAGAAAATATGGTCAAAAGAATTGTCAACGCCTGAACCAAGGTTGTCAGCGTTAGATCCATCAACGCCTGAAATAGAGTTGTCAACGTTTGAGCCATCAACGCCTGAATTTGTCTTGTCAGCGCCAGATTTTCCTTTGTCAGCGCCTGAAGGACCATGCATGTTGTTAACTGGTGATACTTGGGGACCACCATTTTCCTTTCCAGCAGCAGCAAAAGCATCTGTCCATATGGGAATAGTGACATACTCAAGTATGGGAGATGACTTGTCTGCTTGTGATCCAACCTCTTCATGAACCTGTGTACCTGAAACATCAACAACTGGTTCTTCCACAACATTTGAAGTTACCTTCACAATGTCTGGATTAGTAACAGGCATACAATTCAAAGTCCTAGATAGAGGTTCCAAGTCAAATAGCCAATTTGGACCACTTTCAGGATCACTAGGTTTACTCTCTAAAAACCTAACATGTACTTTTTCAAGTATACGTTTTTCCTTCTTAAGATAAACCCTATATCCTTTACTCTGCACTGAATAACCCATGAAGTAGCCTTCATCACCTTTAGCACTAAATTTACCTAAGGCATCACTAGTATCTAGTACAACTACATGACAACCAAAAGGTTTAAGAAAACCAATATTAGGTTTCCTTCCCCAAAGTAACTCATAAGGTGTTTTGTTATGTATCTTGTTGACTAATGCTCTATTCTGAACATAACAAGCTGTATTCACAGCCTCAGCCCAAAAAGCAATGGGAAAGTGAGCATCAGCCAACATAGTCCTGGCTGCTTCAATTAGGGTTCAATTCTTTCTTTTAGTAACCCCATTTTGCTGTGGGGTTCTGGCAACACTAAACTGTCTAGTAATCCCTTTCTTGGCACAAAAATCATCCAATAGTTTGTTTCTAAACTCACCACCATTATCACTTCTAAGCATCTTAACTTCATTACCAGTCTTCTTTTCAATTTGGTTAATAAAGTTAATTAAAGTATCAGCAGTGTCACTTTTCAAGGCTAAAAAGAAAGTCCAAGTAAACCTAGAAAAGTCATCAGTAAAGACAAAGCAGTAAGATTTACCATTCAAGCTTTCTATATTAGTTGGACCAAACAGGTCCATATGCAGCAAGTGAAGTGGTTTAGAACTAGAGTGCACCTGTTTAGACTTAAATGAGACCTTGTGTTGTTTGCCTTTAAGGCATGCAACACAAGAGTGGTCATTGTGGAAAGCCTTTTCAAGCAAACCATCAACCAAGCCATGTCTCACAAGTCTGTTTATATTTTTAAAGTTAATGTGCCCTACTCTCCTGTACCATAGATTACTTTCATCAACTGAAGCTTTAGCATAAAGACATGACAAATTATTATTCATCCTAATTCCATTAAGATTCACATTATAAATGTCCTTATGCCTAGGTGTCCTATAATCAATAAATTTCATTAAGATTCACATTATAAATGTCCTTATGCCTAGGTGTCCTATAATCAATAAATTTCTCATCTAGTATTTTTAAATCCTTGCTCAACACCAAGCATTCAGTATCAGTAAAAATAACCTTATTTTTTTTATCACAAACTTGTGATACACTAAAAAGATTATAATCAAGTTCTTTTACCAGAAACACGTTTTCAAAACGCAAATTGTTGGTGAGAAGAGTTCCTTTGCCTGTGATAGTTCCATATCCGCCTCCAAAGTAAACTTTATCACCATCCTTAAGGGGAGTGAAGTTTGTGAGATAATCTTCCTTCCCAGTCATGTGCCTAGAGCATCCACTATCCTAATAGCCATAATCATTAACCTGTTTTTGAATGCCCTGCACATAAAGAAAACAAATTAGTTTTCTTTGGGAACTCAAGCCTGAGCAGACTTGGATTCATTTGGTTGTTCAACAAGAACAGACTTAGTCCTCATAACAACCCCTTGTTCATCCCTTTTTGGATTGAACACCCAGTTAACCCCAATTGGTTTTGTGATGACCTTTGAAATATAATTAAATCTGTTACAGGTCATAGAAATCCTATTAGAATTAGGGTTTTGATCTTGCTTAGGTCTCCATGTCAAGCTAGAAGAAGCTTTAGACCCCTTTCCCTATGGTTGCAAATATTTACCATTATTTAGTTTGGCAACGTTTCTGTCAGCGTTTGATTTGGTCTTGTCAACGCTGAAATTACTCTTATCAGCGTTGAACCTAGGGTTTGCTACAGGAACCCATTGCCTATTAGACCATGTATTGGTCTTCTGAAAAGGTCTTTGTCCCTAAGTGTTAGACCCTTTTGAAAAGAATGGGGCTGGTCTAACAACTTGTGGACTGTGCTCCACAAAAGTTTTGGGTCTGACAGTGTTTGACCTTTTGTCAGCGTTGACCTTGGAAGCGTTGACACACTTATAGGCTAAATGTGAAAAGCTACCACAAGTATAACAGGATTTTCTAGACATAACTCTAGGTCTAGAAGAAAAGAAACCTGTTCCATTATCACTAACTTGGCTTTTTGGTGACCTAGTATTTCTATACATTTCTGCATACTTAATGCTAGGTTTTCTAACAACGTTTGAGCCAAGGTCAACAGTCTTGCCAGTGATTGGGTTTGTTACTTTGATAGGGTAGGCTCATTTGGACTATCACTAAGCATGCCACCCTTGACAAACAAGGTAGGGTTGGCTTTCTTCCATTGGTCCAAATCAGTCAACTTATTCCTATATTCTTCTACTGGGGTAAGGACTCTTGGTGGAGGAATAAATTCCTCTTCTTGGAGTTCTGGTAAACCAGTCCAAGATAAGTCCTTTCTTTGGACACCATAGAAGTCCCCAGCTGGTGGTGGAACACCAGCATATTCTTTCATCCCAATCCCAGTCATGTCCCTAGAATCCCTTTGTTTACTAACACATTCTCCTAGGGTTTGTGAGACTTTATCAAATCTCTGAATTTTAAGATCTACATTATCCTTATTCTTGATAGCCTCATCTAACTTAACCTGTAGTTCAGCATTGACCCTCTCCATGATGTTTCTAATATCAGTACTAGCATTTAAATCATGTTATAAGATATTTATTTTATCTTTTAGGTCAAACTCCATTTTTTATACTCAACTACAGTCTTTTCAGTTTGAGTAAGAGCAAGTTGATAGTTAGACAACTTGCATCTCTCATTACTCACATCTGTTGACAACCTTAAAACCTCTTTGTTAAGTCTTTCAGTATTTAGACGACAACCCTTACTACAAAAAGCATCATCATATACCTCATTGTCTGATGAAGATGAGGAGTGTGCCATGAGAGCATAGTGAACATGCTCTTCTTCTTCCATCTCAGCAACCAAAGCATTATTCTCTTCCTCATCCTTATCCAAATAGCTCCAATCCCATCCAACACCATCAATTTCTTGCATTGCCATCATGGCCTTGGGATCCTGAGCCTTAACAATTTGGCTTGAGGGTTTTCCAGCATCAGATCTTTGGAGATCTGCATTATCTCATAAAGTTCCCCATACGATGACAATTGTAGCACTCAACCTTGGATTTATCAAATCCAGCAATGTCCTTTGCATTAAAAGTCATCTTCTTCTTGAATCTTCTATTCCATCTGTTTGCTCTTATACTTGCAAGAGCCATATTCCACTTAATATCCATCTCCTCCAAATGCTCATCACTGATTTGCTCAAGGTCCTCATATGTAATTACTGAACCATTGGGAAATGAAGCAATGTATGCACACACAGTATCCAGATCAATACCAGCAGGCTTAACTCTTGGTGAGTCAATTTTGTATGTGTCAGCGTCTGAATGTGAGGCGTTGACAGGATATGATCCAGCGTTGACACATGTTGATCCTGTAACTGGGTGCATGTATGAATCCTTCTGATCAAATTGACCTTCACTATGTGAGAAGAAGGCCATGTTTCCATTGGTAGACTTACTTCCATGATCCAAAAGAGTTTCATTCTCCAACAGCCTCAGTTTGTTGTAAACATCATCAAAAGTAGAACTTTTGTGAGTGTTGTTGGCAATTATAGATCTCAATCTTCCATGCATCACCAAGGCTTTTAAGAAAAGTGGCAATAATGTCAACATCACCAATTACTGTCCCCATGAAGGACAGCTTGCTTGTAATGTCAAGAAGTCTGCTTCTCACACTACTTAGCTTCTCATTAGGTTGAGCCTTAAAAACAGCATACTCATGTAAGAGTTGCTTCTTTTTCTCTTCCACAGTATCAGCATTACCACCATAGGCAACTTCAAGGGCTGCCTAAAGGTCTTTTGCAGACTCATAACCTCTGTATTTGTGATGATTTTCTTGTCCCAAAAAGAGTTTCAGAATGCTTAGGGTTTTCATATCAACCCTTCTCTTTGCTATGTCCTCAGCAGACACAGCTCTACCATCTTCAATTTTTTCTTTTCTATCTGCTTCAGAGCATCCTTGAATAGCTGTTCTTGTAGCTATGGCAGCTGTAATCTTTTGAGCTTTATCGAATGTGTTTCCATATTCAATGATTTCCCAGAGGGTGTAATCATGGATTTGTAGATATTGCTCAAAGTTGAACTTCCATAGCTCAAAATTGTCTACATCTAGCATGGGAATCTTAATGTTGTGATTTGAGGAGGAGGAGGAGGTTACTTCTGGAGTAGACATGATGTTTTTAGGGTTTTGTGAAAATTAGGGTTTTTGTGTTCTTTTAGATCAAAGTTTCTCAACAAGCTCTGATACCACTTATGGAAACCATAATTCACGGATCGATTAAGCTTACTAGGATATACATCTCGTTCATATGATAAACATAGCGGAATTGAACAAGACACATGAACAAGGTGTTTACTTCCAACGATTACTTTATTCCAAACGATTACTTGCACTAAACGATAACAAGTAACCTCTAGGCGTGTATACATTGAATCCCACGCCTAGAACACGAAGACACTTTAGGTTTACATTGTGAATCATTGAATGAATAAAACTATGTAGGGTGTGTGTTTATATACTACACATAACCCTATTTACAAGAAATCTAATTACACTAGGAGTCCCTCCATCTTTTGCTAATAAGTCCTCTAAATGCATATAAGTCCTTCTTGTTTCATTATTCTTGATTTGTCTCATCAAATTAATTCCCAACAATCTTCCCCTATTTGATGATGACAAAACCAATCTTCAATCTTGATCTTTCACGAATGAAACAAGCTTCCCCTTAAAGTAAGATTTCTTGTAAAGACATATCACCATATAATAATAAGTTGCATACCTTGATCTTTGAATCTTAATGTGGAAACCATAATTCACGGATCGATTAAGCTTACTAGGATATGCATCTCGTTCATATGATAAACATAGTGGAATTGAACAAGACACATGAACAAGGTGTTTACTTCCAACGATTACTTTATTCCAAACGATTACTTGCACTAAACGATAACAAGTAACCTCTAGGCGTGTATACATTGGATCCCACGCCTAGAACACGAAGACACTTTATGTTTACATTGTGAATCATTGAATGAATAAACCTATGCAGGGTGTGTGTTTATATACTACACATAACCCTATTTACAAGAAATCTAATTACACTAGGAGTCCCTCCATATTTTGCTAATAAGTCCTCTAATTGCATATAAGTCCTTCTTGTTTCATTATTCTTGATTTGTTTCATCAAATTAATTCCCAACAATCTTCCCCTATTTGATGATGACAAAACCAATCTTCAATCTTGATCTTTCACGAATGAAACAAGCTTCCCCTTAAAGTAAGATTTCTTGTAAAGACATATCACCACATAATAATAAGTTGCGTACCTTGATCTTTGAATCTTCTTCCCCTTTTTGTCTCATCCAATAGGGGTCTTCTAAAGATAAACAACTAATAACGCTTCCCATTAAGTGATGCATGTAAATGAATCACGAACTATGTAGACTCTAATTGTAGATTACGAATGAAGAAAAACGAATATAACCTATTTGTTGAAGAAGTGGAATCTCCCAAGCTTGTACCTTATATCTTGCACTATCCATGTGACGTCGAACTTATATGACACAGAAAATATAAGTAGACCTCGATCTCTTTGTCAAATCCTCATCCTTTGTGAGACACTGAGCACGATAATGTAACTCCTTCAAGTGATAGCAAGGTATCTAATTGCTAGATTCAGACAAGTCTTCGTTACCAACCATTAAAAGAACAAGCAAGTTATCTCAAAAGAGAGGAGAGTCTTTTGAGATATGATAAAATACAAACCTGCGAAAAACAACTCCAACACCAAAGAAGCAATAATCAATCGTCTTCATCGAAACCTCCAATTTGCAATGAAAATCATCTAAGTACAATATCATCCTCTTCTTTTATGCAACTGTTGCCTCTGACGGCGTTCTGCTTCTAATCCAAGTTGGTACGTAACCGCAAGGTTAGCCTTGTCACATAATCAAATAAAACTTTATTGTACCAAACACAATCTTCAAAAACAAGTCATAAAAATTAAAACAGATAGTTTTGTCCGAGATCCTTAGTCATCCAATATATCTTTTGTATGTATTGCCCGATATCGAACGATACTTGTCAGCGCTTAAAAACCATATATCGGACAACACGATGTCAGCGTGTAAATTTATACTTGTCAGCGTCGACGTTGTCAGCGCGTGTTTTATTCTCGTCAGTGGCTCGACTCCACTGACACCATCTGTTCACTTGTAAACAAATCCTTCACCTTATAAATACCACAATCGTCGTGTCTTCGTTTACTTTTTAATGTCCCACATCCTTGTATCACGTTTCGTAAAGAGAATCAAATAAAGTCCTATAAAATAGGATGTAAAATCTTACCCCATATCTTTAGGCAGCACAACTGTAATATCTTCCCAAGATATTTTGACCACAATATTGAAAATACCCCACGTCTTTCTTTTTCTTTAAACATCCAACCCATCACATGAACAATTGGATTACTTTTAAGATAACAATCGTGTCCTTTATCCAAAAGCTCTTTTCTGCCTAGGACCACACGAAGCAACACAACACTCAGTCCTTTTGCCTTCTTGTTGCTTGATCTGCTTATCGTGCACCACACCGTTGCTCACAACACATCTTGATTTGAATACTTATCAAACCTTATCACAATCAATATGTTTTTTTTTTACTTTTATCTTTTACTTCATGTGAATTAAAATCATGGCTTCACGTCTTCTTTTACTCAACCCCATGTGAACCACTTTTCCTTCTTATTATTTGTCATGAATAACATAACCAATTAGCACAAACAATAGTACTCCTTTGACCCAACATGTCACGATCAGCTGTCATAGACCTGCTTTCTTTTCTTGAAACCAACCCATTAAACCTCTTGCGTACATTCACTTTATTACTGAACCATAAAGAGCCATAGTAACACAAGAACTATAAAGCAATCACATGTAACAGAAACTTTACAACCTTTAAACTATTTGTGCTTCTCTTTTGTCAAACCAAACACACGTGATGTACTTAATCTGTACAATCCTGCTACCAAACATATTATAATCACGTGATGTATCCCTTTTTTTTCTCACAGCAAGAACTTACATACTTCAATCGACAAATGTATTTTCTTTTCTAGCTGCTACCAAGTTGCGATCTTCACATCTACTCTTTTGAATATATCACAGCGAACATCACAGCCACGAATCTTAACTAAGGTTTATCAAACCCTAATTATTTTAATAAAGAACAGTAGCATCTTCAATCTTGGTAGCAATCAAAGAACATCAAAACTATACCATGCTGCCTTATTCATACAATCATACCAGATCTAGGGTTCTTTAAAACCCTAATTCCTGAATTTAAAAATAGACCTTGGTTCGAATCTAGTTCATTCATGTGTTTCACAGCCAAAATTCCACACTTTTCTGCTTTAAAGTCGATCTAGGGTTTAGGGGAAGAAACCCTAAATCTTATTCAATAAAAACAAAAACAGAAAATTTTATACCTTCACCAGCAGCCAACTTCGACGAGCTATAACTTTTTCTTGAAACCTGAACTCGACGATCTCTCCGGTGAGATCGAAGACACATACCCTGAGAACATCCAGCTAAAATTTAAGCAAGATCCAACGGTTAACGAAGGAGATATCGCTGTTTGAAAACGGCTGCGCAGTGAGATCCGACCATAAAACCCTAGACGGGTTTTTCTTCTTTTTCACCATTCTTCGACTCGAACACCTCGTTAGTTCCTAGTATCGAGAGCCACCCGCTCTGATACCACTTGTGGATCCCAAACTTAGATCGATTAAGCTTGTGTAAACGAGATTAGATCAAGTTAAACACGTAGAGAAACTTTGTTTGTGTATAAAATAATTTAAGTGTTATGCGGAATTAACACTCAAACAAGAACACACAATGAATGTAAAACAAACTTTCACTTGATTGATAATAACGAACTTGCTTACAATGAAAGTGTTAAGCGTATGAAAAACTTATATGAAACATAACCTAAAGGTCTTCTTTTATAGACATAAGAAGTCTTGTACAAGAGTCTACGTATCAGCTATTCTAGGTAAAGATAATTATAGAAAATACATTGTTGATCCTGTCTTTACTAGAAACAAACTAGAAACATAATATGCGTAGACCATATCTTTCTATCAGTGCTTGTCTTCAACCTATCAACGCTTGACTTCTTCCTGTCAATGCTTGATCTGTCAACGTTTGTTTTCTTCTTATCAACGCTTGTTTTAATCTTGTCAGCGTCCAAGTGTACTGGCTACATTTTATTCCCAACAAAAGCCCCATACGGTGCGCTGGTGCTATTTCAAAGGAAGAAGGACGGGTCCTTATGGATGTGCATAGACTATCGGGCACTCAATAAGGTAACAATCAAGAATAAGTACCCTATCCCTCTTATTGCGGACTTGTTTGATCAACTTGGGAAGTCGAGATACTTTACCAAGTTAGATTTGAGATTGGGGTACTACCAAGTATGGATAGCGGAGGGAGACGAGGCCAAGACGACGTGTGTCACGAGGTATGGCTCTTACAAGTTCTTAGTCATGTCGTCTGGATTGACAAATGCTCCCGCGACATTTTGCACCCTCATGAAGAAGTTATTTCATCCATTCCTCGATAAATTTGTAGTTTTATACTTGGATGATATTGTCATTTATAGTCTGACTTTGGAGGAGCATGTCTTGCATTTGAAACAGGTGTTCGAGGTATTGCGAGACAATGAACTTTACGTGAAGTTGAAAAAGTGCTCTTTCTCTCAAAATGAAGTCGAGTTCTTGGGTCACAAGATCAAGGATGGAGGCTTGATGATGGACGGGGCAAAGATAAAAGCTATCCAACATTGGGAACCACCAACCTAAGTGACGGAGTTGCGGTCATTTCTTGGCTTGGTGAACTATTATCGAAGATTCATAATGGGCTATTCGGCGATAGCATCACCCTTGACGGATCTTTTGAAAAAGAACAAAGCTTGGGAATGGAGCGAAGATTGTCAAGCGACGTTCGAGAGTTTAAAGAAGGCGGTTATGGAAGAGCCGGTGTTGAGACTACTGGATGTGACCATGCCATTCAAGTTACATACGGATGCATCGGACTTTGCTATTGGAGGAGTGCATGGACACCCGATCGTGTTCGAGAGTCGGAAGCTAAATGAGACGGAAAGGAAGTACACGGTCCAAGAGAAGGAGATGACGGCGATTATCCATTGCTTGAGGATTTTGAGGTATTATTTGTTGGGTTCGAGATTCGTGATCAAGACGGATAACATTGCCATGAGTTATTTTCAAACCCAAAATAAGTTAAGTCCCAAGCAAGCTCGTTGGCAAGACTTCCTAGCCGAGTTCGACTACCAATTGGAGTACAAGCCGGGGAAGGATAATGTGGTAGCCGATGCATTGAGTCACAAGGTGGAGTTTGCGGCAATCACTCAAGCTCAATTCTTCCTCCAAGACCGAATCAAGTAAGGATTAGAACATGATCCTATGGCCAAGAAGATCATTGCCTTAGAAAAGGACGTGAGGACTCAGAGATTGTGGCTTAAGGGAGACATGTTGTTCACCAAAGGAGATCGGCTTTACGTGCCTAAGTGGGGTGATCTTAGGCGAGTAATCTTGAAAGAGTGTCAAAGTTGAAAGTGGACTGGTCATACGGGGATGAAGAGGACGTTGGCATTGGTTGAGGGCACTTATTATTGGCAGAGTATGGAGGACGATGTTGAGACATATGTTCGGACGTGCCTTATTTGCAAACAAGACAAGATAGAGCAAAAGAAATCCAAAGGATTGTTGGAGCCTTTACCTACGCCCAAAGGAACATGAGAGAGTGTCTCCATGGACTTTATCACATGCTTGCCGAAGTCGAAGAGGAGTGGGAGTATCATTGTGGTGGTCGATAGATTCTCTAAGTATGGTACTTTCATAGCCGCGCCATCCGATGTTACCGCAGATGACACGACCAAGCTCTTCTTCAAGAATGTGGTTAAGTATTGGGGAGTGCCACTTGTGATTATTAGTGATCTAGATCCGAGATGCATAGTGCACTTTTGGACGGAGTTGTTCAAGATCATGGGGACGGATTTGAACTTCTCTACGAGTTTTCATCCCCAAACGGACGGGCAAACGGAGAGGGTAAATGCATTATTGGAGCTCTATCTTCCGCACTATGTTAGTGACAACCAACATGATTGGGCTAAACTTCTTCATGTTGCTCAATTCTCTTACAACATGCAATGAAGTGAAGCCACGAGGAAGAGTCCTTTTGAGTTGGTCACGGGGCGCCAACCATTGACACCGGATGCCTTAGCCACATCATACGAGGGGAGTAGCCCGGCCGCTTACAAGACTATGAAGGAGTGGCACGAACAAGCGGACATGGCCCAGGCATCTTTGGACAAAGCGGCTAAGAAGATGAAGAAATGGGCGGAAGAGAGGAGGAGACACGTTGAGTTCGAGGTCGGAGGTCAAGTGATGATTAAGCTCTTGCCTCAACAATTCAAGTCATTGCGGAAGGTTCATAAGGGATTGATACGGAGGTATGAAGGCCCTTACCCGGTGATTGGACGTGTTGGAAAGGTATCTTATCGAGTTCAACTACCGCCTAAGTTGAAGATTCATCCAGTCTTTCACGTAAGCTTTCTCAAGCCTTATCATGGATACGGGGAAGATCCTAACCGAGAGTGTCAAAGCGAGCACCGACGTCAGTTGTTACTTCGTATGATCGAGAGGTCGAAGAGATTTTTTCGGACCGTACGATAAGGAGACGAGCAGTGCCGAGCTATAAGGAGTACTTGATCAAATGGCGTGACTTGACCGATAGTGAAGCAAGTTGGGGAGCGGAAGAATTACTGTGGCATTTCAAGGATGAGATCAAGAAGTATCACGAGGATGGCACGGCGAGGATGTCGCGAGCTCAGGTGGGGGAGGATGTCACGTCCCGCCTAGTTTCACAAGGTTAACAGGGGGTCCGGAGTGTTCTACACAAGACTATAAGACTTGGTGGAAGACTATGGAAGCCCTTAGAAGATTCATGGAAGGATATGTAAGCTCATGGAAACCCTAATGGAAGCTTGTAGAAAATGGGCTTGCCTTGGAGTTGTAAATAGAAGCCCTAATGTAGCCCTAGATTTGTAGTATAAATAGAGCCATCCTCATTTGGGGAAATCATCCATAATTTACTTGTAATCTCTCTTGTAAAGCATTCTCAAGTAATACAAGCATTTTCCCCTAGTTCACTTGTGTTCTTTCTTAGTAGCTTTCTTTGTTGCCTAGATAGTTGAGTGTTTGGAGCAAGTCTGACTTAGTAGAGACTAAGTGTCGCACGGAAGACCCTTGTAGAGACAATTCCGTGACGCCTAGCTCGATTATTCAAGGGGCTTTATGCTTAGCTCAAGCTCATTTTGGGCTTTAACTGAGTCGGTCTTGAGCCGTCCACGATTCAACTCGTTTACACCTCTAACCAAATACAACTATAATCAATAAATATTTGCTACTTTTAATCAAGAAGAGTAATAAGAAAGAAAAACGAAAAAGAAAAAATTTGATGGTATCTCGGGTAAGGGTGAGCATGGTGCAGTTTGTTGCGGTTTTGCTTAAAACTAAACCGCAACCGCACTTGCTATTTTTATAAAAATAAAAACCGCACCGCACCAAAAACCGCGGTTTCGTTTTACGTTTTTTGCGGTTTCGCGGTTTTTAACCGCACCGCACCATCACTTGTGACTTATATAATAAATGTGGATTTTTACGGTTTTTAGTTTAAAATATTGATTTTTCGGTTATAACAATGCATGAACTGAATTTATAAACACGTGAGTTATAACTTATAAGAATATAAATGATAATATGCACTAGAAGTCTTATAACTCGCATAAAATAGTCGATGTGACGTTTTTTAGTATAAAATAATTATTGTGCGGTGCGTTGCAGTCTTGCGGTTTGGTTTTACGGGTGAAAGCCACAATCGAACCGCATTTGTGGTTTTTCTGTTTTCTTAAAACCAAACCACCGTTTTTTTATCGTGGTGCGGTTTCTGCGGTGCTGTTTTTGCGATTTTACGGTTCGCGATGCGGTTTCTGCTCGGGTCAAGTAATAATCAGAAAAGGTTCAAGTAGTAAAAACCTGCCCACTTAAAGCCCCGTTTGATTCCTTGAATGTTTTTAATGTAACTGTAATGTGAAAGAATTGTAATCTGAATTTTTTAAATATGTCATGTGTTTGGTTAGGAGGATGTAATGTAATTAATTACAAATTTATTTAATAAGTTTGTTTTGTATGGAAATTGTAATTTTAGACTTACCAAATTAACCATTGAATTTACAAAAATAAAGATAGATGAAAAATAGAGTGGAGGTTATTAATGTAATTTGATGTCAATTCTTTTGTAATGTGTAAGATTCCTCCACTAATATCATGTAATTAAGATTACATTAAAAATGTAAACCCAATGTAATTGAAATAATTACAATTACACATGATATCTAATCAAACATCCTATGTAATGAAATTCTAACTATCTATACTACTTTATAAAGTATTTAGCACATTCTAAATAATGAAATCTTAAAAAATTAAGCCAAAAATATTACTATAAAAAGAAACTAAAAGGTTAAACCAATATTATTTATTTCGTAATTAAGCGTCTTTATGTTTAGTCCATTTCATAACCGTCCGCATTAACTTTTGTAATTAAATTTAAATATTGTCGGTTACGTTTTAACTAAAATCATAATTCTATTTTTAATATAACTTTTGTAACGTTTATTTTATTTAAGTATAAAAGTATCATTTGGTTAATGCAAAAAACACAACAAATTCTATTCCTCTATCATACTTCTAAAAAATCTTGTGACTTTTTTTTGTTTCTTTTGAGCATCTCATAAAATTTGTATACGTTATCAAATTCAAAAAGAATGTTTCGCTTCAACTATTACTATGATGAACTTTTTGTTACTGTACATGCAATTGCTTAACATGAAAATAAAGATCGAGTATGTGATGTTTGTGTTATTTTTCGAATACTATGCAATGTGGTGTGATAATCTTTTCATTAATATGCATCGCATTAGCAATATTGTAGATACGTTATCCTCATAATAAACATACAAGTGGAGAAAATTCAATCGTAAAAAAAAATTTGTTACACGTGTACCACCGCTGTAATGCGCGAGTACCCGGCGGCTAGTAATTACATTACATTACAACGAATTCGATTAACCAAACGGACCCCTGGTGAGCGGCCCTACATCGGTCAACTTTTCTTCAACAGTAATTGTAAAAAGAAGGTTCTTTTTTATCTTGTGCGACCTTTTCTAATCTCTTTACCTTTTCAGTTATCCTCATTAAAATCATTGACATAGATCAAGGTGTATTCAAACGATGACAGAATTTGTTCATAATTTCAACTGAAATTATTCGCATTTGGTTTTCTATATTATGTAAGCATGGTATGGTAGTCTCATTTGTTTCGGTCATCTTGTACACTAGTCAAATGGAGGACTTCCGAACACGAAATATTAGGTAGCGATTAGTACTCTATGTAATATCTCTTAAAAAGCACTTTATTTAGATGTGCTGATGCACTACTGCTTAGCATTATTTGAAAACATCAAGAAACTTAACGAAGTTTGCCTTTACAATAACAACGATCTTTTGAGCATTGTCGATCGTTCATGTAACATGAGGGGCTGGTCCACTTGGAGGAACCGGCTTGCCCTTCGGCTTCATTGAGTAGAACATCAAGTCACCTTCATTACCATTGTGTCTGGGACCATCGTCGTGTCCCAATGTAACATGAGCGGCTGGTCCACTTGGAGGATTTGGAGGATAAGGGGCTGGTCCACTTGGAGGAGTCGGGGTGTCCTTCGGCTTCATTGAGTTGAACATCAAGTCACCTTCATTACCATCGTGGCGGGCTGGTCCACTTGGAGGATTTGGAGGATAAGGGGCTGGTCCACTTGGAGGAGTCGGGGTGTCCTTCGGCTTCATTGAGTTGAACATCAAGTCACCTTCATTTCCATCGTGTCCGGGACCATGGTGTCCAGGTGGAGGAACTAGGCCCCTCGGCTTCATTGGGTTGAACCTCAAGTCACCTTTATTACCATGAGATGGTCCACTTGGAGGAACCGAACCCTTTGGCTGCGTTGAGAGGAACAAGAAGTCATCTTCATTACCTGATCATAGCGAACAAAATAAGTACATTGTATGCATATGTTTTTTCAAATGTCCCTTTTTTAGCATTCATTTCTTAAACCTATAAATGTCAAGATGGTTGGTTTCTAACCTGATACCAATACACAAACCAGTACTAGGAAGCATAGCACGACGAGAACCTTAGCCATGATAGTGTATGTCCTACGAGGTTGCCTATCTCCTCTCGGTCTAATATCGTTGTTTATATAGTAGAGTTGAATGCATGGAAAAAGAACAGGATTACGATGAGTAGGAAGTGGGTTGTAAGTTTGTAACATTCAATTATATCATTACTGCACAGTTAATGACTTTGTTGGAAAATTGTCTTTAATTGCATATAAATGGTAAATGAAGTGCATGATCATCTTGACTTGTGAAAATGCCTTACGTTTCATATACAAATAAATAGGATTCTGATGAGTATGAGTAGGAAGTGAGCAAACACAATTTATTGCATTGTTCAGTTGTATCATTAGTGAACAGCCAAATCACTATTCCAAGAAGAAACCGGTTCAATTCGAACCCGAATTACATGACTCAAATTTTTATTAGTGTTTCATTGGCCTCACACGAAACCTGAATAACTTTTACTATTCTAACTTCATTCACTACGGAATCTCAATAACCCTGATACAACTATAACTATACGACTAACCTAAATATGACGCTCACATACCTCGATGTGTACCTACTTTAATCACAAGGAATTACAAAGAGGTGCCTAAGAACTAATAAACGGGAAAACCCATACAACTTTATTTATTATCACTTTATTATTATTCATGAACAAACTACAAGTCCATTTAATGACTTAATCCAATAATCCAACACAAACACCAAAAATGGTGTTGCTGGACTTCCTAATGCACTAACGCCATATCGAGTATACTTCACCAAATAGCCCAAGCCCTTATTCGAGTAGTTTAGATCATGTGACCCAATATTTGGGTTGGGTCTTGGTGATTGCTGACAGGCATAACCCAAATAACCTGATGATCTCAAAACCCAAACAAGTGAACAACCTTTTCTTGTACCTATGTAACTATGTTCTAGTACTTGTACACTAGGTCTTTATACTTTGTTAACCTAACACTGAGCCCAAAAATAGCTAAACCATTAATGACCACTGGAACAACCCGTCTATACATTTCTGACTCACAACTGGCTAAGAACAGGACGAGACCGAACTCAGTTAGGCTCACTAGTCACTATGAATAAAAACAAGAAGCCATATGGAATCACACCCTTTAATTAAAAAAAAAAACTCAACCCAAAAGCATAAATTCGCCTTTAAGTTACCAAAATCATATACCAGCTTGACCCATGAACAAGTCTGGCTTCTCGGTTGAAAGGGTGTTGTTTGCGCCGAAACTAAAAAAGAAAATGCACCTGATGAAAACTGACTGCTAACATTTGTTTAGTTGATAGATGAAATAAACGATTCAATTTCTGGGTGAAACGCCCTTAAACAAGAAGACTCCAAGACCACCAATGGCTAATGCCAACAATACAGAAACTGCGACAGCATCAACTTTGGTTCCATTGTTTTGCTTGATTTTTCGTTCTTGTTGTGTTCTCTCTCCTATTTCATCGTAAAGATGCTTGCTGATGTTGTCTAGTTGATGCATGATCTTACGTTGGCTTTGGGCTATTCCAGATATCTGTTATGGAATAATGAAACAAATGAAGATCCATTTAGCAGGATTCCAACATAAATGGTAAGAAAACCATTAAGGGGTGCTTGGGTGTGATTTTACACATAATAAAACGTAATAACACAAAGTATAGGAAATAGAGTTTGGATGTCTATCATCACAAAATCAACTATATGAGTGTTCGAAAAACTAAGAATTTATTAAGTCAAAAGATCCAAACACTAAAAACTGATTACTATGACTGCAAGTCGCTATAATCATATAATCAGTTCCAGAACACAAATCCAAGCACGTCTATGTATGTTCTAAAGATGAAACTGGAAGTGCAATAAAAGTACCTCTTCAATGAGGGGAGAATCCTTTGCTAACTGAGTAAATGAAGATGAATGGCGCACATGTGATCCATTTGAGGAACCATTGGCTAAAGTTGAGGTGAAGTATGAAGTTGAAGCAGCTCCATTGCTTGACTCATTGATTTGTTGGTTACCAGAAAATGTTCTTGAAAATTCTGAACTTTTAGCATCTATCCGAGATGTGAACTCGTCCATACGATCATTCAGTGTGAAAATCTGTTCTGTGAGATGGCTAATTGCTCCCTAGAGAAGATGGGGAAACACCATTGTCAAACACTATTAGAAGTCTTAGTAGATTAGATACACTTAAAAACATATTGTTTAGCAAGTGTGTTCGACTATGGAAAACCTTAAAACGCCCCTATAATGAAAACATAAGGTCACCTGGATCGCCGTTGTGTCTGTTGGCTCCGTGTTCTTGTCATCAAACCTTGGACTGTTGATTGCATATCCAGAAATGGAGGTCAGATTCTTATCCCTCGTGGTAGAATATGAATGTGACATTCGACTGTACAGCACATATCTCAGAAATGTTAAACACAAAAAAAAAAAATGAAAGTTTCAACCACAACAAAACAAAGCTAATGATATGGGGTTGGATCTAAACAAATTTAGTGCTGGTGTTTGGAAATGTGTTTTATAAGTGACTACTGAGACTTGCCAAAACAAAATCCGGAGCACTTAATTAGATAAAGCTAGAGATATGCAGACAATTTTACTATATCGATGATTAAAAGATCAATTATTATACTTTAAATAAGTTAAATAATCAGAGCATCATTATCAGTATAATTTTGCCCGAACACCAAAGATTAGTACCTCTGAAAGAAGTTATTTCTTGTTGCAGTGAGTGATAGTGTTTCTCTGGGACTTGAAAGCGTTTCATCATCCAGGCTTAGCTTGGTTTTTAAATCCTCCGGGAGAACCTGCAGAAGGTCATAATAAGGAACAAAATGTATTAAAACAGATGATGAAGAAGTTTGGAAATATCATACCGGGACCTCGTTTACTAGCTTTTCAAGTTGCATTAGTTCAACATAAGTACGAGGAGTGTATGAACCTTCCAACCCCAGCTGCTCAGCAACACATCTTACAGAAACTCGGTCTCTACCTTGCACCTTCTCACAGAAAAAGAAGATATAGAAAGCAAGCGTCAATCAACTTTAAAACGCATATGCACAAATAATGGCAAAAAGAAAGAAAAAGTTGGCTTACCTGAACATAATGTCGACCAATTTGTTCCAGCCAATCTATTTTCACACACACTCTGTCATCAACAAACACATGGCTAGTTCTTTTCAGTATAGATGCTATCGTGTACCCCAACGCCATTAGACCACCAAGGAGACGCACGCTAACCTCAAAAGTTATCCTTGGAGATATTACAAATGGAGAATCCGTCACCCATTCCTATTGATAAAACATTCATAATGAAAAGTCTCGTATTAAACTTCCAGCTAGCGTAACGAGAAGTACACACAAAAGCATGATACTATAAGCAAGCAATGTGTCGAAATGGACAGTGTGGACTGTGGACTGTACTGAGTTACAGGCCAAAATGGATCAGACTGGATTATCTCGCAAGTATAGTTTTATCTAACTTCTTTATTATATGAATACCTAACTTTCAAATATGATTACACAAATTATATTATCGACAGACCACAAATGTAGTTAGGAGGTTGTGAACATTAAATAGACATTCGGTAGTTTTAAATCCGTTTAACGATTTTAATCCATTTCACCGTTTTCAATTTTAACTAAGTTTTTCATTTATCCATTCAACATATAAAAATTTTAAATATTCTGTAATTTCCGACACATTTGACCAGTTTCAGCTTAAGCTTAGTTTATCCATTTACCCATTTGAACCTTTAGATATATACGTAATACACATGGACACATTTTTATGTAAAATGAGCCAGAATTGCTACCACTTGTAGAAAGATTAAAAACCAAACCTCAAACATGAGACTGTATCTTCCTTCTCTATTGCGCATCCTCAAATACGATTGGCAAGTTTCTGGATCTTCACCAGGTGGCAGAAGATAGATATCATAAGTCTCCTCCAGAGTTTGGGTATGTTCATCCGACATCACAGACTTAACTTGATCCTCAGTTAGGTTTCTTGATGACTGAACAGGTATCAAGAAAACGTTGAGATCAAAATTTGTTTCATATTTGAACTTCACAGGGAAAAGCTCAAACCTTTAGAATATAAGTTGGACTCTGGAACCCTGTGAATGGATTAAATTTGTTCACGATCCTTATATGAGCCGTCTTTAGGTCAGGTTCTATAAATGCCTTGTACATTGGATAAACCTGCACAAACAAAGTAACGGATTAATTTGGGTAATGTTTTATCTCTAACACGTCAAACCGGTAAAAGACATATATAAAAAACGGTGTTTAAAAGGAAATGGGTCAAAAGTAGCTAAACCTGTACTCTCAAATCATAAAACATCTATAGTTATTTTATACAAATAAGTAGGTTATTACGGAGATATCATACTTTTTTAGTCATATTTTACATAGCAATTGTTTAGGAAAACTTCAGGACAAAATAGGCTCCGGATCAACCCACCCGCACAAACAGATACACATTTTGACCCGTTACCCAACTTGATCAAACCAGCCCACATAATTAAGTATCCATTTTGACCCGTTACCCGACTTGTCCAATCAGACCATTTTCTTATAATATATTGTTCGAGTATAGAATATAGTTAGAGAAGAGCAAGGACAAACCGTCTCAGATATCTGGTAAATTATTTCTTCAGGTTCCTGCCCAACTCGTTGTATGTCCCGTAACACCCTTTTCACAAGATCAAAGTGAACACCACCTGTAACAGATACTCGAAGATCTAGTAACGGACGCAACTTCTCACTTAAGGCGTAGATACCCTCAATTATCACAATATGGGAGCTCGGGACCTCAAGTGTCCTGTTATGACAAATGAGTCTCTAAGTTCATTGCATCTCATAGTTGCACATATTAATAAATACGTACTATGGATAATATTCACTTAGCTTAGACTTAAACACGAACTGCTTTAATTCTTTGTTATTGGATTGTAACCAGGTGAAAGAAAGATATACAAACCTGTAACCGGTACGAGTGCTAGACTTGAAATCATATATTGGAACTTCAACCGATTTCCCCTCTTTCAGATCATAAATGTTTTTCAGCAGCGTGTCATAGTCAGTCAAGCGAGGGTCTGTTACAAAAAGACAATAAAACGTTTGCATCCTTAGATCGGTAGAATATGCTATATACAAATATCAAAATGTGTCATTTTTCAAGATTGGCATACAGATATACATCACAGAGCTGTGTTCTATATAAAAAATATGCGTTTATCAAGATGGGCCAAGCAAATTGCCAATTGAGGAACAGGTTTGTGATTGCTTATTTAAGTTTGCATTTGTGTATCTACTTATATTAAGAATGAAACAGTTTGAGTGTTTGGATAAAATTTCATTGATGCTAATGTTACTCTAGAATAGCTCTTGAAATCAAGAAAGTTGGTATCTGCGTATTTTTATCAGATAAGCACTTAAAAAGAAACACTTGTAACACAGGAAACCCTTATTAGGAATTATTTGGTAAATTGAAATTGTGAGCCATGGGGTTGACCCTGTTAACGATTCCAAAAGGGTCAATTGAGTTGGAAGCGAACGTAATGTCCTTTTTGGGCTAATAAAACATAAATTCTTAACTTCAGCCAAACGTAATGTTTTATCATATGATGATAAAATAAGTAACAAAATCCAAAGAACTTAAAGTCTTACCATCAAAGTTATCATCAATTACTCGACTCCCATCATTGTAGTTATCCATAGAAATCACAGCAACACTCGGCATAAAGTTCAGTATTTTATCCGTAAATGAGGATTTCCCAGCACCAGATGGACCAGCTAATCCAACGAGTATAATCCCTTCATTTTTTTGGGCTAGCAACTGACAAGCACGAATAACAACAAAGAACCCCTTCTCAAACGATAGATTATCTTGAATTCTAGCAATCTCATAACGATCGCAATCTTTTCTCTTAACTAAACGAACTTGATCTTTCAATAGACCTTGCTTTCTTGACCCCAAATCACCAATAGAGATCTCTTGAGTCATTACTTCTACGCTTAATTCCTATTAGTACACAGAAAAAAACACACACAAAAACAAAAACTGTAATTTTACAACGGAAAAAAGAACAAACTGCAGATGAAAAAAATGAGCACTATCGTTCTATAGACGAGATCATTCTAACACATTAATTAATTTGTATCATCTATGATGGTGTTTGGGATTGTTTATTTATGCGTGTATATGCCTATTGCGTTTTTTAGAACATATAAGAGGGAGTCTGGGATTGCCCATTTAGGTCTTATCTTCTTATTGCGGTTTATCATTACTGACAAGCAATCCGAAACACTCGTACCTACCTATCATCTTATTTAATGTAAATAAACGCAACAGCGTAAGCAAGTTGACACGTACTTGTTTGTTTTTAGAAGATAAACAATCAATCCCAAACACCCCCTAAAACTAGCATATATATAAATATAAACATACATGTAAACATTTCGTGGCAAAAAGCTCGTGACCATCATCCAAGGGCTTTTGGCTATCACTCTAAATCGTGCGAGGTCTCAAGTTCAATTCCAATTCCTACTAGGTGCAAACAACCTTAAAGTGGCCACACCAACCTCCTGAAAAGGGAGGGCTTTACCTCGTTTGAGTCTGTGTGGCGGTGGGCTTAAATTAGTCGACCAAAATGTCAGAAACCATTATTACCCAAAAAAAGAAGGATGTGAGAGGTCTAGGTGCAAACAACCCTGAAGTGACCACACCAACCTCCTAAAAATTGGAGGGCTTTACCCGGTTTGAGTAAGTGTGGCTGTGGGTTCAAACCTTGTGAGTTAGTCGGTCAAAGGTCAAGAACCATGATTACCCAAAAAAGAACAATTTGGATTTAAATCACGACATACGCAGAAGACCAAAGTTCAAACCTCTTTGGGTGAATATATTGGGATGACCAGAGAAAAAAGGGTAATACTAGTTAGGCCGCCTACACGAAAGCAAAAGAGACTCACTTCCGACTTCCGTCTCAGTTTATATACTACATAACTTGAATGTTTCGAACTTCTTTTAAATATAAAAATTACTCCGCAATACTCTATTAGACAGATTCCACTATCATTCAAACGCTTCAACGTCACATACCTTAATAAGCACATTACCATTTCAAAATTTGATCTTATAGAATCTTTTTTATCACTATTCTATTTAGTTCCTTAACAATTACTACTGCAAGTTACAAACTTTACGTTAAACCAACATCAATTTATAACATTTCAAGAATCATAATCTTGAACTCTAAAACATAATTCTAACACATGAACCACACTAATCAACCAAAACCAAACATGAAAACAATACAAACAAACAATTTCAATACAGAAAAACATAGCTTTTTTCATTGGATCAAGAAAAAAATGAAAAAGAATGATTACCAAGTAATGAGGAATGATACCCTTGTATCAAAAGGGTATGAATGAAAAGTGGTTTTGAGGGTTTATATAAAAATGGGGCTACAGGGAATAGTATTAGTCAGCATTTATTTTATAAAAAAGTGGAGTATTTTGTTTTGTTGTTTGTGAATTTTATTGAAGATTGTGAATAGGAATCAGGAAAATAAGGAGGATTTGATTTAATGTTTGGAGACAATCTTGGCAGAGAAGCAGACTTTTTTAATAGAGGGAAGTGCAAAAATCATCCCTGTGGTATGTCGAAAAATCGAATTACATCCTTCGTTAACTTTTTGGACAACAGCCATTCCTCCGTTAGTGCGCGGGGCACAATACATCCCTCATGGACTAACGGTGCAAATGTTTTCTCGTTAAAAATTAACAAAATCTAAAATAGAAGGTATTCTTGTCTTTTTCCTTTCCCAGGGATGTATTTTGAACCTTATCATAAATAGTTTCAAAAAAAAAATTATTTTTGAAAAAAAAAAATTATTTTCGAAAAAAAGTTTTATTTTCTAAAAAAAAATTATTTTCGAAAAAAAAAATTATTTTCGAAAATAAATTATTTTCGAAAAAAAAAATTTATTTTCGAAAAAAAAAATTATTTTCGAAAAAAAAATTATTTTCTAAAAAAAATTATTTTCGAAAAAAAAAAATTTTTTCGAAAAAAAAATTATTTTCGAAAATAAAGTTTTTTTAGAAAATAAATTGTTTTTTTGAAAATAATTTTTTTTCGAAAATAATTTTTTTTTTCGAAAATAATTTTTTTTTTCGAAAATAAATTTTTTTTAGAAAATAATTTTTTTTTTCGAAAATAAATTTTTTTTTCGAAAATAAATTTTTTTTTTCGAAAATAATTTTTTTTTTCGAAAATAATTTTTTTAGAAAATATAACTTTTCTTTCCGAATATATTTTTTTTTTCGAAAATAATTTTTTTTTTCGAAAATAAATTTTTTTTAGAAAATAATTTTTTTTTCGAAAATAAATTTTTTTTTAGAAAATAAAACTTTTTTTCGAAAATAAATTTTTTTTTTTGAAAATAAATTTTTTTTTTCAAAAAAATTTTTTTTTTGAAACTATTTATGATAAGGTTCAAAATACATCCCTGGGAAAGGAAAAAGACAAGAATACCCTCTATTTTAGATTTTGTTAATTTTTAACGAGAAAACATTTGCACCGTTAGTCCATGAGGGATGTATTGTGCCCCGCGCACTAACGGAGGGATGACTGTTGTCCAAAAAGTTAACGAAGGATGTAATTCGATTTTTCGACATATCACAGGGATGATTTTTGCACTTCCCTCTTTTTAATATGTAAAACCCTTGAGCCAAACCAAAATACATATCAATATTCCATGAAAGTATGAATAGTCATCCATTTCTTTTCCATATAGAGAAATTGCAAAACTAGTCCTTGGGGTTTCATTAAACGACAGTTTTAGTCCTTGTCTTTGTTAGAAACTTTTATTTTGTTTATCTGGGTTTTCGACTCGATATTGCGAGTCGACTAATCTGAAGGTGATAGTCTGGAGTTGGCATAGAAAAACTTTTGTGGCCGTAAAAAATCTATGTGAGAAACTTACAACAGAACCGTTGCTCGTTGACCAAGATAAACCAGCTAAATTGCATTTATCAGAACCAAAGTGAAAAAGAAGACAAATAGGATTCTTTATTAATTTAAGTCTAACCACATAATAAATGTGCACTTGCAAGCAAGGTTGCAAAATTCGTGAATCGCTAATTGGCCGGTCGACCATCTTGTAACTTGTAATCGTTCTAGGCGGGATTATTTGGATCCGCAGTTTTAGTAAATTTTGAGTATTTCCGGAAAGTTTTGGGTATTTTCTAATGACTTTTAGGTATATTCGACAATATTATTCTTAAAATCCAACTTACCATACATATAAATAGTTTCTATAAATGATAAACACAAGTTTATAGTGGCTTTTTGGTATTTTCAACATGATTTGCATGTTTTTGACAAGTTTGACCTCGCTTGACCGTCGTTTACCATAGTTGACTGTCATCAATCGCTTTTACGTTAATCGGCAAGGTTAATGGCCTTGTAATGATTAAACGGTGATTAATCGGCCTTGTAGACCTTATTTTACAACATTGCTTGCAAGTACGGGTTAGCATGGTTCGAAAACCGGACCAAAATCCGATGTGGCCCAAAGTACTGGATCGGGGACCAGACCGAAATGCTTTATCTATGTCCAAGTCGGTCGGGTCAAATTGGAAGTGGCCCAAAACACTGGACCGAGGACCAGCCCAAAATGCTTTATCTATTTCCAGGTCGGTATGCCCTATTTGGTTCGTTTCGTCGATCAATGTTGGGATTTATTAATTGATGATACAAAAAGATAAACTGATAATTTACATAGGAAACATGAAGATGAAGATTGACAATATAAAATTTTAGAAGATGGAAGATTTTAGAACACTTACATAAAAAGATAAAGATAAAGGTTATGAAATTTTTTGTTTCCTAATACAATTAGGTTTCCTTTGTAAGTCTAGTTGGTCTCTATATATAAAAAGATACATAGAATTGTTTTATGTATGCATATTTGCGCGCTTTCAAGATGTAGTAGGAAAACACTAACGATCTCGCCACTTGAGATCGTTCTAGCCCTAAGGTCAAGATTGTTACAATTAGGTAACATGTATTATCTTTGTTAAGATAGAGTTAAGGCTTATATTAATGAAAACCCTTGTTAATAACATTATTCTTTTAATTCCGTTGTTACAAACATTGAACTTTGTTATTATTGATCTTTATTAGTTTGTAAATGATCTTATCAGTTGCTAGCAGAGCCTTGGGTGGCTCTTGATCTAGGATCTACAAGGATTTCAGTTTATAAATGATATTGATTAGAGTTTTTTTTTTATCGTGTTATATCTATTGGGCTTACTATTGTACTAGATGGTCAATTGCTATCTTGTCTTGGTTACTAGAATATGTTTATTCATGATTATCTACTTTGTAACCAGATCCTCCTCGCTTAAGATATGTAACGAAACAATCTAATCTTATCGTTTTTAGAATGAGATAAACACTTCCCTGTTGCCAATAAACTTTCCCCGACCTTCAATTCCGTTACTCATAAAGGGTCTTACAGTCGGTACTAATTAAAGAAAAAAAGTCTTCTTTCTAAGAGTAGGCGTGTAGAGCTTTTTGTGGGGAAACTTGCAAGTACAGTTTGGGGGTATTAGTCAAATATATAATATTAGTATAGTAGGAGGATACAATATGTAACTATGTATTCTATATATACATTGTAACCTATCGTGATGAATAACAATTACAAAGGTTTTTATGGTATCAAGAGCCATCTGCTACGGCTATTAACCCTAGCAGCAGATCCAACCCTAATTTTTTCCCCTTTCTTTAGCCAAACAATGGCCATGATTGCTGCTTTATCCACAACTGAGAAAAGCATCTCATAATTCTCACAAGTTTGCTTTTCCGCTATCTCCCACAAATTATGGCTTCTGGAAGACCATGATCCAACCGTTTCTCATCACTAATAATCTCATTGGTTATGTTGATGGAACCATACCCTGCCCACCACCAACTATTACCTCTCAATCATCCGACAAAGAGGCACCTGTACAAACCCAACCAAACCCTAACTACTCAACCTGTGTGTCTAATGATGCCCACGTTAGGATGATCATAATCTCAACCGTCTCTGAAGCTTCGTTCCCACATGTACAGATCGATACATCTAGGGATCTTTGGCTATCTCTTGAACGAGCCTAGGCTCCTCATACCTCTTCTAGGGAATACACCCTAAAGACTCAACTACTCAAGATTGAGATGAAGGCTGATGAAACATCATCAGCATATCTTACAAGGGAAAAAGAGTATTTTGATGCCCTAGCTAACATCGGAGAACCAGTCAAAGAAAAAGACTTGGTCATGCTAGTTATATCAGGCCTTCGTGAAGAATACATCGGGCTCAAATCTACACTTCTTGCTCGGTAGAATCCAACAGCCTTTAATGAACTCCATGGTCTCTTGTCTGATCATTATTATATGGTGAAGAAATCGGCACCACTTGTTTCACCAGCCCAAGCCTTTGCTGCTGCCACTAATCACCCCTCACCGAAAAATCCTAATACTCAATCAGAAACCATGCGGAGTCTCCAACAACTTGTTTCTCAACTTGGCTTTCAACTTCAACCATTAAATCAACAACCTTTGCAA